>CM060943.1:204834634-206084634 GCA_030765085.1 Allium cepa
TTGAAATAAAATTTATTAGTTGGAAATAAATTTGTGAATGGGCAAATTTATTTAGTGTAATTAAATGGGAATTGGATGTGAACATTTGAATAATGTTTAAATTTGAATTATGTCAAAATAAATGAGTAAAATAAACCAATTAAGTGAAATGGGTAAGTAAACAGAATTGAACTGAAGTATTGGAATTCATTTTGAATTGGGTTAAGTAAAGTTGAAGAATTAATTCGAAATGGACTAAAATAATAAAAGTTTGGAAATAAAAATGGTTTGAGATAAGATGAATAGAATCCAACATTTAAAATGAAAGGTAAATTGAATTAAGAATGGAATTGAAAATTTGAATCAAATAAAAATAGATATAAAAGCTTAATTAGTGAAGTAAAAATAAATATTAAACTATATAGAATATTTATAATAAACTTAAGGAAGGTAAATGATGAAATTCCTAAGTAAACTTGGTATTGGGAAAATATACTTAGTTAACATGAACGAAGGTTTAATAAGGTGTGTGAAATGTTAAGTGTGGATAAGTGAATAGAAATTGAAATAAATGTGAATGAAAAGAAAGTTGATATAGCTAATAATAAATTGGGGAAAAATACGTAGGATGTACGTATATTATTTTATTCGCATAGCAATTTGATCCAGATTCAAGCATAGAATTTTGAGATATTTATATCGATCCGAGTTAGGATATTTCACTCGATTTTCGACGGCGAACCCTAGATATGGATTTTTGATTGATTCTGAAAATTCTCTATCATAGTAAATGGCTATGCAAGGAGAATCACGGTTTCTGATCAAGAAACCAGATTCGAGTCCGCACTAGAAAGTCGGGTGGGCGATACTAGTTCGAAAGTGAAATTGTGTGATCGAGTGAGCGATCGGATTTGGTATTGCGTACGAATGATATGTGTACATCGTACGGACTTGAATGAAATAGATATGGGAAATTTTGTAAAGAAATTTAATTTTGAATGCTATGAATGGATATTATTGCTAAGTAGGATATACATGTGTAACGTCCCGCCTTTTCGTATGCTTTAAATCGACGATAAACCACACACGTCAGACTTACACCACACAAAAGGTCGGATTGTTATAGGGTAAATAAGAAAAAACAGAGAAAGAAAAACAAAATAGAATCTTGCAGTGGAACGATAAAATATAATAATCAAATAAACAGTTCATGAAGCTGTTTTGCAAAATATTTGATTTTTCTTATACAATACATATCAGAGTTACACATACCAGAGAATATTAATAATGCAGCGGAATACAATGGGATTGTGGAATATATAACAAATAGTAATAACAATTCTTCGTCTTCGTCCTCCAGAATTAAGGCCTTCAAATCCTGAAATGCTCAGGCTAAGCCGAGCGAATTGAAAAGACAAAACATTCGAGTCAGAACTAAAATATCTTATGTGAGTTAAATCAACAGAAATAAATATGAGTGCAGTAACTTAAGAGATGCCCGAGATTCACATCTTCTAAGGATCCGTTAAACTATTTACCATGTAGTAATATTTCGCTATTATAATAATGTCTAATAGTAAAATAAACTTACTTTTAAATAGCGTTAAGGCTTTACATTTTCCACCTTAACACGTAATAGTGGCAGTATTCTATACAGTACCTGCATATCTCCTGATCGGGAGACTACGAGAAGATACTCCATAGGTACGACACAAATCAAACTCGTACAAGGCGCGCTAGGGTAGGTGACACGGCACAACTAGGCAGTGCCAGGGTAGATATACCAATTACGCTTCCGGGTCGGTGGTAACGTGTAGCAGCTACTACAGCCCACCTCGAGCCACACCCCCAAATCAAAATCAAAAGTGGCCACCGAATCAATCCAGAAATCGGAGTATAATATCGAAGGGATGTGTCCGATAAAGATGCTACCTTCTTAGCCCGTCAGTCGCTCCTCTTTTAGCCACCTTATGCCAACTCACGGAAGGCGGGTCCACGTATTTACCTCAAAGGAAATGCCTCCACCATCCTACTTCATTCCGGAATCTCCACCGCGTACACGGTTGTTAAAGTGGTTTTCGGAGTTGGCAGAGAGTATGACAACTTCTGATCCCGGTCTCTTTAACAACCAAACATTATTATAACACCGCGGTCTTTCCAAAATAGTTTATATTTTTAAAACCAAAATATAATATCCATTTCAAAACCCTATAAATACGATATCATTTTCGTTTAAAAATCCAAATCAATATGATATTATTTATAAAACCCAAATCAATATAATACCATTTTTATTTCAAATATATCCCTTTCCCAAAATCATAGCATTTTCAAATCATAATACCTTGAAACCCATAACTTTGAAACATAACTTCCAATATTTAAATGGTTAAAAATTAAATTACTTTATATAATAAATTAGCTTCTTTAATTTCACAAATCAATTCCAAATACAGATTTGAATCCCTAAATAAAACATTTCAATTTCCATATATTTCAAAGCTTTAAATATTCCACCATTTCAAAACTAATTCTTTGATAATCCTATATACATCAAATTCAATTACTATTATTAGATTTGAAATGTTTGCATAATAAATCCAATATCATTTAATAAAACTTTTAACTTTCCATAATTGGATGTTCTTTCAATTTATTTAACTTGATATATTCATTTAAATCAACTTTATATTCATTAAAATCACTCTAAACCAAATCAAGTTATAAGAATCATACCCTTTAAAATCTCAATTTTATTTAAATTTCAAATCAAATTTATTCGAGTATAATTCTTGAATAATTCAATTCAAACCAATTTCATATTTATCTTCCAACTTAATTTTTATTTAAGTCATTAAAACTCTGTATATACAATATCTTAAACAGGTACTTAACCATATAATATAAAACAATCAAACTCCATTATTAAGCTTATTTTCATTAAAAAAAATTATACATAGCTTAATTCAAGAATTTAACTTTATATATATATATATAAATAATATTTGTATAATATCAAAAATTAATATTTATTAAACCGTATATTTGTTTCCAAAACCATAGAAATCATTTCAAAATATTTTTATATATAGACCACGGTGTCTGTATATAATTTTCTACCCTATGGTCAAGTGATACGGATATTTATATTTCAATCCGTAATTTAAAATAAAAATACGGTTATATATTATTTCAAACCGCAATCCCCAATGAAATAAAATGCATAACAACTTGCAGTCTATAACAACATAAATACAACATCCATTCACCCAATGTCAATCATCAACCATTTATCACAATCATCATCCAATTCAAACAATAACATCAATATATAATAGAAATAAATAATAAGTAATTACTGGCAGTTTATATTCAATAATAATTAATTTAACTGGCAGTTTATATGAAAAAATAAATTGAATACATATTTAATTCAATAAATTCAATATTAACTGGAATGATGATAAAAATATACCAAATAGCAATAAATAAATTTCTAATCACATTAGAAATTAATTTAACACATATAAGAAATTTTAGAAATTGTGAGTGGGTTAAAACACACCTTTTGAATTTAAATTGAATTTAAATCCAATTTAAACCCAAAAATTGAACAGTCTCAGAATTCATCCAAACCAATGCTAGAATGTCCGGAATTCCAATATGAACATAGTGGAGAAAATCGCGCATGGAACGGACCTCGTACGTAAAAGTTATTGATATTAGAACGTTACAAAACAAAATTAAACAAATAATAAGAAATAAATAATAAAAAAACACGTCACTTATCTTTCCCTCCCATTCACACGCACGCTACCCAGACAACCGAAAGCAACACGACCAACGTTGATCGGTTACCAACACCCCATTAGGTTGCCGCGCGATGGCCCGCCACCGCCCCTGACACCTCCTCGACAAGCCGCACCATCTTCTAGTGCATGCCACCGCCGGAGGTATTAGTGTTCGAAACCCTAAATCACCAAAATCAAACAACTCCGGCCGAGTTAGACCACATGACCACCATCAAACAACTCCAAACTCCGACCTCTCCAATACCCATAAATCAATTTTCCCGATTGCAGCTTAAATCGAAAAGTCCTAATCTCGCATAGGGTTTCGAATTTTACAAGGTTTGACCGCGATTTCTGGCTGACTCGAGCGTCCATTGCAAAAAAAGACACTAGACACAGATTCGTATCAATGAGATCTTCGACATATAATTTTTTCAATTTTTTTCGAGGAGATTGAATTTTCAATTTGATTTTTAAATTGCAATTGTATTTGGAATTGTCTGCCATTGAATGAGAAGGTGAGAAGGAATTGTATGTACAGAAAAATGAGAAATAGAGGTAGGCTAGGGTTTATAACAGGGTATATATAAGCAAAGTTGAAATAGACTAGATGGACACGATCGGTTTACGCGCTGAATGATAAAATGGCCCGAAAAGCCCGTTCTGACTCCGGAATGAAATTGGGTCAACCCACACATCAAAATAGATGTTTTAAAATATTTTAAACGCAATGGAAAAGGTTTCAAGTCCAATTTCCATCGTATGAAGAAGTTATGATCAAATCAAGTCATTTCAAATTGATTTCAATATCATTGATTTCTAGGCGTTTCGCGTTCGTACGATCAAACGACAAGTCTGATCATTATGAAACTTGAAATCCTACAATAATTCACTATTACGGATCTGATGAAACTAGTTTCGTCGAAATCCGAGTCAGTGGCCAAAATAGCTATTTTTTACATTAATTAAATTAATAAATTAAAAAATTAAATCAAATTTTCAATTTCAACTCTATAATTAACAAATTTCATCATTTTTAAATTTCTAAATCATTTACACTAATTTACCCAAATTTAAATGTCAATATAGAGTTGATTAATTTATCAATTTCAGTATTAACCACAATTTCATTAAATTCAGAAATTATAAATTTAATTTCTAAAAATTCTATTAAATTTATTTTTCATTCTACTATTCAATTTATTATTGTCAACGGATGAAATAAATATTGGATTCAAAATCTATTACATTAATATTCTTACATTCCATCTTCATTTCAATTAGCGTAATAAATTGAATTTCATTTATAATAAATTCATTTATTAAAATTTGAGTTCCAATTAACTATAATAAATTCCAAATAACTTTAATTTGATTAGTTTCAATCTTTTTACCAAGTCCATTGTTACTCTATACCTAGTTCCTATTATTTACCCTTCATTTACTTAACATTTAAATGAACTTGATTTCCAATAAGTTCATTGACCAATTAATTAGGTAATTTATAATAATTGTTATCATAACCTTAAATTTACACTTAAGTTTATGTTATATCCAACTAATTATTATAACACTGAATAAAATTTGCGTTATTCCCGATTATTACCCTAATTTACATTAACGTAACATTTAATTCAGCAATTGATTGCCCGTTTTAATTTAATAGACTAAATAAATGGTTAACTTATAATAATTGTTACCATTAACGCTTAATTTCACTTACAAGATATTGTTAACAAACACATGTTGCCATTGATTTAGATCTAATTCAATAAAATAAATTAAATGAATGGGTAAACAAGTAATAATTATCACTATTGCCAAATTTACTCACATTCATACTTAAATATCAACTGACAATTATTATAATTACATGTCTAGCATTGATTTTATCAAATTGCAATTTATTACGCATTATTTCATCAATTAATATAACTTTTGAATTTATTTCCCAATTCACCAATTTCAATCAATCAAACCTTACAATTGTTTCAATTAATAGGTATTGCACTAAATTAGTTATTATTCAACTTGCATAAACTTTATTACATTAATTTACATTTAGTTACTATTAATCAATATATTATTCCATTGGTTGATTCAATACTGTTACACTTATTTACTTATTTTCTATTTTATAACCAAGTGCAACAATTTACATTATTTCATTGTTGGGATTTCACTCCAATTGTCAATAATTAATTTTTAATTACCAATGCTACATTTCATTCTTAACATTTACTTCAATATAAGTTATAAATAAATTATTTTGTTTCTTTCTAAATTTAATTACAAAAATCTTATTAATTTAACCGATTTAATTATCGAAATTTTACGGGTCGTTACACTCTCTCCCACTAAAACTTTTCGTCCCCGAAAAGGAAAAGAAGGGAAAAGACGAACTTATAAATCAATATATATTACTCAAAACATTATATTCATAACAATAAATTTACAGAATAAGATAATTTAAATAAAATATATATATTTATAAACAATTAATCTTTTTACATTCAAACTAATAAATTTTTCTAAGTCCAAAATTTATGGAAAATTTTGGCAGAGTCTTTTTTGTACGGAGAGGCTCGGGAGAAAATATAATATCAAATATAACAATATATAACATATAATTTCCAAAATAATATATATCCCAACACGGGAAAAACAATATAATAGCACTATAAACCGTAATCCGAAAACGTACCTATTTGTTGGGCAATTAACGCTTAATTATGAAACCAAAAGCAGTAGCATTTTGCTTCCATAACCTGTATTTATTTATATAATCTAAAGAGTTAATAATTATATAAATGAAATATTTAATTTGTTTCAACCATAAACAAACAAATCAATACAACGACAATCACTTGCAACAAGGCATATAACCATCACATAGAATCAATACAAATCATTCATTCATACATATTAAACAAAACAAATAGTTGTTCGGGTTCAAACTTTAAATTGTACAGAGTGGAAAATAAACTACTAAGTGCACCATTCACTCAACAATCTTAGGTGAAACTAAATAGATTATTCATACATTTAAACAAATTTAAAGCATCCTTGCCCAAACAACCATAAACCAAACAAACAGCACTTCCAAAAATAAATCAAGTTAATTTTACAATTTCATAGCCTTTATTGTTTAATTTCTTTTTATTCATATAATGATTTATCTTTTAATTCACATTTATTTCTTGCAAATTTCCATTTTTAATTATTCATATCATATAGATTTTCTTTTCATTACATTACATCATTCATTTCTCAATTTCATTTATTTTCATTCATTTATTACTTAATCTCGTTTATTCATTTATTTATAATACTTACCTTTCCATTTATTTAATTAGTAGCATCTCAATTTTACTTAAGTTTATAACAACTACAACATCAAATTCTTATCTACAAAAGAAATTCACTGAACACTTTCATTCATAAGTTTACTTGTACAATTTATATTACATTTTCTTATTAAACATACAACTTTTAACATTTGGTAAGTTATATATATGCTTTTAAGGATGTAATTAAAAGTTATACAAGTTTTTCTCATTTCCTTTAATAAATTTAATGTTCAACAATATTATCCTTTGTCTTATAGGTTACATATTTCAAATTTCTTTTAATTTCATTCATAACCTGGCATTAAATCTCTTATTTTAATTAAAGGCTCCATTTATTAATTAGTTACATTCCATTTCACTACAATAACTGAAACTATTAATTAACGGAAACTTAAGAACTAGATACCGAGTTAATTTCAAATCATTTAAAATAATAAATTAGATGTATATACTTACAACTTATATATCTAATTATATTTAAAACAAATTAAAATTTATATTTGTCTATCAAAATAAACCTGCAGTTAAACTACTACAGTGACATTCCCACTTCGAAACTCGAAAATGAATGTTGATGATGCGTGCGCTTATCACCGAAATTATTTTCCAGCACAAAGAGGGGAGTATAACTTATTTCTTTCCAGAGTTTCTTTAAAACAATTCTTTCAAATTATATTGAAATATTTATATCAGAAAATACTTTTAATAATATTATTATTATATTTCAAAGTCATTCAAAAGAAATTTTCAACACCCCGAAACTTAAGTTCTAAATTTCCAATTTTCATTTATTTTATTTATAATCTTATTTCAGCTATTATTTATATATTTCATTACCTAACAACCAATATATTGCAACCAAATATATATATCATTTATAAAAATTTATTATATATATATAGAAAATATAATAGGAAAAATTATTTCATTCACCTATATTCAAAACAAATATTGTGTTGGTCTGTCCTATTAAGTGTTTAGAAATCCCTATTGATGTCATAGCGTCTCATGCATCAACCAGAATTTATAAATACAAAACGGAACAAATTAACACAATATTAAAACCTTTTATAACACTAACAAATACGCTCTCCCATATATATACACTCAGCGAGTCATCATAGGGTAATACTACCCTATTAACGAAGAGTCAGACCACACAAAGCCAAGATTATCGCTAAACCAAAGCTCTGATACCAGATGTAACGTCCCGCCTTATCGTACGCTTTAAATCGACGATAAACCACACACATCATACTTAAATCATACAAAAGGGTGGATTGTTATGTGGTAAATAAGAAAAAACAGAGAAAGAAAACAAAATAGAATCTTGCAGCGGAACGATAAAATATAATAATCAAATAAACAGTTCATGAAGCTTTTTTACAAAATATTTGATTTTCTTATACAATACATATCAGAGTTACACATACCAAAGAATATTAATAATGCAGCGGAATACAATGGTGTAGTGGAATATATAACAAATAGTAATAATAATTCTTCGTCTTCGTCCACCAGAATTAAGGTCTTCAAATCCTGAAATGCTCAGGCTGACCCGAGCGAATTGAAAAGACAAAACACTCGAGTCAGAACTAAAATATCTTATGTGAGTTAAATCAACAGAAATAAATACGAGTGCAGTAACTTAAGAGATGTTCAGGATTCACATCTCCTAAGGGTCCGTTAAACTATTTACTATGTAGTAATATTTTGCTATTATAATAATGTCTAATAGTAAAATAAACTTACTTTTAAATATCTTAAGGCTTTACATTTTCCACCTTAACACGTAATAGTGACAGTAGTCTATACAGTACCTGCATATCTCCTGATCAGGAGACTACGAGAAGATACTCCATAGGTACGACACAAATCAAACTCGTACAAGGCGCGCTAGGGTAGGTGACACAGCACAACTAGGCAATGCCAGGGTAGATATACCAATTACGCTTCCGCGCCGGTGGTAACGCGTAGCAACTACTACCGCCCACCACGAGCCACAACCCCAAATCAAAATCAAAAGTGGCCACCGAATCAATCCAAAAATCAGAGTATAATATCGAAGGGATGTGTTTGATAAAAGGTGTTACCTTCTTAGCCCGTCATTCGGTCCTGTTTTTGTTAGTCCTTCAGATGATGGTTTTGATGACAATAACCTTACAATAGACTATAAAATATAAATACTGACATTATAAGTTTAGATATATATGTATATGCATGATTTAACCATGCAGGTACCAAGAATGAAGAATGTACAGTATAAAGATTCAAGATATCGAGATAGAAGACTCATGAGTATCAAGATCATCAAGAGTTCAAGATTTCAAGCATAAGTATATTTATTAGGAATTTTTGTTAAAACTCGTAGAAAAGCACTGGCATCTTAAAATCCAATTTATTCGTGGAATGGAATCCACTTCGAGCCTGTTAAAGGGATGGAACCCTAAGTAGGATGAAACCTACGAAAATTTAGTGGAACATTGTTTTGTATCCACTAATTTTAATTCAAATGATTTTACAAAAGTATCTTGTTTTCAAAATTATTTCAAAAATTTCCTTTTAAAAACATCAAACCCCTCTATCCTGATTTTAAATAATTTTACTCAAAATTATCCTTAATTTCAAAATCAAATTACACCTGATTTTAAACTATCTTTTTGAATTAAATATTTAAACTTTTATATTTGGATTTAAATATAAAATTATAGTTAATATATATATATATATATATATATTATTCTCTATATTTACTTATGAATTTTAACTATAGTCAAGTATATTTGTAAAGTTTAAAATAGTTTTAATATAAGATAAAGGTTATTTTCAAAGATCACCAAAAATTGATTTGGGATGTCGACATGCCTAGGGTAAACATGTCGACATGGTGTCAGTTGAATTCAAAATTTAAATTTCAAAAGAAATCTATTCACCATAACTCTTCATGAATGGACATGATTGTTGTTCTTTTATAAATAGGGGTTAGTTTCAACGAATTTTACATCAGATTTTCTGGCTTTTCACTCCTCTTCTTCTTCCACATTTCTTAATACATATTCTTACCATTACTCTGCCGAAATCAACATTGAATCAAACTCGATTACTTCTAGTTTGATTCTCTATCACTGTCTCTACAAGGTTCTCAGTGCTATTCAGAGTTATAGACTTCTTTGCAATCTATTAAGCGAGAAAAGTGTGATTGTAGCCTTGGAAATCAATCAAGAGAGAAAATGTGTGATTGTAGCCTTGGTAAATCAATTGGGTAAACTTGTGGCTCCAAAATCAAGTATCTCTACCCAGAGGATAGAAATTCTGGAGGGTGTACCTCGTAATCTTGAAACCGAGGGTGTAATTGTACAATTTCTTTTGAAAGGAAATCCGTACTTGTGTTGCGGGACTGGATGTAGGGTAACTTCGAACCAGCATAAAATCCGGTGTGTTCTTTCCTTTACTGCTGTTATTTTATTTCTGCATCTGTGTTTGTTTCTGTGATCATATCTTAGTCTGTATGTTACGTACATCGGTGTCTAAATTAACATAAATTGAAAAAGATTTAGTAATTCTTTATAAACATTATTCACCCCCCTCTAGTGTTAATCCTAGCCTTAAGATCTGTAATCCGCATTTCTCACAGTTTTAGCCACCTTATGCCAACTCACGGGAGTCGGGTCCACGTATTTACCTCAAAGGAAACGCCGCCAGCATCCTACTTCATTCTGGAATCTCCACCGCGTACATGGTTGTTAAAGTGGTTTTCGGAGTTGGCAGAGAGTATGAGAACTTCCGATCCCGGTCTCTTTAACAACCAAACGTTATTATAAAACCGCGGTCTTTCCAAAATAGTTTATACTTTTAAAACCAGAATATAATATCCATTTCAAAACCCTATAAATACGATATCATTTCCGTTTAAAAATCCAAATCAATATGATATTATTTATAAACCCAAATCAATATAATATCATTTTTATTTCAAATATATCCATTTCCCAAAATCATAGCATTTTCAAATCATAATACCTTGAAACCCATAACTTTGAAACATAACTTCCAATATTTAAATGGTTAAATATTAAATTACTTTATATAATAAATTAGCTTCTTTAATTTTCACAAATTAATTCCAAATACAGATTTGAATCCCCAAATAAACCATTTCAATTTCCATATATTTCAAAGCTTTAAATATTCCACCATTTCAAAACTAGTTCTTTGATAATCCCATATACATCAAATTCGATTACTATTATTTAGATTTGAAATGTTTGCGTAATAAATCCAGTATCATTTAAGAAAACTTTTAACTTCCTATAATTGGATATTCTTTCAATTTATTTAATTTGATATATTCATTTAAATCAACTTTATATTCATTAAAATCACTCTAAACCAAATCAAGTTATAAGAATCATACCCTTTAATATCTCAATTTTATTTAAATTTCAAATCAAATTTATTCGAGTATAATTCTTAAATAATTCAATTCAAACCAATTTCATATTTATCTTCCAACTTAATTTTTATTTAAGTCATTAAAACTCTATATATACAATAACTTAAACAAGTACTTAACCATATAATATAAAATAATCAAACTCCATTATTAAGCTTATTTTTATTAAACAGATTTATACATAGCTTAAATTCAAGAATTTAACTACATACATATATATAAAATAATATTTATATAATATCAAAAACTAATATTTATTAAATCGTATATTTCTTTCCAAAACCGTAGAAATCATTTCAAAATATTTTTATATATAGACCTTGGTGTTTGTATATAATTTTCTACCCTATGGTCAAGTGATACAGATATTTATCATTTCAATCCGTAATTTAAAATAAAAATACAGTTATATATCATTTCAAACCGCAATCCCGAATGGAAAAAAATGCATAACAACTTGCAGTCTATAACAACATAAATACAACATCCATTCACCTAACATCAATCACCAACCATTTATCGCAATCATCATCCAATTCAAACAATAACATCAATATGGAATAGAAATAAATAACAAGTAATTACTGACAGTTTATATTCAATAATAAATTAATCTAATTAGCAGTTTATATGCATAAATAAATTGAATACCAATTTAATTCAATAAATTCAATATTAACTGGAATGATGATAAAAATATACCAAATAGCAATAAATAAATTTCTAGTCACATTAGAAATTAATTTAACACACATAAGAAATTTTAAAACTTGTGAGTGGGTTAAAACACTCACCTTTTGAATTTAAATTGTATTTAAATCCAATTTAAAGCCAAAAATTGAACAATCTTAGAATTCGTTCAAACTAGTGCCAAAATGTTTGGAATTCCAATACGAACCTAGCGGAGAAAACCGCGCGTGGAACGGACCTCGTACATAAAAGTTATTGATATTAGAACGTTACAAAACAAAATTAAACAAATAAGAAATAAATAGTAAAAAACACGTCACCTATCTTTCCCTCCCATTCACACGCACACTACCCAGACAAATGAAAGCAACACGACCAACGTTAACTGGCTACCAACACCACCTTGCATCGTAGCGCGATCGCCTGCCACCGCCCTTGACACCTCCTCGACGAGCCGCACCATTTTCTAGTGCACACCGCCGCCAAAGGTACTAGGGTTCAAAACCCTAAATCACCAAAATCGAACACCTCCGGCCGAGTTAGACCACACGACCGCCATCAAACAGCTCCAAAATCCGACCACTCCAATACCCATAAATCAATTTTCTCGATTGCAGCTTAAATCGAAAAGCCCCAATCTCGCATAGGGTTTCGAATTTTACAAGGTTTGACCGCAATTTCTGGCTGACTCGAGCGTTGTAACGACCGATAAATTTGGATAAATAAATTGATTAACTTAACTAGATTTTGTATTTTAATTTAGAAAGAAATATAAAAATGTATAATTTATATTGAAGTAAATGTTAAGAATGGATTGTAGCAATGGTTATTAAAATTAAATTTTGACAATTGAAGTGAAATCCCATTAATGAATAGTGTAAATTGTTACATTTGGTTATAAAATAGAATATGAGTAAAACAAGTGTAATTATTGATTTGACATATGAAGTATTATTATAGATAGTAGTTGTTGGGAAGAATAAACATACAAGTACTATAAAGGGTAATGGTGACAAATGGTTGTCGTTACCAGTAATTTACCAATAAAAAAATAAAAGTAATTAACTGTTATTTTATGATAATTTATGCAATAACAGAAAGAGTGAATAAGTGAATGTAATTAGTAGTATTAAAATAAATGGCAACATTGATTTGTAAGCAATAAAAGCTTATTTATGTGATCAAAGGGTAACAGTAATGTTTATTGTATGTTACCTATTGTTAATTGAAATTTGAAATAAATTTTAATAAATGTAAATTAAATAGAAACATAGTTTATTTTTAAGGCAAAAGTTTGAAACCAAAGTAAATAAATTTATTGAGAACATTTAATAGTAATTAATGTATATATATTTGGCAATGGGCCCATTTATGTATGTGTTAAGATTGTAAAATTATAATCTAATATTACTTTAATATTAACTAAGGTAACTTAACTAAGGTAACTATTGATAAATTGAACGAAATCTAAACCAATGGAATTAATGTAGATGTATACTTAGCTACAAATTGAATTTATGAAAGCAAAATGTAAGCATTGAATTAAATTTAGGAATTTAAATTTTAATAAATGGTCATTGAATAAAATAAATGTTCTGTAAGTAATTATAATATTGGGTTGAAGGAAATAAACATAAAGGTAATTAAAGTTTATTGGTTACAATTGTTGAGATACTTATTGGTGTAATTCATGAGATTTAATTTGAAATCAATTGCAAAAATTGACTTAATTAGTGCAGTTAGAATAGATTTAATTAGAAATGTGAGAATGTTATTTAAGTAACAAATGTAAACTCTATCCATAATATGACAATTGAGTGAATGAAAACAATTGAAATTCAGGTTGATAAATTTATTGGGTTTGAGTTGAAATAAATGGATTATTAAAATTGAATGAAATAAAATATTACGTTAATGGGAATTAATATGAATGAAATATACGTTAATGAAATATAGTATAAATCAATGTAGACTATAACCACAAGGTGTCACTTTATTGAATAGCAATATTTTTAATCAAATAAATGGATTTACAGAGATTTCAAGTGATAATTAATAAATTTATTAAAACTAAAACTAAATATAGTAATGGATAAATTTATTTAATTTATAATTTCTGAATGTTAAAAAAAATGAAATTTAACGCTGAAATTGATGAATGAATCAACGTTAATTTGACATTTTAAATTTTTTTAAATCCTTGTAAATGATTAAGAAATTAAAAATGTTGAAATTGGTCAACTAAAGAATAGAATTGAAAATTTAATATAATTAGTTAATTTATCTATTTAATTAACTAATGTAAAAATAGCCATTTTGGCCACTGACTTGGATTTCGACGAAACAAGTTTCATCGGATCCGTAACGGTGAATTATTATAGGATTTCAAGTTTCGTAGCGATCGGACTGGTCGTTTGATCGTACGAACTCGAAACGCCTTGAAATCAAAGAAATTGAAATCAATTGAAATCAATTTGAAATAAATTGATTTTAGCATAACTTCTTCATACGACGGAATTTGGACTTGAAACCTTTTCCATTGCGTTTATAATATATTAAAACATCTATTTTGATATATGGGTGGACCCAATTTCGTTCCGGAGTCGAAAACGGGCTTTTCGGCCAATTATCGTTCAACGCGTTTATAAATCGGGTCTATCTATTCTATTTCAACTTTGCCTATAAATATCCTGTTATAAACCGTAGCCTACCTCTATTTCATTTGTTTGTGTGAACAATTCCTCTTCACCTCTTTATCTCTTCCATCCAATGGCAGACAATTCCAAACCCAGTTGCTATTCAAAAATCAAAGCCAAAATTTCAAACCCCACAAACTATGCCAAATTTAATATCAATCTGAAGCACTCGACGAACGCATCTCAAAACTGAACTTCGTTTTTTGATTCGAATCTTCGATTTCCCAGAAATCGATGATCAATCCTCGACCGTTCATCGCTCGACGATAAATCTCAGCTGATCGTCAATTTGAAACCATGGGGTCATGGAGAGTGGAGCGCATCAGCGTGAGTAGTTCGTCGAACCATCGGCCAGATCGACGGCAAAAAATTCAATTTGTATGCATTTTGGGGTGGTGGCCGGCCCTGTTTACAGTGTCGATCAGGGCTAGTGGGGCCGAAAACGTGGTGGAGGCGGCTTGGGCGTCGCGTGGCGAGGTCGACGTAGGAGGCGGCGGCGCGGCGTTCAGAAGGGGGCACGACAGTGATGTTAACGTGGCGGCTCTCGTGTTCGTACGTGATTTTCTAGGTAGGGTTTCGTGAGAGAGATGCTTGCATGGCCGCTTCTTAGTGGGTGACTATTTTATTTTTGTTTAATTTTCAATTTCGATTCATTCTAATAGCTATAACTTTTACATACGAACTCCAATTCACGCGCGGTTTTCTTTCTCCGCTAGGTTCGTATTGGAATTTCGGACATTTTGACGCTGGATTGGATGGATTCTGAGATTGTTCAAATTTTGGGTTTAAATTGGATTTAAATTCAATTTAAATTCAAAAGGTGAGTGTTTTAACCCACTCACAACTTCTAAATTTTTTATTTTGTTAAATTTATTTATGTTGTGATTATGAATTTATTTACGACTGTTTGTATATTTTTTATTCATCATCTCAGTTAATTGCATTTATTTAAATAAAATCGTTATTTAATTTATTATTGAATATAACTATATTATCAGTTATATATTGATATTGATTGATTATTTTGGATGATGATTGTGATGGATGTATGATTTTATGATGGATGAGTGGATGTTTTATTTATATCATCATAATCTGCAAGTTGTTATGCATTTAGTTCCTTCGGGATTACGGTTTGAAATGATATATAATCGCAAATTTTTATTTTAAATTACGGATTGAAGTGATAAATATCCATATCACTTGACCATAGGATAGAAAATTATATACAGACACCGCGGTCTATATATAGTAATATTTTGAAATGATTTCTATGGTTTTGTAAAGAATATATATATATATAATTTTATGAGCTATTGATTTGGATATTTGATAAAGGTTATTTTATATATAGTTAATTTTTTGGTTTTAAGCTATGCATAAAATTGGTTTAAAGTATAAAATAAAGTTTGATTTTATTAAATATAATATGGATAAGTAGTTACTTAAATTTTATTTAATATAGAGTTTACATTGATTTTATAAATCAAGGTTGAGAAGATAATTGAAATTGATTGAGATTTTATTTAATTAAGAATTATATTTAATAAGAATCCATTTGGAACTTATTGAAATTTAGATTTTAAAAGAATATAGTTTTATAGAAAAATTCGGGGTTAAGGTGATTTAAGTGAATATATCAAGTCTAAATAAATTGAGGAATATTAAACTGTTGAAATTTGAAGTTTATTTAAAGGATACTGGATTTATTAAATTAAATATTTCAAACTAAATAATAGTAAAGTAAATTTGGTGTATATATATGAATTATAAAATTTATTTCTAAAACATTGAATATTAAAGCTTTGAAATATATGAAATTTGAAATGGTTTATTTGAGGATTTAAATCTTTATTGGAATTGATTGCGAAATTAAAGAAGCTAATTAATTATATAAAGTAATTTAATATTTAAACCATTTAAGTGGTGTAGTTATATTTCAAAGTTATGAAATTAAAAGTTTTATGTTTTGGAAGGCTATATTTCAAGCGTTTGGTTTCGAAATATTATAACTTTGAAAATGCTATGATTTTAGAAAATGATATATTTGAAAATGATATCATATTGATTTGTTTTTAAAAATGGAATGATATTGTATTTATATGGTTTGAAATTGATATTATATTCTGGTTTTAAAAGTATAAATTAATTGGAAATGCCCACGGTGTTATAATAACATTGGGTTGTTAAAGAGATGGGGATCGGAAGTTGTCATACTCTCTACCAACTCCGAAAACCACTTTAACAACCGTGTACGCGGTGGAGATTTCAGAATGAAGTAGGATGCTGGTGGCGTTTCCTTTGAGGTAAATACGTGGACCTGACTCCCATGAGTTGGCATAAGGTGGCTAAACCAAGAGCGATTGACGGGCTAATGAGGTAGCTCCTTTGATCAGACACATCTCTTTGATATTATACTCTGACTTTTGGATTTATTTGGTGGCCACTTTTGATTTTCTTTTTGGAGGTGTGGCTCGAGGTGGGCGGTAGTTACGCGCTACTCGTTACCACCGGCCCGAAAGCGTAATTGGTATATCTATCTTGGCATTGCCTAGTTGTTCCCTGTCACCTACCATACCGAGGCTTTACTACGAGTTTCTATTTGTGTCGTACCTATGGAGTATCCTTTGGTAGTCTCCCGATCAGGAGGTATTACGGTACTGTATAGACTATTGGCACTATTACGTGTTAAGGTCGAAAATGTAAAGCCTTAACGCTATTTTAAAGTAAGTTTATTTTACTACATACATTATTATAATAGAGAAATATTACTACATAGTAAATAGTTTAACAGATCCTTAGGAGATGTGAATCCCGAACATCTCTTAAGTTAATGCACTTATATTTATTTCTGTTAATTTAACTCACATAAGATATTTTAGTTCCGACTCGAGTGTTTTGTCCTTTCAATTCGCTCGGGTCAATCCGAGCGTTTCAGGATTTGAAGATTTTATTCTAGAGGACGAAGACGAAGATTTGTAGTATATTATCTACTATATTATTCCACTACACCATTTAATTCCGCTGCATTAATTATTATTCTCTGGTATGTGTAACTTTGATATGTATTGTATAAGTGTAATCAAATGTTTTGTAAAAAAGCTTCATGAACTGTATATTTGATTATTATATTTTATCGTTCCGCTGCAAGATTCTATTTTGTTTTTCTTTCTCTACTTTTTCTTATTTACCCCATAACCATCCACCCTTTTGTATGGTTTAAGTCTGACGTGTGTGGTTTATTGTCGATTTAAAGCATGCAGAAAGGAGGGACGTTATATCTAGTATTGGAGCTTTGGTTTAGTGAAAACCTTAGCTTTGTTGGGTTTGACTCTTTACTAATGGGGTAGTAATACCCTATGGTGAGTCACTGAGTGTATATATATGAGAGAACGTATTTGTTAGTGTTGTAAAAGGGTTTTAATATTGTGTTAATCTGTTCCATTTTGTATTTATAAATTCTGGTTGCTGCATGGGACGCTATGACATCAATAGGGATTTCTAAACACTTAATAGGACAGACCGACATAATATTTGTTTTTAATATAGTTGAATGAAATAATTTTGCATATTATATTTTCTATATATATAAAATAAAATTTTATAAATGATATATATTTTTGGTTGCAATATATTGGGTGTTAGGTAATGAAATTTATAAATAATAGTTGAAATAAGAGTGAGAATAAAATAAATGAAAATTGGAAATTTAGAGCTTAAGTCCCGGGGTTTTGAAAATTCTTTCAAGCATTTTTGGAACATAATAATGATATTGTTAAATGTATTTTCTAATATAAATATTTCAATATAATTTGAAAGAAATGTTTTAAAGTAGATTTTGGAAAAAATAAGTTCCGTACTTCCTTCTCTGTGCTGGAAATAATTTCGGTGATGGCGGCCGCGTCATCGACATCAATTTTCGAGTTCGAAGTGGGAAGGCCACTATAGTAGTTTTGCTACAGATTTATTTTGATAAACAAATATGAATTTTAAATTGTTTTAAAGATATTTGGATACATAAATACGTTTATCTATTATTTTAAAATGATTTGAGATTTAACCCGGTATTTAGTTCTTAAGTTTCCATTAATTAATAGTTTCAATTATTGTAGTGAATTGGAACGTAGGTAATTAATAATTTAAACCTCTAAAGAAAATAAGAGATTTAATGCTAAGTTATAAATCAAATAAAAAGAAAATTTAAATCTGTAACATATAAAACAAAGGATTATTATTGAACATTTAATTAATTGAGGAAAACTTGTATAACTTTAAATTACATTCTTAAAGGCATATATATAACTTACCAAAAGATATAAAAGTTACAATGTTTAATAAGAAGTTGTAATAGAATATTATACAATTAAAAATTAGAAATATGAATGTATTTAATGAAATTCTTTTATAAAAAAGAATTTGATGTTGTAATTGTTGTAAACTTAAGTTATAATTGGAATGTTACTGAAATAATGGTAATAGGAAGTAAGTATTGTAGGTATAAGATTATAAACTTAAGTAAATGAATATAATGCAATAAAAGAAACTGGCATGATATGAATAAATGAAAATGGGATTTTCGTAAGAATTGAATAAAGGTAAATGAAACTGTAAGAAATAAAATGTAAGTCAAAAAGATAGATCATTATATGAAAGAAAAGAAATCAAACAACAAATGTTATGAAATGAAATTGATAAAATGAATGTGATCTATTGGTTGAAGTTGTTGTTTGTTTGGTTCATGGATTGTTTGGGAAATGATATTCTAATTGTTTGGATGTATGAATATTCTGTTGAGTTTTATCCAAGACTGTTGAGTAGTGGATATGCTTAGTAGCTTATTTGGCATGCTATGCAATTTAGGATGTCTAAAACCCGAACAAACCATTTGTTTTGTTACTTTGGATGGATAATCAATTTATCTTGATTTTGTATGATGATTGTATGATGTTGGTTGCAATGATTGTTGTTTTATATTTGATTGGTTAAAACAACTTTAGAGTATTTAATTTTATATAATAAATAACTCTTTTTAGATTATATAAGTGAAATACAGGTTATGTAAGCAATAGCTACTACTTTTGGCTTCATAAAATAAGCGTTAATTGCCCGACAAATAGGTACGTTTTCGGATTACGGTTTATAGCGTTATATATTATTTTTCCCGTGTTGGGATATATATTATTTTGAAAAATAAATGTTTTATATTATTATATTTGATATTATATTTTCTCCCGAGCCTCTCCGTACAAAGGAGACTCTGCCGAAATGTTCCGTAAATTTTGGACTTAGAAATTTTTTGAAACTGTTTTCCAAATTTTATTAAATTGAGTATAAAATTTTTTAATGGTTATAAATTGGTATATTTTATTTAAATTAATTAATTTTGTAAATTTATTTGTTTATAAATTTAATATTTAAGTACGATATATGGATTTCTTAATTCTTCTTTTCCCTTCTTTTTCCTTTTCGGGGACGAGAAGTTTTGAGTGGGGGAGAGTGTAACGACCCGTAAATTTGGATAAATAATCTGGTTAACTTAATTAGATTTTGTAATTTAATTTAGGAAGAAATATAAAAATGTATAATTTATATTGAAGTAAATGTCAAGAATGGATTGTAGCAATGGTTATTAAAATTAAATTTTGACAATTGAAGTGAAATCCCATTAATGAATAGTGTAAATTGTTACATTTGGTTATAAAATAGAATATGAGTAAAACAAGTGTAATTATTGATTTAACATGTGAAGTATTATTATAGATAGTAGTTGTTGGGAAGAATAAACATACAAGTACTATAAAGGGTAATGGTGACAAATGGTTGTCGTTACCAGTAATTTACCAATAAAAAAATAAAATAAAAGTAATTAACTGTTACCATCATGATAATTTATGTAATAACGGAAAGAGTGAATAATAAGCGAATGTAATTAGTAGTATGAAAATAAATGGCAACATTGATTTGTAAGTAATAAAAGCTTATTTATGTGATCAAAGGGTAACGGTAATGTTTATTGTATGTTACCTATTGTTAATTGAAATTTGAATTAAATTTTAATAAATGTGAATTAAATAGAAACATAGTTTATTTTTAAGGCAAAAGTTTGAAACAAAGTAAATAAATTTATTGAGAACATTTAATAGTAATTAATGTGTGTACATTTGGTAATTGACAATTTATGAATTTGTTAAGACTGTAAAATTATAATCTAATATTACTTTAGTGTTAACTATAGTAACTTAACTAAGGTAACTATTGATAAATTGAACGAAATTCAAATCAATGGAATTAATGTAGACGTATACTTATCTATGAATTGAATTTATGAAAACAAAATGTAAGCATTGAATTAAATTTAGGAATTCAAATTTTAATAAATGGTCATTGAGTAAAATAAATGTTGTAACAACCCGCATATTTAACGATTTTTATATTTAAATGTTTCATTTAAATATAGCGTCGTTAGTCGGATTTAGGTCCGAAATGTTACTTTCTGCAAATGGCCGAATTGGGACTCGAAACCATTTCCATTGATTCCAAAATGGCGTTTGCGATCTTTTTGAGTGTAAGCTTTGATATGTTTGGAGTAAGTTGAATTTTTCTATTTGCTAAGTGGGCTTTGGGTTTGGGTTTCACCCAAACTGTTCTATTAACCTCAATTCAGCCCTTCTCTCCTTCCATTCACTTATTCATTTCATAAAAGCTTAAGCAAAAATTGAAATGGGGGAAGAGAAAGGAAATTAGAAACTCCTAGCCCTAAATCCATTTGCAAACTACAAATTCTTGCTCCAAAATCAGAGAGAAGCCATTGGTAAGTTCTTCTTCATCTTCTCCAACTCTTCTCTTCTTCAATTTCAGAAAATTTCCTAAACCTAAATTGGGAAATATGTGTTTTATTCTTAGATTGAAGCTTGTTGAGTTGAAGTAGTGTTTGTTGGTCTTCTCCTTGCAAATTGAACTCCTTCTTCTTTGTTTTTGGGTAAAAGGTGAGTTTTGAACTCACATCTACTTCTTTTGATATCATTGATGTTAGGAATGAATTCCTAATACTTGTTCATGTGCATTTGCTTTCGATTTGGATTGCTTTGGTGAAATTGCCAAATTATGATTTTTGAAGCCAAATCTATGAAAAAACCTTATATGGTTGATGTTTTTGTTGTTCGGAGTGTTTGGAGGTGTTGTTAAGGTTGGGTAGTCGTTTAACGTAAGCCCATAATCAACACGCATCCAATTGCTTTCGATTTGCTTGGCCATAGTTGGCCTAGGTTCAGGAATTGCCTGACCATCAGGTTTTAGACGTCTGAAATGCCTATTTCAGACGTCTGAATATTGTTCTTGGAAGAAATTTCACTCCCAGATTCAGACGTCTGAATCTATATTCCAGACGTCTGAATTGGCTAAATTTCGACCAGAAAGGAAATAGGCAAAATATTGCCCATTTCAGACGTCTGGATGTTAGGATTCAGACGTCTGAATTCTGTTTTGGAAAACAAATTGATTTCCAGATTCAGACGTCTGAATCCCTTCTTTCAGATGTCTGAATATGTTGTTTTTTTGCCAATTTGCCTTGTTCGTTCAATTTTCCAAATTTGATCGATGCATATTGATTCCAATTAGTTGTTTATACATATTTGACCTTGATAATTTCTTTTTGAATTCATTCACAGGTTTTTATAAATTATTTCTTCAAATTGTATTAAAAGTTCGCTTCTCCGATTTATAAATTCTATTTAGACCACACGTACAATTTCGCACTTCGAGCGAAGTGGAAGGGTGATTAAATGGTTGGGCAAAACACGGACCATGAATCTGTGCGTTTATCCTTCCAATTAATTCCCGACCTATTCGATTGATTGTTTTGACCTTCGGGTTTGGTTTATCGATGATATGAGGTGAACTTTGTACTGCTTTGAGTGTGAAAGTGGCTGACGGATAGTAAACCGTTTAGTGCGAATGAGTGGTTATGGGACATACGTTAACACTTTTCGGATTCCTTTTCGAGAGTTGTGACACATTCCGCCAGTTAGTGGTGTCCAGTACTGGGTCTCTGACCTTCGCCACTACGGTTTGTTGCCTTCGGGTATGTGCCTTCGGGTTTGTGCCTTCGGGTTTGTTGCCCTTTAGTATCGCTTCCGATGTTGGTCGTTATGAGCCGCATGGGTGATATTGGGTTGCTCTTTAGTATCGCTTCCGATGTTGGTCGTTATGAGCCGCATGGGTGATATTGGGTTTGGAGTCTTCGGGCTCATGGATCCTTGTTTATACAGTACTGAGCTCGAGCAATTTTATGATGTTTCATTCATATGTATATTCCCTTGGTATCGCCCTTCGGTGTTGGTCATTATGAGCCGCATGATGAGTAGCATTTACCTTGTGGAACTTGTATACCTTATTGGTATTTGTTATTGCCTTTTGGCTTGTTTTGGGATATTTGTATCCTTTGTTTCTATATGTTGCCGATGATATGAGGCTTGTTATCATATGATTCATCTTTTGTTAGATGATTGTGTTATCTCTCTTAGAGATATTTGCTATACCTTGTGACCTTGCAGGTTTATTGTTGTTCAGTTTATCTAACCGATTTGTTTAGCTAGACTGACCCGTGTATCTTATACTCGGGTCAGACCGAGATGTTTCAGGTTAGGTGCTTTTGGACTTAGCCTATTTTGCTTTCGCAATGGACTATTCAGCTTGTTCCTTTTTGTCATAGCTTTTTGTGTAGTCCTATTTTGTAGCAACTCTGATATGTATTCTTTTGACTTGTCTGTATATGGTGGTTTGTTATACCACTTGACATGTATTATTTTGTATACTCTGTTATGTATCAGTGTATGTGTATATGATGATTTACTGTTCTGTGATGTATATTACATTTGAGTTATTATATTCTGTTCTGATAGATCCAACCACCTATGGTTTTGTTTTAAGTATTCATTGGGTACGTCGACCTGGTTGGTATGTTTATTGTCGATGTATTCAATAGATAGTTAGAGCAAGGCTATAGATGGTCGCTCCTAACCAGCCTTATTCTCCATGTTAGTTGACGGCATTACTTTGTAATGTCCTTGGCTAGCGTGGGTATAGAGGTGGGGCTTGATAAATGTTCTGTAAGTAATTATAATATTGGGTTGAAGGAAATAAAAATAAAGGTAATTAAAGTTTAATGGTTACAATTGTTAAGTTACTTATTGGTGTAATTCATGAGATTTAATTTGAAATTAATCACAGAAATTGACTTAATTACTGCAGTTAGAGTAGATTTAATTAGAAATGTGAGAATGTTACTTAAGTAACAAATGTAAACTCTATCGATAATATGGCAATTAAATGACTGAAAACAATTGAAATTTAGGTTAATAAATTTATTGGGTTTGAGCTGAAATAAATGGATTATTGAAATTGAATGAAATAATATATTACGTTAATGGGAATTAATATGAAATGAAATATACATTAATGAAATGTAATATAAATCAATGTAGAATATAACCATAAGGTGTCAATTTATTGAATAGCAATATTTTTAATCAAATAAATGGATTTACTGAGATTTCAAGTGATAATTAATAAAATTGAAACTAAATATAGTAATGGATAAATTTATTTAATTTATAATTTCTGAATGTAAGAAAAATGAAATTTAATGCTGAAATTGATGAATGAATCAACGTTAAATTGACATTTTAAATTTGTTTAAAACCTTGTAAATGATTAAGGAATTAAAAATTTCGAAATTGGTCAATTAAAGAATAGAATTGAAAATTTGATATAAGTAGTAAATTTATTTATTTAATTAATTAACAAAAAATAGCCATTCTGGGCACTGAATCGGATTTCGACGAAACTAGTTTCGTCGGATCCATAACGGTGAATTATTGTAGGATTTCAAGTTTCGTAGCGATCGGACTTATCGTTTGATCGTACGAACTCGAAACGCCTTGAAATCAAGGAAATTGAAATCAATTTGAAATAAATTGATTTTAGAATAACTTCTTCATACGATGGAACTTGGACTTGAAACCTTTTCCATTGCGTTTATAATATATTAAAACATCTATTTTGATATATGGGTGGACCCAATTTCGTTCCGGAGTCGAAACGGGCTTTTCGGGCCAATTATCGTTCAGCGCGTTTATAAATCGGGTCTATCTATTCTATTTCAACATTGCCTATAAATATCCTGTTATAAACCCTAGCCTACCTCTATTCTCATTTGTTTGTGCGTACAATTCCTCTTCACCTCTTCATCTCCTCCTTCCAATGGCAGACAATTCCAAACCCAGTTGCAATTCAAAAATCAAAACCAAAATTTCAAACTCCACAAACTATGCCAAATTTTATATCAATCTGAAGCTCTCGACGAGCGCATCTCAGAACTGCAATTTGATTTTGGATTCGAATCTTCGGTTGCCCAGAAATCGATGATCAATCCTCGACCGTTCATCGCTCGATGATAAATCTCAGCTGATCGTCAATTTGAAACTATGGGGTCGTGGAGAGTGGCAAGTGGAGCGCATCAGCATGAGTTGTTCGTCGAACCATCGGCAAAAAAATCAATTTGTATGCGTTTTGGGCTGGCGGCCGGCCTTGTTTACTGCGTGGATCAGGGCTAGTGGGGCCGAAAACGTGGTGGAGGCGGCTTGGGCGTCGTGTGGCGAAGTCGACGTAGGAGGCGGCGGCGCGACGTTCAGAGGGGGGGGGGGGGGGGGGGAGGGTGGGGCACGACAGTGATGTTAACGTGGCGACTCTCGTGTTCGTATGTGATCTTCTGGGCAGGGTTTCGTGAGAGAGATGCTTGCGTGGCCGCTTCTTAGTGGGTGGCTATTTTATTTTATTTTTATTTAATTTCAATTTCAATTCGTTCTAATAGCTATAATTTTTACATACGAACTCCAATTCATGCGTAGTTTTCTCCTCTAGATTCGTATTGGAATTCCAGACATTTTGACGCTAGTTTAGATGGATTCTGGGACTGTTCAAATTTTGGGTTTAAATAGGATTTAAATTCAGCTTAAATTCAATAAGTGAGTGTTTTATACAACTTTTAAAATTTCTTATGTTTGTTAAATTTATTTATGTTGTGATTATGAATTTGTTTATGTCTGTTTGTATATTTTTTATTCATCATCTCAGTTAATTGAATTTGTTTAATAAAATCGTTATTTTTTATTATTGAATATAACTGCCAGTTAATTACCTCTTGTATATTATCAGTTAAATATTGATATTGATTGATTGTTTTGGATGATGATTGTGATGGATGTATGATTTTATGATGGATGAATGGATGTTTTATTTATATCATCATAATCTGCAAGTTATTATGCATTTATTTCCTTCGGGATTGCGGTTTGAAATGATATATAACCAATTTTTATTTTAAATTACGGATTGAAATGATAAATATCTGTATCATTGACCATAGGATAGAAAAATATATATACAGACACCGCGGTCTATATATAGTAATATTTTAAAATGATTTCTATGGTTTTGTAAAGAATATATATATGATTTTATGAGTTATTGATTTGGATATTTAATAAAGGTTATTTTATGTATAGTTAAATTTTTGGTTTTAAGCTATGTGTAAAATTGGTTTAAAGTACAAAATAAAGTTTGATTTTATTAAATATAATATGGATAAGCATTTACTCAAAATTTATTTAATATAGAGTTTATATTGATTTTATAAATCAAGGTTGAGAAGATAGTTGAAATTGATTGAGATTTTATTTAATTAAGAATTATATTTAATAAGAATCCATTTGGAACTTATTAAAATTTAGATTTTAAAAGAATATTGTTTTATAACAAAATTCGGGGTTAAAGTGATTTAAGTGAATATATCAAGTCTAAATAAATTGAGAAATATTAAATTGTTGAAATTTGAAGTTTATTTAAAGGATACTGGATTTATTAAATTAAATATTTCAAACTAAATAATAGTAAAGTAAATTTGATGTGTATATATATACGAATTATGAAATTTAGTTTTGAAACATTGAATATTAAAGCTTTGAAATATATGAAATTTGAAATGGTTTATTTGAGGATTTAAATCTGTATTGGAATTGATTGCGAAATTAAAGAAGCTAATTTATTATATAAAGTAATTTAATATTTAAACTATTTAAGTGGTGTATTTATATTTCAAAGTTGTGAAATTCAAAGTTTTATGTTTTGGAAGGCTATATTTCAAGCGTTTGGTTTCGAAATGTTATAACTTTGAAAATGCTATGATTTCAAAAAAGGATATATTTGAAAATGATATCATTTGTATTTGGTTTTAAAAATGGAAATGATATCGTATTTATATGGTTTGAAATTGATATTTTATTCTGGTTTTAAAAGCATAAATTAGTTTGAAATGACCGTGGTGATATAATAACATTGGGTTGTTAAAGAGACCGGGATCAGAAGTTTTCATACTCTCTGCCAACTCTGAAAACCACTTTAACAACCATGTACGCGGTGGAGATTCCAGAATGAAGTAGGATGGTGGTGGCGTTTCCTTTGAGGTAAATACGTGGACCCGACTCCCATGAGTTGGCATAAGGTGGCTAAAACAGGAGCGATTGACGGGCTAATGAGGTAGCTCCTTTGATTGGACACATCCCTTCGATATTATATTCTGACTTTTGGATTGATTCGGTGGTCACTTTTGATTTTCTTTTTGGGGGTGCGGATCGAGGTGGGCGGTAGCTGCGCGTTACGCGTTACCACCGACCTGGAAGCGTAATTGGCATATCTACCCTGGCATTGCCTAGTTGTGCCGTGTCACCTACCATACCGAGCCTTTACTATGAGTTTCTATTTGTGTACCTATGGAGTATCCTCTGGTAGCCTCCCGATCAGGAGGTATTACGGTACTGTATAGACTATTGGCACTATTACGTGTTACGGTGGAAAATGTAAAGCCTTAACGCTTTTTTAAAGTAAGTTTATTTTACTATAGACATTGTTATAATAGCGAAATATTTATACATATTAAATAGTTTAACGGATACTTAGGAGATGTGAATCCCGAGCATCTCTTTAAGTTATTGCACTTATATTTATTTCTATTGATTTAACTCACGTAAGATATTTTAGTTCTGACTCGAGTGTTTTGTCCTTTCAATTCGCTCGGGTCAGTCCGAGCGTTTCAGGATTTGAAGATTTTATTCTAGAGGACGAAGATGAAGATTTGTAGTACTATTATCTACTATATTATTCCACTACATCATTTAATTCCGCTGCATTAATTATTATTCTCTAGTATGTGTAACTCTGATATGTATTGTATAAGTATAATCAAATGTTTTGCAAAACAGTTTCATGAACTGTATATTTGATTATTATATTTTATCGTTCCGTTGCAAGATTCTATTTTGTTTTTCTTTCTCTACTTTTTCTTATTTACCCCATAACAATCCGCCCTTTTGTATGGTTTAAGTTTGACGTGTGTGGTTTATTGTCGATTTAAAGGGTGCAGAAAGGCGGGACGTTACAAGCGTCCATTTCACAAACAGACACTATACACAGATTCGTATCGATGAGATCTTCGACATATAATTTTTCCAATTTTTTTCGAGGAGATTGAATTTTCAATTTGATTTTTGAATTGCGATTGTATTTGGAATTATCTGCCATTGAAATGAGAAGGTGAGAAGGAATCGTACGTATAGACAAATGAGAAATAGAGGTAGGCTAGTGTTTATAATAGGGTATATATAGGCAAAGTTGAAATAGATTAGATGGACACGATCGGTTTACGCGCTGAACGATAAAATGGCCCGAAAAGCCCATTCTGACTTCGGAACGAAATCGGGTCAACCCATATATCAAAATAGATGTTTTAAATTTTTTTAAATGCAATGGAAAAGGTTTCAAGTCCAAATTCCATCGTATGAAAAAGTTATGATCAAATCAAGTTATTTCAAATTGATTTCAATTTCATTGATTTCTAGGCGTTTCGCATCAGTACGATCAAACGACAAGTCCGATCGTTACGAAACTTGAAATTCTACAATAATTAACTGTTACGGCTCCGATGAAACCAGTTTCGTTGAAATCCGAGTCAGTGGCCAAAATTGCTATTTTTTACATTAATTAATTAAATTAAGAAATTAACAAATTAAATCAAGATTTCAGTTTCAACTCTATAATTAACAAATTTCATCATTTTTAAAATTTTAAATCGTTTACACTAATTTACCCAAATTTAAATGTTAATTTAGAGTTGATTAATTTATCAATTTCAGTATTAACCACAATTTCATTAAATTCAGAAATTATAAATTTAATTTCCAAAAATTCTATTAAATTTATTTTTCATTCTACTATTCAATTCATTATTGCCAACGGACGAAATAAATATTGGATTCAAAATCTATGACATTAATATTCTCACATTCCATCTTCATTTCAATTAGCGTAATAAATTAAATTTCATTATAATAAATTCATTTATTAAAATTTGATAATAAATTCCAAATAATTTTGATTTGATCAGTTTCAATCTTTATACTAAGTCCATTATTACTCCATACTTAGTTCCTATTGTTTACCCTTCATTTACTTAACATTTAAATGAACTTGATTTCCAATAAATTCATTGACCAATTAATTAGGTAATTTATAATAATTGTTATCATAGCCTCAAATTTACCCTTAAGTTTATGTTATATCCAACTAATTATCATAACACTGAATAAAATTTACGTTATTCCCAATTATTACCCTAATTTACATTAACGTAACATTTAATTCAGATTTATTGCAATTGAATACACGTTTTAATTTAATAGACTAAATAAATGGTTAACTTATAATAATTGTTACCATTAACGTTTAATTTCACTTACAAGCTATTATTAACAAACACATGTTGCCATTGATTTAGATCTAATTCAATAAAATAAATTAAATGAATGGGTAAACAATTAATAGTTATCACTATTACCAAATTTACTCATATTCATACTTAAATATCAACTGACAATTATTATAATTACATGTCTAGCATTTATTTTATCAAATTGCAATTTATTACGCATTATTTCATCAATTAATATAACTTTTGAATTTATTTCCCAATTCACTAATTTCAATCAATCATAAACTTACAATTGTTTCAATTAATAGGTATTGCACTAAATTAGTTATTATTCAACTTGCATAAACTTATTACATTAATTTACATTCATTTACTATTAATCAATATATTATTCCATTGGTTGATTCAATACTATTACTCTTATTTACTTATTTTCTATTTTATAACCAAGTGCAACAATTTACATTATTTCATTATTGGGATTTCACTCCAATTGTCAATAATTAATCTTTAATTACCAATGCTACGTTTCATTCTTAACATTTACTTCAATATAAATTATAAATAATTTTTTTATTCCTTTCTAAATTTAATTAAAAAATCTTATTAATTTAACCGATTTAATTATCGAAATTTTACGGGTCGTTACAACATGTGTTTTAACGGGAAGGAAATTGGTGTTTTGAATTCAGGAGATAAATTGAATTGCTCGACAAAAAGGTATGTATTTAAATTTCTTTATGAAATTTGATGGTTTTCTGATCTAGCCATTTGGCTTTTATTTTCTTTTTAAATCTGGGGGCCCGTAGAGGCATTTTGTAGTTGTGCCGATCTAGCAGCGCAAAGGAGACGCTGTCGAAATTTTTCAAAAATTTAGGGAGTTAAAAATTTTTTGAGGAAATTTCGATAGTTTAACATTTGGTTTTAAATTAAAATTTGAAATGGTTGAGTAAGTGACATTGTTTGAAACATATGGTTGAGTTTGGAAGTTAGTAAGAGTGTTAGTATGTCTTTAGTAGATTGTTTTGGGAAGATGTTTAAACTGTTGGCTTTTTGAAACAGTAATATGGACCATTCCTCTTAACTATAAATTTCGGGGACGAAATTCTTTAGGGGGGAAGGAACATGACGAACCGAAATTTTGGATATTTGAAATTGAAATATTTAATTTATTTTAAATATTTGAAAAGTTAGTTTCGACTTGAATTTCAAATCACTAATTTTGGGATAAGTAAACTATTGAATTTAATAATTGGGATTTGGGTAAAATAGTAAATCTTGGTTTTTAAGCTAGCTAAAAATAATTTAAAGGCTTATGAAATTTATATTGATAATACCGAAGATAATAGAGGTGTTAAAATTGAATTTCAAGGTGATTTGCCCAGTTTTAAAAATATATCGTTTAAATTGATATTTAAAAATAGCCTTCCAAGGAACATTCTCGGAATTCGATGAAACCAGTTCCATTGGATCCGTAATATAGTGTTATTATCAAATTTAAATTTTCGTAGCATTGGAGTTGTCGTGTGATCATATGATAGGTAAATGCGCTGATATATATATATATATATATATATATATATATATATATATATATATATATATATATATTGAAAATTCAATATAGTAACTGGGTCCAAAAGGCTATCTTCTTTATACAATCGAATTAGGACTCGAAAACTTTTTCTTTGCATTCAGAATTGGGGTATAACTTTATAAATGCCTGGCGGCACGCCTCGATAGGATGTCAAGATTTTAAGCTACGAATTCAGGATGATTTAAATTTGAATTTAATTATAAATAGTATTATTGCATTGAAATACTGTGGCAAGCGCAGACACGTAAAGAAAATTTTAAATACATGTTCTTCTTGGTGGAACATGCGCCTTCTTTGAAGAAGAAAAAATAAAAAAATAAATTGTACGAGAGCATCATAATTCATTAAAACCTCACTCTTTCCCCTTCTTCTGTTTCCACTCAAAATCCAAATCGCCGCCCTCTTTCTCTCTTATCCCTATTGTTCGAAATCACAAAATCCTCTCTCCCTCATTTCAAAATCCATGATCGACTCGGAAAATTTAAATATATATATATATATAATGGAAATGGAGGCCGCTTGATCGAAATGGCAAGCGCACGTGGTAGTTCGATTGAAGAGGGGAAGTTCGATTCATTCTTCGTCCATTTAGATTCAAGAGAGGAAGTTCGACTGAATCGAAATCGAGAAGTTCATCGCGACATTGCCGCACTGACGATCGACCTCGGCGTGAGGTTACGGCACGTCGTTGGCGATTGAAAGGGCGGGGAAACGACTCGATGTAACGACCCGATATTTTCAACCATTCGCATCCACCCATGTCAGACTTGAATTGCTCAAAATACCACTTGTAAATAAAATTTGGCAAATCTCAGAATATACAGTAAATAAATAATCACAGATCACAGACATAGAGTATTTAATAATGCAGCAGAAGTAAAAGAGATAGTAGTTCATGAAGCTACTATATAAAATAAGATACATCAGAGTTAAACAAGATACATCAGGTACAAATCAGAATACATCACTGAAATCACTGGACACTGAAAGCAAAATAGACGGCTGGATCTTCAAGCGAAGCTTCAACTCCGAAGGTGAGTCTTGAATGCTGAATCACCCAGTCTGAGTCGAGCGTAAAGCAAAACACAAAACACTTGAGTCAGGATATAAATACTTATGAACTGTAAATCAACTCAAGTGAATAGTAACAAAAATGCATCAGTAACTTAAAGGATGCTTGGGATGGCCCATCCTCTAAGGATCCGTTAAACTATTTACTATGTAGTTATATTGTGCTATTATAATAATGTCTACAGTAAAATAAACTTACTTTTAAATAGCATTAAGGAGTGACCCAATATTCCCCTTAACACATAATAGTGCCAATAGTCTATACAGTACCCGCATATCTCCTGATCCGGAGACTATGAGAAGATACTTCATAGGTACGACACAAATAGAAACTCGTAGTAAGGCTCTCTATGTTAGGTGACATGGCACACGAGGCAATGCCAGGTTAGATATACCAATTACACCTACGGGCCGGTGGTAACGTAGCAGCCACATACACCCACCTCGGAATACACTCCCAATCAAAATCGGAGGATGGCCATAAAATCAACCACAAGTAAGAGTATAGTATCGAAGAAGTGCGTCCTACTAGAGGAGCTACCCCTTTTGGCCCGAGATCGCTCCTTTTTTATCCACCTTAAGCCAACTCACAGGAGTCGGGTCCACGTAATATACCTCAAGAACGACGCACCATCCTACTGCATTCTGGAATCTCCACCGCATTCGCGGTTGTTAAGGTGGTTTTCGGAGTTGGCAGAGAGTATGACAACTTTCGATCCCAGTCTCTTTAACAACCATTCGTTATTATAACACCGTGGTCATTTCAAAATAGTTTATTCTTCAAAATCAAATCATTTCATTTCAAAACTATATTCCTTTCAAAATAGTTTATACTTCAAAACCAAAACCATTTTTATTATTTCAAAACTATATCCAAATCAAAATAGTTTATACTTTGAACCAAAACCATTTTGATTTTGGAAATATATTCAAATCAGTACTATATCATTTCCATTTCAAACATATATTCACCTTTCAAAAATCATAATGCTTTCAAAGTTATAATTCTTTCGAAAATAAAATACTTGAAATCATAACATTTCGAAATCATACATTTGAAATCATGGAACATTCATTTAATTCTATACACTTTACAAATTTATTCAGTTTAACCCAAATTTATCAAATATCCAATTTATTTCAACTCAAACCATCAGTTTCAATTCACTTTAGTTTCCCCACAAACCATTTCAAATCTTATCAATTTCAAATATAGATTTAATCCACAAAATAAACTATTCAATTTTGAAAATATTTCAAAGCTTTAATATCCCACATTTCAAAACTAATTTTTATAATTTCGTATATCTCCAATTCAACTTCATTATTACTTAGTTTTGAAATATTCACTTCATAAATCCAATATCATTTAAATAAACTCAAATTACAAGTAAACCAAATATCCTTTCATACTAATATAAACTTCAAATATTCATTTATCGAATAAAACGAATAATCAAAATCAAATATCATTCCAAATTCACATTCTTTATCAAAATAAAGAGTATGTCATTAAAAACAATTTCAAACTCATTTCCTTTCAAATCCATTATAAATTCATTATCATTCTTACATCCAAATATTAAATTTTAAATATCATTTTAAAATCAGAGATATCATTTAAATATCATTTCAAAATTTCATTCAAAATTTCATTTATCTCATTACATTTTATTCCATTTAACACCTAACCAAGTAAACCTTATTTAAATTAAAATTCAATTTAAATTCCTTAAAATTCAAATTTAAATATTGAAATATATTCAAACTCCTTATTTTCACAAATAATCAATTTCCAAAAGTTAAATCATTTAACACTTTAAAATATAACTCAAGCAGTGTTAAAATCTATAACATTTCAAAACATTGACAAATTATAGTAACGACAACATTTATAAAGTGCTATCGTAGCTTATAGTTTCCAAAATAGTTTAGTTCAAGAATAACGGCATTTATAAAATGCCTTATAAATCATATTTCTAGACTTTGAAATTTCACATTTAAATACTTTTAACATATGATTTATCACAATAAAATTTAAAATCAAATATTCAATTAAAAATTCAATTCGTTTGTTAAGTCAAAATTTCACAGTTTATTTACTTATTAAATTTAAAAAAAAACATAACATTTTACTTACAATATCATTTCAAAACTTTAAATTAAATTTCCATTATTTACTTACATTTTAAAATATAATTTAAAGTCAAAAATCACATTTACTTCAAATTTACATCCTTATCATAAATTCAAAAAATTAATATTTAGCCTTCTCAAAACCAATAAATATATATTTTTAAATCAAAATTTCATAATTTAAAACTACATATCTATAGAAAAATCATTTAAAAATATACCACGGGGTCTGTATATAATTTTCTAACCTAGGTCAAGTGATACAGATATATATCATTTCAATCCGCAGTTTAAAAAGAAAAACCAGGGCTCTATCATTTCAAACCCACAATCCCAAGTAAATAAAAATAAATAAAAATAGCTCAGGCCTATCATTTCAACCCATAACGATTTTTCCCTATTCTAAAGTCCATTCGGGTATGTATCATTTCAACCCATAGTGATTCTATTCTAACAGGGAACTTGTAGTGTGAACATATGCAATAACAACATAAATATAGATACTAACATACAAATGTCACCTTATAATGTCATATATCATATGTTAGGTGATAAATAACAAAGTTAACATGGTAATAACATGGCATAGCATATCATATAATCATCATTAACTTGCATAATTTTTTTTAATTTTTAAACACTTGACATCAATTTACGATTTCATAAGTAGAAATGTCAGAGTGAGAAAGACTCATCTTTTCAAGCTGGAGTTAACAAATCAAACTACACGAATAGATTCCAGAAATCACGAAATGGCAGACACAACATAACTTGATTCAACGGGAAGAGAGAGCCAAGATAATCTTGTAAACAACTCATAAACAAAAGACAATATAACATATGAATATATTTAACCAAAACAACATTGAAATGAATTAAAATAAAGAGCAACAAAGACAAGACCTTGCCTTATCACTCAAATGCTTGACCATAGATGTAAAGGCCCGCAAATCCGTACCACTTTGAGCTGACAAAAAAACAACCACACTTCAGCCCAAAATGGCACAAAAGTACGAGTCTTTGGGTTTAAAAAAGAAAGAGGTAGAAAAAGAAGAAAAGAAAACAACATCAGAGTCTCACATCGTAGCGGAATAAAATATAATATATAGAATACAGTTTTAAACACAAGAAATCTGTACTGTTATACATATATATACATACATACCACCATCAGAGTACATCAACATCCATACAGAGACAACTAATAATTGTCCATACACAGCGGAAATAATAGTCAAATGCAGAAGTACGCTTTGTCATCAGCTCGTCTCCTGAACTCCTTAGCTTTTAACCTGATCCTGTTTAACTCGGTCTGACCCGAGCATCATATAAAACAACACCCGAGTCAGTATGGAATACCAGCGTGACAAAATCACACTCAATTGGGTTATTATATTTTCAAAAATCCTTTGAAAAACAAAAGCATCTCGTAAGACCACGACACAAATAAACATGTCGGGTTTTTACCTTACGATAGCTAAAACATTTTTATTAAATTCGTCTGATATTATAATAGTGTCTATAGAAAGTAAACTAGTATCTAGCTGAAATGCTTGCGTCTCACGTTTCAGCAATAGTTAGGAACAATCAAAACCGTACAGGCACTTATTGGAGATTGGATACCATACAATGGAAGGGCTACCGTGGTATCGCCCGTCACAGTACCTGGTCTAGATCAGAGTACCGAGGAGCCACCCTAACTCCCCTGCAACACAAGACCGGAACCATCCCTTACTGGACAGTCCCAAGCAAGATCACCCCGTGGTTGGCGCGACCAACCACCCACTAAGCCGAAATAAAAGGGACATCTAGACAGGGGAAACCTCACTCTCCAGTGGGGGCAACCCACGAAGTCTTGCTGCACCTCCCCTATTTTAGCCATTCCCGGTTGATGAGGCTTGAGGCTAAGCGTTACCTTTCAAGAACGAGTCCCACTTAGAATGCTCATCGTCCGCCTGACGATGTTTTGAAAGCATTCAATCCATACAAGTTGCCTTGGGTCTGGACAAACCGAATCACCGTCTTCAACTCTTCACGGTTTTCATTCGTAATCGTTCAAACCGGATCGAAGTGGTTTTCGGATAATTAAATCCGATCTGGACTTTCGAAACGATCAGCGCATTATCCAATACTGATAGTCGGTTATTTAACTATCAAATAATCATACACAAGCAACCATCAAATAATTTCTACAAATTATTTATCTCGAATATCTACTTAAGATATTATCTTCATATTTCAATGCCTTGAAATTAGATTCAATTCACTCTATTTCTCGTGAAACCATTTAAGTCTTTGCCAATCGGTTATAATATTTTCCCACTTCAATAGTTCTCAAAAACTTGGAAAATATTCCTTTATCTCTTATTTCTTTCCTAAAAATCATTTACAGTCTCATTTGTAAATTTTCCAAAGCCATTTAGCTTATTAATATTTATATTTCAGGTTTCATTCCTGATATTCTTGAGAATTTTATATCACCTAGAAATTCACTAATCTTAAACTTGGGATTTATTCAAGTTCTCATCTACCTCTATAAAATCTTCCCTAAAGATCTTATTTAAATTAATTACACTTGCTTTACTTTAAGAGGATTTATAATTGGATTTTCAAAACATTTTTGAAAACATCTTGAATTATAAAGTAAGAATAATGGTTTTATTTCAAATTATGGTTTAAGGTAAAAATTTAATTCATATCCAGTTATTAATAAATTTTCAAAGCTGGTTTAGAAAACTATAATTTATTATAATCAATACTAAGCATTAAAATAACTTTTTCCAAAATATCCCAAATCTAGATAATAGTTCTTTACAAATTATATAGTATAGTAATTTTTGAAAATATTCCTCTAAAACCAATTTATATTTTTAGAAAATCCAACATTCACTCATAATTCCTCTTGACCATGTTCTCATTTCTTACTTTCGGAAATATTCAACTATTTTCTTCCAAAACCAATTTTCATAACTCAAATTAAGTCCTTACCATGACTTATCTCATTACGTATTTGCTAATACTTTCTATCCCATTTATAAACTCCGTTCCGTTTATAAATTTATAACTCCCTGAGTTTTCTTTTCCATTTATTTATAAAAACAATTTATTCAAAAATCCTATTTTTATAATTTTATTCTTTAATAAAATCCCATATTTGTTCTTTAACAAAATTTCATTTCTTAATAAGGTTCCTTTTATTTTATTTTTTAATAAAGTTCCTTTTTTCATTATTCCTTAATAAAGTTTTGCTTTACTTCAAACTCATTTATCGATTACAATATTTCTTAGAGTCTTTGTACATAATTTAATTTTTTCCAAACTCAACTTTAACTAATTTTAAGTTTAACCGAAGTAATAAATATTCTTTAAATTTTACTTTAGTCTCAATAGAAGTAAATTCAAATCCTAAAGAAACTAGTGCGTGGCCCGTGCTACGCACACGGGCAGATAAGTAAGGACAGATGATGTGATTTTTCTGGTTATTTGTTATTGCTTGTAAGTCTATATTTTATGTGATATACTGCTTGGAATTTGATACTCACATTGTACTTGTTTTTTTTGTGATTTATGTAAAGTCGAGAGATAATATTGTACTAATTTTCTACTTTGGTAACTTCCATAGCCAATCTGTTTGCTAATTCTGTTGGGCAATAGAATTAGCAAACGGAAGTAAAGGAAATAAATGGATGGTCAAAGTTGAGTTTATTCAGTGTAATGTGATTATATATTTTTTCGATCTTGTCTATTTGCTTTTATGGTATCTGTCATTTACGTTATATTAATTAATGAACTTTTACTTTAAAAGCAACGGTAAATGTAAAGACCAATATCCATTGTTGTTTTGAATATACTAAGGAGAACCCGTCGGACCGGTAAACTCCTGATGGGAATTAAGTTGTGTTTATCTGTTTTAACTTATGGCACCTATAATATCCATTGTTTTTTTATTATTACCACTATTTTCATTCCACTACATACCTAGTTTGATCAATTAAATGGAATCCAAAAAGCTAATGTGAACATGCATTTCTAATTTTGTTGTCGAAAAATTGTAAATATCAACTTCACATAATGAGGTTGTATTTATCCTAGTGCCTATAAAAATTAAGTGATGGTGTCCATACATATATATAAACAAACATTCACGTATACACATAAAAAAAATACTACATGTTATTATGTTAAACGAATCTTTTATGTGTTTGTCCATCCTTTTCACATCCAAGCTTTGGAATTATTGTAATACAATAAGAATGCACAATTTTTTTAAAAAACTCCATATTATTCGCATAATTCAACAAACAGAGAGAAATGGAAGTTAATATAGAATTGATTTGCTTGTGGAGCAGAAATAGTTTTATAAATTCTGCTTTATATAAAAGATATTACAATATACATATTATTTGCTTCATGGATAAGTTGGAATAATAATATGAACGATATGGAATTTTTAAGATCTAACCAATGTAAAATATGTGTAATTCATAGTTCTATGTATTTATTTTTAAATTTAAACTTATAAATTCATTCAATTCTGTAAATGTTCAAAACAACTAAAATTTAGATTTACCAAAGGCGAAGCTATGAGGTACAAATTACCACGCTACGTTTTGTTCTAATAATGTATATGTTTATTCAGGGCTTCAGGCTGCTAGCCATCGCCTTATATACATTGCGACCATTATCTATTATAGCTTTAAATCTAGGATTTTAGAGGAGAAGCAAACGTGGTGTCAACTTAACTGGTAAATATGGAGCGAGATACTTTCAACTCTGGTCCTACCATATTTTAACTATGCTCTGGTAACTATAGTTTGTACATTGCCAGCTAAGCTGGGTAACTATAATTTGGAAAGTTCCATTTTGTCTATAAGAGTTGAAGACAACAACATCAGGGTTCTTAATGCGATTGTCTGTGATTAATTTCATTCGCATAAAGTGGAGCGGAAATTGCCATTAAAACAACATTTCCAATCCATTTGTTCATACAACATAGTAGTTTACCACATGATTGAAGATTAGAGTACCCAAAAAATCAAATACAACCACCTTTAAGATAATGGAAAACATAATAAACCACTATTAACTTAGTAAACACTTCAATTTCTATTGAATGGATTCTACAATCCAAGAAATAAAATATAGACAATGTTGGATGTCCCCTCCCCCCGTTCTCCCCACATTGAGCAAGCACATTCTTATTACAATGGAATTCTACTATATATCTTACCAAATCAAGTGAGAATATTCGTGTATGATGGCATAAAAATGAACCTAATAAAAGGATGAATTGAAAGAGATTACCAAGTACATAAAAAATGAAGTTAAATATGGGTTTTGGCATCGTTGTGCTTGCATTACTATTTTGTAAAATAAACGGGTCCATGTTACTTCCGATTGATCCAATGCCCACAATCTTGCCCATAGTATCCAAATTTTAAAAACCATCTACCTAGACTATAATTTGGTTAGATGTGAAGCAATATATAGAGGTATGTCGTATCACCATTGGCCAATCTTTGTAAATATTATTGAAAATATTATATAAAAAACATTAGACTTCATAATGAATGAACTTACCTCTGTGGATGGGTAATATTTATGCATCGTCAAACTATGCAAACCACCTCCTTGGTGCCACCTGTTTCGTAACAGTAGTATCGTATTCAGAGATTAATCAACATCGATACCATCATCTGTCCGTAGCAATACATGATTTGCAGAAGAATTCATAATAGGTTAGTAGTCATAAGTTTAAACGTCTTTTGTCCTTACGTACAAAATGAAGCTAATTGTAAGATCCAACATAATAGCTTTATTTCTTATTATGTAGTGAAACTGAAAGTGAGATCAAGTGTAGAAAAGGGAGACAAACTTTTATTATAGAGTTATCATTTATCAGGTTTTTTATTATAGCGTGTAAAAGCTTGAATGCATATGATATTGAATTTGTCTTTCTTACTTCAGTATGCAACTATGTGTGTGTATACTGTCCCTATATTTTACCTTGATTTAGTTTTTATTCAAGCTTATGAGATTAATTTTGTAAGTACCCAGAAAAACTAATAGATGAAATATTCAAGTATACTATATTGAATGAATCTATCAATAGTAAATGCAAGTTTTAACATAGTCCATAGTTAAATGATGTTTGCAATATTGCGCTAGATAAATAGCAGATGTGTCGTTAGTACACATTGTACAACTTAAAATGTCAAAATGGACCAACACTTAATCAAAACAAATAGGACAACATCTAAATGTAACACAGTTATAGAATTTCATAGTTCAGGTCGGATGGATCTTGGTTTTATTTATGCAGGCTTCATGGTTTAATGTAGGCTTATAATTTAATATATCATTAAATAACTATATAAGTTTAACGTTGACATCTTTGTATAAATGCAGCTCTATTTTTTGAAGGAGGTTCATGTTATTTTATATTGATGCCGACGTTCTGTATTATGTCTTGCACTTTCACTTTCACTCCTTGTTTTTTCATTTTCTCTTCAGGAATTTAGCCAGACATCAGCATGACACATTTCGCTCACCCCACTCAACATGCATAGAAGGAATCTACATCTCTTATTCAGCATTACACTAAGCTTAATATGCACTTAGCTTGCTCAAATACAGTTAGTTCGACAAACACACCCAGTTCAACATGCACATGATCACACAATGTCCCTTCAATAAATACACTCAGTTCACCAAATGTAACTCTCATCTCGTTCAGCTCAGATCATTCCCTAAACAGCTATCAATCCAGTCTTGCTTTATCACGTGCATGTAAATTAAAGCCAATCACCATGATGCAATTTCAACATGCACACAGGCCTGTAGTGTCCCTACATGATCCCATAATGTCCCTTCACCACGATGCAGTTCAGACTTAGTACCAGTTCAGGTAATTCAGTGTGCTAACTACATGATAGCCGAAAGTAAGATATTAAAATGCATATGCATATGCAACAATGAACACATTAAAGACCAATAATAGATTAAGTGATAATGGAATTGAGATGATAAAAAGACTAATAGAAACATAAAATAAGTGATATCATATATATAAAAAGTGGTGTTTACTTTATGTAGAAGCAGATTAGTACAAGTAATAAACATATAGGAACATAAAATAGTTAATTAACCAGTTTCTCCATAACATCCGAAGATAGAGATGGCAAGATCATAATGACAAATTTGAAGGGTGACTTCAAACTCGGTTCGAACAAAAGTGATAAATAATATTAACTTTTGCTTTGTCGGAAGAATCTTTTCACTCATACTGCTTCTAGAAACATTGGTCTTTGGATATTCTGATCATCATTTCATATTGCAACCAACTCTAATTTTGTACTCAAACTGCTCATTGTTTCAATGCTATTGCAGTGTAAAGATGCCACATCAACCAGTTTGAACTATCAAAAAAAGAACATGAACGGATTGACACATCGGGAGATAATTTTAATTATAAAAGTGATAAGCCATGATTAGAAACGAAAAGGGTAAATGCAATTACTAATGTTGTACCTTTTAAACTACAGTATAAAAATTTCAAACTCATACTATCAAAACCAAATTTATTGTAGTTATACTAAGGCAACAGAATCAATATACTTAACACATTTCTCTTTGACTATTGAAGCATTTTTCTGCCTCATTAAAGATAGTTACATCAATATTTGCAATAAAACTTGCAGATTTCACAGAAAATTCCGACATTTGCATCAGGTACCTCATTAAAGATAGTTACATCAATATATACATAATCATCTAGATCTAATCTACCTAGGAAAACATTTTATCTATAAAGACAAAAAAATCTATTTGAAATTAATTGCTCACCTTGTGTAATATAATAACACTATTAGACTTACAAAAACATATTACTTGCTTTTTATGGCATCTCTAGCCCGTATGATTTATTGAAAATAGCATTCAAGGTAACATTTGAATAAAAAAGTTGAAATTAGACTCATATGAACCAATCTGATGAGTAAAACTTTAAAATTAGACTCGTTTTTAAAGTATAGCATATGTGTTTAGTGAGGTATTATTTCATTAAAGCTTATGACCTAACTTAACAGCTTATCAAACAGACAGACAGAAGAAAACCATAAAAAACATAGAAATATAACACATACTGACCAAAGTATCTCGCCTAAGCTTCTAATATCCAATCAATCTTTGTATTATCACACTACAATCTGATATAAAAAATCAAATAATAAAAATAATTATAACAACGAAAATATTAGTAATAATAATTTAAAAATGTTTCAGTTAAAAGACATTAACTTCAGAATTAGCTAGAGTAGAAGACGGCAATGGTTACATGCTTTTTTTACTAAGCTTATTTCTAACAAATCGAATTATATTTGATTAAATATCCAAACAACAGTTGAAAAATAGAAAAGAAAATAAATCATAAATCATATTTGTTTATTAGTTAAGGCAAATAGCAGAAAACAATTAGATTGCGTGTCTGGTAGGATGAGCATAAAAAGTTTTTGATACGGTAAAATTGTTGTTTTAAGCAACTGATCGATTTCATCAAAAATAAACATATTGTTAACCCAAGCAAATATAGTATGGAAAATCCTTAAAATAAAATGAATTGGAACTGTTCAAATTTGTAAAATAATTGGAAAGCTTCTGAAAAATTTAAGGAACCATGTGAATCTCATTTGAAATAGAAATTAGTATTTGAAATTGTACTTCAATTTGTGTTGTCCTATTATGTTTCGTACCATATTATTACGGTGTAAAGGTTGCATTAGACCAGATTATGTATCACTGAAACAACAGGGAAGGTTAGGTATTTCTTGTACTATTCCACTTATAGGAAGCAAATTCTGACAAACGTTATAAAGTGTGAAACATCAAATATATCATTACAAAATAAGAATGATAAAACTGATTAAGTTACCTTAATTTTTTTACCATTTTTTCCAAAGTACCATCTTTTCTAACTTGTTACGTATTAAAATAAGTATCAAATATAGGGAAACCGATCAAAATTAATTCAATTAGCAAATCAGGTATGATTAGAACCTTTTTAAAATAGAATTCGACTTTAAAGAATTGTGTAAAGTCATAATCAAGCTTCAAAAGATTGAGGTTTTTAGGGCAAGGATCAAATCGAATTACCTTAATCGATGTGTTGAAAACTTAAAAATTAACTGTGTGGAACAAACATATGTTAATTAGAAAAAAAATTAAATCAAGTATGTAGAAGTGCAGAAAAAACCATTTATATGACATGTTTATATGATTCATTATTAATTATCATACAGTTATATTACATTTATAGGAGTAGCAATCATGTGCTTCAAGACCAAACCAATAAATGAGAAGTCGATGAAATAGAGTATTTTTTATACTTTATTGATTGAGAAACCAACATCAACACTTCATCTGATTGTACTACACATATCGTTAACCAGAAATAAAAATCAATGGAAACTAAAGAAATATCGTAAATTCTACCATCTTTCGAGATCCACTTAATTGAACAACATTTTAAGTTTATGCTCATTGTCAGCAATTTCATAGGGGGCAAAGTGAACACTATATCACGTTGCACAGAACCATGATTTGAGTCTACCAGCTATAAAGAATTAATAAATACTAATCAAATATGAGTATATTGTGAACTAAAGATCAAGAAAAATAATGGTATCAGATAATATTTTGAATGTTAATTGTCGTGTTATTGATAAGGTTACACATAAAACAACGCATTATATATTTTTATGTCAGTGAATAAAAAATAACTGGAAAAAAAGGGCAAAAAAGAATATGATTTTTCGACTGATTTTCAATGAAAAACGGCTATCTGCTGTGCATTACCTAGCTTTCCACAACAAAATCATTATACGGGACGTTATAGTTAAAAACATGAAGGTCCAACCAAGCTATATATTCTGTGAAGAACACAAAATTTTTAATGTTTCAATCAAAGTTCAGATAAAGGTCTATAATTTAATAATAAATAATGCATGGATAGTTGGGGTTCCATGGAGCATCATGATCATTTGGTAGTGAGATGATTGACCAACTCAAACAAACCATTCGATATTTGCATAAGGGTAGAAGGGAGGAGGTTGCAGAAGTGGTTGCCATGTTTGACACAAAGTTGTTACTAATTCTTAATGTCATAATACAATATCATATTTTTTATGTTTCTTGTATGTTACTCTTCATAATTTAGCAGTTTCATAGCCATATAATAGGAAATTAGTTCACTTCTATAACTTTTTATTCCTTTGTTTTAATTTAAAATTTATGTATGACAGCAGTGAAATATATGTATGACAGCAGTGAAACATGTTTTATTTGGCTTATCTACTTAAATTAGTTAATCTACACATCGATGTATTGCAAGGTTGCTGGCAACAAAAATAATTATTTATCCTATTTCCTTATAATATAGACGTACCTAGAACTCATGGCCTTCAACAAAAAAGTTAATTTTTTACTTCCAAAAAATGTATAAATACAATGAAATGAAATAAGATAGGCAATTTAAGAAGAAAACTGTTTACTCATATTACTCTCACTGTGTTAGGCTATAAAAAAATAATTGAAACTGCACAAAATATTTTATTAAACATGTAACTACAGAAGCTGGGAGCATTAGTTCAGTCTCAGTTACTGTACTCAAGAAATAGTCCAATTGACTGAACAACATAAGGGGAAATAAAAAGTACAAAATGATATTGAATTAGAGGTCATAGAGAAATATAAAATGGAAATTAGCAATAAATCATCTTAACTCATGATTGATAACAACGGAAAGTAAAAATTAAAAGCGAGGGAACATAATATATGCAAAAGGATGACAGTTAGAAACGGTAAAATTAAATCAGGAGATTTATATGGAAAACATTTGCTCATATGGTTTGTTATGCAGTTTATTACTCAATCGTTTTCAAATAGTGGGAATATAGTGTAACATGCAGAAACTTTTTTCTTTAGTGCACTAAAAAAGGATCTATATAAATATCTATATAACATTTAATTTTGAATGATTGCAACCAATTGATGCATGCAATTGTAAATGTATTCGTTGTATAGAAACACTTCTCGTTACATGCTAAATGTGTCGAAAACAAAGTTATAATAAATTTCCACAGTATTAATTACTTATTTATACAATAACCGATAACTCGGTAAATTCATCAAATAGCTAATCTGCATAAGGAATAATTATGGTAGGGAAAAACACAGTAAAGTCGGATGAAAGAGATATTAAAATGAATAATGGTAACAACTACTATTTTGTAACAGAACCATATATCTATTTCATGTTTAATCCATACTTGAATAAAACAGGGAAGAACTAAATTCACATTCAAGTGCAAGTCCAACAACACCTATACAATTTAATAAATTAAGCACCCGGAAGTAACATTTCCCCGCCCGTACAGCATGAAGGAAAAGAATGGCCACTACATCATATCATCGTAACATAGTATGAAAGTAATGTAATTACAAATAGAATACGAACTAAGTGCTCAAATCCACAGAATACCAAACTAAAGGAAAAGATTACTAAATGACCAACCTGGAAAACCTTAATTTTGAAAGTCGTTGTTATGGTCAGCGGCCGAAGACTATCAGTGACCACAGATCTATTGTAGGATAGAGTTATTGAAAGGGTAGACTGTACAGAGTGGAGGAGAAGTTTCGAAGGAGAAAGTCGACATATTCTCAAGTAGCAAAGTAAACTAATCATTATTCAGACCGATAGTAAAACTAAAATCAGATCCAATTTTGACCATAAATTTTAAACTACATAAAACAAATGGAAAGACAACTCATAAATTGTGAATGAGTACTGAATCGGTGAAGACAAATGAGTCATACCATTTGGTGTTGTTGCTCTACGGTACCAATTTCTCACGTTTCATAGTTTTCAACCGTAAGTGTCGCGCAGGTGTATCCCACACACCAAATGTACCCATACAGGAAGTAAAGGATAGAGGATCAGACTCCATTATGGATTTTGAATAGGTAGATGTGGAAGGAGAATGAAGCAAATTTGTGTTTCGGAGGAGAAAAATAAAAGGGTAACTGACTGTGATTTGAGAAGTGGGAACAATTGCGGTTAGGGAAGTAGAAATGGGGAAACGAATGGATTTGGTATACCATCTCCAGTTGCCACATCTTAAGGAACACGTATCTCCCAAAGAAACGATTGGTTTCTGTTTTACTATATAAGTCATAGATTCTTTTAATTTAAATTTCATTTAACTTCCTTCAATTAAATTATTTATAGCATCTAAAAATTAGTAAATTCCAATTTCCATGTTATTTAACACTATATAATTCAATCCGCACACAATTCCATATCAATTCATTCATCCTGTCATATGACAACATATATATATAATAAGTAAATATCTTTGAGGAATCCTGTTGGATCGCTCCAACCTGTTTTCCCTGCATCCACAAATGTTAGCACAATAACATATCAATTCCATTTTCAAAGTGGGATATCACGGTATATGAGTTTATAATATCATTCAGTGGATAAACTATTATAAATCATCCAAACACATCCAATGATTTAAATTTAACATTTAAATTTAATCTAGGGCATCCAAATGGGTGAGAAAATCTCACCTTTGCTTTTAAGTTGCAATCCTTCCCAATCTTGACTTGTTTTCCATACTTTTTTCACCTTGTATCACAATTTGATGATTTATTAATATTTGAACAAATTGAACAATTAATTACCATTTACATAAATTTATTAAATCTAATAATTTACTTTGAAAAATCGAACACTTTAGTTTTCATTTAATAAATTTACTTCACTATCTTTGTAAGTTAAACTAATTATCTTCCTTTAACAAAACCTTTTAGTAATTTAAATTAAATAAGTTACTTGAACAAAATTAATCACCTTAATTAAATCATTTTAAAATAAACTAGTTAAGGTGAAAATATGTATATTTTATTTACTTTTGTTATATATTAATGAAAATAATCTATATAGATTTTATCAAATCCAATTCATATAACATTCTATATTTTTCAACATCTTATACACACACACACACGCATATATATACTGTCTTTACTTATTTAAATTAAACTAGAAATAACTTAAGATTTTAAAACTGCTTAACAGTAAATTTCAAATATTATTATTATTTTACTTTTGAAACTTCATATATATATATATACACACACTTTACGGAAATAAATTTCCTAACTACACAGTTTCTTTTTTTTATAATCCATATATTAACATAAATCTAAAAACTAAAGTCGCACCTTATTGCCGAACTACGGCTACCTCGCGAGCCTCTATCACCAGTCACTGCCGAAGACAATGGGCTTGCCTGCTAGAAAATTGCGACACCCCGATGCGCGTGCCCACAAACCATCAAGTCGCGACTCTTATCAACGCCCTCGACTCCGACTCCCCATCTTCACGCGCGCGACCACGCGAGCAAAACCAAGCCATCGCTATCAACACCCAATCGATATCTCCTCCCTCTCGTCTTCCGGTCTGCCGTGCGACCCTCGAACTCCTCACAACAGCCTAGGTCGCCTCCCCCTTAAAGCCGCGCCTCGTCCCCTCCCTTTAAGTCGAATCGATCACTAACGCGGCAACGAATGCTCTTGCGAGCAGCTCGAACGCAATTTAGGGTTTTAATTCCACCCCCCCCCCATTTTTTTAATATGTCGTGAATCGGCTTTGAGGGAGAAAGGGGAAAACAAAGGGGTTGATCGAAAGTAAAGATGTGAGGGGATTTGATTCGCGATTAGAAGAAGATAAGCGGCCATTTCTCGATTTGATGAAGAAAGAAGCCCTGCGATCTCATTTACAGAATGAAGATGAAAGAGGTTGTGTTTTTATTTAGAGAAGGGGTGGCGTGTTAGGGAAGCTGAAGGAAAAATGCGGCCATGATTGGATAAATTTTTCGGCTGAAAGGAAAGCAATTTGACTGATGAAATGATGTGAGATATTTTAATTAAAACGATTAATTATTTTCGAAGCGTTTATATCCCGTACGATCACACAATAGCTCTGAATGCTACGAGAATTAAAATCCGATAATAATTCAATATTACGGATCCAATGGAACTAGTTTCGTCGAATTCTGAGACTGTGCCTTGGAAGGCTATTTTAAATCGTCAATTTAAACGATATTTTTAAAATAGAAAAAAACACCGTTAAATTCAAATTTTAATCCATCTATTATCTTCTGTATTATCAATATAAGTTTTATAAGTCGTTGAAATATTTTTAACAAGCTTATAATTCTAAATTTTAAATTTTACCCAATATCCAATTATCACTTTAATTAATTTATTCAATAGATCGTTATATTTAAATTTTGAATCTCTTTAATTAAATAAAACCAAACTTTTCATATTTAAATTCAATTCACAACTCAAACCAGATATTTAAATCCATTTAAATATCTCAAATTAACCGTCCAAAAATCTAGGTCGTTACAGTAGAGGATCAAGTGTTCGGTCATTATGGTGTTAAGCTCAGGTTTGGCATTATATAGGTGCGGCTACAAGGAGTGTGAAGTGGTAGTAGATGCAACATGAAGAATATCAACGGACAAGGCAAAAGAGGCAAAGTTTGGTGCATTTTTGGCTCGGCTATGACCACATATAGGTTCGGCCATGGGGTCTTCAGATCTGGACAGAGGTGGAGATGGTTGGAGCTACGGCTAAAGGTGGTGTAGCTGCTAGAGGTGGTGGCCGAAGTGATGTATGGAGGGGTTAGGGTGAAACACGTGGTCTAGGCAAGGTTTCAAGGGTGGAACTTGCAAATTTTGTGGTGCAACTTCAATGGATGGTCACGGCCTGGTTATAGTCAGAGGAGGAGGGGAGGTTGCTGCTATAGATGGTGGAGGTGATGGTGGAGCTGATGGAGTGGAGTAGTGGCCATGCAAGTTAGAGGAGGCAAAGGAAAAATCATAGAAAATGAAGAGGAGAAGAGATAAACAAAAGAAGCCATTACAATTATTTTTTCCTTTTTCATGGCCATGAGTTTTTGTCAAATGAGAAGTAATTTCACGTGAAAAATGAAGAGGTAAGTCACGGCAATGACAAAGAGAAGTGTACGGTCAAAAACTAGGAATGAAAAAGGCAATTGGAAATTGAAAAGGCAAGTATATGAAAAGTCGATGGAAAATGAAAGGTTTTTAACTATTGGAATTTATTTTTCTTTTAAACAAAATAAAGCAAATAAAATTCAGTAAATAAAAATAAAAATGAAAACAAAATAAAGTGAAAAATAAAAATAAATAATTATTTTAAGGAAAAATAGAAAATAAAAAAAGAAATAGTTTAATAATTGAAACTAGACTTGGAAAACTGAAAACAATATACAATAAACATTTGAAAAATATAACTACACTTACAAATATGTTTTAAAAATAAAATAATACATAACAGGCCATGTTTCACAAATTACAACAAGATATGACAACCAAAAATATTATTTATAAAATTTAAAATAAATAATTTTGTTAAATAAAACAATTTACACACAATATTTGAAAAAGCACAACTTTTACAATATTAATCGGATTTCAACGAAACGAAAAGCAGTATTCTTGAAATTAAATTTATTTTTATAATAAAAGATAAAATTCAAAAATTCAAACTTTTAAATTTTAAATTTAAAAGTCAAAATTTGACCATATTTACCAAAATTCACATTTCTGGAAAATATTCTATTTATTCATGTTTGGAATTATAATTCACATACAAATCAAAATTTATACTTAAATTAACAAAGCTATTCATTTTAATAAAATAAATAAAATAAAGTTTTATCCATAATTAAATAAAGTTTTTAAATTAGAAATCCAAATAAAATAATCAAAATATACAATTAAAATAATCATAAAATGCAGGGCTGTTACACTCTCCCCCACTCAAAACTTTTCGTCCTCGAAAAGGAATGAGGTACGGGAAAACACAAAAAAGATAGAATGAAATAGGATTAAGACAAGATGGCAAGAATATTGAAATTTTTCTAGATAACTGTTGTTATAGGTAAGTTTAACAAGATGGAGACGATCTTCCCAAGATCCTCCAGAATCAAGAACACAAGCATGAAAAATATCCTCTAGAATCTGATTCACCCTTCCCGTTTGACCGACAGTCTGTGGATGGCAAGCATTGCTCAGATTCAAAAATGAGTACCCAAGATTATCAAAGATTATAGAAAGATTTCTAAACAGACTAGTATAATCAATAGCCTTCCCATTCTGTAGCAAGATAAGGGAAATAAGGACAACCAAAAGATAGTTTGAAAAATAAAATAAGATAATAGATTTGAAACCATGAAAATCTCAACTTAAATTGAAAATTAATTTTACATAAGTTAAATAAATCTTAACTATCTCTAATTTCATTATTTTATCATCGAATTATCCCAAGTTAACAATCTCTAAGATCGTGGATTTGAAAAAAAATCATTTATTATACCCATAATGTACTCAATAAAATTTAATTCTTCTTTATTCCTAATTAAAAATTAAATTTATTCCTCTCAATATATATTTTATCACCTATGTTAAATATATTTATACTTATTAGAACTGCTTTAAGTTTATTCTTAGTTCCTTTAACATCATTTTATATTGTAAATTATTTCATTACCCTTTTTCTTTCTATTTACCTCTGTTAATCTTTTTATAACCAAAATTTAAGTGTATAACATTTATTATAACCACTCAAATTTTATATATAAAATCTTTTTTTATATTGTATATTATCCAATTACATATTCAACTTCTAAAAATTTGGGTAAGTTATATTGGAATGAAATTGTGTATTATAACAAAACTTTCCAATTCAATCATTTCAAACTTGAATATTTATTCAAATCTTGAAATTATACTTAAAAATTATCTTTCAAGATAAAATTAAGGAATTAAATTTTAGATATATTCCAAACTATTTAGAGATAAATAAATGCACATATATTATATATATCCATTCAAATTTAAATCATATATCAGCATATGTTATAAATCCAGTCTTATTTCAGAAATTCAAATCAATTAAATTCCCCATAACAAAACTGTAGCAAGACTACAGAACGGTCTCTTCACTTTGAAACTCGAAAATGAATGTCGATGATGCAGCAGTCATCACCGAAGTTATTTTCCAGCGATAAAGAGAAGAGCACTAATTTTTTTTAAAAATTTAGAAAAAAATTTCTATTCGAACATACTTGTAATGACCCGCCATTCGTTGCACAGAATGACGCATCATTAATAAGAAAGAAAGAGATAGAAAAGAGAAAAGGTAGAAAAGAAAGAACTAAACAACATTAGAATCTCACAGCGGAACGAATATATTATATTATATCACAAAAGATATACATAATATCATATACGTCAGAGTTACACAGCTTATACATCACATACTAGACAGTTTTAAACACCTGTATAGTTATTAAAACTCAAGTACAACGCAGATAACAACACAGAGATCAACACAGCGGATCTCCTATATATCTACAAACGCTAAAGCCTCCTGCTCCATAGCTTCTCCTGAATTCGTCAAAGCTAATCTGAATCCCTTGGCTACTCGTAAAAATTTGAGTACCCAAGAGTTCAAGAAAACAGAATAAACTCCGGGTTAGACATGGGTCTGGTGTGAGTAAACCGGTTAAAGTAGCTTAACTTTAAAAACCTTTGAAAACAAAGGTATCACGTAAGACTTCCTACACATAAACATGGGTAAGTTTTTACCTTACGCTAACAAAAACATTTGATAGGAAATCCAGTTATACTATAATAGGGTATAGGGTTTTCAAGTAAAATACAGAAATAGCTGGAATGCTTACATCTCACGTTCCAACATAGCTGGGCATAATCAATACGTACGGCACTTATTGGAGATTGGATTCCATACAATGGCAGGGCTACTGCGGTACCACCCATCACATTACGTGGTCTAGATCACCGTACCGAGGATCCACTCTGAATCCCATATAACACAAGGCCATGACAATCCCTTATGGACAATCCCAAACAAGACAACCTTGCAGTTGTTTCGAACCAACCGCCCACACAGCAGAATAAAAAGGGACTCTAGACAGGGTCCATCTCATCCTACTTGGATGCTACCCACTTAGCCTTGCTGCACCTCCTATAGCCATTCCCGGTTGATGAGGTTTGAGGTTACGATTACCTTAATAGAACACATCTCTTAGAATGCTTATCATCCACCTGACGATGTTCTGAAAGCATTCAATCCATACAAGTTTGTTCCGGGTTCGAACGAAACCGAAGGCATTATCTTGTTACACTCGTTTTGGAATCACCCTCAGAGATTCACGACCCATCGTTAATTTGGATCGATGTGATTTTCGGATATCCAATTCTGGAAACCCGATCCCGGTCTTATCAAAATCCAAAACGCCATCTTTTAGGTCCAAGTTGTTTTAAAGTTAAAACAATTCAATTCTATTATCTATATACACACAGATAGATAATTCACAAATCACAATAGATAATCCACATTATCATCACAAATAAATAATTCACATTATCATTATACTTCAACCAAGGCATTCATATCATACAGCATCACCTGAGATCTAAAACCATTCAAGACAATCAGTATCATCCATCCATACATAAGCAACGATTAATTAATCACACTATCTTTAATTAATTTCAATTGAATTAAATTAATTACTTTCATCACATAAATCCTGCTTACATAACCATTAATTAATTACAAAATCAATTTATTAATCACCATCTAATCATTCATCTTAATTAATCATCCTTGATTAATTATTCTTTAATTATATTCAAGTAATTGGCCTTTAATTAATTTCACCAATTAATTATTCTTATCCTTTTACAGTAATTAACCTTTAATTACTTTCATTAATTACATTAATTAATAATCCTTAATTAATTACTTCCATTAATTAACTATAATTAATTACATTAATCCTTAATTAATTACATTAATTAATCATGCTTTAATTAATTGCTTTCATTACTCAACCTTAATAATTACAAATAGTAATTAACCATTCTTAATTACTTCTTAATTACGTTTATAAATCCTTTGATTAATTGTACCAAATAATTAATCCTTAATTACTTTGACCAAGTAATTATTCTTTAAATTACTTCCCATTAAGTAATTTCCCCTTATATCAATTACATCCAGTAATTTATTTATCAGTTACTTACACTAAGTAATTACACTTATCAAATCTCATTAAGTAATTATACTTAATCAATTACCAAGTTGCTATCTTTAATTAATTAACAAATTAATCAACTTAAATTAATCACATTTATTTCTTTAATCACAACTGAGTAATTCATCCCTTAATTACTCTTTAAACAAATTAATTAATCCTTAATTACAGATTAATTATCCTTTAACTATTAATTAATAAACCTTAATTATTAATCAATATCCTTTAATACAAAGTAATTAATCCCTAATTACTTTTATAATTAATTAATTAACCTTAAATAACTAATTAATTATCTCTTGATTATTAATTAATAAAACTTAATTATTAATTAACAACCTTAATTACAAATTAACTAATCCATAATTAGCAATTAATCTATCCTTAATGACAATTAATTAACCCTTAATAATAGTTAATTAATCCTTAATTAATATTTAATTATAGATTAATAATCTGTTAATTATTAATTAAGAAAACCTAATTGTTACTTAATAAAACTTTATTAAGTACTTCTTAATTACCAGTTTGATTAACCCTTAATTACTTGATTAATTAATTTCTAATTACAAATTAATTAATCTCTAATCATTAATATATCCATCATAATTATTAGTTAATTAAATTAATTATTCTTAATTAATTGCTTAATTAATCCTTATCAAAAATTAATGAAATTAATTAATTAAACTTAAATTAATTTCAACTCATTAAAAATCTTGATTATCCTTAAGATAAAACATTATCTTTAATCATCATTAAAACATTTAATCTTGGTAATTAACTTTACTTAATTAAATCATTAATTAAGTTTTAAAATAAAATAATCATTAATTACTTATCTCTAATTATTAATTAACAATCCTTAATTTCAAGTTAATAAATCACTTGAAAACCTTAATTGTTAATTTATAATTCACTAATCATTAACTAATTCAATTAATTAATCATTCTTTAATTATCTCATTAATTATCAAACTTTAATTAAGTTTTAAAGATACAAATTTTTTCTTATTAATTACCTTATTACATTTGAAATTAAGTTTGAAAATAACTTAAGGTTTTAACTTAATACATTTAAGTTAAACAAATCATACAACCTAAATTTATTCAAAACATTCATTACAAAGAAATGGATTTTCAAGAAATTGATTTAACTTAATTACTTAAAATTTAAAATTTACTTTTATTTAAATATAAAAACTTGTTAATATTTTACTTTGGGTTTAACTCATATGTACTTGAACCAAAACCAAATACATCTTCATCTTTTCTTCTTTGTAAAAGAGTTTGATTTAAATTTTAAAACTGTTTGATTTAAATTAAACTGTTAAAAACTTTAATAGTGCACTTACAAACTCGCGTAGACCCTGAGACGAACTCGAGCAAATCTTTATTTTCCCCGAGTCAACCCGAGGGAAACCACTTCGTCCCCAAATCAAAAAATGGTGCACCGATCATCTTGTTCACCTACACCAAACATCGGTGAACTTCTGGAATCAACGACCACATTGACAAGTCCCATTTGACCTCCTCCCACCATCTGACCATTCAGATATCCATATCAAACCCAGAAACAAGATCGAGCTACCTCAATCGAACTGTCCAGTTGAAACTGGAATTCAACCACTGCCAGAAAAGAACCTTGCCTAATCGATTCTGGCCACCAGAAGATGATCAACATCGACTTGCCAAACTCCTACGCAACCAATCCCTTCAACCTCGACTCACTCGATCAACCATAGGTGACGCCCTCCTCCCAATTCTGACCATAACCAAAATTAGGTTTTAAAACTAAATCGATCAATTCCCAATGCCATAGTGGATTAACCACCTTTCACCCATTTTTGCCGACTCCTCTGATCATCCATCTAGCTCCAGCAAGATCCACGATCACCAGAAACACTCTAGTCACCAAAAAACCCCAAAACTCCAAACTCTGGTCAACTAAGAACTGCACCCTTAATGAAATTCTTGTAATTTTTGTTTTAAAAATCTTGTTTTCCAGTGATGATTCAAGACATAAACTTAAATCAATAAAATATAACATTTAGTTTTGCAAGTTTTACATATTTCTACTGTTATTTCCCAAATACAACCGTATTTTAAATCTTACATACTTGTTTATATTTTTGGTACTTAGATTATGCTAAAACTAAGTTTTTTTTTAATCCAAGTGTTAACAATGATTAAATAAAAAGATATGAATTTTGATTGATGGGTAAACACTGCAACATGGAAAACAGAGATATATTGACATGCACAGTTCAAATCAGAAGAATACGCACAACATTTATACTTATATATATATATAAACAAATGCAAAGCACTTTCAACACGACAATTTCACATGCAACAACTTCATTTACTTAAGCTTTTATGTAAATGTTTACTCACTGATATGATGAGCAGAGAAGCTAAAGCAGTTTTTGACAAAGCTTAAAAAACTGGAAACTTTGGAACTGAATGCCTTGATTTCCTTTATAAATTGAAAAGCTTTCTTTTCCTTCAGATTTACTTGCATGCACTCTTGAAAATGTTATAGGCTTGATTGTTAACAGGGCTTTAGTTGAGGGATGTGTTCAGGTTTGCAGAACAAAAGATTACAGATTTGATTTTAAAACAGAAAAATGGTTGCAGGCTTGAAGAATCATTGCAGATGGGTTTGAATTTGGTTTCAGGTCTGAGAACAATGATTTCTGGGTTGCATTGTTTGATTTGTTTTGAGGAGTGTTACAGGTTTGCATAGCATATTTGGTTTGAGATATGGTTTCGGGCATTTGAACTTGAATTTGAGGAGGGCTATAGGTTTTAATTCTTGGATCTGAGAATTTGGTTTACAATGTTTTTGTCTCAGATTTTTTCTGGTTTTGTTTTCATTTTTGATTTGAGAGATGATTTTAGTTTTGGTTTGCTTTTCAAATGTGAAAATGAACAAAGAAAATGAAAGATGAGAAGGATATAGATTTATATAGATTTGTTTAAAAATTAAAGGAAAATAAAATTAAATTATAACACTTGTCATTACAAATCTTAATTATCCTACACATGTATGTAATATGTATACAAAATCACCACTTGTAATTATTTATTCTCATTTTATTATTAAATAATTTAAAAGCTTTTGAATTAAATTTCCCAATTAATAAATATATTTTAAATGTCTTTCAAATAAAACTTTTTATAAGAAATAAAATGTAAACTAATTATGATTTAAATAAAATCATATATAATATACATTTAATTCATTTTTAAATGCTAATATAATTTTTTTTGTATTTTTTTTACTATTAAATAAATACTTTCAAAATTTAAATTGTTTCCCAAAGAATTGGCCGGGCAACTTAGCACTCGGCGTACCAAGGGCGTTCGGCCTGTAGTCGGATCGACACCATAGCGTTCGGCATCATGTTACGCTCGGCATCTAAAGAACGTTCGGCCTAAGACATTGCTCGACCAAAGATAGCGCTCGGCCAGAGACTTTGTTCGGCCAAAAGCATCGTTCGGCCAAAGGCCTCGTTGGGCCAAAGGCTTCGTTCGTCCAGAAGCCTCGTTCGGTCAAGATGGTGTTCAAACATCAAGCTCCTCGTTCGGAACCCAGACCATTCGGCACCAAACCATTTGGCATCAAGGAGCGTCTGGTATCCATGAAGGCTCGACATTGTCATTCGACCTCCTGAGACGTTTGACAATCAAGAATGGTTCGGCAATCAAGGATGGTTCGGCATTCTCCCCAGCACGCCCGGTCCGAACACTGCTCGGCGTACTCTTCCCCAAAACAGATGTGTCGCTCGGTTAAAGAAAATGGATCGGTACTCGACCGTTCAGCATGCTCGGTTCGGCGTACAAGACTTGTCCTATTTGGACCGAGTTATTCAGCTACCAGGCCCACCAGGGAAGCCCAACCCACCTTTGTCTATAAATAGAGGGGCAGGGGCACAGAAAAAAGGGAGAGATTTTAGAGAACACTGGGGAGACTCTGCCATTTTCAAGACTCATTCCAGACTTGTTTCTTTTACTTTGCAATTGTATTCTAGTAACAAAAAAGGGATTGTATTTGTAATCACCCATCAAGGAAATCAATGGAAATCAACTTCAAAGTGGATGTAGGCAGTTACGCTGAACCACTATAAATTTGGTGTTCTTGTTCTCTACATTTAAATTTACACTCTATTCTATGTTTTAATTTACTTTCTTCATTAATCTCTCTACGAAATCTTTCTAAGGGTGTTGGTGACCAATTTTGGTGCTAACATTTTGGTGCTTTCACCGAGAACTTGAATTCTCAGGCTATTAGGATCTATATTGCAGCTACTGGATTGCATAAATCCCCCAAAGGAGATCCATAATCATCTATAAGGCATCTGTTGATTCTACTCAGAGTTACAACCAACAACTCTACAATGGGAAGACCACGAACTAGATCAGCCTCTCAAAATGCAGATTCCCACGAAACCGCTAGTGTGCAACAACTGGGAACTAGCAACCAGCAAGCGATTCGGGGTGTAGGGCCTTCCCACCAAAACCAAGCAGAAGTTGTTTCCTGAGCAGAATTCAATGACCAGATAAGAGAACTTAAGGAAAGTAGAAAGCAACTTGCTGAGCAAATGCAAGCCAACGCTGACCTCATGACTCAGCTTACTCAGCAGCAGCATCAGAATGCTGGAGGAAGCCCTGTCCCTTACTCTGAAGATGATAGCTCGACTTTTGCTGATGAACCTCCTAGGCGTAGACACTGTAAGGATGAAGATGCACGTGAAGATGCTACTGATAGATCTACAAGAGACCAAGACCCAAATCGGACGGGATATCAACCTGCACGGTCCCGTGGAACGGAACCCAACCCCCCCTCTTCCATACAAACCCCGGATTTGACGGTTATGGTCAGGTAATTGATGAAAGAAAACCAAGGTCTAACTAATGAAGATTGGGGAGTGTCTAAGAGTCATACTCCCTTTACGGTTACCATTCTACAGGCCGAATACCCAAGAAAGTTTAGCATGCCCGCCATTCCCGCCTACGAAGGGAAGGTTGACCCCAGGCAGCATGTGATGAGGTACGGATGGATGATGGATTCCGCAAGAGCTAATGATGCAACCAAGTATAGGTGTTTCCTAACCACCTTGTCCGGAATTGCCAACATGTGGTTCACTCGACTCCCGCCACGATCTATATCCAGCTTCGATGAATTAGCAATGAAATTCGTAGAACAATTCAGGATACACACCACTCATCCAAAGGACGTGATGTCCTTATCAAGTGTAACTCAAACTCCAGGAGAGTCATTGAAAGCATACCTGCAAAGGTTTCATGTTGCTGCTACCGAGGTGAGAAATCCTAACGACCACTCGATTGTGATGGCAGTAATACATGGAGTGGATCCGGATTCTGAATTTGGAGATTGGTTGGCAGTGAAGCCCCCAGCTACGCTGGAACGTTTTTATTCGAAAGCTCATCAGTTCATAAGAAGGGAGGAAGCTCGGTGGGCAAGGCGAGACAAGGCGTCAGGGCCCGTTCAAGAGTCTGTGAAAAGTAACGCTGTCATGAAGCAAACCGGAAATAACCCTAGAAAAACTCAAGTTGACATCCAGAATAAGCCCGGGCAGTCTAAAGGATCCGGAGGTGGAAACCCCGGAAAGAAAAAGAGATAGGGAAATGGAAGTACACCCAGTTGAACGCATCTCTCGAGAACATCTATCTATCAACTTGCAACACTTTCCAGTATAGGAAGTCATGTCCAAAGGAATCGACATAAGAACAGAAGTGGACCGGGAAGTATTGCCGTTTTCACAAGTCTTATGGGCACAACACAGAGGAGTGCAGACACCTCCATGACGCCATAGAAAAACTAATTAGACAGAAGAAGCTACAGGAATCTGTCAAAGACCCACAGGATTCTAGGCAAGAAACATCAGACCCTGGATGCGGGCCAGCCCCATACCAACCGGAACAACCTACTCGGACTGTGTGTAGATCGGTTATTAACACGATTGCTGGCGGACCTCACCCTACAGACAAGAACTTGCAGGAGATGGAGCGATATGCTAACTCCTTAATACATGCAGAGTACGAGTGTTGTTCGAACGTGGAAGATGGGACTCCTGCAAAGCAGCAGCGCACGATGAATGACGATATCGTATTCAGGAACAGAAATGCGGATAAGGTAGAGGCTCCTACCATTGACCCAATGTTCATATCCGCGACCATCGAGCCGGCTTTCGTAAAGAGAATTCTAACCGATTGCAGAAGTTCCGTTAACATCATCTTCTGGAAGGCATACGACCAAATGAAGCTGGAAACAAAGGATTTGAAACCATCCAAGGCCAGAATCCATGGCTTTAATGGCGCAGCAACTGATGCAATGGGATATGTGGAGTTACCAGTTGAACTGGGACAAGGTGAACACAGAAGGGTGCGAATCCTACCATTCATAGTACTGAACGTTGACTCCCCACACAATGTATTCCTGAGCCGTCCAGCCCTGGCAGAATTTAGGGCAGCTTTGGCCCCTTGGTGTTTGAAGTTAAAATTTCCAACAGACGGGGGGTTGGAGTGGTACACGACGACCAAGCAACCGGTCGTGCATGCTATGTAGCTGAGCTCAGGGAGGCACGGCGTAGGGAGAAAGGAAAGGTTGCGAACAGCCCTGTCCGCATCCAAGGTTCTGACGATTGACAACTAGCGCCCGAGCCCTGGCTCAGGCGGCATTCTCAGATCCATAGAGACATAGATCCGAGAGACGATGATGGGGAACCCAGGGAAACAAATACGGCACCAGATGAACTAACCATCGACATCTCAGTTAGCCGCAGCGACCCATCACGAGTTCTTGAAATAGGATCACAGCTCGACCCCGTGGCAGCTGAGAATCTTACTGGCTTCCTCCGAGCGAACCTTGATGTTTTTGCTTGGACGCATTCTGATATGTGCGGGATTTCTCCTGCAATCGCGAGTCATATGTTGAACATAGACCCAAGACATGTTCCTGTGAAACAAAAAAGGAGAGGCATGGACCCAGAGAGGTCCGCGGCTCTCAAAGAGGAGGTGGACAAACTCAAAACCAATGGGTTCGTCCGCGACGCCCTCTACCCTGAATGGGTATTTAACCCGGTGTTAGTAAAGAAAGCGAATGGAAAATGGAGGAATTGTGTTGATTACTCCGACTTAAACAAGGCATGCCCGAAGGATAGTTTCCCACTGCCAAGGATTGACCAACTCGTCGACTCAACTGCCGGACATGAGTTGCTATCATTTATGGACGCGTACTCTGGTTACAATCAAATTCCGATGCACATCCCGGACCAAGAACACACCAGCTTTGTCACAAACGTCGGATTGTATTGCTATGTAGTAATGCCATTCGGATTGAAGAACGCAGGAGCGACTTATCAACGCCTGGTGAATCGAATGTTCAAAGGCCAGATTGGTAAAACAATGGAAGTCTATGTGGATGATATGCTAGTGAAGTCATGGCAGTCGAACGACCACGTCCGAGACCTAAAGGAGATGTTTGACATACTTAGGCATTATGGAATGAAGATCAATCTATTGAAGTGTTCATTCGGCGTAGCATCAGGAAAGTTTCTGGGATTCATTGTGAATGCCCGAGGAATCGATGCTAACCTAGGGAAGATCTAGGCTATCCGAGATATACAAGTACCCAGAATCATAAAGCAGGTGCAAAGCCTGAATGGAAAAGTGGCTGCGCTAAGTCGATTCATATCCAGGGCTACAGACAAGTGTATCCCCTTCTTTGACATTATAAAGAAAGAAAAGAGAAACTTCGAATGGACATTCGATTGCGAGGAAGCATTCCGGGCTCTGGTAAGGCACTTGGAAAGTCCCCCCGTACTGTCCAAGCCGATAGACCACGAAACGTTGTATGTGTATTTGGCAGTATCCCAGCATGCTATCGTACAGCCTTGGTCCGCGAGGAAGACTGGATTTAGAAGCCGGTTTACTATGTCAGTAAGCGATTGACAAAGGCGGAAAGAAATTATCCAAAGATTGAAAAACTAGCCTAGTGCTTGGTGATCGCATCACGCAAGCTTCGCCCCTACTTTCAGGCACACTCAATCGGTGTCTACACTAACCAACCCTTGCGACAGGTACTCCGACGACCGAAAACTTCCGGAAGGATGTTGAAATGGAATGTTGAGTTAAGTCAGTTCGGTATTACCTATTTTCTGCGAAGGGCCATACAAGGACAAGCACTAGCCGACTTCATTGTTGAATTCACTATGCTAGATGAACCGAGTAATCACAGAACCATACCCCCCGTTCGATGGAAGATGTACACCGATGGGGCATCTAACGACCATTGCTCGGGGGCAGGTATAATCCTTGTAACTCCTGAAGACCGATCAGTCTGCTACGCTTTGAAGTTTGAGTTTGTAGCAACAAATAATGAAGCCGAATATGAAGCATTGATTGCTGGCTTGAGACTTGTTATCGAAATGGGAATGAAGCCACTCGAAATCTTCTGTGATTCGCAGCTGGTAGTATATCAGGTGCGGGGAGACTATAAAGCGAAGGGACAGAGACTCGCTTCTTACCTTGCTCGGGTTCAAGAGCTGCTGGCACGTCTGGAATACTACGACATCTCACACGTCCCACGCGAACGAAACAGAGAAGCCGATTCGTTGGCAAAATTTGCGAGCACTGGCGATGCACAGCAAATGGTATTGTTCCCTGTTGAGACCCTCCATGCTCCGAGTATAGACCTGATGGAGATAGATTTCATGTTAGAAACCGAACTTGAGAAGGAATTGTGGTTGACCCCAATCAAGCAGTACCTGCTACTAAGGGATTTGCCTGAAAAGAGAAGCGAAAGACGCCAAGTCCTCCGTAAAGCTTCACGTATGTAATACAGGATGGGATAATGTATCGGAGGGGATTCTCGACCCCCTTACTCCGGTGCGTAGCCCATGATGAGATAAAACGGGTATTAAAGGAAGTCCATGAAGGAGAGTGCGGTGACCATATTGGTTATGGATACTATTGGCCAACCGTGAATCGGGACGCTGCAGACTATGTGAGAAAGTGTGACAAATGCCAGATATACGCAAAAATTCCAAGAGCACCACCAACGGAACTCACACAAATGGTTAGTCCCTGGCCATTTGCAATGTGGTGGATTGACCTAATCGACTGTTTACCCATAGCCAAAGAAGGTGCGATATACGCAATAGTAGCGGTCGATTACTTCACCAAGTGGGCAGAGGCGGAACCTTTGGCCATGATCACAACCAAGAAAGTCATTAATTTTTTTGTATCAAATATCATATGCCATTTTGGCCTTCCACGAACCATCATAACAGACAATGGAACTCAATTCGAAAGCAAGGAGTTTAAAGAATTTTGTCAGAAGTATGGCATCGAGAAAAGGTTTGCAGCAATCGCTCACCCAAAGGCGAATGGACAGGTAGAAGCCGTAAACAAAATAATCAAGTCCATATTGAAAAAGCATTTGGAAAAAGCTAGAGGCAAGTAGGTAGATGAGCTCTCGATGGCGCTTTGGGCCTATAGAACTACCCACAAGACCGCGACTGGCCACACTCCATTTGCATTGGCATATGGCACGGAAGCTTTCATACCCGTGGAACTTGAAGTTCCATCTCATCGGGTAACTCACTACGACCCTGCATCGAACCGAGATCTCTTATTGGAATCATTGGACTTTATTGGTGAAAAACGCGAAGAAGCCGATTTGAGAGCGGTCTCATACAAACATCAGGTCGCTAGATATTATAACAAAAAAGTCCAACCGAGAATCTTTGACGTGGGAGACCTCGTTTTGAAACAAGTTTTTCCAGCCCCATCTCATATGAACCTCGCATGGGAAGGTCCGTACGTCATCGAACGGAGGCTTGGAGAAGGAACTTTCGAGCTAGCGACCGTCGATGGAGCGACACTCCCCCAAGCATGGAACAGCGAGCACTTGCGACGTTATTACACTTAGTCTATTTCCTTCATGCCATAGTTGCATTTATTTCCAGTACGTTTTCATTTCTAGTTCTTGGCATGTAATAAGACAATTTAGCTTGCTCTCATTAATAAAGGCTTGAAGCCATCTCTTTTTTATGAATGATTAATGTTTCTGCGTAAGATAGTCCTGTGGCAAGCGATTAAAATTATATTATTCTGGCTGGCGTACGAACGCTATAAACGAATAAAAATCTCCAAGTCCCCGGAGTGCGGACTGGAGTACTCTAAGTCCCCGGAGCGCGGACTCGAGTATAAACGAATAAAAATCTCCAAGTCCCTGGAGTGCGGACTGGAGTACTCTAAGTCCCTGGAGCATGGACTCGAGTATAAACGAATAGAAATCTCCAAGTCCCCGGTGTGCGAACTAGAGTACTCTATGTCCCCGGAGCACGGACTCGAGTATAAACGAATAAAAACCTCCAAGTCCTCGGAGTACGGAATGGAGTACTCTAAGTCCCCGGAGCGTGGACTCGAGTATAAACTAATAGAAATCTCCAAGTCCCCGGAGTGTGGACTGGAGTACTCTAAGTCCCCGGAGCGCGGGCTCGAGTATAAACGAGTAAAAATCTCCAAATCCCCGGATTGCGACTGGAGTACTCTTAGTCCCCGGAGCGTGGACTTAAGTATAAACGAATAGAAATCTCCACGTCCCCGGAGTGCGGACTGGAGTACTCTAAGTCTCCGGAGCGCGGACTCGAGTATCAATGAATAAAAATCTCCAAGTCCCCGGAGTGCGGACTGGAGTACTCTAAGTCCCCGAAGCATGGACTCAAGTATAAACGAATAGAAATCTCGAAGTCCTTGGAGTGCGGACTGGAGTAATCCATGTCCCCGGAGCGTGGGCTCGAGTATAAACGAGTAAAATTCTCCAAGTCCCCGGAGTGCGGACTGGAGTACTCTAAGTCCCCGGAGCGCGGACTCGAGTATAAATGAACAAAAATTTCCAAGTCCCCTGAGTTCGGACTGGAGTACTCTAAGTCCCTGGAGCGTGGACTCGAGTATAAACGAGTAAAATTCTCCAAGTCCCCGGAGTGCAGACTGGAGTACTCTAAGTCCTCGGAGCGTGGACTCAAGTATAAACGAATAAAAATCTCCAAGTCCCCGAAGTGCGGACTGGAGTACTCTAAATCCCCGGAGCGTGGACTCGAGTATAAACGAATAAAAATCTCCAAGTTCCCGGAGTGCGGACTGGAGTACTCTAAGTCCCCGGGGCATGGACTCGAGTATAAACGAATAAAAATCTCCAAGTCCCCAGAGTGCGGACTAGAGTAATCTAAGTCCCCGGAGCGCGGGCTCGAGTATAAACGAGTAAAATTCTCCAAGTCCCCGGAGTGCGGACTGGAGTACTCTAAGTCCCCGGAGCGCGGACTCGAGTATAAACGAATAAAAATCTCCAAGTCCCCGAAATGCGGACTGGAATACTCTAAGTCCCCGGAGCACGGACTCGAGTATAGACGACTCAAAATCTCCAAGTCCCCGAAATGCGGACTGGAGTACTCGAAGTCCCCGGAGCATGGACTCGAGTATAAACGGTAAAAATTCTCCAAGTCCCTAGAATACGGACTGGAATATTCCAAGTTCTCGTTGTGCAGATTAAAAAATGATTCTAAGTGCTTGAAGCATGGGAGGAAAACAAATAACTCTCAGAGAAATCAGCGGGCCGTGTGAAGACAAACCAAGAAGTCTATGGTACGCACAAAAGCATGGATTCGCATCGCGATCACAAGGAAAACTGAATAATAAGAATCTTTTGAAAACACAGAAAAGGAAATTAAACTCTATTCAGAAAAAGTCTTCTGCTACAAGTATTCCAAAATTCGGAGTCAACAGTCTATCTACAAAAATTACAAAAAAATCATTACACGACTTAAATTGACTCTCGTTGAACGAGGACAGTAGTCATTTCTTGTGCTTCTTCAAATTCTTCCCGGACGGCTCTTTCCCAAAGCGTTTACCCTTGGAACCTTTCCTTGATGGAGGAGTAACAACTGAAGAAGTAGGGGGAACGTCCGAGGGCTTGGACCTGCCAGGAAGGATGACCTTCAATGGTTTGTTCAAGGGATCGTCCAGGTCCACCTCACGCGGCTCAACCTTGACCTTGGCGGTATCTCTTTTCTCTTTTTCGAGCAGCTCCTTCATGCTCAATTCAGATGTATGCTCAGAGGCGCCTGTGACTTCTACTTCATAGCTCCCAGAGGAAGAATCGGACTTGCCTTCGTTAAGCGCCCCGATCACTTGAGCATATGGCCCAGGAACCTCATCAGCATGAGCACCCCCACCGGACTTTTCCACCTCCTTTGCGACATCGCTCCTCGGAGTGGGATCGGGGTCGGAACGACCTGCACAAAGTCAAAAAAAAGATGAGCATTAGAATACAATAGTACTTCACAAAGAATGAAAACTTTCAAAATCTCAAACGGAAAGGTTATCTACCAGGCCCTGGCAAACTCTTTGCCGTCAAAGGAGTTTCGGCCTACGGGATGGGAGACAAAACATGAACGCCTAGGCCGAGGGCTTCCGGATCATAGCCAATGTGCTGTTCGAAGGGATCGAGTATCGGCCAACCGGCCGGCTGGAAAGGCACGTGAACAGAAGACTCGACCCCGGATGGTCCAGCGACAACTTCTTTCCCTTTTCTAGAGGGGGAGCCTTCGCAATAAATGGCCTTGGACGCTGATAGGTCAGAAGGCTCATGTCCCTTCAGAAATTCTTTCATAAAATCCTCCTCGTCAACCTCCTCGACACCGTGCTTGGCCTTCCTCATCTGAATTAAGGTTTCCCACGCCTCGAACGACGATTCAAGATAGCCATCGCCCCAAAAAGTTAAGTCACGGTGCATGAGCACGCGGGCGTTGAATTCGGCAATGAGAGGGTTGAACGCGGTTTTGATCTCTTCTCTACCTTCCTCCCTGGCTGCCTCAAGACAGAAATCGATGTCCGTCAACGCCGTCTTCTTGCCCTCTTCACGGGCCTCACGGTTTAACATCTCAACCCTAGAGAGCTCGCTCTGAAGTTGTTCTTTTAAAGGTCGGGTGGTGACAATCTCATCACAGTATCGATGTGATTCTTCTTGGGCAGCCGCTTTCTCCTCTCTCTCTATGCGGAGAAGCTCTTCAAGTTCCTTGTCTCGAGTGCTGAGCGCATCCCTCTCCTTTTGAACGGAGTCCTTTTCCAAGGCCAAAGCCCCACATCGTTGAACCGCCTCGTCAAGCTCTTTTTTATGAGTTGATTCAAAGCGAGTGACGACCTCAGCAGTATCCCTGGCACTCCGATGGACGACCTCGAGTTCAGATTTATAAGTGGCGATTTCTTCGTCCTGGGCCTTAATGATGTTTTTATCGTGGGTAGCCTCAAGTTTCAAACGGTCTATTTCATACTGGCGCTTCACAGAGACTTTGGAAAGTTTCTCAGCTAGGTGGATGAATGCGTCATGTTGAACATAGATGTCGTTGGTACAGGCAATGGCGTTCTGCTTAACATCTTCGGGTATAGGATGAATCGCCGGAAGGAACTTCAACCCATCGAAGCAAATCTTGGGAAATGTGGCCTTGAGCTCGCTCGGTCTCTCTGATACTGTGGAATCTGATGCAGGAGCAGGAGGAGACGACTTTGCAAGTTCGCCCCTTCTATGAGAATCTCAAGACTGTCGAGTGGAAGAAGAATCAGAGCGTTGATCTCGGGGGATATCAGACTGCGACCCCTTGTAACCAGGCTGATCCTTGCTTTGCCCCGAATGAGAAGGGGGTGTCGGTGATGCTTGGGCTAGTAATATGGTTTCTTCCGAGATGATGAGTCCTGAGAATGACGGTCCCCACCACCATCACCATCCCTACCTCGATGTCTCTCAGGACCCGATCCCGTCCGGACGGTTGGAAAATAGAAGAACCACGGAGACGATCGAATCTGTGCGAGCGTCCCATGTCACCTGCGCGAAGTTCAAATAACAATGAGTTAGCAAGGAGATATGTGACAACAAAAATTTAAGTGCGAAGTGAAGTGCAAATGTTCGTGTGTGTCCTAGTGTTTCCCCCCGACGGACCGGTAGCCTTGCTAACAGGAGTTTTCTCTCCCTGACTTTGGATCGGAACGCCCACATCGCCTCTGAGGGACGAATGGAACTTGAATGCCTCTGGATCGCCAAAATCATAGTTGAGCAGATCTTCCAGAATGGAGAAGTTCGAGAGGCCCTTTAGTGAACTCTCAACATGCTGTGAAGAAGCGTCCTTCTCTACCGGGATGAGCATAACTTTGGAAGTTCCGCCAACCTTCTCCTATCTAATCTTATATGTCAACGTCTTTTTCCCCTTCGAAGGGGAAGATGACATTTGAATATCGTGCACTTTGACTGACGGATCCTAAGTAGGACCCACATTCTCACCTTGCGTTTCGGGTGCTTCACCCTCTCTGATTTCCCACTCCTTATGTGCACCAGGAGTGTGGCGTGATGACGATTCAGCCAACTTTTTCCCTTTACCAGATGCGGGCTTGGGGATGGAGACGCCCTCAGGAAGGCTCACCCGACGGCCTTCTGCTAACAGCCCGAACCTTGATAGTGACTCATTTGAAATGAGGGTTCGGATGTCTCGTTCCTCGGTGGGAAGAGCCCTAATAGCCTCAACAGCCTCTGAATAGCCGTGGCCCTCAGGACATGGGTTAATATCTGAAAAAATGAAACAAGAGTTAGAAAAAGCATCGCCTCAACCGAAATATGAGCATCGCTCTAAAAAGAAGACTTACTTCCTTCAACCCATCTCCTCGCGAAACCGAGGAGGGGGGCAGCGCACGTAGAACCATTCCTGTTTGTACAGGGAAAACTTGCTCCACGCTCCGGTTAGAATTTGGCACTTGTGATTCGGCTCGAGGAACACAAAGGAGGGGCTATCTCTCCGCTTCTTGATCATGTAAATATATCTGATGTCGCCGGGAGTTGGAGGCCTGGAGAAGACAGCCATAAAAAGGAGGTAGGTCCCATAAATGAGCGCATGACCGTTTGGATGCAGCTGCGACAGGGCGACGTCTATGTATTGCAACACATCCCCAAGAAACAAATTGAACGGAGGTAAGTTGCCCACCCAGCACTTAAACTTATTGCAGGAGGTGTATCCGACTGGGGGCAGGTGTGGACGATCAAGGCCCGACGGAACCAACAGGTCGGCGAAAGGGATTCCGTGAATCTAACATATTCGCCGGAGCGCGGCTTCGTTAATCTTCAAAGCCTGTGAATCGATTGGATTATCCAAGAGAGTCGTTGACTCCAGGGTATCAGGAGCAAAATCATGAGCGGGGGAGGTCGACGGATTAGAAGTGTCTATGCGCCCTTGTTTGGACGACGACCCGGGCCTGTCTGAGATAGTGAGGGAGCTGGATCTTTTAGACATCTTCAATAAATAGCAGATCTGACAAAACACCTGTGTGAACTATACTTGAAAAATGATCAATGTCAGAATTAACAACACGAATAATCCCCCCACGTGGTGTGTAAACTAGTGCAATCAATCGTGTATAAGCATTGAAAATTTGGAAGTCGCAAGGTTACTGATATAAAACTAAGCTTAAAATCATCGCCTTCGAAGACCGTCATCGCTGACTGTCTCCAAAAGCCTTCCTTATGGCGATTACAGTTTCAGGTTCAGGAAACATTGGAGGAAGTTATCCAGTTACATCGAATTAAGTTCAGGTTTATATCTGTTGGGAAGGTTATTAGTCCAAATTAGTTCGATAGACAAGTATGCTGGAGTTCCTATCCTTGTTCAATTATGAAATTGGGCAAGGAATTGTTTGATCGATTTAAGTTATGTTCGGCCAATAGAATACAGTCGACATTTATGTTTTGTTCGGCCAGGTATTGTTCGACCGTGACATTGTTCGGCATGTTTGGTCCGGCATTTATGCGTTGTTCGGTGTACGAGTGTTCGGCCTTGGGATGGTTCGACAGAGTATCGTTCGGCCTAACTACAGTTCGTACTGGTTAGCGCTCGGTAGAGTATCGTTCGGCCAAAGCACCATTCGGCCGAAACAACACTCAGCCTCCCCACTAACTCATGTTTCCTCCCTAACCTTCCATCCCATCATTCGGCCTGTGGCGTGCCGTGCCGAACGATGGTTACGCCGAGCTTCAACGCTTGGCACGACCTTCAATTTTTCCTCTCCTCCACCATTCTTTTTCCTAATTCTCGTTCGATACGAGGGAGCAGTGCCAAACCACAGTATCTCACCCAAACAACCCCTACGAATTATCATCCCTGACCACTTCTCCCTACCTCACATCGTTTGGCCTTGGAGATATCCTAATCAGAGTTTGGGTCCTCCACTTATGTAGCCCTTCCGACCACAATTCTGATCTATGGACTTGGGCTACTAATCGTGACCTTTTTAATCAGGAAAAGGAGTAGGATAAAGGGATTTTACCTAGTTCGTGGATCGAGCTTTAGAAAGGATTGGGAAGACTTTAGAATATGATGACAGGGGTGGTTCGAAAGTTCAAGGTTGCAGAAGTGAAAGTAGGAAAAAAGGAGGAAGAAGAGGATGTCAGGTTTTATAAGGGAGAAGGAGAAGTTGAGGAGAATGTGACCGGTTTTACCGGTCAAGGCGATATCGTTCGGCTATCTCGGTTTGTTCGGCCTAGGCTAACATGGATCGTTCGACACTCGTCTTCGGCTGGGTTGTTCGCATATGAAGTCACTTGGTGTAACGTGGATCGTTCGGCCTTCGACACTGCGTTCGGCCAGGAGAATTATACAACCCCCAAGAGTGATGATCCAAGGTTCGGAGCGAAGCATGAAGGATATGTAATACAAAGCGTATCACGTTCGGTCACGCGATACACTTTGGGAGGCAAGTGTTTCCCAAGGAATTGGCCGGGCAACTTAGCACTCGGAGTACCAAGGGCGTTCGGCCTGTAGGTGGATCGGCACCATAGCGTTCGGTATCATGTTGCGCTCAGCATCTAAAGAATGTTCGGCCTAAGACATTGCTCGGCCAAAGATAGCGCTCGGCCAGAGACTTCGTTCGGCCAAAAGTATCGTTCGGCCAAAGGCCTCGTTCGGCCAAAGGCTTCGTTCGGCCAGAAGCCTCGTTCGGTCAAGATGGTGTTCAAACATCAAGCTCCTCGTTCGGCACCCAGACCATTCGACACCAAACCGTTCGGCATTAAGGAGCGTCCGGTATCCATGAAGGCTCGGCATTGTCATTCGGCCTCCCGAGACGTTCGGCAATCAAGAATGGTTCGGCAATCAATGATGGTTCGGCATTCTCCCCAGCACGCCCGGTCCGAACACTGCTCGGCCTACTCTTCCCCACATCAGACGTGTCGTTCGGCATAAAGAAAATGGATCGGTACTCGACCGTTCGGCATGCTCGGTACGGCGTATAGGACTTGTCCTATTTGGACCGAGTTATTCAGCTACCAGGCCCACCAGGGAAGTCCAACCCACCTTTGTCTATAAATAGAGGGGCAGGGGCACAGAAAAAAGGGAGAGATTTTAGAGAACACTGTGGAGACTCTGCCATTTTCAAGACTCATTCCAGAATTATTTCTTTTACTTTGCAATTGTATTCTAGTAACAAAAAACGGATTGTATCTGTAAGCACCCATCAAGGAAATTAATGGAAATCAACTTCAAAGTGGATGTAGGTAGTTACGCCGAACCACTATAAATTTGGTGTTCTTGTTCTCTGCATTTAAATTTACACTCTATTCTCTGTTTTAATTTACTTTCTTCATTAATCTCTCTACGAAATCTTTCTAAGGGTGTTGGTGACCAATTTTGGTGCTAACATATATAAATAATCTCTTTAAGGAAAATAATATAAAACAAAATCTTATTTAAATAAAAACTTTGTTCATACATTTCGTATCAAAATATATTAAAATAATTATCTTTAAAGATTCGAATTTAAATCCAGATTCAAATTCAAATTTTACTTTTAAAATCTAATTTAAAAAATCAACTCAAACATTTATATTTTTAAATAAACACATTATTAAGTTTTGAAATTGATTACTCCATTTAAAAAAAACTTAATACATACATACACACACATACACATACATACATACATAATACGTATATATATATAAAATTTTAACAGCACTTATTAAATATGAAAATAACAAGTCTATTTAAAATCAAATTTATAAAATAACACAAATTAAATATTTATTCTTATTAAAAATCAATCTATAACCATAATCAAAACATCACATTATTATTGTTTAGTTATTTATATTTGAAAATAACAATTTTATCAAATTTTCAAATAATTTTAAATTAAGAGATTATCACATTTTAAATTCCTTGAAATTCCCTCCCCCCTTAAAAGAATTTCGTCGCCGAAATTTAAAACAAAAGATAATCCAAAAGTTTTTAATTTTATTTCCAAAATCTAAGCATACACATCAACCATACACTATCAGTCAAACAACCATTCATCCAAACAAAAAAATTCATCCAAACAAACAATTCATTCAAACAAACAATTCTAGCTATCCGGACATAGATCCGGATAAGCTTCCTAAAATTATCCAGAGTTTCCCAAATACAGTTACTGGGATACTCGCTCTACTAAATCCAAACTGGCTACACCACTAAGCTACTGAGCTTCCACTCATCTAGATCTACTATCTACACAGGATATCTAACCACAGACAAGATCGACTCAACTACCAAAACCTCCTGAACTGTTGCTTCCCTAACCAGTGATGGATCATACACGTACTCCCTTAGAGATATGTGAAATACATTGAATCTCTATCTTCCAAACTGGAAATTCATTCTCGAACCCAAAACACTTATCGTCACAAAAAAACTCAGAAAGATCCAATCTAGTCGGAGCTATCTTTCTAGTCTTACCCAATCTTATTTGCTCCCTTTTACCGAAGAAATAAAGACGAAGTCTCCAACTTCAAATTCCAAATTCCTACATCTCTTATCCACAGAACTCTTATGACGATCCTGGCTGCCTTATCCTTCCTGATCAGCTCAACCTTCGCTGAAGCTTCTCAAAACAAACAGGACCAAAAACAATCCAACGAACAGATCCTCTCAAAATCTACCAAAATCAAGAACACAAACTCTACTCCACAATCATCAATAGGTTTCACACTTACTTCTCCAATCCGGAAAAGACAAAACAGGAGCACTTGCTAATCTGGCCTTCAAATCCTGAAAAACGTCTTCTAGTTACACTTAAATCCAAACATTGCAACTTTCGGTTGCTTCCACTCTAGAACAACTACCACCTAGCTTCCATTGCACAAATCTGATCTGGGGCAGATGAGAAAGCCGTCGATGAACACGAGCACAAACTGGGCTAACACATCTGAAAAACGGTTCCTCAGATCCATAAAGAGAAATCACAGAAGTCTCACAAATTCTTGAGCTGCTTCCCAAACCTCTTCCCAGAAGACATCCGGAAAATCTCTTATAACTCTGTAACTCCTACATCCTCTAGAGATGCCACAAACTCAAGCAAAAGATTACCCAAGAGAACACTCAACTATTGCAAGTCACTTTTGTGATGCTATCCAGTCCAATATCCAAAAATTATTGTTCTTTCTCTATCCATCAGAATAACTTTAGTGCTTGACCAATCCATTTGAAGTAATGGATCTATTCTGCAGCTTCTGAACTCCACCTCTAGGAAACTGTTAAGCCAAAAGATCTTCCAACTGGAACACAAAACACTCCGAGATGAAATGCTGCCATAGATGCCAAAACTCCTTATCCAAAGTTCCTTGAGAAATTTGGACCTCAGACCAAACACAAACATCCTGGTGAACTCAGCCACATCACCGAAGTATACACACTTCCTTAAACTTGCTCCAAAGAAAACATCTTCGGAGACATCCGTAGTCACTGCGTCTCATCACACAGCTACTACTTCCTGAGTTAGCCAAGATACCATCACTCGCTTGTGCTTAACCAACAGATCCAAACTCTTGAAAATCCGCTCACACGAGCGCGATCAAACTTATACTTCAATGATGCACTCCGAACCTTAGCAGGTTTCCTTCAGAGATCAATGAAATCCTTATACCATAGCAAAGCTCAGTCGAGATGGTATTAAGTCTACAATCTCGACAAATACTCTTCCAACCTCAAACATTCAAACTCCAACCATAGGTAGTCGTGTTACACACACCACTACCCTATCTACCTTTATAACTCACATTGGAAAACCCGAAAAGGTAACCCAATAGATAGGTAGAAAAAATATATATTTATATATATATATATATAGTTATATATTTCAAAATTACAAGTACACTCTCTCAAGAAGAAATCACTCCAAAGCCTAGGTATTCACTCAACCTTGCACTTTGATACCGTTGTAACAACCCGCCATTTGTTCCATAGTATGACGCATTAATAATAAGAAAGAAAGAGATAGAAAAAAGAAAAGATAGAAAAGAAAGAACTAAATAACATCAGAATCTCACAACGGAACGAATAAATTATATTATATCACAAAAGATATACATAGTGTCATATACATCAGAGTTACATAGCTTATACATCACATACTAGACAGTTATAAACACCCGTCTAGTTATTACAACTCAAGTACAACACAGATAACAATACAGAGATCAACACAACGAAACTCCTATATATCTACAAACGATGAAGCCTCCTGCTCCATAGCTTCTCCAGAATTCGTCAAAGCTAACCTGAATCCCTTGTCTACTCGTAAAAATTTGAGTACCCAAGAGTTTAAGAAAACAAAATAAACTCCGGGTCAGACATAGGCCTGGTGTGAGTAAACGGGTTAAAGTTGCTTAACTTTAAAAACCTTTGAAAAACAAAGGTATCATGTAAGACTTCCCACACATAAACATGGGTATGTTTTTACCTTATGCTAACCAAAACATTTGATAGGAAATCTAGTTATATTATAATAGGGTCTAGGGTTTTCAAGTTAAATACTGAAATAGCTGGAATGCTTACATCTCACGTTCCAACATAGTTGGGTACAATCAATACGTACGACACTTATTGGAGATTGGATTCAATACAATGGCAGGGCTACTGGGGTACCGTCCGTCACAGTACGTGGCCTAGATCACCGTACCGAGGATCCATCCTAAATCCCCTGCAACACAAGGCCGGAACCATCCCTTACTGGACAGTCCCGAACAAGACAACCCTGAAGTTGTTTCGTACCAACCGCCAACAAAGCCGAATAAAAAGGGACTCTAGACAGGGGTCCATCTCATCCTACTTGGGTGCTACCCACTTAGCCTAGATGCACCTCCCCTGTTTTAGCCATTCCTGGTTGATGAGGCATGAGCCTACGATTACCTTAAGAGAGCGCATCTCTTAGAATGCTCATCGTCCACCTGACGATGTTTACAAGCATTTAATCCATACAAGTTCATTTCGGGTTCGAACGAAAACCGAAGGCATGATCTCGTTACACTCGTTTTGGAATCACCCTTAGAGTTAACGACGATAACCCTTGCAATCTGAATCTTTATCTTCACTTGAGATTCATGACCTATCGTTAATTTGGATCGATGTGGTTTTTGGATATTCAATTCTGGAAACCCGATCCCGGTCTCATCGAAATCCAAAACGCCATCTTTTAGGTCCAAGTTGTTTTAAAGTTAAAATAATTCAATTCTATTATCTATATACACACAGATAGATAATTCACAAATCACAATAGATAATCCACATTATCATCACAAATAGATAATTCACATTATCATTATACTTCAACCAAAGCATTCATATCACACATCATCACTTATCTCATATCTGAGAACTAAAACCATTCAAGACAATCAATATCGTCCATCCATACATAAGCAAGGATTAATTAATCACACTATCTTTAATTAATTCAAAATGAATTAAATTAATTACTTGCATCTCTAATTAATTTACAATAAATTAAATTAATTACTTTCATCGCATAAATCTTGCTTGCATAACCATTAACTAATTACAAAATCAATTAATTAATCACCATCTAATCATTCATCTTAATTAATCATCCTTGATTAATTATTCTTTAATTATATTCAAGTAATTAGCCTTTAATTAATTTCACAAATCAATTATTCTTAACCATTTATAGTAATTGACCTTTGTAACGACCCGTAATTTTCGTTAATTAAAATTTTCATTTTAATAAGATTTACGTAAATTTAATTTAGAAGAAATAAAGATTTTATAATTAATAATGAAGCAAATGCTGAGAATGAAATGAAACCATGGGAATATAAGGCTAAGTATTTACAGTTGAAACAAAATGACGAATAAATTGAAGTGATGTAAATTGTTATACTAGGCTAAGAGTTGCATATAAGAGAACAAAGGTAAGTAGTGAATTTAGTTAATGAATTAATAATATTAAATAGTAAATTGAATTAAATCAATGTCCGGTAGAAATTGAAATATTGTTTGGAATGAAAGCTTATAAATTGTAAGCGTTTAATTTACAAATGAAATCAGTGTATTAATTTAGTTGTAACTGAATGTAAATTAATGAAATTATGTAATAATTGATAAATGATGGCATTCATGAATGAAATAAGATTTGTAAGTAATAAAAGAATAATTGAAAAAACCAATTACCAATGAAATAGTACATTGATTTATATAGACTTAATAAAAGAGTTGAATTGAATCAATCTATTTAGTTGAAACTAAATAATTGGTATGCAAATTATAAATGGGTCTATAGTAAGAAATTATACTACCGTGAATTGGAATTAAGACGAAATTGAAAAATTCAAGCATGTGATGCAAATATATCATATATAGCAGTGGAATAAAAAAATTAGTGTTATTATAACCTGGTTGGTAAGTGACAAACTTATAACTGAATATAAAAGAAAATAGGTGACAATGAATATAGATTGTTCATTTATTTGATGTGCTAAATAAATTTTGGTATTCAATCGCAATAAATATAAATAATTAATTGAAACTGTTGTAAGGTCAAAATTTATTGCATATAATAAATTGGGGGATAGATTTCATTAAAGGTAATTTATTTATTATGTTAATGTAAATTAAAATAATTAGAGGTACGTAAATGATGATTAATACCATGTTTGGAAGTTGTAATTTAGAGGATATTAAGAATTAGGAATTGAATTTGAATTATTTGCAATACAGATAAAAAATGTTACGTTATTGCTAACTGAGGGAATTATTAATTAATTGAATGAAAGTTAAATCAGTGGAATTAATGGAGATTAATTTACGTTAGTTATTTAGGGTAGTGACTAAATTTGGTAATCCATTTGCAATCAATGACAATAGTGTTGATATAAGCTAATAAGTTAAATGTCAATGCAATACCAGTTAATGGATTGAATGTGATTACGAAATTGGAATTAGATAAATGCAGTAACTAATTCAGGGCAAATAAAATTTATGGAACAAATGTTAAGATCTAAACTGATGATAATTAATAATTGAAGGTAATGTAAATTCCATTTATAATATGACTATTGGTAAAAGAAAAGATTGTAAATCAAGATTTGTTTATTTATTTGAATTTTATGAAATTGAAGATTTATATTGATTAATCTTTATAAATTTACATTTAAAAATTGTTAAATCATTGTAAGTGTTTGAGAATTATAAAGTGATAAAGGTTTCAAATTTCAGAATTTTAATGTGAAATTTGATTTAATTAATTTATTTTAAATTTATTTAATTAATGGAAAAAAGCCATTTTGGCCACTGACGTAGATTTCGACGAACCAAGATTCATCGGATCCGTAACGGTGAATTATAATAGTGTTTCAAGTTTCGTAGCGATCGGACTTGTCGTTCTATCGTACGGACTCGAAACGCCTTGAAATTTATGCAATTGAAATCAATTTGGAAAATATTATTTTTAGCATAACTTCTGCATACGATGGAATTTGGATGTGAAACCTGTTCCATTACGTTTAAAATATTTTAAAACATCTATTTTGATATATGGTTTGACCCAATTTCGTTCCGGAGTAGAAACAGGCTTTTCGGGCCATTTAGCGTTCAACGCGTATACCAATCCGATCCATCTATTATTTTTCAGCCTTGTCTATATATAACCCGTTATAAACCCTAGCCACTCCTTATTTTCATTTATCTATACGTACATCTCCTCATTCCAATGGCAGAAAAAAAACCTAATTCCCAAATTCAAAAATTTATTTCAATTTCAAAAAAAAAAATTCGGATCTGCAGCCACTTCGAGTCACGCTTCGAGTTTCAGAGACAAAAACGCTATCTCTACTTCGGGTCAGGAAGAAAATGACTCGGGTCGCTCCGGGTCGTTTTGGAAAAAACTCCAAGCAAGCACCGGGGATTTGAGGCGGCGCACGGAAGTCGAACCCGAAGTCGACACAGGACCAGAATTTTCCAATTTTCATAACTTTTGTGTACGAGCTCGGATTCACGCGCGATTTATTTTGCTGGGATTGTATCGGAATTCCAAACATTTTGTCGTTGGTTTGGATGGATTTGGAGAGTGTCAAATTTTTGGATTTAAATTGAATTTAGATTCAATTTAAATTCAAAAGGTGAGTGCTTTAACCCACTTACGACTTCTAATGTAACAACCCGCATATTTATCGATTTTATATTTAAATATTTTATCGTTAGTCGTATTTTAGTCCGAAAAGCTACTTTTTGCATACGGTCGAATTAGGACTCGGGACCACTCCCATTGAGTTTAAAATGCCGTTTGCGACCTTTTTGAGTATAAGCTTCGATATGTTTGGAGAAAGTTGATTTTTGCTACTTTTCACTTTGGGTTTGGTTTTGGGCTCAGCCCTATGTTAACTTATGCTCAAATCTGAGCCACTCTTCCCCACTCACCCTCATTCTCTTTTCTTTTCAGTTTTTATAACATTAATGGTGGGAGAGATTGGAAATTAAAAACTCCAAAACCCTAGTTTCTCTTGCAAATCAAATTCCTAGCTCCAAACTCAAGAAGAACCCATTGGTAAGCTTCTCTTCTTCTTCTCCAACTTATTCTCTTACCAATTTCAGAAATTCCTAAACCTAATTTTGGGAATGTTCTTGTTTTTGAGCTTAGATTCAAGCTCAATTGGGTTGTGTTGAAGAGAGGTTGATTCTCCATTTTCTTTCAAGCTTCTTCTTGTTCGATCTTGTGAAAAGGTGAGATTTTTATCTCACATCTATGACTATAATTATCTTTGGTTGTTGGGTATGAATTCCTAACACTTATTCATGTGCATTTGCTCTTGATTTGGATTGGTTTTGTGAATATTCCAATTTTTGGGTTTTTAAGCCAAATTTGTGTGAAAATCCTTTTATGGATGTTTGATCATGCTTTTAGTGATGCACCGAGGAGCATATAGGGCCGGGTCGCCGATTGGCCTAAACCCTTAGAGCCAATGTTCGTCCGGTTGCATTTTGGAAGAGTTTGCTCTTCATTTGAATAAGGCTGAAAAATAGCCCAGGCATGATTCAGTCGACTGAAAACTCTGTTCAGTCGACTGAACCTGAAACCCGAAAATTTCCAGGCATGATTCAGTCGACTGAAAAACTCTGCACAGTCGACTGAACCTGGAAACAGAAAGTTTCCTGAACCTGGAAAATTTCCAGGTACAGGGTCAGTCGACTGAAAACTCTGTTCAGTCGACTGAACCTGCTGTTTGAGTCCATTTTGCCTTTTTGGATTGAATTTCCAATTTAAATCGATTCGTGATGATCCTAATTGTTGTTATCATTTATTATGACCTTGATGACTCCTTTTTAGGGATTTTTGAATATCCATTTCGATGGATTCTTTATCGGTTTCTTTGGATTTTATTCACATCTTCGTATGTGAATTTTAGTGATCGATTGTTCTTACAATCTTCTTTGTGATTTGTCACTCTAAAATTATAAAGGTTTTCTATACTAGTAGTAAATATCAAAACTCTTTCTTCAAATGATTTCAACTCTACTTTAATACCAAATTCGTTTATAAAACAGTTTTCCAATCTATTAGTATATACAAACCTTACCTCATTCGTATGAGAAATCTAATTAAACGACTTAGTAAAACGAGTGGTATGAAACGCTTGCGTTTACTTTGTTGGTTAATTCTTGGACTTGTTCGATTGAAACTCTTGTGACAATTTTCTAGTGGAGATTTACAATTTGTTCGTAAATATTTAAGTTAAGCAAGTGGTTATGGGACATGAAGCTAAACTCATTTATTTACTATCTTAGTGTAATTGACACTTCTCGATGATCATGACGATCATTTTTGTGATTTAGACTAGCAGTTGTGCGATGTCTCTTTGTCTGCTTTGTGGAGTTTCGACTCAAATTTGGTGGGGTAGCAACCCACGGTCTTCGGACCATTCGTGTGTCAGGTCTTCGGACCATTTGTGTGTCAAATTAATGGCTAGCTACCATGAGATAGCTTCTCGTTCATGTGTTACAGCTGTTGGTGAGTTTTCATGCTCCCGTTCATATGATAGGCCTCCCCCCTTTATTTTGTGAAATTTCTGGATTTCGTGTGTCGAATTCTGGAGTTTATACTTCACCTATTTTTGTGATTTCTATTGATATGATTTATCAATTCTTGTGCATAGGTGAATTCGTGTGTCATTGACTGGATTCCTTGTGTTGATTTCTGGAATTTATGTTTCGCCAACTTTGTGATTTCTATTGATATGATTTATCAATTCTTGTGCATAGGTGAATTCGTGTGTCATTAACTTGTCGTGAATACAAGTTTTGGGTATGATACCCTTTTTGGATCTTCGAGAAGATTCTTTGATATTGATTAATCGTTTGTTGATTATCATTTACATACTTATAGTAGTATGCCATCATGGATATTATACGCCTATGCCATATCTTATATGTCATTTATTGTGGCTTGGTGAATGAAATTAGGAGTATGACATTCCTTTTTATCTTGAGTAGATTATCGTGATATTGATTAATCTCTTGTTGATTTTCAATTACTTATATATATCACAGCTTGGCATTGTGATTATTATGTGTTTAGTCATATCTCCTATTCTATATCATGTTATCTGATATTTATAGTTAGACTGATCCGTTTATTATTTTCTTATAAATAATACTCGGGTCAGACCGAGATGTTACAGGTGCTTCTGCTTGACTTCTCTCTTGGGATTGATTCCTCTGACTTTTGGTTAACTACTTAGATTAGTAGTTTTTGTTGTATACATTTGAGATATAGACTCCATAATGTATACTTATTCTTTTGTGATTTTGTGGATCCTTTTAGACCACTACTCTGATATACACTTTCATGTGTAATATTCATATCTATTTCCGCCTTTGTGATATGAATTGTCCTGTGACTGATTTATGTTATGTTTATTTCTATATTTGTTTTCGAAGATATTATACCCACTGTGTAGTAGCTTTGAGTTTGTGTCGGTATGTCGGATTTCTTCTTGAGATGAAAAGTTATATTTTTATCCGGTATATCGGTACTCGCACAAAGCAATTATACAGAGTCGCTCCTCAACAGCCTTATTCTCCATGCTAGTTGACAGCATTCACAGTAGCGTTCTTGGCTAGCGTGGGTATAGAGGTGGGGCGTCACATCTAAGTTTTCTTATGTTTGTTAAATTGATTTAAGATATGAGTAGAAATTTATTTATGACTGTTTTGCATATTTTATTCATCATCTCAGTTAAATCGCATTTATTTAATTTAACTGTTAATTAATGTTATTATTGCATAAAAATTGACAATTAAGATTTATTTATTTTGCATATAAAGTGCTAGTTAAACAGTTATTAAATTTATTATTGAATATAAAGTGTTAGTTAATACTTGTTATTTATTACCTGTTATATTTTTATATGCTCTATATTGATGTTTGTTTAAATTGGATGATGATTGTAATAAATGGTTGATGATTGATATTTGGATGAATGGATGCGATAATTTATATTGTATAAACTGCAAGTTATTATGCATTTTCATTTCATTCGGAATTGCGGTTTGAAATGATATAAATTATTCTTAAATTGCGGATTGAAATGATAAATATCCGTATCACTTGACCATAGGATAGAAAATTTTATAAAGGCACCGCGGTATATATATAAAATTATTTTGAAATGATTTTTATGGTTTGGATATGATACGGTTTAATAAATATTAATTTTTTTTATTATATAAATATAATTTTATAATTATACATATATAGTTAAATTTTGAATTTAAGCTATGTATAATCTGCTAAATAAAATGAATAAGTTGAAATGGAGCTGATAATTTATATTATATAATTAAGTACAGCCTTAGGATATAGAGTTTAAATGATTCAAATAAATTTAGATTGGAAGGTAAATAATTTTTTTTTATTGGAATTAAGCATATTTAAGAATTAAACTCTATAAGTTGATGTAGAACATTATTAAGCTTGAAAATTTGAAAGGTATGATATTTATAAATGAAATTTTATTTCAAGATAAATTAAAGGAATATTTCTAGTATAAATAAATTGACGGAAATATTTAGTAATAGGAAATTTGATTTTTATATAAATGATTATGGATTTATCATGCAAATGTTCAAGACTAAATAATAGAACAGTGAATTTGTTGAAAGAATAAATTCCAACCTTAGTTTTGAAATTTATTAATACTCAAATTGGATATATATTGAGATTGAAGTGGTTTTGGAAACCGAAGGTGAAATTTAAATTTATGGTTTAGACTTCATATAAAGAAAATATATTTGTAAAGTCATGGAAATTAATTTATTTTACAAAGTAAATTAAAAATTAAACCATTTTATTCTATATACTGTTGAATATCCAAATCATTCATGTTTTAGAAGTTATGGTTTTAAAGCTATGAATTTCGAAGTATTATGTTTTGAAAGTTATAATTCAAATGTTTGGTTTCCAGATATTATAAATTTTAAAGCAGTATGATTTTGGAAAAGAAATATATTTGAAATAAAAATGATATTATTGATTTGGGTTTTATAAAAATAATATCAAAATGAGTTTGTTTTGGAAAAGGAAATGATATCGTATTTATGGGTTTTGAAAGAGATATTATATTCTGGTTTTAAAGTATAAATTATTCTGAATTAACCGCGGTGTTATAATAACGTTTGGTTGTTGAAGAGACCGGGATCGGAAGTTGTCATATTCTCTGCCAACTCCAAAAACCACTTTAACAACCGTGGACGCGGTGGAGATTCCAGAATGAAGTAAGATGGTGGTGGCTTTTCCTGTAAGGTAAATATATGGACCCGTCTCCCGTGAGTTGGCATAAGGTGGCTAAAACAGGAGCGATCGACGGGCCAAGGGGGTTAGCGCTCTTTATCCGATACTCCTCTTCGATACTATACTCTGACTTTGAATTGATTCGGTGGCCATTTTGATTTTTGATTTTAGGGGGGAGTTTGTCTGAGGTGGGCGGTAGCTGCGGCTACGCGTTACCACCAGCCCGGAAGCATAATTGGTATATCTACCCTGGAATTGCCTAGTTGTGCCATGTCACCTACCCTAACGTGCCTTATACGATTTTGTTTTGTACCATACCTATGGAGTGCCCTCTGACGACGCCCAGTACGGGGGAGATTATGGTACTGTATAGAGTATGGGAATATATTTTGTGTTAAGGGCTATATGGGTAACCCCTTAACGCTATTTAAAGTAAGTTTATTTTACAATTAGGCACTATTATAATAGTGCACTATACTACATAGTAAATAGTTTAACGGATCCTTAGGAGATGTAAACCCCAAGCATCTCTTGAGTTACTGCACTCATATTTATTCCTGTTGATTTAACTTACATAAGATCTTTTGGTTCTGACTCGAGTGTTTTGTCTTTTCAATTCGCTCGGGTCAGTCCGAGCATTTTAGGACCGAAGATTTCAGCTCTGGAGGACGAAGAAGGAGATTTCTATTATTATTATTATTATTATTATTATTATTATTTATTATTGCACTACACTCATACTGTTCCACTGCATTATTATTGGTATGTGTAACTCTGATATGTATTATATAAATATAATCAAATGTTTTTGTAAACAGCTTTATAAAATGTATATTTGATTATTATATTTTATCCTTCCGCTGTGAGATTCTGTTTTGTTTTATTTCTTTCTTGTTTTTTCCTTATTTACCCCATAACAATCCGCCCTTCCGTATGGATTGAATATGAATGTGTGTCGATTTAAAGCATGCGAAAAGGCGGGATGTTACAACGTGTATCAGAGCTTTGGTTTAGCGATAAACCTTAGCTTTGTGGGGTCTTACTCTTTATTAATAGGGTAGAAACACCCTATGGGAGTCGCTGAGTGTATATATATGAGAGAGCGTATTTGTTAGTGTTATAAAAGGGTTTTAATATTGTGTTAATCTGTTCCATTTTGTATTTTTAAATTCTGGTTGATGTGTGGGACGCTGTGTCATTAATAGGGATTTCTAAACACTTAATAGGACAGACCGACATAATATTTGTTTTAATATAGGTGAATGAAATAATTTTTCCTATTATATTTTCTATATATAAAATAAAGTTTTTTTTATAAATAAGATATATATTTGGTTGCAATATATCAGCTGTTAGGTAATAAAATTTATAAATAATAGGTGAAATTAGATGGAAAATAAAATTGGAAATTTAGAACTTAAGTTCCGGGGTTTTGGAAATTCTTTCAATTGATTTTGGAATATAATAATAATACTATTAGAAGTATTTTCTGATATAAATATTTCAATATAATTTGAAAGAATTGTTTAAAAAGAAATTTTGAAAAGAAATAAGTTATGTACTCCCCTTTCTGTCGTTGGAAAATAATTTCGGTGATGAGTGCACGCATCATCGACTTTCATTTTCGAGTTTCGAAGTGGGAAGGCCACTGTATTAGTTTTACTACAGATTTATTTTGATAAACAAAAGTGAATTTTTAATTTAAATTAAATATAATTGGGTTTATAAGTTGTAAGTATATATATTTACCTATTATTTTTAAAATAATTTGAAATTTAACCTGGTATTTAGTTCTTAAGTTTCCATAAATAAATAGTTTCAATTATTCTAGTGAAATGGAGTCTAAGTAATTAATAATTGAAACCCTAAATGAAATAAAAGGTTTAATGCTAGGTTATTAATGGTATTAAATAAAATTTAAATTGTAACCTATGAAATAAAGGATTATTATTGAACAGTAAATTTATTAAAGAAATAAGAGAAACTTGTATGATTTTAATTACATTCTTAAAAACATATATATAACTTACCAAATATTTAAAAGTTGAAATGTTTAATAAGAAAATGTAATGGAAATTATACAAGTAAAAGTATGTAATGAAGGTGTTCAATAAATTGCTTTTATTCATAAGAAGTGATGATATCGGGATAAGTTAAGTTATAATTGAAATTATACTATTAGTACATATAATAAAAGGCAAGTATTACAAATAGTTGATTATAAACTTAAGTAAACAAAATGAAAATGCTAAGAATTTGAATGGGACATGAATACTATTGATAAATAAATGTAAATAAAAGAGGTCATGCTATAATAAATGAATGAATAATTATAATGAAATAAAAGGAACTGGCATGACCTGAGTTAATGGAATTGAATAATTGTAAGTAATAAGTAAAATAAATGAAGCAAACATTTAATGAGTAAATGTAAATTTAAAAGATAAATCACTGTATAAATAAAAAGAAAATCAAACAACAAAGGTATGAAAGGAAATTAATAATAAGTTAAGTTGATTGTTGTTTGGATTTGTTTTTGTTTAGTTGATGGTTGTTTGGGCAAGGATACTTTAAAATTGGATTAAGATAAATGAACAATCTATTTAGTTTTATCTAAGACTGTTGAGTAAATGATGCGCTAGTAGTTTATTCTTCATTCCGTACAATTTAAAAGTTTTGAACCCGAACAACTATTTGTTTGTTTGATTGAATGGTTGCTTTGTATCGGTTGTGTATGCTGTTTGTTAAAATTGACGGTTGTTTGATTGAAACCACTTAAATATTTCACTTTATATAAATTGTTAACCCTTTGGATTTTATAAGTGAAATGCAGATTATGGAAGCAATTGCTGCTGCTTTTGGTTCCATAAATTAAGCGTAAATTGCCCGATAAATAGGTACGTTTCGGATTACGGTTTATAGCGCTATTTTATATATTTTCCCGTGTTGGGGTATTATATTTTGGATATTATATGTGATATTTTGATATATTTGATATTATATTTTCTCCCGAGCTCCCCGTACAAAGGAGACTCTGCCAAAATTTATCCATAAATTTTGGACTTAGAATTATTTTGAAAATGTTTTCCAAACTTTATTAGTTTAAGTATATAATTTTTTTTAATGATTTTAAATTATTATATTTTATCTAAATTAATTTTGCAAATTTATTTGTTTATAAATTTAATATTTAATATGATATTGATTTCTTAATTCTTCTTTTCCCTTCTTTTTCCTTTTCGAGGACGAAAAGTTTTGAGTGGGCGAGAGTGTAACGACCCGTAATTTTCGTTAATTAAATTTGTCATTTTAATAAGATTTACGTAATTTAATTTAGAAGAAATAAAGATTTTATAATTAATAATGAAGCAAATGCTGAGAATGAAATGAAACTGTAACGACCCAGAAATTTTGAACAATTTAAACTGAAAATATTTAATTAATTTTAAATGTTTGAATGATGGTTTGACTTGAATTTCAAATTTTCAGAATGAATTTGGCGATTAAATTATAGAGTTTAATCTATTGAAAGTTGAATAAAAATTTGAATCTTCAATTTTAAGCCGATTAAAAATATTTCAGAGGCTTGTAAAATTCATATTGATAATACTGAAGATAATAGAAGCTTCAGAATTGAATCAGTTTTGAAATTTTAATCGTTTGAATCGATATTTAAAATAGCCGTCCGAGGCACAGTCTCGGAATTCGACGAAACCGGTTCCATTGGGTCCGTAATATTGAATTATTCTCCGATTTCAAATTTCATATTTTTCTGAGTTGATATGTGAGCACACGGTGAGTAAACGCGTTGAAATTTTCAACGAATTAAATTTAAATTTAAATTTAAATTTGGTCACATCAGCACTTTTGGCCTCAACTCAAAACACTGTAGAGGTAAGGTAAGCACGTTAATATCAACGACCTTTTCTCTGCAAAATCACGTAATCATGTCTTCCCCCTCTCTTTTTGAATCATCACGCAACCCATTATTCTCGTTCAAATCAAATTTATCATAGCCGAGTAAATCCCTCTTCAGTTAAAATCGCCCCTTCCCCCTCATCTCTTCCAATTCGCATGAAAGAAATTGAATTCAGTTCAAACAGAAAAAAAAGAACGAACCAATTAATAATGGCCGAAGCCGATTGAGCTCAATGCTCGAACAAGGGAGGCGGCGTAGGGGGGCGAGGCTTCCAAGCAAGCGTCACGATTTAGGGCAATGGTCAACTCGATGGCGCGCGCGTAGGAGGGGTCGGGGGAGCAGGTGCAGCGGCGACCTAGGGGATGGCGGCGGCGAATAGCTCGCGGGATGGAATCACTGGAGGACTCGGCGAAGGGCATAACGCGGCTCGAGATGGCTGCAGTGGGTCGCGTTTCAGTGGAAATTGGGGAAATAGCTGGGTTCTTCAATTAACAGTAAGGTATATTTTGACTTTGTTTAAATTTACTAATTTTTTTTATATACAGAAAAATAATTTATTAAAGAAAATTTGATAGGAATTTAATTTGCTAGGTGAAATGATTTATTAAAGAACATTTTGTTTTAAAACTTTTGGTTAAAAGGAAAATGAGTTTGAATTCAGATTTTAGTTTGAAACCAGAAAATTTGTATAAATTAAATATTGGTCAATTAAATTTATTAATTGGTAAATTTTTGGTAGGTTATCTCTAATTTTAATAAATCATTAAATTGAAAATTTAAAATATTAGTTGAACTAGAAATAAGAAAAAATAATTTATAAACAGAACATAAGTATATGTGTAAATGAGATTTTAGTCTATTTACAAGTTTATTTTGATTTCAATAAAATACTTACATATAGGTATTAAAAACAATTTACTAAAGGAAACTTAGTTTTAAATTTTAAATTGAAATTATTAGATAAATTAAAAGTGTTAATTAATTTCCATTGAAAAGAAATTGATTTTTCGATTGTCTCGAATATTAATATATTATAAAGGTAGTTTTATTTAATGAAACTTAATTGAATTTTTACAAGAGGTTATTTTATTTAATTTAGTTCTGAAAGTAAATTTTTAGTTAAATATTTTATTAAAGAAAAAAATTAGTTGAAGCGAAAGCATTAGTTAATTAAGTTATTAAATGGTAAGTGATTTTTCACTTAGTTCAAATATTCTGTTTAAAAGGAAATTTATTTATAACAAATTTAATAGTTAAAACCAAAATTTGTTAGTTGATTTAATTAATAAAAAGGAAATTTAGTTCGATTGGAAATTTCTAATTAGAATTATTTTAAAAGGAAAACTAGTTAAAATAAATTTATTTAAGAAGAAATTGGTTTAAATAAAACTATTGATTAATTAAACAATCAAGAACGAAAATTGGTTATTGATTAGTTCGAATGTTAATAAATTGTGTAAATATTTATACAAGGTCTATAAATAAAGAAAAACAAGTCTGGAATGGGAAATGGATGGCAAATAATAAAAGCAAAGGTGAGAACTTCTCACTCAAAAATTTTAAGTTGGATTTGCAGTTATTTATTGATTGTTGTTGGTGGTGATATTAGATATAGTAGGATATATCTATATATATATAGCAATATATATATTGGCATATGTATATATTACAGTTGATTGATTTCCCGCATTGTATAGCGGATGAGACCCTATTGCACCGCCTATTAAGCGGATAATATTTTATAAAATCCCATATACCGCGATATCCCGTCTTGAAACGGGATTGGTATTGTGCTAATGTCTGTGGATGCAGGGAAACAGGTTGGAGAGATCCAACTGGATTCCTCACAAATATTTATTTGATTCAAATATTGTGATATTTGATTGTTTATCATATCGATATATGATGTTTGAAAGTCGTGATTGACTATTTGATGTGTTGCATCATCGGATCAAATTTTGAAGTTTAAAAATAACGTTTTTGATTTTAAGGGATTTCTAAAGTGATTTTTGAAAGTATACGTTTATAAAATATTTTTGGAATTAATTCATCTTAAATAAATAAAAGTTATAATTTTAATATTATAAAAATTATGATTTTTGAGAAATACAGTTAAAAGTTGATTTTTGAAAATATGGGATTAATGATTTTATAAAATAGTTTAAACTGGGATTTCTGAATTTATTATAAAAAGTTTAAAAATAGGATTTATGAAATTTGATTATTTTATAAATCAAAATGATGAAATTATAAAAGAGTTTAAAGACGTTTTAAAATAATAATATAAATTGATCCATATAAAAGATTTATAAAATGTATATTTATAAATTAGAATATTTTGAATTGTAAAACGAGCTTTTATAAGTGTTAGAATGAATTGTGAATAAATTTCATAAATGAATGAAATCTATAGGATTATAACGGTGAAGTTATAAATGGAATTTTATAAACAGTAGGTTTATAAAATTTGTAAAGTTATTTAAAAGAATAGATTTTGGATAAATAAATGAATCTTATAAGTTATAAGATTTATAGTTTGGGAAGTTTAAAAGAACAATTTAGTAAACAAATAAATTATGAGCATTTAACTTATAATATGGACTTTCGGTATATAATTGAGTTATAAATCGAATAGGTTAATGAAGGAATTTATAAAGGGAAGTTGTTATAAAATAAATAGAAATGGAATTTATGAACGTTGTTTTATAAATCCGCAAAACGACTTATTTTGATAAGTAAATTGTTGTAACTTATTAATGGAGTTATATTCACGTTTTAGACAGTGAATAATCCTTTAAAACAAAATGTATAGAAATGATGAAATTGGTTAACAAGTATATTCACGTTTTTGAATAGTGAATAATATATTAAAGAAAATGTTTTGGATGTGATGTTTTAAATAGAATTAAAACGATCTAAAGATGTTTTAAAATGTATTAACTATCGAAACCATAGATTTGAACATTCAGTGTTGAAATAGACGTTTTCGAGAAATAGAAGGAAATGGTGGACTATAACACTGTTGTTATAGTAAATGATTTCCGAAAGGAAATGTTTTGTATAGTATTGGGATTTATATATCTATTTTAATTTCGAATCCCTATACTAGTGATTTTGGGTTGTCGTAACGATGTTTTACGCAACATTCGTTTTGGCCCAAATAAATATGTTTAAGAGAATGATTTCCTTAAAGAATGAAATATATACTTAATTTCGATTTAAGTATATTGAATATTTTTCAAGTATAGAAAATAAAAAGACTTGTGAATTACTTATAAATAAATAAGTATGGAAATGTTTTTCCAATATTAAGTGAATATTTTGAATTTATCTTTTTGAAGATAAATTGAAAATGATTATTAGAAATCGAATGGAAATCGTATATTCATAAATATTTTGGAATGTAAATTCACTATGGAATTTATAAATGAAAGGGGGAAATTGTTTAAAAATAAATATTGATTTATTTTTGAAGAATGGAAAATATATATCTTGTAAAGATATTTTTGGAAAATAAATAATTTGGAAAATTATTTGGAATCTGGTGATGTTGTGCATATCCATTGTTAGTTCAATAACCGACTATCAATATTTACCTTTAAATAGGTATTTGTTGTGATTTGCTTGAAATTGAATGCCACACTTATTTTTTTTAAAAATAAGCGCTCACTATTCGGGTTAACCGGGAATGGACCTTGTGGTCGTATAACCCATCCCGAATATGTGATACGTCGTTATAAATTGCATTTGAAGATCGGTGTTGAGGACCGGATATTTTCAAAAACGAAAGGGTTTTTTGTTGATTGTCTCTGCACTGGTTGATCCCCGGTATAGATATCTCCATATGTGATGGGAAATCCGGACGTGATTAGAGAATATCCGGATTGCAAGGACTTCTTTGTAAGTGCCTTCGGTTCTGTTCGATCCCGGAACAGACTTGTATGGATAGTATGTCTGACATTACAAATTGAGATATAAAGCTGATTTCTTTCAAATATATTTCTGTTGGTGGCGGAGAATTTATTCTCTTAGCTTAACACCCTTCTCTGAGACGTACGAGCTCAGAGGTTATATAGTTGAAGGTTATCAGCAATATATTCCCAATTTGGTAATGTGACATGCTGAGTGTTGCTGTGAAATGATCATTGTGTTGATCATTTGCGATAAGATCATTTGTTTGATCGTTTATCTTTGTGATCATTTCTATGATCATTTGTTGACCCAAAGCACAGCTTTTGTATAAAGCGTGGCTTTGTGGACGAGACTTCGTCGAGCCTCACACCCCGAAATGTTCAAAACAGGAAAGATGCGGCAAGGTTATGAAGGGTAGCTCCCTTTAGGGTATGTGCATTTCCTTCTGGAAAAGGGTGGTATCATGGTATGGAGCCCAGATACTTACTCATGTTGAAACACTTATTATTATGGTGTGATGTTGATTACGGGCGCTCGGTTAAAGGTCCCAAAGGACCGGGGGATGGCATACTCGTGTCAGTAGTTACCCAGTTAGGGGTAACCCGGCCTTGTGTTGGCAGAGATCCGGTTTGGTTCTCGGGGACGTCCTTCCAGAGGCGTTCTCATGTGGCAATGGGAAGTTCCTTGGCCTGACCATTCGTTGGAAATCCAAAGAAACAATACGATCTTGTACGGTATTAGTTGTATAACCTGCCATGGAATGTGGCGGTAACCTGCTATTGAACATGGTAGCTATAGTAGGCATAAGTGCGGAATGCCTATGCTGGCTAAGAATTATATTCTACTTTCGAAATGTTTTCTACACTATGCACTAGTAATAATATAAAATATTTCTTTTAATACGTATCAAGCATCTTTGACTATCATAAGGAGAAATCTCCTCCGATTCTACGTTTGCATGTGTGTGTGTGCGGGAGACCTTATGGTAGTCTCATTTTTAAAAGCATTGCGAATTGACTTTAAAAATATTCCTCTATTTTGATTTTAAAGATAAATAAACTGTTTTGAGTTCTCGCACCAGTCACATGACTGACTCGGAGTTTACTGTTTTCCTTCCTAAACTCTGGGTGCCCACCAATTTCCACACGGGCAGTCAAGAGCAAAGGTTTATCAGGATATTTGGAATTCAGGAGTTGCTGGAGGCAAGATGGATGGCATTGGCGTATCGCTAGTATATAGTATTTCTTTTCCGTTGTTTGTTGTTGTTTGTTGTTGTTCACTCTGATGATGAAATGTAATGTGATGTAATGTAATAACTGATATAGTTCTTTGTTTAAAGATTATTCATTTATCTATTATATGTTGTTCCACTGTGAATTGTGAGATTCTGATATTGTTCTGCTATTTTCTTTCGGTTCTATTTTTTTTTCTCTCTTTTTCTTTTTCTTTTCTTCTTCTTAAACCCTAACATTTCGGTTTTTCGGCAATGAAAAATCGCAATCGTTACATTTGGTATCAGAGCATATGGTTAAGCGACAACCATGGTTCTGTTGGGTGTTACTCATTAGAGATAGAGTCAGTAGTACTCTAGAATGAGTTTGAGTGTAATAATAGATATGAGCGCGTATTTGTTAGTGAATATAAAATTGTTTTTGAATCGGGTAAATAAGATAATTTTGCCCAAGACTATTTTTTTGATAGAAAAGAAATGATTTTCTATGAATTATTATAGTATATGGTTGCATGATTGTTAGGAAGTAATAATATTAAATTATTATCGTTAGTATATGGAATTAAGTAAGAAATAAAATGTATAACCAAAGAGATAAATTCATTTAACAAATGAAATTTATAAATATAAATATGAATAAAAATATAAGGAAATGAATTCATATACAATTGGGATTTGTAAAATAAATTGTAAATAAATGAATTGGAAATGAATGATGAAATGAGATTTGATTTGATCAAATTGAATAAAAATCAAAACTTGGAGAAAATCAATTAAAATGGTATGAATTCGTTTTGCTTAGAAATGAATAGAATGAAGAAAATGAGTTGTAAATCACTTGATTTATTGGAATGTCATGTGAATTGGTCGTAAGCGACTAAAGATGAATTAAAACCATATGAATTGCTAATGGAATTTATCTTGAATGTATTGCTAATGAAATCTATATATTTGTTATTGAAAATGAATGGAATGTTAATAGATTTCTTATATTTGTCACTGATGTGTTTAAACTAAGTAAGTACAGGTTCAACGAAGTCGTTGGGCTGGATTTGATCGTGCTAATAAGCTAATAATTAGCCGCTTTGCTTAAAAATGCTAATAAGGTACGCCTACGCAATAAAAATAGGAAATATGAACTGTTTTTCTGTTTTCCGACCGTGTGGGTCGATGTATACATATTGTAAAATTGCAAAAGCTCCTCCGTACAAAGGAGACTCTGCAAAAATTTTCCGTGAATTTTGGGAGTTAGAAATTTTTTGAAATTGTTGGAAAATTTTAGTTAACGACAAATTGATTTCGAAATTTGCAAATTGAAATGAATCAGTGAATGAAACTAATTTAATGTAGTAATATGAATTAGCAAATGAAAGTTAATCGTTAGAATTCAATATTTAGAATTGAGAATTAAATTCGAATGGAATTTAAATTATGAATTGAATTCAAATAGAATTGAAATTGTGAATTGAATTCAAATGAGATTGAAATGTAAAATTGAATGAAAATGAATATGTAACTTCAATAGTGAAGTAAAAATGTATAATTTTGTAATGGAATTGGCAAAATGGTTTGAATGTTGGAATTGGATATTATGACTAGCAGGATATACAGGTGTATTAAAAGAAATGGAATTGGGATTTTGATTTCAAAGATAAAATTGAATTTCTCGACAAAAAGATACGTATTTCAATTTCAGTATGAAATTTGGTGATTTTCTTCTCCAGCCACTTGGCTTTCTCTTTTCTTTTTGATTCTGAGGGGCCGTGGTGCCATTTTGTAGTCGTACCGATCGAGCCGCGCAAAGGAGACGCTGGCAAAAATTTTCGAAAATTTAGGGCGTTAGAAATTTTTTGAGAAAATTTTGAAAATTTGAATTTAAATTTAAATTTGAATTGTTAGGAGAACAATATTGTTTAAAACCTATAATTGAAGTTGGAAAGCTAGCTGAAATGAAAATGAATCTCTAATAAAAAAAAATTTAGGTTAGAAAGTTGACAAAACTATTTGGATTGTGAAAAATAATAGACGGGATAAGGGCATTCTTCTTAACTTGTAATTTCGGGACGAAATTCTTTTAAGGGGGGAAGATTAAAATGACCCAGAAATTTTGAACAATTTAAATTGAAAATATTTAATTAATTTTAAATGTTTGAATGATGGTTTGACTTGAATTTCAAATTTTCAGAATGAATTTGGCGATTAAATTATAGAGTTTAATCTATTGAAAGTTGAATAAAAATTTGAATCTTCAATTTTAAGCCGATTAAAAATATTTCAGAGGCTTGTAAAATTCATATTGATAATACTAAAGATAATAGAAGCTTCAGAATTGAATTTGAAACTGCTTTGTTCAGTTTTGAAATTTTAATCGTTTGAATCGATATTTAAAATAGCCGCCCGAGGCACAGTCTCGGAATTCGACGAAACCAGTTCCATTGGGTCCGTAATATTGAATTATTCTCGGATTTCAAATTTCGTATTTTTCTGAGTTGATATGTGAGCACACGGTGAGTAAACGCGTTGAAATTTTCAACGAATTAAATTTAAATTTAAATTTAAATTTGGTCACATCAGCACTTTTGGCCTCAACTCAAAACACTGTAGAGGTAAGGTAAGCACGTTAATATCAACGACCTTTTCTCTGCAAAATCACGTAATCCTGTCTTCCCCCTCTCTTTTTAAATCATCACGCAACCCATTATTCTCGTTCAAATCAAATTTATCATAGCCGAGTAAATCCCTCTTCAGTTAAAATCGCCCCTTCCCCCTCATCTCTTCCAATTCGCATGAAAGAAATTGAATTCGCTTCAAACAGAAAAAAAAAGAACGAACAAATTAATAATGGCCGAAGCCGATTCGAGCTCAATGCTCGAACAAGGGAGGCGGCGTAGGGAGGCGAGGCTTCCAAGCAAGCGTCGCGATTTAGGGCAATGGTCAACTCGATGGCGCGCGCGTAAGAGGGGTCGAGGGGGTAGGTGCAGCGGCGACCTAGGGGATGGCGGCGGCGAATAGCTCGTGAGATGGAATCACTGGAGGACTCGGCGAAGGGCACGACGCGGCTCGAGATGGCTGCAGTGGGTCGCATTTCAGTGGAAATTGGGGAAATAGCTGGGTTCTTCAATTAACAGTAAGGTATATTTTGAGTTTGTTTAAATTTACTATTTTTTTTTTATATACAGAAAAATAATTTATTAAATAAAATTTGTTGGGAATTTAATTTGCTAGGTGAAATGATTTATTAAAGAAAATTTAGTTTTAAAACTTTTGGTTAAAAGGAAAATGAGTTTGAATTCAGATTTTAGTTTGAAACCAGAAAATTTGTATAAATTAAATATTGGTCAATTAAATTTATTAATTGGTAAATTTTTGGTAGGTTATCTCTAATTTTAATAAATCATTAAATTGAAAATTTAAAATATTAGTCGAACTAGAAATAAGAAATTTTTTTTTATAAACAGAACATAAATATATGTGTAAATGAGATTTTAGTCTAGTTACAAGTTTATTTTGATTTCAGTAAAATACTTACATATAGGTATTAAAAACAATTTAATAAAGGAAACTTAGTTTTAAATTTTAAATTGAAATTATTAGATAAATTAAAAGTGTTAATTAATTTCCATTGAAAAGAAATTGATTTTTCGATTGTCTCGAATATTAATATATTATAAAGGTAGTTTTATTTAATGAAACTTAATTAAATTTTTACAAGAGGTTATTTTATTTAATTTAGTTCTGAAAGTAAATTTTTAGTTAAATATTTTATTAAAGAAAAAAATTAGTTGAAACGAAAGCATTAGTTAATTAAGTTATTAAATGGTAAGTGATTTTTCACTTAGTTCAAATATTCTATTTAAAAGAAAATTTATTTATAACAAATTTAATAGTTAAAACCAAAATTTGTTGGTTGATTTAATTAATAAAAAGGAAATTTAGTTCAATTGAAAATTTCTAGTTAGAATTATTTTAAAAGGGAAATTAGTTAAAATAAATTTATTTAAGAAGAAATTGGTTTAAATAAAACTATTGATTAATTAAACAATCAAGTACGAAAATTGGTTATTGATTGGTTCGAATATTAATAAATTGTGTAAATATTTATACAAGGTCTATAAATCAAGAAAAACAAGTCGGGAATGGGAAATGGATGGCAAATAATAAAAGCAAAGGTGAGAACTTCTCACTCAAAAATTTAAAGTTGGATTTGCAGTTATTTATTGATTGCTGTTGGCGGTGATATTAGATATAATAGGATATATCTATATATATAGCATTATATATATATATATTGGCATATGTATATATTGCAGTTGATTGATTTCCCGCATTGTATAGCGGATGAGACCCTATTGCGCCGCCTATTAAGCGGATAATATTTTAAAAAATCCCATACACCGCGATATCCCGTCTTGAAACGGGGTTGGTATTGTGCTAATGTCTGTGGATGCAGGGAAACAGGTTGGAGGGATCCAACTGGATTCCTCACAAATATTTATTTGATTCAAATATTGTGATATTTGATTGTTTATCATATCGATATATGATGTTAGAAAGTCGTGATTGACTTTTTGATGTGTTGCATCATTGGATCCAATTTTGAAGTTTAAAAATTACAATTTTGATTTTAAGGGATTTCTAAAGTGATTTTTGAAAGTATACGTTTATAAAATATTTTTGGAATTAATTCATCTTAAATAAATAAAAGTTATAATTTTAATATTATAAAAATTATGATTTTTGAGAAATACAGTTAAAAGTTGATTTTTGAAAATATGGGATTAATGATTTTATAAAATAGTTTAAACTGGGATTTCTGAATTTATTATAAAAAGTTTAAAAATAGGATTTATGAAATTTGATTATTTTATAAATCAAAATGATGAAATTATAAAAGAGTTTAAAGACGTTTTAAAATAATAATATAAATTGATCCATATAAAAGATTTATAAAATGGATATTTATAAATTAGAATATTTTGAATTGTAAAACGAGCTTTTATAAGTGTTAGAATGAATTGTGAATAAATTTCATAAATGAATGAAATCTATAGGATTATAACGGTGAAGTTATAAATGGAATTTTATAAACAGTAGGTTTATAAAATTTGTAAAGTTATTTAAAAGAATAGATTTTGGATAAATAAATGAATCTTATAAGTTATAAGATTTATAGTTTGGGAAGTTTAAAAGAACAATTTAGTAAACAAATAAATTATGAGCATTTAACTTATAATATGGACTTTCGGTATATAATTGAGTTATAAATCGAATAGGTTAACGAAGGAATTTATAAAGGGAAGTTGTTATAAAATAAATAGAAATGGAATTTATGAACGTTGTTTTATAAATCCGCAAAACGACTTATTTTGATAAGTAAATTGTTGTAACTTATTAATGGAGTTATATTCACGTTTTAGACAGCGAATAATCCTTTAAAACAAAATGTATAGAAATGATGAAATTGGTTAACAAGTATATTCACGTTTTTGAATAGTGAATAATATATTAAAGAAAATGTTTTGGATGTGATGTTTTAAATAGAATTAAAACGATCTAATGATGTTTTAAAATGTATTAACTATCAAAACCATAGATTTGAACATTCAGTGTTGAAATAGACGTTTTCGAGAAATAGAAGGAAATGGTGGACTATAACACTGTTGTTATAGTAAATGATTTCCGAAAGGAAATGTTTTGTATATTATTGGGATTTATATATCTATTTTAATTTCGAATCCCTATGCTAGTGATTTTGGGTTGTCGTAACGATGTTTTACGCAACATTCATTTTGGCCCAAATAAATATGTTTAAGAGAATGATTTCCTTAAAGAATGAAATATATACTTAATTTCGATTTAAGTATATTGAATATTTTCCAAGTATAGAAAATAAAAAGACTTGTGAATTACTTATAAATAAATAAGTATGGAAATGTTTTTCCAATATTAAGTGAATATTTTGAATTTATCTTTTTGAAGATAAATTGAAAATGATTATTAGAAATCGAATGGAAATCGTATATTCATAAATATTTTGGAATGTAAATTCACTATGGAATTTATAAATGAAAGGGGGAAATTGTTTAAAAATAAATATTGATTTATTTTTGAAGAATGAAAAATATATATCTTGTAAAGATATTTTTGGAAAATAAATAATTTGGAAAATTATTTGGAATCTGGTGATGTTGTGCATATCCATTGATAGTTCAATAACCGACTATCAATATTTACCTTTAAATAGGTATTTGTTGTAATTTGCTTGAAATTGAATGCCACACTTATTTTTTTTAAAAATAAGCGCTCGCTATTCGGGTTAACCGGGAAAGGACCTTGTGGTCGTATAACCCATCCCGAATATGTGATACGTCGTTATGGATTGCATTTGGAGATCGGTGTTGAAGACCGGATATTTTCAAAAACGAAAGGGTTTCTTGTTGATTGTCTCTGCACTGGCTGATCCCCGGTATAGAGATCTCCATATGTGATGGGAAATCCGGACGTGATTAGAGATTATCCGGATTGCAAGGACTTCTTTGTAAGTGCCTTCGGTTCTGTTCGATCCCGGAACAGACTTGTATGGATAGTATGTCTGACATTACAAATTGAGATATAAAGCTGATTTCTTTCAAATATATTTCTGTTGCTGGCAGAGAATTTATTCTCTTAGCTTAACACCCTTCTCTGAGACATACGAGCTCAGAGGTTATATAGTTGAAGGTTATCAGCAATATATTCCCAATTTGGTAATGTGACATGCTGAGTGTTGCTGTGAAATGATCATTGTGTTGATCATTTGTGATAAGATCATTTGTTTGATCGTTTATCTTTGTGATCATTTCTATGATCATTTGTTGACCCAAAACACAGCTTTTGTATAAAGCGTGGCTTTGTGGACGAGACTTCGTCGAGCCTCACACCCCGAAATGGTCAAAACAGGAAAGATGCGGCAAGGTTATGAGGGGTAGCTCCCTTTAGGGTATGTGCATTTCCTCCTGGAAAAGGGTGGTATCATGGTATGGAGCCCAGATACTTACTCATGTTGAAACACTTATTATTATGGTGTGATGTTGATTACGGGCGCTCGGTTAAAGGTCCCAAAGGACCGGGGGATGTCATACTCGTGTCAGTAGTTACCCAGTTAGGGGTAACCCGGCCTTGTGTTGGCAGAGATCCGGTTTGGTTCTCGGGGACGTCCTTCCAGAGGCGTTCTCATGTGGCAATGAGAAGTTCCTTGGCCTGACCATTCGTTGGAAATCCAAAGAAACAATACGATCTTGTACGGTATTAGTTGTATAACCTGCCATGGAATGTGGCGGTAACCTGCTATTGAACATGGTAGCTATAGTAGGCATAAGTGCGGAATGCCTATGCTGGCTAAGATTTATATTCTACTTTCGAAATGTTTTCTACACTATGCACTAGTAATAATATAAAATGTTTCTTTTAATACGTATCAAGCATCTTTGACTATCATAAGGAGAAATCTCCTCCGATTCTGCATTTGCATGTGTGCGTGTGCGGGAGGCCTTATGGTAGTCTCATTTTTAAAAGCATTGCGAATTGACTTTAAAAATATTCCTCTATTTTGATTTCACCAGTCACATGACTGACTCGGAGTTTATTGTTTTCCTTCCTAAACTCTGGGTTCCCACCAATTTCCACACGGGCAGTCAAGAGTAAAGGTTTATCAGGTATTTGGAATTCAGGAGTTGCTGGAGGCAAGATGGATGGCATTGGCGTATCACTAGTATATAGTATTTCTTTTTCGCTGTTTGTTGTTGTTTGTTGTTGTTCACTCTGATGATGAAATGTATGTGATGTAATGTAATAACTGATATAGTTCTTTGTTTAAAGATTATTCATTTATCTATTATATGTTGTTCCGCTGCGAATTGTGAGATTCTGATATTGTTCTGCTATTTTCTTTCGGTTCTATTTTTTTCTCTCCTTTTCTTTTTCTTTTCTTCTTCTTAAACCCTAACATTTCGGTTTTTCGGCAACGAAAAATCGCAATCGTTACAGAAACCATGGGAATATAAGGCTAAGTATTTACAGTTGAAAAAAAATGATGAATAAATTGAAGTGATGTAAATTGTTATACTAGGCTAAGAGTTGCATATAACAGAACAAAGGTAAGTAGTGAATTTAGTTAATGAATTAATAATATTAAATAGTAAATTGAATTAGATCAGTGTCTGGTAGAAATTGAAATATTGTTTGGAATGAAAGCTTATAAATTGTAAGCATTTAATTTACAAATGAAATCAGTGTATTAATTTAGTTGTAACTGAATGTAAATTAATGAAATTATGTAATAATTGATAAATGATGGCATGCATGAATGAAATTAGATTTGTAAGTAATAAAGGAATAATTGAAAAAAACATTTACCAATGAAATAGTATATTGATTTATATAGATTTAATAAAAGAGTTGAATTGAATCAATCTATTTAGTTGAAACTAATTAATTGGTATGCAAATTATAAATGGGTTTATAGTAAGAAATTATACTACCGTGAATTGGAATTAAGATGAAATTGAAAAATTCAAGTATGTGATGCAAATATATCATATATAGCAGTGGAATAAAAAAATTAGTGTTATTATAACCTGGTTGGTAAGTGACAAAGTTATAACTGAATTTAAAAGAAAATAGGTGACAATGAATATATATTGTTCATTTATTTGATGTGTTAAATAAATTTTGGTATTCAATCGCAATAAATATAAATAATTAATTGAAACTGTTGTAAGGTCAAAATTTATTGCATATAATAAATTGGGGGATAGATTTCATTAAAGGTAATTTATTTATTATGTTAATGTAAATTAAAATAATTAAAGGTACGTAAATGATGATTAATACCATGTTTGGAAGTTGTAATTTAGAGGATATTAAGAATTAGGAATTGAATTTTGAATTATTTGCAATACAAATAAAGAAAATGTTACGTTATTGCTAACCGAGGGAATCATTAATTAATTGAATGAAAGTTAAATCAATGGAATTAATGGAGATTAATTTACATTAGTTATTTAGGGTAATGACTAAATTTGGTAATCCATTTGCAATTAATGACAATAGTGTTGATATAAGCTAATAAGTTAAATGTCAATGTAATACCAGTTAATGAATTGAATGTGATTACGAAATTGGAATTAGATAAATGCAGTAACTAATTCAGGGAAAATAAAATTTATGGAACAAATGTTAAGATCTAAACTGATGATAATTCATAATTGAAGGTAATGTAAATTCCATTTATAATATGACTATTGGTAAATGAAAAGATTGTAAATCAAGATTTGTTTATTTATTTGAATTTTATGGAATTGAAGATTTATATTGATTAATCTTTAATAAATTTACATTTAAAAATTATTAAATCATTGTAAATGTTGAGAATTATAAAGTGATAAAGATTTCAAATTTCAGAATTTTAACGTGAAATTTGATTTAATTAATTTATTTTAAATTTATTTAATTAATGGAAAAATAGCCATTTTGGCCACTGACTCGGATTTCGACGAAACAAGTTTCAACAAATCCGTAACGGTGAATTATAATAGGGTTTCAAGTTTCGTAGCGATCAGACTTGTCGTTTGATCGTACGGAGTCGAAATGCCTTGAAATTTATGCAATTGAAATCAATTTGGAAAATATTGTTTTCAGCATAACTTCTGCATACTATGGAATTTGGACGTGAAACCTATTGCATTGCTTTTAAAATATTTAAAAACATCTAATTTGATATATGAGTTGACCCAATTTCGTTCTGGAGTAGAAACGGGCTTTTCGGGCCATTTAGCGTTCAACGCGTATACCAATCCGATCCATCTATTATTTTTCAGCCTTGTCTATATATAACCCGTTATATACCCTAGCCACTCCTTATTTTCATTTGTCTATACGTACATCTCCTTCTCAACTCCTCATTCCAATGGCAGAAAAAACCTAATTCCCAAATTCCAAAAATTAATTTCAATTTCAAAAAAGAAAATTCGGATCTTCAGCCACTTCGAGTCACGCTTCGAGTTTCAGAGGCAAAAACGCTATCTCTACTTCGGGTCAGGAAGAAAATGACTCGGGTCGCTCCGGGTCGTTTTGGCAAAAACTCCAAGCATGCACCGGGGATTTGAGGCGGCGCACCGAAGTCGAACCCGAAGTCGACACAGGACCAGAATTTTCCAGTTTTCAAATTTTCATAACTTTTGCGTACGATCTCGGATTCAGCGCAGTTTATTTTGCTGGGGTTGTATCGGAATTCCAAACATTTTGGCGTTGGTTTGGACGGATTTGGAGACTGTCAAATTTTTGGGTTTAAATTGAATTTAGATTCAATTTAAATTCAAAAGGTGAGTGCTTTAACCCACTCACGACTTCTAAGTTTTCTTATGTTTGTTAAATTGATTTAAGATATGAGTAGAAATTTATTTATGACTGTTTTGCATATTTTATTCATCATCTCAGTTAAATCGCATTTATTTAATTTAACTATTAATTAATGTTATTATTGCATAAATATTGACAGTTAAGATTTATTTATTTTGCATATAAACTGCTAGTTAAACAGTTATTAAATTTATTATTAAATATAAACTGTTAGTTAATACCTGTTATTTATTATCTGTTATATTTTTATATGCTCTATATTGATGTTTGTTTCAACTGGATGATGATTGTAATAAATGGTTGATGATTGATATTTGGATGAATGGACGCGATAATTTATATTGTATAAACTGCAAGTTATTATGCATTTTCATTTCATTCGGGATTGCGGTATAAAGTGCTATACATTATTTTTAAATTGCGGATTGAAATGATAAATACCCGACCATAGGATAGAAATTTTTATACAGGCACTGCGGTATATATATAAAATTATTTTTGAAATGATTTTTATGGTTTGGATATGATACAGTTTAATAAATATTAAATTTTTGATATTATATAAATATTATTTTATAATTATACATATATAGTTAAATTTTGAATTTAAGATATGTATAATCTGCTAAATAAAATGAATAAGTTGAAATGGAGCTGATAATTTATATTATATAATTAAGTACAGCCTTAGGATATAGAGTTTAAATGATTCAAATAAATTTAGATTGGAAGGTAAATAAATTTTTTTATTGGAATTGAGCATATTTAAGAATTAAACTTTTTAAGTTGATGTAGAACCTTATTAAGCTTAAATTTTTTAAAGGTATGATATTTATAAATGAAATTTTATTTCAAGATAAATTAAAGGAATATTTCTAGTATAAATAAATTGAAGGAAATATTTAGTAATAGGAAATTTGAGTTTTATATAAATGATTATGGATTTATCATGCAAATGTTCAAGACTAAATAATAGAACAGTGAATTTGTTGAAAGAATAAATTCCAACCTTAGTTTTGAAATTTATTAATACTCAAATTGGATATATATTGAGATTGAAGTGGTTTTGGAAACCGAAGGTGAAATTTAAATTTATGGTTTAGACTTCATATAAAGAAAATATATTTGTAAAGTCATGGAAATTAATTTATTTTACAAAGTAAATTAAAAATTAAACCATTTTATTCTATATATTGTTGAATATCCAAACCATTCATGTTTTAGAAGTTATGGTTTTAAAGCTATGAATTTCGAAGTATTATGTTTTGAAAGTTATAATTCAAATGTTTGGTTTCCAGATATTATAAATTTTAAAGCAGTATGATTTTGGAAAAGAAATATATTTGAAATAAAAATGATATTATTGATTTGGGTTTTATAAAAATAATATCAAAATGAGTTTGTTTTGGAAAAGGAAATGATATCGTATTTATTGGTTTTGAAAGAGATATTATATTCTGGTTTTAAAGTATAAATTATTCTGAAATAACCGCGGTGTTATAATAACGTTTGGTTGTTGAAGAGACCGGGATCGGAAGTTGTCATACTCTCTGCCAACTCCAAAAACCACTTTAACAACCGTGGACGTGGTGGAGATTCCAGAATGAAGTAGGATGGTGGTGGTGCTTCTTGTAAGGTAAATACGTGGACCCGACTCCCGTGAGTTGGCATAAGGTGGCTAAAACAGGAGCGATCGACGGCCCAAGGGGGTTAGCGCCCTTTATCGGATACTCCTCTTCGTACTATACTCTGACTTTGAATTGATTCGGTGGCCACTTTGATTTTTGATTTTAGGGGGGAGTTTGTCCGAGGTGGGCGGTAGCTGCGGCTACGCGTTACCACCAGCCTGGAAGCGTAAATGGTATATCTACCCTGGCATTGCCTAGTGGTGCCATGTCACCTACCCTAGCGCGCCTTATACGATTTTGTTTGTACCATACCTATGGAGTGCCCTCTGACGACGCCCTGTACGGGGGAGATTACGTGAAACAACCCGCATATTTTATGATTGAGCATTTAAATATTTTATTTAAATATTTCATCGTTTGTCGGATTTTTTGTCTGAAAAAAGCTACTTTTTGCAAGCAGTCAAATTAGGACTCGAGACCACTCCCATTGAGTTCAAAATGATGTTTGCAATCTTTTTGAGTATAAACTTTGATATGTTTGGAGTTAGTGGAATTTTACCACTTTTTCAATTGGGGCTTTGGTTTTGTTTCAGCCCATTAGACCCAAGCTTCACCCCTCTCCTCTTCATTACTTCATTTCTAATTCCTAATACTCAAGCTCTAACAACAATGGAGAGAGAATGGGAAATTAAAACTCCATGCCCTAGTTTTCTTTTGCAAATCAAGTTTTAGCTCCAAATTTATAGAAGAAGCTTTGGTAAGCCTCATCTTCTTCTTCTCCAACTCATTCTCTTACCAATTTCAGAAATTCCTAAACCTAATTTAGGAAATGTTTCCCTTTTAAGCTTAGATTCAATCTCTTTAGGTTGGAATTGAAAAGTGATTGTTCTTTCCATTGCTCTATAGCTTCTTCTTCATTTGTTTTGGGTTTAAAGGTGAGATTTTTATCTCACATCTATGACTATAATTACCTTTGGTTGTTAGGTATGAATTCCTAACACTTATTCATGTGCATTTGCTTTTGGTGTGGGTTGAATTGGTGAATATTCCATTTTTTAGTGTTTCGGGTTCAAATCTTTAAAATCCTAACTTTGATGTTTTGATCATGTTTTGGTGATGCATCGAGGAGCATATAGGGCCTGGTTTCCTATTGGCATAAACCCTTAGAGCCAATGTTCGTCCGGTTGCATTTTGGAAGAGTTTGCTCTTCATTTGGATAGGCTGAAAAACAGCCCAGGCATGGTTTAGTCGACTGAAATCTCTGTTCAGTCGACTAAATCTGGAACCCGAAAAGTTTTCAAGTATGATTCAGTCGACTGAATTCTCTGTTCAGTCGACTGAACCTGGAAACAGAATGTTTCCAGGCATGATTCAGTCGACTGAATTCTCTGTTCAGCCGACTGAACCTGGAAACAGAATGTTTCCAGGCAGAATTCAGTCGACTGAATTCTCTGTTCAGTCGACTGAACCTGGAAACAGACACTACAACAAAACAACCATATTACAACCTTTTCTTTACAACTTGCACAAACTGGCAGTTGTAATAGGTATTTTATAACAACTGTTTATATGTAGCAGTTGTAACAAATTTATTTTTAACAAATTTATTTGTTCAGCAGTTGTAATATATGTCTGTAACAACTGTTTATTTGTGTCAGTTATAAATATTTATTTATCACAACTGTTTTTGACAGTTGTCTGCTTGCACTATGCAAAATTACAACTTCCCTCTTTTATTTTCTTTGGCCCGCTCAATGCTTTCGTGTAGACTAAAAAATTAGCCGCAAAATTTCATAAATCTAAACCTGACCCTATCTCACTCTGCCATTGCTATTCTTCCAAACCCTAACCCTTTACTCTCTGTCATTTTCTCGCCTCCGTGGCCGCATCTCCATTGCTACACGCGTTCGCTCGCTTCGCCACCGCTGCTACCCGCGTTTGCTTGCCGTTGTTGTTGGTCGCCTTCGACGAAGTTGTGGTATGTTGCTATCCTATGATTTTGTTTGGTTCATAGTTATTTGTTGATTGAAATTGTTGATAGTTAAATGATTCTTTACTGCAATCCTACAATATCCCAAATTTCTCAAAACTGAACCTAATCGTGGATTCAAATTGCTTCCAATCTAGTATGAATTTATAACAATCTCATGAGTGATGGCTACGCACAATAATTTACTGAATAGTACTAAAAATACATACAACAGTTATGTTTTGAATTAGGTGCATTGTATTGTGAATTAGGTCCATGTATGGAACCCATGCATAGATCCCACTTCTCTCACTCTATGGGTAAAGTTTATTCCAAAATTTGGGAGATGTGTAGTATTTTTTGTTTATTATAAGCCTAATTTGTACCAAATTTGCGCATATTATATAGCACAATCCAGTATTCTTATATCAAAGTAGCAAATAGATGGTGTGAAATTATTCCATTTATTCTTTTAATCAATAGGGAAAATTTCTAACTATACATTCCAAATAGTAAACGGAAGGTGCGAAGTTCTGTTTATTTGTTTAATCACAAGGGGAACTTTCTTTATATATGTGTGTGTGTCTAATGCAGATTGGGGAATATGAAGTAGCTTAGGTTGATGGAGAAGTGGGAAAACCACATGATAAGCTTTCTCTACTCCCCCCCACGTCAAACCCTCCTAGCCACGACTCTGTACTTGTTGGCGATTTAAAGTTGCCTGATTTTAAGCAATTCCTTGTGAGCAAAGGCATTCAGGTAATGATGCAATTTTTTGTTTTGTTTTTTCCACTCTTGAAAATTTATGCCTGTTCAGCATGAAATGTTTAGTATATGAAATGCATCATTTCCAGTTCATTAAGATTTTATACATTTTGCTAGATAGATATGCACAAATGTGTATTCTTGTCTAACTTGTTTTTTCCCACCTGCTTTACTTGTCTGATGCATCTCTTTACTTAATAATGACACAAATATTTCACATGATAAGTAAAGAAAGTTCAACAATTTTACCATTTCCTTAAATTATTTGTAAACAAGGTATTAAAAAATAAGGTGCATAACTGGGAATAACTTTATATGTTTTTTGTTCTCCTTTTTTTGTAACTTTTAGTTTTGATAAACCCATTACAAGGTGATCCTCTACTTGCAATTACTGGTTGCTTTACTAAGATAATAATTTTCACACATCTTACTGTTATTTTGGCACCTCTAGCATGGACTCATTGCTTGGATATCAACAACCTGTGTTGGTTGCTCCTTTATTTCATAAGGTATGCCTCATTATCTTCTTACCAATAAAATTATCACAATATATAATTATTTTATTTTATATACAACATATAATATGATTTTGCTTCACTGTGTATTTGTCGTAGTGAAAGGTGTTTATGTACTTTATTAAGGCTGTATGTTTTTAGTTGGCTAAAATTATATCATTTTGAAATTAAAGCGACTCAGTTGTCCTCATTTTTGTATATATGTTCTCAATTTTGTTTCTACCTACTAGGAAAATTTAGAAGTATTCTCTTTACAAAAGTGGTTGTTGGTTATTTTTCAGTGTCTTTTATCTTGATCGTGTTACTTTACTACATAAATTTCAGTTAGTACCTTTTTATGATTGATATTCGACGAGCAGAAGTAAATTAATATATTATACTCAAATATCTTTTAAACAAATATTTCATGAATGTCGGGATAATTTACATCATGCTTCTACTAACAGTTACCTCTGCATGTGATTTTCAGCAAATCATCTGTAATACTTGGGTTGGCTTTGACCGTTCTACTTACGGTGGCACGTCTTTCGGTAGCTATTCCAAATATGGGTTCATAATAGATATTGTTTTTTGCTTTTACACTAGGATTCTGTAACCCACATAAATAATCATAAAAGTCCTAGGAAGGAGGTATTGTTACATTTTACATACGTTTTTCAAGATTTTTCTTTTATTTTCTATTATCAGTCATTTATGTAAATGGCTGTGTTGGTGCACAAATAAACATTTTTTTCTTCCTGATAATGCAACCCAAGGATATATCATCACAGTTTTAAAAGCGGTTTGCTTGTTATTTGTAATTGTCTATAACACGTTAACTTCTTTATGACTGATTTATTCACTTGATGCACTTGACATCTAAGAATACTTAATATAATTGTATTTTTGTATAAATTTTCTGTATTGATTTTCTTCTATAGGGAGTGTTACGTTTTGTCGATGTATTCATATTGACTGGATCAGTCGTAGACCTTGGCACAATAGTGTTTGCAAAGCCCTAGATGCTTTAGGTTTACAAGGGATGAAGTAGCGATGGTTAAGGGCACTATTCGCCTATGTATCATCTGCATATCTTAGCAATATTTGCTGTAATTTCTCTACTAGTTACTGCTATTCTACCCATCATTTTGTGGTTATCCACATCGATTTCTCTCTCTTCTGCTATATGCATTTACCATGTTTTCAGTTAAGTCAAACTATACCTTCATATCTTCCTTATTATAATCATTTTTCATTTTTAAACTGTAAAGTTTTTTTAGTTGTTCTTATTGCTTTTTGTAAAGTTCCATATTGGAATGTAGTGAATTTTCGGGTGGATAGAGTACAGATAACGGTGGATTTTCTCGTAGCTTTGCTTCCTTTGGTCTATGTACCTGAGATATTCTCATTATTCATTGGGTTATATAAATGGCAAGTCCATGAGTTCTTTAGTTTTCCAACTTAAGTTGTGTCAACATAGATCTACTTCCTTATATGTTACACATTATGTTTTTCTTTAGGAAAGGTGAAACTTTCATTTGGTATCTATGTGTTTGTTATTATTGGATTTTTCTCTTGATTTGTGCCATATCTATAGTTACAACTGTTATTACACCATGGATGTCAGTGGACATGTCAAGGTTTCTCACAGCTGAATTTTAATTTAACCGTAACAGCTGATAATTTATAATCATTCCATTTGTTATAGGTTGGGGTTACATTCCTTCTTGTTATCCTTCTGGCTATTCTTGGCATTGGCGTTATTCATTACTGGGCTTCAAACAATTTCTATATGACCAGGACCCAAATTTTATTTGTTTTCCTTTTCGTTTTCCTTCTTACTCTGGCTTCTTTTTGGTTTGATATTTTGAAGGTGACAACAAATTCCTTCATCGATCCTTGAATTGTACATTACAACATTGACTATAGGTATACGTTCGTCAGTTAGGTGAGTATAAAAGTATTTCTATTCATTTTTGTAGACAAACTGCCTATAGGATCATCTATGAGCTATTTTCATTTTTGTTCCACACGGGAAGAACTTCAAGAGTATATTATTATTACCCTAATATATCCTTCTTTTTTCTTGTTATCTTTTTTTCCTTAGCCATATCGTAATAACTTGTATTCTTGATAGGTTCTTCTTTCACTTCCCATTGTCATCTGTTCCCCTCGGCTATTACCTGTTTACGATTATGATGCTCGTGCAGATTGTGCCAAAAATAGCAGGTCAGTATTAATACCAAATCATATCCACCATTTGATAATTAATTTTTGTACAATTCTATACTTGTTGGCGATTTAAAGTTGCCTGATTTTAAGCAATTCCTTGTGAGCAAAGGCATTCAGGTGATGATGCAATTTTTTGTTTTGTTTTTGCCACTCTTGAAAATTTATGCCTGTTCAGCATGAAATGTTTAGTATATGAAATGCATCATTTCCAGTTCATTAAGACTTTGTACATTTTGCTAGATAGCTATGTACAAATGTGTATTCTTTTCTTAACTTTTTTTTCCCACCTGCTTTACTTGTCTAATGCATCTCTTTACTTAATTATGGTACAAAGATTTCACATGATAAGTAAAGAAAGTTTAGCAATTTTTCCATTTCCTTAAATTATTTGTTGACATACAAGGTATTAAAAAACAAGATTCAAATCGTAGATCATAAATTTTCAATTTTTAAATTTAAATCATAGATTGAAAAAATTCATATTTAACATGCATACCTACTTGTATGCTCGATTTTTTTTCTTCACTGTGTTGGTTATTAAGTGATATTTAAGCGTTTAAAAGCATCAATTCTCCTTTTTATAGAGTAATTTGTACATTTGGAATCGAATTTGATGCTTCTTCTAAACCTATAACCCGATTTTTATCCTTGTGCCGTCTTTATTTTTTTAGAAAACAATAAAATACGAGTTATAAATTCAAGTAGAAATCTTGATATTTTTTATTCAGTATGGTTTAATGCTTTTTTTCAGTTACAGTTTTAATAGAGTAACAAGAGAAAGCAATGTACTTGTATATATTAAGTTTGGTTACATCATTTTAACATGATGTGTAATTCTGTTGCTTGATACTGTATCAATATTATATAAACCACAGGTCTTGCTTAACACACACACGCCCACACACATCTTTGTGTATGTATGGATGTTACATCTATACTCGCAGATGAGCTCTTTCTTCAAGTTTCAAATTTTGCATCCTTACTCACTTGTATGAGAGATGCACATAATTGTGTTAAATGTATTTATTGTTATATGTACTAATTGGGGATCTTGTAGTACTGCACATTTTGTATTAATACATGGAAAATGCAGTGCATGTTATGAAGACACTTTAATCAGTTCTATTGTGACCCAATATACAGTCAAACGATCTCCTGTAATTTTCTCTGCTTCCAGGTTGAGCTTGCTGGGGAAATTTTGCGATGTAGTGAGCATGTCACAGGCAGAAAAATCATTGATGTCAGCAAGGTTATTTTCTTATTAAAATGTTATATTTGTTAACTTTTAGTAAGCATTTATAAACAATGAATAAAATGACTAATGGGGTCCACAATTCATTGAAGTTTTTTAGCCTATTTGATTGGTCTAACAATGATTTTGAGCACAATTGGAAATATTGTGTTAGTCTTCATCAGTTTTTTTTTTTGCGACAAAGGAAAACACATACACACATTCATGCATATGTATATAATTGTACATGTGCGCAGCTTTATAAGTTTTATCGCTTTTATTTTATGCCATCAGAATAAACAATGAATTCTATTTGATATTTTTCACATTTTTCCAAATAGGAAGTTGAACTGTACTTTATAATATTAGTGGAATATCATTTCAATTTTCTCATGTACCCATTGTCCAAACCCTAGCCCATACAAATTTTGGTATGTTCGTATCAGTTCACAATACTGAACAAGCCTCATTTTTAAACCTGCTTAAACAAATTTCTTGTGTGAAAGAATTATAACTTAATACAGGAATGCTTTATTTTAGATGTGTCCTTTTTAAATAAGACATCAATACTACCATGTGATATATGCATCTTTGATTGGACGTCGGAAGAATTAAAAGTCAAGAAAGTCCTTCAGGAAATGGCGGTATTTTAGGCCTCAAACATCATCATTGTGTTGCTTTCTATTGAAATATGGTGGATACTAAAAAGTAAAAACACTGTTAAATTAAATAAGGGAAATGATTTAATAGAGGAATAATCGTTGAATTTCAATACGGATAATTTGAATTTTTAGAACAGAAATTTCCTATTAATTCATGACTAATTATTCCTCCTATGGAGATAACAATTGCATATACTGATCCTACAGTTTTAGTGCATCATGTACCACTTGGAGCAAATGCTTGGAAGGTTTGGATTGATTCAGTGGTGGAGCCCGAAGCTATTTTATATAGGCCTACTTTGGATATCTATATTATTGGACAGGCGGTTGGGACGACTTTTGCTTGGCATAAGGAATTTATCTCTTATAATTAGTATGTATATGTACTCTTACTGAAATATGTTATGGGTTTAGTTATGTTTTTTATTGAACTTATGAATTCATAAATGGTGTAAACTCGAATGGTTTTCGATTTTCTTGAATGCAAATGGGTTGTGTTGTTTCAAGTAATTTGCATGATTGTGTATAATATTAACGAAATATTGGTTTTAGTTTTGATATTAAAAAATTATAGCAGCCGTGAAAAGATGATCATAGTTGTTTGTAGCAGTTGTAAAAATATATGTTGCAACTTTCATTGTTAGTTGTATTTCATCCTTCTACAACTGCAAGCGGTACTTGTAAAAAGCCTTTTACAAGTGCTAAAAGCAGTTGTAACTAGTCATTTACAACTTGCATGTTGCAGTTGTAAATGGTTTTCCGCATTGTAAATAAGTTTTCTACAACTAGCAGTGGAAGTTGTAAAAGACCTTTTGCAAGTGCTAAAAGCAGTTGTAACTAGTCATTTACAACTAACATGTCGCAGTTGTAAAATATGTTTCTACAACTGATTCTGCAACTGTTTCGGCCAGTTGTAAAATAATTCGTATCTATTACAACTGCGGATATAACGAGTGGCGGGTGCTAGTTGTAATAGACATATTACAACTGTTTTTGGCAGTTGCGAAAAGGTATTTTTGTTGTAGTGAGAAAGTTTCCAGGAAGAATTCAGTCAACTGAATTCTCTGTTTAGTCAACTGAATTTGCTGTTTAGTCAACTGAATTCTCTGTTTAGTCAATTGAATTTGCTGTTTAGACAACTGAATTCTCTGTTTAGTCAATTGAATTCTCTGTTTAGTCAACTGAAATGCTGTTTCAGCCCACTTTGCCTTTTGGGATTGAATTTCCAATTTGAATCGATTCGTGATGATCCTATTTGTTGTTATCATTTATTACGACTTTGATGACTCTTTTTAGGGATTTTTGAATATCCATTTCCATAGATTCTTTATCGGTTTCTTTGGATTTGATTCATGTCTTCGTATGTGGATTTTTATGATTGATTGTTTCTACAATCATTTTTATGGTTTGTCACTTTAAAATACAAAGGTTTCTATACTAGTAGTAAATATTCAAACTCTTCATCAAAGATTATTTAAACTCTATTTTCAATATCAAACTCGCTTATAAAATCGTTTTCCAACCTACTAGTATATACAAACCTTTACCTCACTCGTATGAGAAATCTAATTAAACGACTTAGTAAAACAAGTGGTATGAAACGCTTGCGTTTACTTCGTCGGTTAATTCTTGGACTTGTTCGATTGAATCTCTTGTGACAATTTTCGAGTGGAAATCTACAATTTGTTCGTAAATATTTAAGTTAAGCTAGTGGTTATGGGACATGAAGTTAAGCTCATATATTTACTAGCTTACTGTAATTAACACTTCTTGATGATCGATGATGATCATTTTTGTGATTTAGACTAGCAATGTGCGATGTCTCTTTGTCTGCGAGGGAGACTAAACCCCGTTTCTATGGAGCTTCGGCTCAATTTGGTAGGGTAGCGACCCATGGTCTTCGGATCGTTTTGTGGAGCTTCGGCTCAAAAATTAATGGTTAGCAACCATGGAATAGCGTTCCATGTTGTGATACAAGTGTTGGTGAGTTTTCATGCTCCCGTTTTGTGATAGGCCCTGTGTAGTTAATGCCCCGCTATAACCCGCTATATCTCATAGCGGGTTTCTACCGCTACGATTTTTCCATGTAGCCCCAAAATATAGCCTTTCCGCTTTAAGCCCCGCTATTTCCGCTATATCCCGTTATTCCCGCTATATTCCGCTATTTCCGCTATATCTTCTTTAATAAAATGAAGTGAAAATTTGCATTTATACATTATAAAAATTATGAAACTAATTTATTTGATTTAATTTTTAATATATTTTCAGAAATGAAAATACTCTAATATTCTACTAAATTCAATTATGTTATATATACGTTTATTTAAAGTATATTCGCATATGTTTTTATTTAAAACTATTTATGTATTAATTATGATTCAATTGAATGATAATTTTTCATTTAATTACCATTTGTATATTTGTAAAAACATTAAGTACAAGTTTTATATGCTATTTTAGAGCCATCTGCTATATCCCGCTATATCCTCGTTGTATCCCTGCTATAACTTTTTGCACCTCCACCGCTATGAATCCGCCGAGCACATTAACTGCATTGGATAGGCCTCCCCCTTTTTGTGATTTCTGGATTTCTATTGGCGATTTCTAGAATTTGTGTTTCACCAATTTTTGTGGTTTCATTGATAAGTTCTATCAATATTTGTGCATTGGTGAATTTGTGTGTCATTAACTTTTGTGATTGGCATTGATATAATTGTCAATATTTATGGTTTGGTAAATGAAATAAAGAGTATGATAATCCTTTTTATCTTTGAGAAGATTCTTATGATATTGATTAATCTCTTGTTGATTTTCAATTACATGCTTATCACGGTATGGCATTTTGGTTATTATACGTTTTTGTCATATCTCTTAGTCTATATCATTTCATCTGATATTTATAGTTAGACTGATCCGTTTATTATTTTCTTATTAAATAATACTCGGGTCAGACCGAGATGTTACAGGTGCTTCAGCTTGACTTCTCATCTGGGATTATTATGCTGACTTTTGGCTAACTACTTAGATTAGTAGTTTTTGGTTGTATACATTTGAGATATAGACTCGTTGATGTATACTTATTCTTTTACACTTGTAACTATTCTTTTGTGATATTGTGGATCTTGTTTGACCACTACTCTGATATACACTTTTATGTGTAGTATTCATATCTGCTTCCGCCTTTGTGATATGAATTATCTGTAACTGATTTGTGTTATACTTAATTCTATATTTGTTTCCGAAGATATTATAGCCACTGTGTAGTAGCCTTGAGTTTGCTTGGGTATGTTGGATTTCCTCTTGTGATGAAAAGTTGTATTTTGAATCGGGCATATCGGTACACACACAAAGTAATTATACAGATGGTCGCTCCTCAACAGCCTTATTCTCTGCGCTAGTTGATGGCATTACCCCGTAGTGTACTTGGCAAGCATGGGTATAGAGGTGGGGCGTCACATTACGGTACTGTATAGACTATGGGAATATATTTTGTGTTAAGGGCTATATGGGTAACCCCTTAACGCTATTTAAAGTAATTTTATTTTACAATTAGACACTATTATAATAGCGCAATGTACTACATAGTAAATAGTTTAATGGATCCTTAGGAGATGTAAATCCCGAGCATCTCTTGAGTTACTGCACTCATATTTATTCCTGTTGATTTAACTTATATATGATCAATTAGTTCTGACTCGAGTGTTTTGTCTTTTCAATTCGCTCGGGTCAGTCCGAGCGTTTCAGGATTGAAGACGTTAGCTCTAGAGGACGAAGACGGAGATTTCTATTATTATTATTATTATTATTATTATTATTTATTATTGCACTACACTCATACTGTTCCGCTGCATTATTATTGGTATGTGTAACTCTGATATGTATTATATAAATATAATCAAATGTTTTTGTAAACAGCGTTCTAAAATGTATATTTGGTTATTATATTTTATCCTTCCGCTGTGAGATTCTGTTTTTTTATTTCTTTCTTGTTTTTTCCTTATTTACCCCATAACAATCCGCCCTTCTGTATGGATTGAATTGGCATGTGTGTCGATTTAAAGCATGCGAAAAGGCGGGATGTTACAACCTTAAATTACTTTCATTAATTATATTAATTAATATTCCTTAATTAATTACTACCATTAATTACCTATAATTGATTACATTGATCCTTAATTAATTACATTAATTAATCATGCTTTAATTAATTAATTTCGTTAATCAACCTCAATAATTACAAACAGTAATTAACCATTCTTAATTAATTACTTAATTACTTTTATAAATCCTTTGATTAATTATACCAAATAATTAATCCTTAATTACTTTTACCAAGTAATTATTCTTTAAATTACTTCCCATTAAGTAATTTCCCCTTATATCAATTACATCCAGTAAATTATTTATCAATTACTTACACTAAGTAATTACACTTATCAAATCTCATTAAGTAATTATACTTAATCGATTACCAAGCGACTAACTTTAATTAATTAACAAATTAATCAACTTAAATTAATCACATTCATCTCTTTAATCACAAATGAGTAATTCATGCCTTAATTACTCTTTAACCAAATTAATTAATCCTTAATTACAGATTAATTATCCTTTGACTATTAATTAATAAACCTTAATTATTAATCAATATCCTTTAATACAAAGTAATTAATCCCCAATTACTTTTACAATTAATTATTTAACCTTAAATAACTAATTAATTATCTTTTAATAATTAATTAATAAAAATTAATTATTAATTAACAACCTTAATTACAAATTAATTAATCCATAATTAGCAATTAATCTATCCTTAATGACAATTAATTAACCCTTAACAATAGTTAATTAATCCTTAATTAATCTTTAATTATAGATTAATAATCTCTTAATTATTAATTAAGAAAACCTAATTATTACTTAATAAAACTTTATTAAGTACTTCTTAATTACCAGTTTAATTAACCCTTAATTACTTGATTAATTAATTTCTAATTACAAATTAATTAATCTCTAATCATTAATTAATCCATCATAATTATTAGTTAATTAAATTAATTATTCTTAATTAATTACTTAATTAATCCTTATAAAAAATTAATGAAATTAATTAATTAAACTTAAATTAATTTCAACCCATTAAAAATCTTAATTATCCTTAAGATAAAACATTATTTTTAATCATCATTAAAACATTTAATCTTAGTAATTAACTTTACTTAATTAAATCGTTAATTAAGTTTAAAATAAAATAATCATTAATTACTTATCTCTAATTATTAATGAACAATCCTTAATTTAAAGTTAATAAATCACTTGAAAACCTTAATTGTTAATTTATAATTCACTAATCATTAACTAATTCAATTAATTAATCATTCTTTAATTATCTCATTAATTATCAAACTTTAATTAAGTTTTTAAGATAAAAACATTTTCTTATTAATTACCTTATTACATTTCAAATTAAGTTTGAAAATAACTTAAGGTTTTAACTTAATACATTTAAGTTAAACACAACTTAAATTTATTCAAAACATTCATTACAAAGAAATGAATTTTCAAGAAATTGATTTAATTTGATTATTTAAAATTTAAAACTTACTTTTATTAAAATTTAAAAACTTGTTAATATTTTACTTTGGGTTTAGCTCAAATGTACTTGAACCAAAATCAAATACATCTTCATCTTTTCTTCTTTGTAATAGAGTTTGATTTAAATTTTAAAACTGTTTGGTTTAAATTAAACTGTTAAAAACTTTAACAGTGCACTCACAACCTCGCGTAGACCCTGAGACGAACTCGAGCAAATCATTATTTTCCCCAAGTCAACCGAAGGAAACCACTTCGTCCCTAAACCAAACAATGGTGCACTGATCATCTTGTGCACCTGCATCAAACATCGGTGAACTTATGGAATCAAGGACCACCGCTGACAAGTCCCATTCGACCTCCTCCCACCATCTGACCATTCATATATCCACATCAAACCCAGAAACAAGATCGAGCTACCTCGATCGAACTGTCCAGTTGAAACTAAAAATCAAGCACTGCTAGAAAAGAACCTTGCCTAATCGATTCTGGCCACCGAAAGATGATCAATCTCGACCACACCTTGCCAAACTCATACGCAACCAATCCCTTCAACCTCGAATCACTCGATCAACCATAGGTGACGCCCTCCTCCTAATTCTGACCACAACCAAAATTAGGTTTTAAAACTAAATTGATCAATCCCAACGCCAAAGTGGATTAACCACCTTCCACCCATTTTTGCCGACTCCTCTGATCATCCATCTAGCTCCAGCAAGAACCATGATCACCAAAAACACTCCAGTCACCAGAAAACCCCAAAACTCCAAACTCTGGTCAACTAAGAACCGCACCCTTAATACAATTCTAAAATTTGTAATTTTTATTTTAAAAATATTGTTTTCTAGTGATGATTCAAGACATAAACTTAAATCAGTAAAATACAACATTTAGTTTTGCAAGTTTTACATATTCCAACTGTTATTTCCCAAATACAAGAATATTTTAAATCTTACATGTTTATATTTTTAGTACTTAGATTATGCTAAAACTAAGTTATTTTGTTTTTAATCCAAGTGTTAACAATGATTAAATAAAAAGATATGGATTTTGATTGATAGGTAAACACTGAAACCTGGAAAACAGAGATATATTGACATGCACAGTTCAAATCAGAAGCATACACACAACATTTATACTTATATATATAAACATATGCAAAGCACTTTCAACACAGCAATTTCACATGCAACTACTTCATTTACTTAAACTTTTATGTAAATGTTTATTCACTAATATGATGAGTAGAGAAGCTAAAGAAGTTTTTGACAAAGCTTGAAAAACTGGAAACTTTGGAACCAAATTCCTTGATTTCCCTTAAAAATTGAAAAGCTTGCTTTTGATTCAGATTTACTTGCATGCACTCTTGAAAATGTTACAGGCTTGATTGTTAACAGGGCTTTAGTGCTTAGAGGGATGTGTTCAGGTTTGCAGAACAAAGGATTACAGATTCGATTTTAAAACTGAAAAATGGTTGCAGGCTTGAAGAATCATTGCAGATGGGTTTGAATTTGGTTTCAGGTATGAGAACAATGATTTCTGGGTTGCATTGTTTGATTTATTTTGAGGAGTGTTACAGGTTTGCATAACATATTTGGTTTGAGATACGGTTTCAGGCATTTGAACTTGAATTTGAGGAGGGCAACGGGTTTTAATTCTTGGATCTGAAAATCTGGTTTACAAGGTTTTTGGTCTCATATTTTTTCTGGTTTTGTTTTCATTTTTGATTTGAGAGATGATTTTAGTTTTGTAACGACTCGATTTTATCGACGCCCGAAAGTCGACATTGATACGTCCACTGTGTCAAATGCCGCACAGTCGAATACCGAAAAACCGAACCGTTAGGGTTAAAGAAGAAGAAGATAGAAGAAGAAACAGAAACAATAACTCATGGCCTCTAGATGGACACCTCGAGAACTTAACCAGCTTTCTGCCAACACAAGGCCGGGTTACCTCTGTAACTAGGTAACTACTACACGAGTATGTCATCCCCCCGTCGTTTGCGACCTTTATCCGAGGATCCTCAACCACAAAGCAACAATCACAAAGAGTAATAGATTTGAAGCAACAACATAGGCAAAGTATCTGGGATTCATACCATGATACTACCTTTTTCCAGAAGGAAATGACATACCCTCAGGGGCGCTACCCCCAAATAACCTTGCCGCATCTTTCCTGTTTCGACCATTTCCGGGGTGTGAGGTCCGACGAAGTCTCGTCCACAAAGCTACACTTTTCATAAAGTCATGCTTTGATCAACAAATGATCAACAGCACTTCGTATGCCACATTACCAAATTAGGAATCTATCACTAGTAACCATCAACTACATAACCTCTGAGCTCGTATGTCTCAAAGAAGGGTGTTAAGCTAAGAGAATAAATTCTCCGCCACCAACAGAAATGTATTTGATAGAAACCAGCTTTACATCTCAAAGTGCAATGTCAGACACACGTCCATACAAGTCCGTTCCGGGATCAAACGGAACCGAAGGCACTTCAAAGAAGCCCTTGCAAATCCAGATATTCACTAATCACGTCCGGAATCCCCATCATGAAGGGTGATAAAATCTCTATTCCGGAGCAACCCGGTGCAGAGACATTCGACATGTAATCCTTTCGCTTTCGAAAATACCCGGTCTTCAACACCATCTTCAAATGCAATCCCATTTAATCGTATCATTATTCGGAATGGGTTTTATGATACAAAGTCTTCTCCCGGCTGATCCGAATAATGAGCGCTTATTTTTTTTAAATAAGTGTTCAATTAGATTTCAAACAAATCACAACAAATTTCCACTTTGATCTTTTAAATAAAAGATCCATCACAATCACAAAGGTACGAAGTGGTTTTCAACTATCCATTTGGAATCCGACCCCCGGTTGCATCGAAATTCAGATGCCATTTAATGGCCAATATTGACATTCGGGTATTTAACTGTCAATAAATATCCACAACAATCCCCAAGATTTATATAATTTCCCAATTAGTATTTTTAAAATATCTTCGCAAGATATATATTTTAACACTTCAACCATTTGAAAACAAATTTCAAATCACTTTTCACTCGCGGAATAAGATTCCTGATATTATTTATTTCCACTGAAAGTCTGCCGAATTCAAATACTTTAAAATATCTTAAACCACTTATCCAAAATATATACTTGGAAAAATTTAGATAAAACTATTTTAAAAAATTTATTTAAATATTAGTTATAAAATATTATATAAATGTGTCGTATAAAATTTCAAGTCCAAACTAACTATAAAATAAAATTAGTAGATAGGGTATAACTATTTTAAATACCATTTAATCTTTAAATAATCACTTCTATAATTAATTAAATAAATCTTTACTTTAAAGATTTTCAAAATAGATTAAGAAAATAATTTCTCCAAAATATTCTTTTTTTAAAAACAATCTCTAGAACTTTTAATTTATATTCGAAAGCTACTTTGAAAACATACTCGGCTTTCGAGGGAAAGTACACCGTCCATTCTAAAATGGTTCATTCAAATCAATTTATAAATCTTTTTGGATTTATTTTAAAGTTACGTTCCAAATCCGTAAATTCCTTTCCACACTTTTAAAAATAACCCAATGTTTATTTTCAAAACAAAATTTCCTTTCCTTTATAAATTCCCTTAGATTTCAAAATATCCACTATCAACACCAAATCAATTTTCAAATTGATTTCCAAATTTTATTTCAAACACCAAATTTATTATCTTTTGAAACAGATTCCTTCTTTTAAATTTATTCAATTTTCTAAATTTAATTTACTATAAATTTTCTACTGAATTTCAAAAATTCAATTTTATCTATTTCTAGTATCCTACGATATCAAAAATATATTCGGCTAAATTATAGCCCTCAACGACGTAAATCACAATATAATCACACACAGATTATAAATAAATAAACACATAACATATGAAGCAAAATCAAATGTATGAGGAATCCAGTTGGATCCCTCCAACCTGTTTCCCTGCATCCACGGACGTTAGCACAATAATTAAATATCAATTCCACTTCGAGGTGGAATATCGCGGTATATGGGATTTATAAAATATCATCCGCAATTATGCGGCGCATATGGTCTAAAATAATATAACTGATAATAAATCAATCATCCAAACACAATCAACAATTTTAATCACAATTCAACAATCAATCAATAACTGAAATTTTTTTAATTATTAAAATTTGAGTGAGAAGATCTCACATTTGCTTTGCATGCAATCCATTTTCATCCCAGACTGTTTCTCACGATCTTTGACCGTGTGTCACTTGATCCTTTGTTTGGCTAGACATCAGGGAAGACACTAAAATTGCAAATCTTCTCTCCTTAGGTGGCAAAAACTACCAGCTTTTTCGCATCCCATAGAGTCAGCTGGAGCATCATCAGAAGTTCCCATTTTCTTAATCCCTTCAAGAATTTGTACCCAATTTTCTGGCGGTAACACTTTTGGACCATCAGAAAGATTAGCTTCTTTCTCTATGACTATTGGGCATGCAGAGGGAAGGCTATACTTGACTGTAGTACCATTACCTGAATCCATGATTTTCTTAGACTTCTTACAAGAAAATTCTTCAATATCAGGCAAACCTTCCCTTTTCTGACAACAAAGATGCCCTTTTTTGTTCTCGTCATCATTTTTCTCCAAAAAAATTAGTTTCTTCTTTCTTACATAAGTGTGTAACTTCATTTTCGAAGGAGCTGATTGCATTTCAATTAACAGCGAAAATTTGAATCGATACAAAAGCAAATTCCTAAATTGAATTTTGACTAAAATTAGGAATTCAGTGGTTTAATAGACGAAGTCGCGATTGGTACTGGCTGCATTTGTGAGGCAGGGAATAGACACGGCAAAACAGGGCAAAGTAGATGTATTTTGCGATCAAATAGTGGTCTGTTGCTATAGGCATAAAAAAAAAATACGTTTCTGACTTCCATGACCTAACTTCAAAATAATTTTCTCCACCTAACTTCGTGACAAACTTGCCTAAAAATCAAACCCACGGCCGCCCAAAATTGCCACGCTCCTAAACCCTAGAACGAAATCACGGCCATGCCATCGCGCGCGAGCTTGCCTTCGCGTTCGAAACCCTATGCTTCGTTGCCGACGAATCCCCCACGTCTCCCTATATGCGCGCATGCGAGCATGAATACACTTGCTTGATTGCCTCGCGCTCCACAGCATCGCAAGCACCTCGTCGCCATTGTTACAGGAAGTCACAAGTTACTTTTCCCTTTTTTTTGTTTTCCTTCTGAAAAGAATGGAAGGAGACAGTGATTCTAAAACAAAAAAGAACGGCTTTGATTTGAACGAAAGGATAGGTAGCATATACAGGCTGGCTGTAGTGCTTCAGAGGTGCAGAGAAAAAGTTTTGATGTGAGGGAATTTCAACTGAAGTTGACTAGGATATAATTATATTTTTAAATTAAATTCAAATCGTCTCGATAATGCAACTCAAAATCTTGACCTCCTATCAAGGTGTTCCGCCAGACGTTTATAATGTTATATCCCTATTTCGAAAGAAATGGAAAAGGTTCCGAGTCCAAATTCGATCGTATGGTGAAGATAGCTTTTCGAACCCAGTTATTAAATTAAATTTCGATTTAATTTTCAACGCATTTGCTTATCGTATGGCCAAACGACAACTCCAAACATTACGAAAATTGAAATATGATGATAATACAATATTATGGATCCAATGGAACTGGTTTCTTCGAAATCCGAGACTATGCCTCGGAAGGCTATTTTTAAATATCGATTTAAACGACAAAATTTCAAAACTGAACATATCATTTTCAAATCCAATTCTAAAGCTTCCATTATCTTCAGTATTATCAATATAAATTTTCTAAGCCTTTAAAAATATTTTTAATCAGCTTAAAACTGAAGATTCAAATTTTTTATCCAACTTCAATAAATTAAATTCAATAATTAAATTGCCAAATTCATAGTTAATTTTGAAATTCAAGTTAAACTAACTTCCAAATATTTAAAATCAATTAAATATTTTGATTTCAAATGTTCAAAACTCTGGGTCGTCACATTTTTCCCCCCTTAAAAGAATTTCTTCCCGAAATTACCAGTTAGGAAGAATGACCCTTAACCCATTTATTATTTTTCCCAATCCAAATAGTTTTATCATCTTATAAAAACAAATCTTTTTATTTAAGACCCATCATTAATTCAACTAACTTTCCAACTTCAATTATAAGTTCCAAACAGCATTGTTTTCTTTAACAATTTAAACTTAAATTTAAATTCATATTTTATACTTTCAAAATTTATCAAAAATTTTCTAACTCTCTAAATTTTAGAAAAATTTCGCCAGCGTCTCCTTTCTGCGGCTAGCTCGGTACGACTACAAAATGGCACCACGGGCCCCCAGATTTCAAAAGAAAACAAAAAGCCAAGTGGTTGGACAAGAAAATCACCAAATTTCATATAGAAATTTATATTCATACCTTTTCGAGCAATTCAATTTTATCTTCAAAATCCCAATTCCAATTTTTCTTTTTCCTGTAACACACATGTATATTCTACTAGCCATAGTATTCAATTACAACATTCATATATCATTTTTCATATTTCATTACAAAAGTTTGAATACTTACTTCTTATACCATCTTTACTTCATTATTGAAGTTATATATTCATTTTTATTCAACTTTACATTTTCAATTTCATTTGAATTCAATTTACACTTTCAATTCTGTTTGGATTCAATTTAACTTCTAAATATTAAATTTTTATCAACTTTCTTTAATTCACAACTGATTCATATCACTATTTTAAATTAGTTTTATTTACTAATTCATTACAAATTCCAATTCATTTTATCTCAAACCATTTCTTTATTTCACCTTTATTATCTTTAGTTCACTTCGAACTAATTTTACCACTTCATTTTATTTCACACAATTCAGATTGGTTTTTTATATTCAGTTTTCAATTCCAGTTTTATTCTTTTGTTCATCCCCAAACACAATTCAATTTCAATTCACCATTAGGTTTACAACCACTTATATTTAAACTAGATTTCAACTTCCGTATGAATATAATTCACCTTTCATTTATAATTATTGAATTCATTTCAAACCATATCTATTTGGTCTTTTCTTTAATTAGTTTCACTTATTAATTCTAGTTTAATAATTCACTTTGTTTATCACAAATCAATTTTCAATTCCAACTCCAATTCTAATTACTTACAAGTTCAAAATGAATTTCAACATTCAATTTCACTTTCATTTAATTTCAATTGTAAATTCATTTATTCATTCACAACTTTATTTTCCACCTTATAAAATTTTATTCCATAACTATTTTTTTTATAAGATTCTAGAGTCTTTTCAACAATTCAAACCACTTTTGAAATCAATTCAAATTATCTTTTGAATTTCCAAAACCAAATCCAGTTTTCCAAACAACCTCCATTTAAAATAATTTGGCAGCAATTCCTCTCTTGGAAACTCGAAAATGAACATCGATGATGCTGCAGTCATCACGGAAGTTATTTTCCACCGACCAAAAAAAAGTTTAGAGCTTTCATCCCTTCAAAACATTTTTCGAAAACCTTTGAAAATTCATTATCAAACTAAAAAGAATTTAAAAAAAATTCCCAAATCACCAATCTTTTCCAAACTCCAAAACATTAAATCCTTTCAAATTATAAATCACATTTACAATTTATATTCTCAAATTTCATCTGTATATGAATTTTATTTCTAAACTTTTGATTATGATTTCAATTTTTTATTCAACTTTAATGATAATAGTTTAATATTACCACTTCCTAACAACCAAGCAACCAGGTACTATAATAATTTACAAAAATGATTTCCTTTTATATACAAAATAGTTTTGGGTAAAATTATTTCATTTACCCTTTTTTTTTAAAACAATATCATGCCGAATTGTTCTGTACAAGTGTTTAGAGATCCCTATCGATAGAGTTGTACAGACTATATCGACCAGAATCCATACACCACTCAACAAACCAATCATCACAATATAAAACAATTTTGTATATTCACTAACAAATATGTCCTCATATCTATTAATACACTCAAACTCATTCTAGAGTACTACTGACTCTATCTCTAATGAGTAACACCCAACAGAGCCAATGTTGTCGCTTAACCAAATGCTCTGACACCAAATTTGTAACGACCCGATTTTATCGACGCCCGAAAGTCGACATTGATACGCCTACTATATCAAATGCCGCACAGTCGAATGCCGAAAAATCGAACCGTTAGGGTTAAAGAAGAAGAAGATAGAAGAAGAAATAGAAACAATAATAGAATCTGATATTTCGCAACGGAACAACATATAATAGATAAATGAATAATCTTTAAAACAAAAACGCTATATCAGTTTTTTTTACATACATCACATTATCAGAGTTACACAACACGATACAACACTGCAGCTATTTAGCTTGCTTACATAGAGATTTGACTTGCACCAACCCATACGTAGCGGACACTACATAGTATAAGTAATACGCCTCGCCATCCAGCTTGAACTCCAGATGTGCACATCAACTTCTTGATAGACTTCGCTCCGAATAATGATAACCTGACTCTAGGCTGCCCGTGTGGAAAATTATTGGCACCCAGAGTTTAGGAAGGGAACAATAAACTCCAGGTCAGTCGTGGGACTGGTGTGAGATCTTAAAAACGGTTATTTTCATAAAGAAAAGGAAAAGAAATACGCTATGCTCTTGGAAAAACTACCATAAGGCCTCCCGCCACACACACAATACAAACGCAGAATTGGAGGAGATTTCTCCTTATGATAGTCAAACATGCTTAATACGTAATGTTTTTTTTAATATTATCATTAGTGCATAGTGCAGAAAATATTTCGAAAGTATAATATTAATCTTAGCTAGCATAGACATTCCAAACTATGCCTATTATAGCTACCATCTAAACAGTGGTGACCACCACAAGTAAATGGCAGGTTATACAACAATAACCGTACAAGGCGCGTATTGGAGTTTGGATTTTCAACAAATGGTCAGGCTAAGGAACTTCCTACTGCCATATGGGTACGACTCTGGATTGACGCCCCGAGAACTTAACCAGTTCTCTGCCAACACAAGGCCGGGTTACCTCTGTATCTAGGTAACTACTACACGAGTATGCCATCCCCCGGTCGTTTGCGACCTTTATCCGAGGATCCTCAACCACAAAGCAACAACCACAAAGAGTAATAGATTTGCAGCAACAACATAGGTAAAGTATCTGGGATCCATACCATGATACTAGCCTTTTCCAGAAGGAAATGACATACCCTCAGGGGGCGCTACCCCCAAATAACCTTGTCGCATCTTTCCTGTTTCGACCATTTTCGGGGTGTGAGGTCCTACGAAGTCTCGTCCACAAAGCTACACTTTTCACAAAGTCATGCTTTGATCAACAAATGATCAGCAGCACTTCATATGCCACATTACCAAATTAGGAATGTATCACTAGTAACCTTCAACTACATAACCTCTGAGCTCGTATGCCTCAGAGAAGGGTGTTAAGCTAAGTGAAAAAATTCTCCGCCACCAACAGAAATGTATTTGATGGAAACCAATTTTACATCTCAAAGTGTAATGTCAGACACACATCCATACAAGTCCGTTCCGGGATCGAACGGAACTGAAGGCACTTTAAAGAAGCCTTTGCAAATCCGAATATTCACTAATCACGTCTGGAATCCCCGTCACGAAGGGTGATAAAATCTTTATACCGAAGAAACCCGGTGTAGAGACATTCGACAGGTAATCCTTTCGCTTTAAAAAATACCCGGTCTTCAACACCATCTTCAAATGCAATTCCATTTTGACGTATCATTATTCGTAATGGGTTTTATGACACAAAGTCCTCTCCCGGCTAATCCGAATAATGAGCGCTTATTTTTTTAAAATAAGTGTTCAATCAGATTTCAAACAAATCACAATAAATTTCCACTTTGATCTTTTAAATAAAAGATCCATCACAATCACAAAGGTTCGTTGTGGTTTTCGAATATCCATTCGGAACCCGACCCCCAGTCGCATCGAAATTCAAATGCCATTTAAAGGCCAATATTAATAGTCGGGTATTTAAATATCAATAAATGTTCACAACAATCACCAAGATTTAAATAATTTGCCAATTACTATTTTCAAAATATCTTCGCAAAATATATATTTTAACACTTCAACCATTTGAAAACAAATTTCAAATCGCTTTTCACTCACGGAATAAGATTCCCGATATTATTTATTTCCACGGAAAGTCTGTCGAGTTCAAATACTTTAAAATACCTTAAATCACTTATCTAAAATATATACTTGGAAATATTTAGATAAAACTATTTTAAAACATTTATTTAAATATTAGTTACAAAATATTATATAAATGTCTCATATAAAATTTCAAGTCCAAACTAACTTTAAAATAAAATTAGTAGATAGGGTATAACTATTTTAAATACCTATTTAATCTTTAAATGATCACTTCTATAATTAATTAAATAAATCTTTACTTTAAAAAATTTCAAAATAAATTAAGAAAATAATTCCTCTAAAATATTCTTTTTTTAAAAACAATCTCTAGAACTTTTAATTTATATTCGAAAGCTACTTTGAAAACATACTCGGCTTTCCAGGGAAAGTACACCTTCCATTCTAAAATGGTTCACTCAAATCAATTTATAAATCCTTTTGGATTTATTTTAAATTTACGTTCTAAATCCATAAATTCCTTTCCACACTTTTAAAAATAACACAATGTTTATTTTTAAAACAAATTTTCCTTTCCTTTATAAATTCCCTTAGATTTCCAAATATCCACTATCAACACCAAATCAGTTTTCAAATTGATTTCCAAATTTTATTTCAAACACCAAATTTTTTATCTTTTGAAACAAATTCCTTCTTTTAAATTTATTCAATTTTCTAAAATTAATTTACTATAAATTTTCTACTGAATTTCAAAAATCCAATTTTTTCTATTTCTGGTATCCTACGATACCAAAAATATATTCGGCTAAATTATAGCCCTCAACGATTTAAATCAAAATATAATCACACACATATTATAAATAAATAAACACACAGCATATAAAACAAAATCAAATGTTTGAGGAATCCAGTTGGATCCCTCCAACCTGTTTTCCTACATCCACAGACTTGTTAGCACAACAATTAAATACCAATTCCACTTCGAGGTGGAATATCGCGGCATATGAGATTTATAAAATATTATCCGCTATTATGCGGCGCATAGGGTCTAAACTAATATAACTGATAACAAATCAATCATCCAAGCACAAAATCAATAATTTTAAATTTAACTATCATAATTCAACAATCAATCAATAACTGAATTTTTTTTAATTATTAAAATTTGAGTGAGAAGATCTCACCTTTGCTTTGCATGCAATCCATTTTCATCCCAGATTGTTTTTCACGATCTTTGACCATGTGTCACTTTATCCTTTGTTTGGCTAGACAGCAGGGAAGACACTGAAATTGCAAATCTTCTCTCCTTAGGTGGCAAAAACTACCAGCCCTTTCGCATCCCATAGAGTCAACTAGAGCATCATCAAAAGATCTCATTTTCTTAATCCCTTCAGGAATTTGTACCCAATTTTCTGGCGGTAACACTTTTGGACCATTAGAAAAATTAGCTTCTTTCTCTATGACTACTGGATATGCAGAGGGAAGGCTATACTTGACTGTAGGACCATTACCTGAATCCACGATTTTCTTAGACTTCTTATAAGAAAATTATTCAATGTCAGGCAAACCTTCCCTTTTCCGACTACAAAGATGCTCTTTTTTTTTCTTGTCATCATTTTTCTCCAAAAAAATTAGTTTCTTCTTTCTTACATAAGTGCGTAACTTCATTTCCAAAGGAGCTGATTGCATTTCAGTTAACATCGAAAATTTGAATCGATATAAAATCAAATTCCTAAATTGAATTTTGACTGAAATTAGGAATTCAGTGGTTTAAGAGATGAAGTCGCGATTGGTACTGGCTGCATTTGTGAGGCAGGGGATAGACACGGCAAAACAGGGCAAAGTAGATGTATTTTGCGATTAAATTGTGGTGTGTTGCTATAGGCATCAACAAAAAAATACTTTTCTGACTTCCATGACCTAACTTCAAAATAATTTTCTCCACCTAACCTCTTGACAAACTCACCTGAAAATCGAACCCACAGCCGTCCAAAATTGCAACGCTCCTAAACCCTAGAACGAAATCGCGGCCATGCCATCGCGCGCGAGCTTGCCTTCGCGTTCGAAACCCTATGCTTCGTTGCCGACAAAATTGCCCAGGTCTCCCTATACGAGCGCATGCCAGCGCGATTACACTTGCTTGATCGCCTCGCACTCCATGGCATCGTGAGCGCCTCGTCGCCATTGTTACAGGAAGTCGTGAGTTACTTTTCCCTTTTTTTCGTTTTCCTTCTGAAAAGAATGGAAGGAAAAAGTGATTTTAAAACGAAAAAGAACGGCTTTGATTTGAACAAAATGATAGGTAGCGTATACAGGCTGGCTGTAGTGCTTCAAAGGTGTAGAGAAAAAGTTTTGAGGTGAGGGAATTTCAACTGAAGTTGACTAGGATATAATTATATTTTTAAATTAAATTCAAATCGTCTCGATAAATGCAACTCAAAATCTTGACCTCCAATCGAGGTGTGCTACCAGGCGTTTATAATGTTATATCCCTATTTCGAACGAAATGGAAAAGGTTCGGAGTCCAAATTCAATAGTATGGAGAAGATAGCTTTTTGAACCCAGCTATTAAATTAAATTTTGCTTTAATTTTCAACGCGTTTGCTTATCGTACGGCCAAACGACAACTCCAAACATTATGAAAATTGAAACCCATCGATAATACAATATTACGGATCCAATGGAACTGGTTTCGTTGAAATCCGAGACTGTGTCTCGGAAGGCTATTTTTAAATATCGATTTAAACGATAAAATTTCAAAACTTAACAAATCATTTTCAAATCCAATTCTGAAGCTTCCATTATCTTCAGTATTATCAATATAAATTTTCTACGCCTTTAAAAATATTTTAAATCAGCTTAAAACTGAAGATTCAATTTTTTTATCCAACTTCAATAAATTAAATTCAATAATTAAATTGCCAAATTCATAGTTAGTTTTGAAATTCAAGTTAAACTAACTTCCAAATATTTAAAATCAATTAAATATTTCGATTTCAAATGTTCAAAATTCTGGGTCGTCACAGTTTTGGTTTGATTTTCAAATGTGAAAATGAACAAAGAAAATGGAAGAAGAGAAGGATATAGATTTATATTGATTTGTTTAAAAATTAAATAAAAATAAAATTAAATTATGACACTTGTCATTACAAATCTTAATTATCCTACACATGTATGTAAGATGCATATAAAATCACCACTTGTAATTATTTATTCTCATTTTATTATTAAATAATTATAAAGCTTTTGAATTAAATTTCCTAATTAATAAATATATTTTAAATGTCTTTCAAATAAAACTTTTATAAGAAATCAAATGTAAAGTAATTATGATTTAAATAAAATCATATATAATGTACATTTAATTCATTTTTAAATGCTAATATTACTTTTTTTGTATTTTTTACTATTAAATAAATACTTTTAAAATTTATATAAATAATCTCTTTAAGGAAAATAACATAAAAAAAAATCTTATTTAAATAAAAACTTTATTCATACATTTCATATCAAAATATATTAAAATAATTATCTTTAAAGATTCAAATTTAAATCCAGATTCAAATTCAAATTTTACTTTTAAAATCTAATTTAAAAAAATCAACTCAAACATTTATATTTTTAAATATACACATTATTAAGTTTTGAAATTGATTACTCAATTTAAAAACAACTTAATACATTTACATATACATATACATACATACATATACATACATACATACATACATACATACATACACATATATATATATATATATAATTTTAAACACTGCTTATTAAATTTGAAAATAACAAGTCTATTTAAAATCAAATTTGTATAATAACACAAATTAAATAATTATTCTTATTAAAAATCAATCTATAACCATAATCATAACATCACATTATTATTATTTGGTTATTTTTATTTGAAAATAACAATTTTATCAAATTTCAAATAATTTTAAATTAAGAGATTATCATATTTTAAACTCCTTGAAAATCTAGGATATCACATACCTCCCCCTTAAAAGAATTTTGTCCTCGAAATTTAAAACAAAACATAATCCAAAAGTTATTAATTTTATTTCATAAATCCAAGCATACACATCAACCATACACTATCAATCAGACAACCATTCATCCAAACAAACAATTTCATCCAAACAAACAATTCTAGCTATTCGGACATAGATCCGGATAAGCTTCCTAAAATTATCTAGAGTTTCCCAAATACAGATACTGGGATACTCGCTCTACTAAATCCAAACTGGCTACACCACTAAGCTATCGAGCTTCCACTCATCTAGATCTACTATCTACACAAGATATCTAGCCACAGACAAGATTGACTCAACTACCAAAACCTCCTGAACTGCTGGTTCCCCAACCAGTCATGGATCGTACACGTACTCCCTCAGAGAAACGTGAAATACATTGAATCTCAGTCTTCCAAACTGGAAATTCAATCTCGAAGCCAAAACACTTATGTAACAACCCTGTATTTCGTGTCGATTTATAATCGACATTAAACGATTAATGTTTTTGCTTATTGCAAATTTAAGTTTAATATATTAATTAAAATTCTTTTATAAATTATTAAAAGGAAATTTGGGCTTTAAATTGAAATCGTGGCCCCGTGAAAATTTACAAGGCTTATACCGTTCCTTTTTTCCCCCCTTCTTAATTTTCTTTCATTCATTCTAAAAAAAAAAAAAACCCTAGTACCAAATAAATGAAAGATAATGGCGGTCTCTCTCGTCCTACCCCTTCTTTCCAAATTAGGGTTTCGTTCGTTCTGGCTTCGCTCGTCTCTGTGATGCTTCAATTCGTCGACAAGGTGAGTGGTCCCCTTCACTCACATCTAATTCCTCTCGTGTTCGACTGTTTTTGGTTCGATTCTTAGGCACTGACTTGTTTAATGTCGACTTTGGCATTTTTGTGACATTTGATTTCTGTTTTGTTCTAGTTCGTGCTTTTCTATGGTTAACTAATTGATGCTCACGGTTTTGACATCTTTGGTTAAACTGTATTTTGATTTCGTGAATTTCTAGCATCACCGATCCTTAGAGCTTTGATTTTATGGCCCCTGTGAGGTTCGTCTCTGGCCATCTTTGTAATCAATCCTGAAGCATTGATTTGAATTTTTTTTTATAACCACGGCTTTTAAAAATGTTTGACAATGCTTCGTCTCTTACCTGTTGCTTATTCTCTTTGCACGCCTGTTTTACTGCCTTCGTTTAAGTGATAATTTTCAACCTTGTTCTTGTGCATTTGTATGCATTACATCCGGACTTGTTCATCTAGTCTTTGAGGATGCTCCTTTGTTCAGTGATTATTTATGCCCACTGATATTAATTAAGTTGTATTTTCATATTCATGCACGGGTGTTGTTTGGAATTTGGTCAGTGGTTCAAGTACTGGAATGTGCACCTGTTTACTTGGATTCTTGTTGGTTTAAGTTTAAAAGTTTTGGACTTTCACTTTGGCTTGCACTTGAACGTGAAATCTGTAGTTATGCGTACTGATTTGGAATTTGCAGTTATTACTGTCTCTGTATCTTTAACTGGTTTTGTTGTAATTGGTCCCGAGTTTGAGTCAGGGTTCTCACTGACTTCGATTCACTGATGATTCACTTGCACTGTCTCTGACCTATTGGCATTTCTGTTGCATTTCGTTCTGTTGTTGGTCGGTCAACAAATGCTGCTGTAGTTTTCTCTACAACCTTAGTTATATATCGAGTTGTACTCATATTTGTCCCTTGGTTGGTCTGCAACTCTTTGCAGCCACCTCTGTTTCATTTTAGCCCCATGTTTGAGCTTTGAGTGGTTGAAGCTCTGTTTGCCTGGTTCACCTCTGTTGATTACCTTGGTGACTGACACTGCTCAGTTGCTTGTATCAACCCCATTTCTAGGATGCATGTAATCTTGTTGAAGTTAAATTGTAGCGAACCAGATCATTTGAATCTGTGTGATATTAGATTCACTGTTTTTCTGTTGCAGTGTTGTCATTCACTTGTATTATTCATGAGCATATTTGTTCAGTAGCTCACTGTTTTGAGTTGAAATTTCATTATAAATATACTTGATAATGATGTATTGCACTACAACTTTTGTTTGCGTAATTAATATGCAAATATACCTTGGTGTGTCGCTGCTGCGTTGCCTTATCTTTGCGCATTTCTTTGATGTTTCACTGCCACTTTCGTTTTGCATATCTTATATGCAGATACTTGGGCATTTTGTTGTTTCATTACAACTTTTGATTGCATATTTAATATGCAGACGCTTGAGCATATGTGTTGGTGCATATTTTCTACCTAAAGTTTATCACATGTGTGTTCAAGTCTGCATTTTTGATATTCATTACTGATGGGCTTCATGTAGTTATGTACTCCATTATTTTAGTGAGTTGCATATCAGGGCTGTTGCACAGTAGATTGTTTTTTTTATGTGGTGGCTTGGTACACTGGTGCATGTCTTTGACTGTTGGCATGTGCATTACATGTGTACTTCATACTTGAACTTGAGGGTTGGGCCGATTGTGTACATCATTACTGTAGTGGCAAGGCATTGCACGCAAGCGTGAACTGCAGCCACACGGAATTGAGTTTTTGGGTACATTATCACTGTAGTGGCAAGGCAGTGCACGCAAGCGTGAACTGCAGCCACACGGTACAGCATTTATAATATTCTATCTTGTTTCGATTTATTGATCTTATGCATATTCCGTATGCTGTAGTGGCGAGGCAGTGCACGCATGCATGTACTGCAGCCCTACTCGTCTTAATATTTTAATTGATATTTCAATGGTTTGAACTATTTCGTTTATTCAATTCAATATTCTGAATTTCATTCTGATTTGGTTGAATTTGCTGATTTGTTGTTTAACACTGCTACGTGTTATATTTATCGTTATCCGATTTCTTTATTCAAGGATCGGATAAACAAGATTTATTATGACTGTCGTCTATTCATTATTTAATTATTATTGCTTCTGTGCACTAATAACTGAGTTTGAATTAGACTGACCCGAGTATTATTTTCTTTTGAATTTAATACTCGGGTCAGACCGAGTATTTCAGGTTGTAGATATTCTGCTTTGGGTTGCTGCTAGAGCTATGAAGTTCTTTCATATCTTTTGGAGTAGTCGTCGTCATTTGTAGTAGTCTGTATAATTATATAGGAAGATATGTATTCATGTATATTATATACGTTAATGTACTTGTATATGTAACTTCCTGAGTCGATTGTGGTAGTTGTATCATATGTACTGTGTCATATGTATTGTATCAAATGTATTGTAACTGACATCAGTTATTGTATATATGAGACTTTCTCTTTTATTTGTGTTCCGCATTATATTATCTGTGTGATATTTTATATTTACTGTTCTAAACTATTACAAACCATCATAGTTCGTTTTATACTGGAATTGGGGTATGTCGATGGGAGAAAATAAATCAGAGATGAAAAATGAAAGAATATATATTTATATACCACTCCCTTTGAGATAACCAATACTAGTATAAGGCCTAACTATTGATGGTCGCTCCTCAACAGCCTTATTCTCCATGCGAGTTGACAGCACTACACCGTAGTGTTCTTGGCTAGCGTGGGTATAGAGGTGGGGCGTCACAGCTTGGTATCAGAGCTTGGGGTTTAGAACAAATATAAAACATAACTTGGATGGAACATATGTTACAACTATTTGTTGACGTTTTATCTCTCATATTTGCATATGATTGTCTTTGATTGTTAGGTATGAATTCCTAACGCTTATTCATATGCATTTGATTTTGATTCTTGTGTTTTCGGCTTTGATTTGATTTAGCCGATGATTGATTTTTGTTCGAATCTCAGCGATTCCGAACTTGATATTTTAAGTTTTCCTCGGCTTGATTTCCATTCGACTTCGGTCACTTCGTTTTTGAGAAATTTCTAAAATTCTTGATTTCCAAGACTCTGACTTGGTTTGCCGTTGAATTCTTTGATGATGACGTTGAATCGTTTTGTACTCGATTATGGCCATTAATTGTTGACTTCGATATTGACTTGATTTTTATTTTTGTTGAAGTCATTTATGCATTTATGCTCGTTCTGCTTTGTTTTTCCAATTGTTAATCGATTCTTCTTTTCCGATTAGTTGTTATCTTCTTTGTCGACTTTGACAACTTCTATTTCTGGGATTTTTGGATATTCCTACTTTGATGGATTTAGAATCGAATTCTTTGGATTTTATTCACGTCTTCGAAGGTGAATTTTAGTGAATTGATTTGGTTTCCAAATTTAATCGATCTTGTTAATTCCCCGATTTATTGCTATCATTTATTAGCAACTTTGATAACATGTTCTTCGGGATTTTCGTGAACATACTTTTGGATGGATACAGTATCGATTTCTTTGGATTCTATTCACATCTTTGTATGTTAATTCTTGTGATTGATTGTTCCTACAATCATTTTTGTGATTTGTCACTTTAAAAATATAAAGGTTTTCTATACTAGTAGTAAATATCAAAACCCTTTTCTCCAAACGATTTCAAAACTATTTTACTACAAAACTCTTTTCCTAAACCGTTTTCCAATCTATTAGTATATACTAACTTTTATTTCACTCGTATGAGAAATCTAATTAAACGGCTTAGCAAAACAGGTGGTATGAAACGCTTGCGTTTACTTCGTCGGTTAATTTTTGGACTTGTTCGATTGAACCACTTGTGACATTTTTGTAGTGAAGATCTACAATTTGTTCGTAAATATTTAAGTTAAGCTAGTGGTTATGGGACATGAAGCTAAACTTTTATATTCACTAGCTTAGTGTAATTGACACTTCTCGTTGATCTTGATGATCGCTTTATGAATTAGACTAGCAATTGCGCGATGTCTCTTTCATTGCAAGGTTAGGCTAGACACCACTTGTGTGATTCCACTCACGCATACCTTTTTGCTTTTTGGTTAGTCTTGACCTCAATCTGTGTGATTCCATTCACACATGCTTAGTGTAATTGACACTCCTCGTTGATCATGATGATCGTTCTGATGGTCAGACTAGACACCACTTGTGTGATTCCATTCACACATACCTTTCTGCTTTTTGGTTAGTCTTGACCTCAATCTGTGTGATTCCATTCACACATGCGAGGTAGCTCCCCTTGGTCTTCGGACCGTCATGTGATAGGCCTCTTTCCCTTTTTCTGTGATTTCTAGATTCCTTATGTTGATTTCTGGAAATTTTATGCTTCACCTATTTTTGTGCATTGGTGAATTCATATGTTATTAATTTGTCATGAGTACAAATTTGGGGTATGATACCTCTTTGGATCTTTGAGAAGATTCTTGTGATATTGATTATCTCTTATCGGTTGATCTCCTGTTGATCATTATTTGCATACTTATAGTTGTATGTCAGTATGGGTATTTCATATTTATGCCATACCTCTTATCGGTTGATCTCCTGTTGATCATTATTTACATACTTATAGTAGTATGTCATTATGGATATTTTATGTTATGCCATATCTTTTATTCTATGTCATACTCCCATTCGAGTTTTCATACTCTACTTCGAGTTTTCATACTCCAATTCGAGTTTCCATACTCCCATTCGAGTTTCCATACTCCCATTTGAGTTTTCGTACTCTCATTTTGTGATATCTGGATTTCTTGTGTAGATTTCTAGAATTTGTGCTTCACCAATTTTCGTGATTTCCATTGATAAGTTTTATCAATTTTTGTGCATTGGTGAATTCGTGTGATATCGACTTGTTATGAATACAAGTTTAGGGTATGATATCCCTTTCTATCTTTGAAAAGATTCCTGCGACATTTTCGATAAATGAAAATTCATTGGTATCATATTTTGATGCCAATTATTTCGATGAAATTTTGACGTATGTCGAAGTTGCTACGGATGTTGCTGCTTTAATCACGTGTTTTAAAAATTGTTTTAAATATAAATCAAAATTGTTTTCAAAATTTTTACGATTTGCGCTTTCAAAAGAATGAGGAAGCGAATTAAACGTTTCAGTAAAATCGAGGACTCTGACCCCTTTCTTTTGCTGATTCGCTTAATTCCGGACTTGTTCGTTTGAGAATGTAAATTATTATTATTATTATTATTTATAAAATAAATGAAAATTGTTTTCAGAAGTTTTACAGTTTACGCTTTCAAAAGAATGAGGAAGCGATTTAAACGTTTCAGGAAAATCGAGGACTATGACCCCTTTCTTTTACTGATTCGCTTAATTCCGGACTTGTCCATTTGAGAATGTGAAATGTTATTTTTAAAATACACCATTATGCACTTTCAAGAAAACGATGAAGTGAATTAAACGATTTAGTAAAACTCGTGGTAATGGGTCATGTGCGTTTGCGATTTCGGTTAATTCCGGACTCGTTAATTGAATAATTTGTGATTTCTAATTATCATTTCGATAATCGAATGTTGGTGATTTCTGATTTATCATTTTTGATAATCAGATATTTATTGTTTCTAATTATCGTTTGTGATAATTAGATATTTGAGATTTAATTATCGTTTGTGATAATTAAATATTTGCGATTTAAGATTTAATTATCAATTGTGATAATTAAATATTCGTTGATTTGTGATTTCTGATTTATCATTTTTGATAATCAGATATTTATTGTTTCTAATTATCGTTTGTGATAATTAGATATTTGAGATTTAATTATCGTTTGTGATAATTAAATATTTGTGATTTAAGATTTGATTATCGTTTTGATAATTGAATATTTGCTGATTTGAAATTTGATTACCGTTGTGGTAATCCCTGATTATCGTTTTTGATAGTTAGATATTTGTGTTTTCTAATTATCTTTGTTGATAATTAAATTTTTGTTGTCTTCTAATTATTGAATCGATGATTAGATATTGCTGTTTCGTGATTTCTGTATTCTGATTATCTATTTGATAACCAAATTTTGTTGAGAATTTGGGAATTTTTTTATGAAATTAAAAGATTTCTTTGGTGTTTATATAGTACTACGCCGGTGTACCGGCTCAATTTTCTGCTATTCATGACGTTTCCTACGTCTTCTAATTATGGAAATGCCTTAGGGATTTCCGATCCTTATTCTTGAGCAACCTTCTATTCACATCATTGCTTCGGAGGTTCAGCACCCTCGAAATAAAGATGTTTTTCTCGTGAAAACTCAGTAGTTCTCAAAATCTATGGATTTCACATTGGAATCCAGAGAATTCATCGAGCAAACACGTTCAGGCTCTCTCTCTCTCTCTCTCTCGTGCTCTTTGTGGTGAACTTCCTATTTCAAATTTCTTCATCTTGTGATGATATGCTCATATGGTTGTTACTTTTTATCCGTTTGTTCCTTATGATTGCGTGGACGCAATTTCTTTAAGGAGGGGAGTCTGTAACAACCCTGTATTTCGTGTCGATTTATAATCGACATTAAACGATTAATGTTTTCGCTTATTGCAAATTTAAGTTTAATATATTAATTAAAATTCTTTTATAAATTATTAAAAGGAAATTTGGGCTTTAAATTGAAATCGTGGCCCCGTGAAAATTTACAAGGCTTATACCGTTCCTTTTTTCCCCCTTTCTTAATTTTCTTTCATTCATTCTAAAAAAAAAAAAAAAACCCTAGTACCAAATAAACGAAAGATAATGGCGGTCTCTCTCGTCCTACCCCTTCTTCCCAAATTAGGGTTTCGTTCGTTCTGGCTTCGCTCGTCTCTGTGATGCTTCAATTCGTCGACAAGGTGAGTGGTCCCCTTCACTCACATCTAATTCCTCTCGTGTTCGACTGTTTTTGGTTCGATTCTTAGGCACTGACTTGTTTAATGTCGACTTTGGCATTTTTGTGACATTTGATTTCTGTTTTGTTCTAGTTCGTGCTTTTCTATGGTTAACTAATTGATGCTCACGGTTTTGACATCTTTGGTTAAACTGTATTTTGATTTCGTGAATTTCTAGCATCGCCGATCCTTAGAGCTTTGATTTTATGGCCCCTGTGAGGTTCGTCTCTGGCCATCTTTGTAATCAATCCTGAAGCATTGATTTGAAATTTTTTATTATAACCACGGCTTTTAAAAATGTTTGACAATGCTTCGTCTCTTACCTGTTGCTTATTCTCTGTGCACGCCTGTTTTACTGCCTTCGTTTAAGTGATAATTTTCAACCTTGTTCTTGTGCATTTGTATGCATTACATCCGGACTTGTTCATCTAGTCTTTGAGGATGCTCCTTTGTTCAGTGATTATTTATGCCCACTGATATTAATTAAGTTGTATTTTCATATTCATGCACGGGTGTTGTTTGGAATTTGGTCAGTGGTTCAAGTACTGGAATGTGCACCTGTTTACTTGGATTCTTGTTGGTTTAAGTTTAAAAGTTTTGGACTTTCACTTTGTCTTGCACTTGAACGTGAAATCTGTAGTTATGCGTACTGATTTGGAATTTGCAGTTATTACTGTCTCTGTATCTTTAACTGGTTTTGTTGTAATTGGTCCCGAGTTTGAGTCAGGGTTCTCACTGACTTCGATTCACTGATGATTCACTTGCACTGTCTCTGACCTATTGGCATTTCTGTTGCATTTCGTTCTGTTGTTGGTCGGTCAACAAATGCTACTGTAGTTTTCTCTACAACCTTAGTTATATATCGAGTTGTACTCATATTTGTCCCTTGGTTGGTCTGCAACTCTTTGCAGCCACCTCTGTTTCATTTTAGTCCCCATGTTTGAGCTTTGAGTGGTTGAAGCTCTGTTTTCCTGGTTCACCTCTGTTGATTACCTTGGTGACTGACACTGCTCAATTGCTTGTATCAACCCCATTTCCAGGATGCATGTAATCTTGTTGAAGTTAAATTGTAGCGAACCAGATCATTTGAATCTGTGTGATATTAGATTCACTGTTTTTCTGTTGCAGTGTTGTCATTCACTTGTATTATTCATGAGCATATTTGTTCAGTAGCTCACTGTTTTGAGTTGAAATTTCATTATAAATATACTTGATAATGATGTATTGCACTACAACTTTTGTTTGCGTAATTAATATGCAAATATACCTTGGCGTGTCGCTGCTGCGTTGCCTTATCTTTGCGCATTTCTTTGATGTTTCACTGCCACTTTCGTTTTGCATATCTTATATGCAGATACTTGGGCATTTTGTTGTTTCATTACAACTTTTGATTGCATATTTAATATGCAAACGCTTGAGCATATGTGTTGGTGCATATTTGCTACCTAAAGTTTATCACATGTGTGTTCAAGTCTGCATTTTTGATATTCATTGCTGATGGGCTTCATGTAGTTATGTACTCCATTATTTTAGTGAGTTGCATATCAGGGCTGTTGCACAGTAGATTGTTTTTTTTATGTGGTGGCTTGGTACACTGGTGCATGTCTTTGACTGTTGGCATGTGCATTACATGTGTACTTCATACTTGAACTTGAGGGTTGGGCCGATTGTGTACATCATTACTGTAGTGGCAAGGCATTGCACGCAAGCGTGAACTGCAGCCACACGGAATTGAGTTTTTGGGTACATTATCACTGTAGTGGCAAGGCAGTGCACGCAAGCGTGAACTGCAGCCACACGGTACAACATTTATAATATTCTATCTTGTTTCGATTTATTGATCTTATGCATATTCCGTATGCTGTAGTGGCGAGGCAGTGCACGCGTGCGTGTACTGCAGCCCTACTCGTCTTAATATTTTAATTGATATTTCAATGGTTTGAACTATTTCGTTTATTCAATTCAATATTCTGAATTTCATTCTGATTTGGTTGAATTTGCTGATTTGTTGTTTAACACTGCTACGTGTTATATTTATCGTTATCCGATTTCTTTATTCAAGGATCGGATAAACAAGATTTATTGTGACTGTCGTCTTTCATTATTTAATTATTATTGCTTCTGTGCACTAATAACTGAGTTTGAATTAGACTGACCCGAGTATTATTTTCTTTTGAATTTAATACTCGGGTCAGACCGAGTATTTCAGGTTGTAGATATTCTGCTTTGGGTTGCTGCTAGAGCTATGAAGTTCTTTCATATCTTTTGGAGTAGTCGTCGTCATTTGTAGTAGTCTGTATAATTATATAGGAAGATATGTATTCATGTATATTATATACGTTAATGTACTTGTATATGTAACTTCCTGAGTCGACTGTGGTAGTTGTATCATATGTACTGTGTCATATGTATTGTATCAAATGTATTATAACTGACATCAGTTATTGTATATATGAGACTTTCTCTTTTATTTGTGTTCCGCATTATATTATCTGTGTGATATTTTATATTTACTGTTCTAAACTATTACAAACCATCATAGTTCGTTTTATACTGGAATTGGGGTATGTCGATGGGAGAAAATAAATCAGAGATGAAAAATGAAAGAATATATATTTATATACCACTCCCTTTGAGATAACCAATACTAATATAAGGCCTAACTATTGATGGTCGCTCCTCAACAGCCTTATTCTCCATGCGAGTTGACAGCACTACACCGTAGTGTTCTTGGCTAGCGTGGGTATAGAGGTGGGGCGTCACAACTTATCCTCACAAAAAAACTCAGAAAGATCCAATCTACTTGGAGCTATCTTTCCAGTCTTACTCAATCTTATTTGCTCTCCTTTACCGAAGAAATAACAACGAAGTCTTCAACTTCGAATTCCACATTCCTTCATCTCTAATCCATAGAACTCTTCTGATGATCCTGGCTGCCTTATCCTTCCCGATCTTCTCAACCTTCGCTGATGCTTCTCAAAACAAACAGGACCAAAAACAATCCAACAAACGGATCCTTTCAAAAATCTACCAAAATCAAGAACACAAACTCTACTCCACAATCATCAATAGGTTTCACACTTAATTCTCCTATCCAGAAAAGACAAAACAGGAGCAATCGCTAATCTGGCCTTCAAATCTTGAAAAACTTCATGTAGAAACCCTTAAATCCAAACACTGCAACTTCCGGTTGCTTCCACTCTAGAACAACTACCACCTAGCTTCCGTTGCACAACTCTGATCTGGGGAAGATGAGAAAGCCGTCGATGAACACGAGCACAAACTGGGCCAACACATCTGGAAAACTTGGTTTCTCAGATCCATAAAGAAAAAACACAGAATTCTCACAAAATCTTGAGCTACTCCCCAAACCTCTTCCCAGAAGACACCCGGAAAATCTCTGATTACTCTATAACTCCTACATCCTCTAGAAATGCCACAAACTCAAGCAAAAGATTATCCAAGAGAACACTCAACTATCGCAAGTCACTTTTGTGATCCTATCCAGTCCAATATCCAAAAATTACTGTTCTTTCTCTACCTATCAGAACAGCTTTAGTGCTTGACCAATCCATTTGAAGAAATGGATCTACTCTACAGCTTCTGAACACTACCTTTAGGAAACTGCTAAGCCAAAAGATCTTCCGGCTGGAACACAAAACACTCCGAGCTGAAATGCTGCCACAGATGCCAAAACTCCTTATCCAAAGCCCCTTGAGACATTTGGTTCTCAGACCAAATATAAACATCCTGGTGAACTCAGCCACATCACCGAAATAGACATACTTCCTTAAACTTGCTCCAAAGAAAACATCTTTGGAGACATCCATAGTCACTACGTCTCATCACACAGCTACTACTTCCTGAGGTAGCCAAGATACCATACTCGCTTCTGCTTAACCAACAGATCCAAACTCTTGAAAATCCGCTCACATGAGCGCGATCAAACTTATACTTCAATGATGGACTCCGAACCTTAACAGGTTTCCTTCAGAGATCAATGAAATCCTTACACCATAGCAAAGCTCACTCGAAATGGTATTAGGTCTACGGTCTTGACAAATACTCTTCCAACCTCAAACGTTCAAACTCCAACCATTGGTAGTCGAGTACACACACCACTACCGTATGTACCTTTATAACTCATATTTGAAAATCCAAAATGGTAACCCAATAGATAGGTAGAAAAAGATATATATATATATATATATATATGTATGTATAGTTATATATTTCAAAATTACAAGTACGCTCTCTCAATAAGAAATCACTCCTAAGCCTAGGTATTCACTCAACCTAGCGCTCTGATACCACGGCAACGACCCGCTATTCATTCCATAGAATGACGCATCATTAATAAGAAAGAAAGAGATAGAAAAGAAAGAAAAGAAAGAACTAAACAATGTCAAAATCTCACAACGGTACCAATAAATTATATTATATCACAAAAGATATACACAGTATCATATACATCAGAGTTACACAGCTTATACATCACATACTAGACAGTTATAAACACCTGTCTAGTTATAACAACTCAAGTACAACACAACGGAACTCCTATATATCTACAAACGTTGAAGCCTCCTTCTCCATAGCTTCTCTAGAATTCGTCAAAGCTAACCTGAATCCTTTTGCTACTGGTAAAAATTTGAGTACCCAAGAGTTTAAGAAAACAGTATAAACTCCGGGTTAGACATGGGTCTGGTGTGAGTAAACGGGTTAAAGTTGCTTAACTTTAAAAACCTTTGAAAACAAAGGTATCACGTAAGACTTCCCACACATAAATATGGGTAAGTTTTTACCTTACGCTAACCAAAACATTTGACAGGAAATCCAGTTATATTATAATAGGGTCTAGGGTTTTCAAGTAAAATGCAAAAATAGCCGGAATGCTTACATCTCACGTTCCAACATAGTTGGGCACAATCAATACGTACGGTAATTATTGGAGATTGGATTCTATACAATGGTAGGGCTACTGGGGTACTGCCCGTCACAGTACGTGGCCTAGATCGCCGTACCGAGGATCCACCCTAAATCCTCTGCAACACAAGGCTGGAACCATCTTTTACTGGACAGTCCCGAACAAGACAACCCCGTAGTTGTTTCGAACCAACTGCCCACACAGCCGAATAAAAAGCGACTCTAGATAGGGTCCATCTCATCCTACTTGGGTGCTACCCACTTAGCCTTGCTGCATCTCTTCTATTTTAGCCATTCCCGGTTGATGAGGCTTGAGGCTACGATTACCTTAAGAGAACACATCTCTTAGAATGCTCATCGTCCACCTAAAGATTTTTTGAAAGCATTCAATCCATATAAGTTTGTTCTGGGTTCGAACGAAACCGAAGGCTTTATCTTGTTACACTCGTTTTGGAATCACCCTCAGAGTTAACGACGATAACCCTTGCACTTTGAATCTTCATCTTCACTTGAGATTTACGACCAATCGTAAATTTGGATCGATATGATTTCAGATATCCAATTTTGGAAATCCGATCCCGGTCTCATCGAAATCCAAAACGCCATCTTTTAGGTCCAAGTTGTTTTAAAGTTAAAACAATTCAATTCTATTATCTATATACACACAGATAGATAATTCACAAATCGCAATAGATAATCCACATTATCATCACAAATAGATAATTCACATTATCATTATACTTCAACCAAAGCATCCATATCATACATCATCACTCATCTCATATCTGAGATCTAAAACCATTCAAGACAATCAATATCATCCATCCATACATAAGGAAGGAATAATTAATCACACTATCTTTAATTAATTTAAAATGAATTAAATTAATTACCTGCATCTCTAATTAATTTAAAATAAATTAAATTAATAACTTTCATCACATAAATCTTGCTTACATAACCATTAATTTATTACGAAATCAATTAATTAATCACCGTCTAATCATTCATCTTAATTAATCATCCTTGATTAATTATTCTTTAATTATATTTAAGTAATTAGGCTTTAATTAATTTCATAAATTAATTATTCTTAACCATTTACAGTAATTAACCTTTAATTACTTTCATTAATTACATTAATTAATAATCCTTAATTAATTACTTCAATTACTTAACTATAATTAATTACATTGATCCTTAATTAATTACATTAATTAATCATGCTTTAATTAATTGCTTTCATTAATCAACCTTAATAATTACAAACAGTAATTAACCATTCTTAATTACTTCTTAATTACTTTTATAAATCCTTTGATTAATTATACCAAATAATTATTCCTTAAATACTTTTACAAAGTAATCATTCTTTAAATTACTTCCTATTAAGTAATTTTCCCTTATATCAATTACATCCAGTAATTTATTTATCAATTACTTATACTAAGTAATTACACTTATCAAATCTCATTCAATAATTATACTTAATCAATTACCAAGTGACTATCTTTAATTAGTTAACAAATTAATCAACTAAAATTAATCACATTCATCTCTTTAATCACAACTGAGTAATTCATCCCGTAATTACTCTTTAAACAAATTAATTAATCCTTAATTACAAATTAATTATCCTTTAACTATTAAATAATAAACCTTAATTATTAATCGACATCCTTTAATACAAAGTAATTAATCCCTAATTATTTTTATAATTAATTAATTAACCTTAAATAACTAATTAATTATCTCTTAATTATTAATTAATAAAACTTAATTATTAATTAACAACCTTAATTACAAATTAATTAATCCATAATTAGAAATTAATCTATCCTTAGTGACAATTAATTAACCCTTAATAATAGTTAATTAATCCTTAATCAATGTTTAATTTAGATTAATAATCTCTTAATTATTAATTAAGAAAACCTAATTATTACTTAAATTTTTTTCATTAAGTACTTCTTAATTACCAGTTTAATTAACCCTCAATTACCTGATTAATTAATTTCTAATCACAAATTAATTAATCTCTAATCATTAATTAACCCATCATAATTACTAGTTAATTAAATTAATTATTCTTAATTAATTACTTAATTAATCCTTTTCAAAAATTAATTAAATTAATTAATTAAACTTAAATTAATTTCAACTCATTAAAAATCTTAATTATCCTTAAGATAAAACATTATCTTTAATCATCATTAAAACATTTAATCTTAGTAATTAACTTTAGTTAATTAAATCATTAATTAAGTTTTAAAACAAAATAATCATCAATTACTTATATCTTATTATTAATTAACAATCCTTAATTTCAAGTTAATAAATCACTTGAAAACCTTAATTGTTAATTTATAATTCACTAATCATTAACTAATTCAATTAATTAATCATTCTTTAATTATCTCATTAATTATCCAACTTTAATTAAGTTTTTAAGATAAAAACATTTTTATGTTAATTACCTTATTACATTTCAAATTAAGTTTGAAAATAACTTAAGGTTTTAACTTAATACATTTAAGTTAAATAAATCATACAGCTTAAATTTATTCAAAACATTCATTACAAAGAAATGAATTTTCAAGAAATTGACTTAACTTGATTATTTAAATTTTAAAACTTTCTTTTATTTAAATTTTAAAACTTGTTAATATTTTACTTTTGGTTTAACTCATATGTACTTTAACCAAAACCAAATACATCTTCATCTTTTCTTCTTTGTAAAAGAGTTTGATTCAAATTTTAAAACTGTTTGGTTTAAATTAACTGTTAAAATGCACTCACAAACTCGCGTAGACCCTAAGACAAACTCGAGCAAATCATTATTTTCCTCGAGTCAACCCGAAGGAAACCACTTCGTCCTTAAATCAAACAATGGTGCACCGATCATCTTGTGCACCTGCACCAAACATCGGTGAACTTCTGGAATCAACGACCACCGTTGAAAAGTCCCATTCGACCACCTCCCACCATCTGACCATTCAGAAAGAAGATCGAGCTACCTCGATCGAACTGCCCAGTTGAAACTGGAATTCAACCACTGCCAGAAAAGAACCTTGCCTAATCGATTCTGGCCACTGGAAGATGATCAACCTCGACCACACCTTGCCAAACTCTTACACAACCAATCCCTTCAACCTTGACTCACTTGATCAACCATAGGCGACGCCCTCCTCCTAATTCTGACCACAACCAAAATTAGGTTTTAAAACTAAATCGAGCAATTCCCAGCGCCATAGTGGATTAACCACCTTCCACCCATTTTTACCGACTCCTCTGATCATCCATCTAGCTCTAGTAAGAACCACGATCACCAGAAACACTCCAGTCACCAGAAAACCCCAAAACTCCAAACTTCGGTCAACTAAGAACTACACCCTTAACACAATTCTAAAAATTGTAATTTTTGTTTTAAAAATCTTGTTTTCGAGTGATGATTCAAGACATAAACTTAAATCAATAAAATACAACATTTAGTTTTACAAGTTTTACAAATTTCTGCTGTTATTTCCCGAATACAAGCATATTTTAAATCTTACATACTTGTTTACATTTTTAGTACTTAGATTATGCTAAAACTAAGTTATTTTGTTTTTAATCCAAGTGTTAAAAATGATTAAATAAAAAGATATGAATTTTGATTGATGGGTAAACACTGAAACCTGGAAAACAGAGGTATATTGACATGCACAATTCAAAATAGAAGCATACACACAACATTTATACTTATATATATAAACATTGGCAAAGCACTTTCAACACAGCAATTTCACATGCAACTACTTCATTAACTCAAGCTTTTATGTAAATTTTTACTCACTAATATGATGAGCAGAGAAGCTAAAGCTGTTTTTGACAGAGCTTGAAAAACTAGAATCTTTGGAACTGAATGCCTTGATTTCCTTTAAAAATTGAAAAGCTTGCTTTTGCTTCAGATTTACTTGCATGCACTCTTGAAAATGTTACAGGCTTGATTGTTAACAGGGCTTTAGTGCTTTGAGGGATGTGTTCGGGTTTGCAGAACAAAGGATTACATATTCGATTTTAAAATAGAAAAATGGTTGTAGGCTTGAGGAATCATTGCAGATGGATTTGATTTTGGTTTCAGGTTAAGAACAATGATTTTTGGGTTGCATTGTTTGATTTGTTTTGAGGAGTGTTACAGGTTTGCATAGCATATTTGGTTTGAGATATGGTTTCAGGCATTTGAACTTGAATTTGAGGAGGGCTACAGGTTTTAATTCTTGGATCTGAGAATTTGGTTTACAAGGTTTTTGGCCTCAGATTTTTTTCTAGATTTGTTTTCATTTTTGATTTGAGAGATGATTTCAGTTTTGGTTTGATTTTCAAATGCGAAAATGAACAAAGAAAATGGAAGAAGTGAAAGATATAGATTTATATAGATTTGTTTAAAAATTAAAGAAAATTAAATTAAATTATGACACTTGTCATTACAAATCTTAATTATCCTACTCATGTATGTAAGATGCATATAAAATCACCACTTGTAATTATTTATTCTCATTTTATTATTAAATAATTTAAAAGCTTTTGAATTAAATTTCCTAATTAATATATATATTTTAAATGTCTTTCAAATAAAACTTTTTATAAGAAATAAAATGTAAACTAATTATGATTCAAATAAAATCATTTATAATGTACATTTAATTCATTTTTAAATGCTAATATAACTTTTTTGTATTTTTTTACTATTAAATAAATACTTTCAAAATTTATATAAATAATCTCTTTCAGGAAAATAATATAAAACAAAATCTTATTCAAATAAAAACTTTATTCATACATTTCATACCAAAATATATTAAAATAATTATCTTTAAATATTCAAATTTAAATCCAGATTCAAATTCAAATTTTACTTTTAAAATCTAATTTAAAAAAATCAACTCAAACATTTATATTTTTAAATAAACACATTGTTAAATTTTGAAATTGATTACTCCATTTTAAAACAACTTTATACATATACATATACATATACATATACATACATACATACATACATACATACATACATACATACATACATACATACATATATATATAAACACTACTTATTAAATTTGAAAATAACAAGTCTATTTAAAATCAAATTTATAAAATAACAGAAATTAAATAATTATTCTTATTAAAAATCAATCTATAACCATAATCAAAACATCACATTATTATTATTTGGTTATTTATATTTGAAAATAACAATCTTATCAAATTTCAAAAAAAATTAAATTAAGAGATTATCACATTTTATATTCCTTGAAATTTTGGGATATCACAATACTTTAAATAATATATCCTTTTAAAACTTTAAATACAAGGTTTGAAATCCATCGAAAATTAAATTCTCAAATTCTTGTTTTAAATTCATTTTAAATTTCCAAATAAATTTATAACCATAGTTAAAGTTCAATTATTTATATATGAAACAAGATATAATGATATAAAAAATCAAATATTATTTCTTAACAACAAATTCAATATAAATCCAGAAAAATTTATAATATAGTTACAAAATTTGAAAAACCATATTGTGTCAGTTTGCTTTATTCTAGTGTTTTGGAAATCCTATCGATAGCGTTGATCAAACGAATCGATCAGAAACCCAAATCAACATCAATAACTCAAACATCACAATATATAAAACATTTTAAATATTAGTTTACAAATATACTTCAAGAATGATTTGAAGATAAGTTGGAAACAAAGATGAGATGATTAAATAACAGAATAGGAAGATGGATAAGCTTATATAAATCGTGGGCAACCTTAATCAGGTCAACCGTGACTTAAAGAATGAGATCGATGTGGATTTCTGGGGTAAATCAACATTCAATCTCAAGAGATAGAGTTTGGAATAATAAGATATAATAGCATCTAAACTGAGGATATAAAATCTTTAGTGAATCGATGCCGTTGTAAAGGAGTCTCACCCCTTTACAAACAAATTTGAGATCAGCGAGACCACCGACTCATTATAAAGATAATTCAACGTGGAGTTATGGGATACTCCAGAATCAAAAGAAGACGAATAGTGAGGGACACGAATGGATTTTGGAACCGCAGGGAACGTTTCAAAATTCAAAGGTGTCGAGTCAAGAAGGAAAAGATCAAACTTGAATGAAAGTGATTTTGTAAATACATTTACCATATATGCTAAGTTTTTCCTAGAACTATCAAATCCCTGATACCAACTGTAACGACCCGATATTTTTAACCATTCACATCCGCACATGTTCGACTTGAATTGCTCAAAATACCACGTTGTAAATAAAATTTGAAAAATCTCACATCCGCACATGTTCGACTTGAATTGCTCAAAATACCGCGTTGTAAATAAAATTTGAAAAATCTCAGAATATACAGTAAATAAATAATCACATATCACAGACACAGATTATTTAATAATGCAGCGGAAGTAAAAAAGATAGTTGTTCATGAAGCTACTATATAAATATAAGATACATCAAAGTTAAACAAGATACAACAGAAGAGTAACAAGATACATCAAGTACAAATCAGAATACGTCACTGAAATCAGTGGATACTGAAAGCAAAATAGATGGCCAGATCTTCAAGCAAAGCTCCAACTCCAAAGGTGAGTCTTGAATGCTGAATCATTCAGTATGACTCGAGCTTAAAGGAAAACACAAAACACTCGAGTCAGGACATAAATACTTATGAACTGTAAATCAACTCAAGTGAACAGTAACAAAAATGCATCAGTAACTTAAACGATGCTTGGGACCGTCCATCCTCTAAGGATCCGTTAAACTATTTACTATGTAGTAATATTGCGCTATTATAATAATGTCTATAGTAAAATAAACTTACTTTAAAATAGCGTTAAGGAGTGACCCAATATTCCTCTTAACACATAATAGTGCCAATAGTCTATACAGTACCTACATATCTCCTTATCGGGAGACTATGAGAAGATACTCCATAGGTATGACACAAATAGAAACTCGTAGTAAGGCTCGCTATGGTAGGGGACATGGAACACGAGGCAATGCCAGGGTAGATATACCAATTACGTACACGGGCTGGTGGTAACGTAGCAGCCACATACGCCCACCTCGAAACACACTCCCAATCAAAATCGGAGGATGGCCATCAAATCAACCAAAGTAAGAGTATAGTATCGAAGAAGTGCGTCCGACCAGAGGAGCTACCCCTTTTGGCCCGAGATCGCTCATGTTTTAGCCACCTTAAGCCAACTCACGGGATTCAGGTCCACGTAATATACCTCAAGAACGACGCCACCATCCTACTTCATCTGGAAACTCCACCACGTACACGGTTGTTAAAGTGGTTTTCGGAGTTGGCAGAGAGTATGACAACTTCCGTTCACGATCTCTTTAACAACCAATCGTTATTATAACACCGTGGTCATTTCAAAATTGTTTGTTCTTCAAAATCAAATCATTTCATTTCAAAACTATATTCCTTTCAAAATAGTTTATACTTCGAAACCAAAACCACTTTTATTATTTCAAAACTATATCCAAATCAAAATAGTTTATACTTCGAAACCAAAACCATTTTTATTTCGAAAATATATTCAAATCAATACTATATCATTTCCATTTCAAACATATATTCACCACTCAAAAATCATAATACTTTCAAAGTTATAACTCTTTCGCAAATAAAATACTTGAAATCAATATACTTTGAAATCATAACATTTCGAAATCATACATTTGAAATCATGGACCATTCATTTAATTCTATACATTTTACAAATTTATTCAATTAAACCCAAATTTATCAAATTTCCAATTTATTTCAACTCAAACCATCAGCTTCAATTCACTTTAGTTTCCCCACAAACCATTTCAAATCTTATCAATTTCAAATATAGATTTAATCCACAAAATAAACTATTCAATTTTAAAAATATTTCAAAGCTTTAATATCCTACGTTTCAAAACTAATTTTTATAATTTCGTATATCTCCAATTTAACTTCATTATTACTTAGTTTTGAAATATTCATTTCATAAATCCAATATCATTTAAATAAACTCAAATTACAAGTAAACCAAATATCCATTCATACTAATATAAACTTCAAATATTTATTTATCGAATAAATCGAATAAATCAAAATCAAATATCATTTGAAATTCACATTCTTTATCAAAATAAAGATTATGTCATTCAAAACAATTTCAAACTCATTTCCTTTCAAATCCATTATAAATTCATTATCATTCTTACATCCAAATATTCAATTTTAAATATCATTTTAAAATCAGAGATATCATTTAAATATCATTTCAAAACACATTTCAAAATTTCATTTATCTCATTACATTTTATTCCATTTAACACCTAACCAAGTAAGCTTTATTTAAATTCAAATTCAATTTAAATTCCTTAAAATTTAAATTTAAATATTAAAATATATTCAAACTCCTTATATTTCACAAATAATCAATTTTCAAAAGTTATATCATTTAACACTTTAAAATATAACAAATAGTGTTAAAATCTATAACATTTCAAAACATTGACAAATTATAGCAACGATAACATTTATAAAGTGCTATCGTAGCTTATAGTTTTCAAAATAGTTTAGTTCAAGAATAACGACATTTATAAATGCTGTATAAATCATATTTCTAGACTTTGAAATATCGCATTTAAATACTTTTAACATATGATTTATCACAATAAAATTTAAAATCAAATATCCAATTAAGAATTCAATTCGTTTGTTTAGTCAAAATTTCACTATTTATTTACTTATTAAATTTAAACAAAAACTTAACATTTTACTTCAAATATCATTTCAAAACTTTAAATTAAATTTCCATTATTTACTTACATTTTAAAATATAATTTAAAGTCAAAAATCACATGTACTTCAAATTTACATCCTTAAATTCACAAATTCAAAAAATTAATATCTAGTCTTCTCAAGACCGATAAATATATATTTTTAAATCAAAATTTCAAAAATTAAAACTACACATCTGTAGAAAAATCATTTAAAACTATACCACGGGGTCTGTATATAATTCTCTAACCTACGTCAAGTGATACGGATATATATAATTTCAATCCGCATTTTAAAAAGAAAAACCCGGGTTCTATCATTTCAAACCTGCAATCCCAAGTAAATAAAAATAAATAAAAATCATTTAGGCCTATCATTTCAGCCCATAACGATTTTTCCCTATTCTAAAGTCCGTTCTGGTACGTATCATTTCAACCCATAGTGATTCTATTCTAACAAGGAACTTGTAGTGTGAACATATGCAATAACAACATAAACACAGATACTAACATACAAATGTCACCATATAATGTCATATATCATATGTTAGGTGATAAATAATAAAGTTAACATGGTAATAACATGGCATAGCATATCGTATAATCATCATTAAATTGCATAAACATTTTTAATTACTAAACACTTGACATCAATTTACGATTTCATAAGTAGAAATGTCAGAATGAGAAAGACTCACCTTTTCAAGCTGGAGTTAACAAATCAAACTACATGAATAGATTCCAGAAAGAACGATATGGCATGACACAACATGACTTGATTCAATGGGAAGAGAGAGCTAAGATAATCTTGTAAACAACGCATAAACAACAGAAAATATAACATATGAATATATTTAACCAAAACAATATTGAAATGAATTGAGATAAAGAGCAACAAAGACAAGACCATAGAGGAATAAGTGTTAGGCCATGATGGTGTTAAGCTTCATATAGGTGCGGCTACAAGGAGTGTGAAGTGGTAGTAGATGCAACATGAAGAATATTAATGGACAACGCAAAAGGTTTGGTGCATTTTTGGCTCGGCTATGATCATATATAGGTTCGTCCATGTGGTCTTCAGATCTGGACAGAGGTAGAGATGGGTAGAGCTGCGGCTAAAGGTAGTGTAGCTGCTGGAGGTGGTGGCTGAGGGGGTGGCCGAAGTGATGTATGGAGGGTTTAGGGTGAAACAAGTGGTCTAAGCAAGGTTTCAAGGGTGGAACTTGCAAATTTTGTGGTGCAACTTTAATGGATGGTCATGGCCTGGTTATAGTCAGAGGAGGAGGGGAGGTTGCTACTGTAGATGGTGGAGCTGATGGTGGAGCTGATGGAGTGGAGTAGTGGCCAAGCAATCTAAAGGAGGCAAAGGCAAAATCATAGAAAATGATGAGGAGAAGAGATAAACAAAAGAAGCCATTACAATTTTTTTTTCTTTTTCATGGCCGTGAGTTTTTGTCAACTGAGAAGTAATTTCATGTGAAAAATGAAGAGGGAAGTCACGACAATGGCAAAGAGAAGAGTACGGTCAAAAACTAGGAATGAAAAAGGCAATTGGAAATTGAAAAGGCAAGTGTATGAAAAGTCAATGGGAAATGAAAGGTTTTTGACTATTGGAATTTTTTTTTCTTTTAAACAAAATAAAGCAAATAAAATTCAGTAAATAAAAATAAAAATGAAAACAAAATAAAGTGAAAAAGAAAAATAAATAATTATTTTAAGAAAAATAGAAAATAAATAAAGAAATAGTTTAATAATTGAAACTAGACTTGGAAAATTGAAAACAATATACAACAAACATTTGAAAAATATAACTACGCTTACAAAATCATTAAAAATAAAATAAATGCATAACATGCCATGTCACACAAATTAGAACGAGATATGACAACCAAAACTATTATTTATAAAATTTAAAATAAATAATTTTGTTAAATAAAATAATTTACACACAATATTGTAAAAAGCATAACTTTCACAATATTAATCGGATTTCAATGAAATGAAAAGCAGTATTCTTAAAATTCAATTTATTTTCATAATAAAAGATAAAATTCAAACTTTTAAATTTTAAATTTAAAAGTCAAAGTTTGACCATATTGACTAAAATTCACATTTTTGGAAATTATTCTATTTATTCATGTTTGGAATTATAGTTCACATACAAATCAAAATTTATATTTAAAACAACAAATTTATTTATTTTAATAAAATAAATAAAATAAAGTTTTATCCATAATTAAAATAAAGTTTTTAAATCAAAAATCCAATTAAAATAATCAAAATATACAATTAAAATTATCATAAAATACAGGGTTGTTACAGTCGACAACCGGAAAGGGGCCGCAACACTCGAACACAGGAGCATATCGATGGGCAGAGCACATGTGGTAGCCGTGGAAGGGCTAAGATAGAGAAAGTCGGTTTCAATAAGGCAAACAATTCTGTCTTATATAAATGTACATACATATTTCAATTTACATACATACATATATATCTATAGATTTTCCAATTTATATATATATATACACACAATCAGGGAAAAGAGGTATTTACAGTTAGGTATATAACAGTTTTAGTAATATATAAATATGTATGTATATAAGTTTGAGTAAAGGGAAAAGTGTATATATATATATATATATATACAGTAAAGACGAAGAAAGTTTACAGTAAGGTGTAAATTAATTCTATTTTTAATTATATAAGTATATATATATATCCACATACATATTTAATTTGAAACAGTAAATATATATATACATACATAAGATTTTAGGAAGTATTGGAATTTTAAAATGTTGTAAGGTTATAAAAAAACTAGATTTTAAAATTTATATAGGTTTTTTAATATATGCAGTTTCAAAAAAAAAATAAAAAATAAAATAAATATACATGTACACATTTCTAAAATCTACTAGCTTGTTTTAAAAGTAATTTATTAAGGTGATTAATTTGTTTTATTAACTTACTAATTATTTTAGTTACAAAAACATTATTTATTAAAGGAAAATTTGTTTATTATTAGTTCAAAATAAAATTTATCAAATGGTAATTGATTATTTCTGATTAGTTAAATATTAATAAACCATATAATGTTTGTTACAAGGTCCAAAATTGTGGAGGTAATAGTCGAGATGTATCCGATTGCAAACGAAAGTCAAAGGCGAGTTAATCTCACTTATTTGGATTACCATTAAATTTAAATAGTAAAATTTAAATTAATTGTTGAATGATTGAATTGACTGGATGTGATATGTTACATATAGCATGTATATATATATTGGAGTGATCAATATTCCCGTATTATATAGCAGATAAGACCCTATGCGCCCCACTTAATAGCGGATGGCCCCATATACTGCGATATTCCACCTCGATGTGGGATTGGTATGTGCTAACATCTGTGGATGCAGGAAAACAGGTTAAAGGGATCCAACTGGATTCCTCAAAATGTTGAATTTATTTTATATTCAGTAACGTGATTTACGTGATAATCTGTGATGGGTTATCTTGATTATATTGGGAACTGAAATTATTAAATGCTATGGCTTGGTTGAATATATAAATTGATATTTTGAGAAAATTAAAAATATATAAAGTTTAGATTTTTATAGGAAATAAAAATGGAAATTTTTAAGTAAAATAATTATAGTGAATTTGGATAAATTGAAGAAATGAATTTGGAGAAGAATAAAAAGTTTGATTTTGAAACCTATTAAATAAATTCCGAACATGGGAAAGTGGAGACTTTCTATAAATAGAAATAAAAGAGATTGACGACTTAAGTGATATTGTTTAATAATAAAAGAATTTATTTTAAAAATTCAAGTCTTAAATGAGTTGAAAGAAATAAAAGGGGAATTTTGAATAAAGGGTGAAATTGATATTTTCAGTTAAATAAGATTTTAAATCATAATAAAAAGTAAAATCTGAAATTAATGGCTTTTGAAATAAAATTGAGTAAGTAAAGGAATTTATTTTGAATGGAGTAAATTTTGGAAATCGATTTGAAAATTTATTAAGTGTTTGAAACTGTGATTTAAAAGGAGGATGAGACTATGGAATTTATAAACTGGGTTTATAAAGTGAAATAATATATCAGTGAATATTTGGAAGTATAAATTCATGGTGGGAATTTATAAGGGAATGGGTAATTTGTTTTAAAAATAAATAGTGGTTTTTTTTAAAGGCGTGGAAAGGAAATGTATTTTCCTAAAAAGCCAAGTGTATCTTCAAAGAAAGATTTCCAGGTTTTAGTTAGAGGTTTTAAAGTGGTTTTAAAAATGTTTTAAAAAGAAATTATTATTTATCGTTTAAAATTTTTAAAAGTAAATATTTATTAAGTAAATTATATAAGTAAATTATTTTAAAGGTTTAACTAGTATGATGATCTAAAAGATAATAATTTAATATTTATATCTTATGGAATAACTTTTATTTTAAAGTTAGTTTTGGCTTAAGTTTTACATGAGAAATTATTTTTAAAATTTCATAACTAGTATTTTAAATAAAGCGTTTTAAGTAGTTTTTATTTTAAGTGTTTTAAAGTATATATTTTTGGATAGAGTGATTTAAATTATTTAAAAATCTAAAGTACTAAGACTTGGTGATTTTCAGTGGAAATAAAACAATTGGGTGGAAATTTACTTCCACGAGAGAAAAGTGAGATGAATTTTTTTTTTCCAAAGGGTTGAAGTGTGGAAAAATATCTTGCGAATATATTTTGTAATAAATAATTTCCGAAATTATTAAGGACTGATGGTTGTTTGTGGTGTTATAGGATAGTTAAATAACCGACTATTAATATTGGCCAATGTGCTGATCGTTTCGAAGAGACCGAGATCGGGATTAATTTTATGAAAACCACTTCGATCCGGTTTGAACGTTTTCCTGAGGAAGACAAGAGCTTGGAGTCGAAGATGGAATAGTGAAGTGCAAGGGCTTATCGCTACTAATCCTGAAGGTGATTCCAAAATGGATGTAGTAGGAGTAGTGCCTTCGGTTCCGTTCGGACCCGGAACGGACTAGTATGGACGAATGCTATCAGAACATCGTCAGGGGGACAATGAGCATTCTAAGTGTATGTGTGCTAAAAAGGTAACGCGTAACCTCGAGCCACATCAACCGAGAATGGATAAAACAGGGAAGGTGCAGCAAGGCTAAGTGGCTAGCAAACAATTAGGGTAAGGTCATCCATGTCTAGATGTCCCTTTATTTCGGCTGTATGAGCGGTTGCAGTTCCCAACCACGGGGTGATCTTATTCGAACTATTCAGTAAGGGGTAGCTCTGGTCTTGTGTTGTAGGGGATCAGGGGGATCCTTGATATGCTGATCTAGACCAGGTACTGTGACAGGCGGTACCCCAGTAGCCTGCCATTATATGAAATTTAATCTCCAATAAGCGCCTGTACGGTTTTGATTGGGCAACTATTGCTGATACATGAGATGCAAGCATTTCAGCTAGATTCTATTTTACTTTCTATACACACTATTATAATATCAGATAGATTTGATAATAATGTTTTGGTTATTGTAAGGTAAAAACCCGGCATGTTTATTTGTGGCGTGGCCTTACGAGATATCTTTGATTTCAAAGAATTTTGAAAACTTTAATAATCCAATTAAGTGTGTTTTCTCAAACTGGTTTTCCAGACTGACTCGGATATTATTTTATTATAATGCTTGGGTCAGACCAAGTATTATAAAATACAGATTCTGGATGGACTACTATGGAGCTCAGGGGATGCTTTGGACGGCGAGACGTATCACACGTATTTGATATATTATCCGCTGTGTATGGCTTGCTGCATAGTCAGCTTTTGTGAGGATGGTTATAATAACTGTCCAGTTGTGTGCTATGAATTTTGTTGTACTCTGATGATGTAATGTGTATAATAGATACAGTTCTTTTTGTATAAAGATTCAGTCATTTATCTATTATATATTGTTCCGCTGCGATTGTGAAATTCTGATATTGTTTTCTATTTCTTCTTCTACTTCCTTCTTCTTTCCCTTATGGACTGGTTTTTCGGCATTCGATTGTTCGGCATTTAATATAGTGGACATATTGATGTCGATTTTCGGGCGTCAAAAAATAGTGTCATTACATTTATCATATATATTACAAATATATTTTAAATGAATTATTTAAAGTACTATTTCAAAGCATGTGTATCACATTGACATACACATATTATAGAATTTGATTTTCCTGGTTTTCAATTTTCTATGTAACCGCAATATTTTCATCTTTCAATTTTCTATGTAACCACAATATTTTCACCACACCCATGTGCGAAGCACCGGTTCGCACTAGTTAAAATAAATATCAACAAACCAGATAAGAATTATCAATATATGCTAACCGTAGAGCAAGAAATGAAATTTATTTGCAACACTCCTAACGTAAATTCGCAGTTCATAAAATATTATCCAATCAACGGATATAGAAGTTTACCTTGTCGTGGAATTGCGAAATCAAATACTATGAAACTAAAATAATACTTTTTTCAAAATCTTTTTCTCTTTTTTGATGCTAATATATTTTCTTTTGTTTTCTTTATAAAATATGCACTTTCTATCTTCGTAATGCTTATATGTTTTCTCGCATTTCCTATCTTTTGCGTATACATACATACATACATACATACATACATACATATATATATACTCGATTCATTCTTTACTTTATATTCTCTAATGTTATTATTTATTCTTTCTAATTTTTAATATCGTAAAGATTTTTTTATTCAACATATTATCACTATGCGTTTAAATGAAATTAACGAAACTACAATAAATGATTACATATTCGAATGTTCGACTCCTCTACGATTGTGTAATTTCACTGTTTACAACTACTGGTGTGGTTTTTCTTGAACGAACGACCAGAGAAGATCGTGGATACAGAATGCAGATGATCAATCGAATACTACTGAATGATTTAACAACAAATCAATTTGAAAGGGTTAAAAAAAATAACACGAGCTTACATTGTTCGATTTTAATCTACATCGATGGGTCAATTATGGTCAAATTTAATCACTATAGGAAAAAATAGAGAAGTAAAAATATAAGTGGGTATTTCCAAATGCAGATAATGTCATATCCGTATCCGCATCCAAAATCATTTTAATATATTATTGCTCATTTTTCTCACAAAGCAATGAACAGACCGGCCCGCCAGTTTTTGTATGTTCTCCCCTCGCCTCAAATGGCCCAGATCACTTCCCCCGTCTTATTATCCTTACAAATACATGTGTGGTCCATATTAGACCATAGTCCAATGGCTAACAACTTCTGCTAGTGGCCCGACGAGATATTTCTTTTAGTAAAAGAGTTGCTCGTCCAAGAGTACATGCTTGCATAATAATGGTCATTCTCACGCTCTCCTCTACGTGCCCCTAAGCCTCTCACATGCAACCAACCTAAGGGTCTGTCTGTCTCATATATCTTGTATTGTCTTGACTCAGCAAGCCTTTGCCTAAAACACCTGGCCACCTCAAGAAGAAGACACAAAGACTGTGCACTATTCCACTGAAAATATTGGCATAATATGATGCTATTCATTTGACAAAAGTGGCATTGTGAAGCAACCACTACATTTCCTTTACAGTCCATATGGCAATGTATTACTGCTCAAAAATTCTTTGTTCCCATCCTCTACTCGACAACAACATGTCTTGGTATGGTTCACCGGATGGACATCATTTGCTCCAATCATCCCAATTAGCTTTCTATTTGGCCCGTATATGAATCATCTAAAGCCACCAGTGGTTGCGAGGAAACATAGAGATTTGCATATCTATCTAAGCCGTCCGAACCAGATTTCAGCTTTTTTAAATACAAATGAATGCACTTGTACAAAAATAAAAATGCCGTTTATTGCTTATTTATCGTCTCTTTTAATCAAGCAATTGTAACAGAGAACTCAAAATAATATAAACTACCGTAGTGGATGTAGATTATTCTTGATCGAACCACTCTAAACTATATGTCTACACTTGTTTTAGCACTTACTACCTTATTTTTGTCTCATTTTTAATTTGTTAATCACTATATTAGCAAGCAATTTTTGTTAATATGAACTCATAATCGCAATTTCGAGATTGACTAAATTTATAGCCAGCATTTTGACGCTGGAAGGAGGACCACCCCTAAAGCTCTTAAGTTTCATCACTTTTCTCCTCTTCAAACTACTATACTCAAAAAGTCACGCCTTGCTAAACAATAGTGATAGTGAGGCCAATAACTCAAATGGCCACAATACCAATGGCGCTACTAGAGCTAGCATCGTTTGTCCTATACTGGTCTTGAGCAACGACGTACAGTTAAACCTAGTTAATGGTCTGACTATATTGGATAGATTGTCCATTTATTGAATCAAATCAAAGATTAACTGGATTCTTAGGACACTGTCAACTACAGCTTGGTCGTCCTAGTAGTGGCAGACCAAACCATCATCCGTTCCATTATCGCTTGCACTTCAACATAGCGCATGATGTCTGTGAGATGGTCATGCAGGAGATCCATATTGAGGTCGCTCCCATCTGCAATAGCGATCTACATACTATGCATGAACAAGACTTTACCAACAACGTCCTCGTACTTGAATTGACACTACATCAAGGATCTTTGGCAGCCTGTTGTTACTCCTCGGTAGAAAGACAGTTTGGATTTGATCGTCTTTGGACAGCGAATGTAGGGCATGACTTGTGCTTTGATCGTTTAAGTGTTGACAGAAGGGTTAGGGCCCATGAGCAAAGAGAGCTCTCAGTCTACTCCCAGCCCCAGGAAGTACTTAGATCTAGATCCCGTGAAAGGGGAGATCAAAATTCCAGGTCACTCTTTGTCGAAAAAACATAAGATCACCTACCTATGTCCTTCATCACCAATCTTTGTCACCGTATCAGCATCTTCAATCTCCTCCACCAACTAGACATCAAATAATCCATCTCTTGTAAGAGGTCAAAACCACCCACATCATGCAGAAGAGGACCTCTGATAAGAAATAACACATCTACAACGACAATAGACATTAAGGATATGGATTAGCAACACTGCTATGAGCGGTTGTCCGATGATGAAAAGGGGAACCGATTTTTAAGAAATTTTGGGAACATATATCGGAGGTATGCCCTATCTCCTATCGATAGATACGATAGAAGTGCTGACCTGCCCTACAACATAGTAGTTTTGAACTTCATCGCCCGAGCCGAGCAACTCTCCGGTAATGCAAAGTATCTCCTATTCCTCTCTACCCTGACCGGACTGGCTCATGTTGGTTTTTGCATCTTTAAGCGGGTATTATTCACTCTTGGTACTAGTTGTATATAGATTCTGAAACTCACTTTTTTACCTTGTGATCTAGAATTATGGTAGCCAGGAGCTATGCAACATAAGATGGTTCGGAGGAGTAATCTGCTACTATGTCAACCGCTTCAACAAAGAATCAACCTATGCAAGAGAAGCGGACAAAAATAGCATGGTGGTCGTCCTTTGTTTTGGAGTGAGGCACCGATCCAAAACATGGAAGGAATTGCAAAAGCAACCCTATAACAACCCACCACCTACGACATCTTGACCCACATTTAAAGTGGCACTGACATCGTGAACCTCATAGATGTAAAACCATTTTGAAGTAAAAAGTATGTAAAATAGATTACAGAGCTATCTGTCAATACCCAAGGAGTTTATTTGATGACAACAACCATATAAATATTGTTACAAATATTTTCCCGGGTTATATAGTGTAATATATAGGATATCAAGAATTTTAACAGATTTATACAAGTGATGGTTGAATAAAATCTTGAAGAATTGATCAGTATAAATTAAGAGTTGATAGAGACATATTTAAAGACGCTTGAGCTTTGAAAAATTTAAGAATAAAAGCACGAAGAATTCAAAAAATTTGTGTCAGTATTTTATCGAGTCTTAGATTAAGGATAAAGACCCTAGTATTGTCATATCTTTAATTATCTTCACTTCGAAAATCATTTTTCATTCAAAATATTTTATAAAAGAATAATAGTTAATTTACTTACCACATCAATTTTAATAGAGTTTTTATAAAGAAATATAGTTTAAAACATTTTCAAAGTGGTTCTGAACATATACAAATAAATATATGTTGACATATAAAATATTTGTATGTCGATATGTAGATAATTGAAATGTTATTTTAAATTTTCAAAAAAAGAAACTTTTGGAATCATCCTTTCATGAATGGACACAACTCTTCAACCACTTTTTAAAGGCATCCGATTTTGAATTTTTAACAACAATTCTAACTACTTTATTTATTTCTCTTCTCTCTCATTCTCTTTAAGATTCCAACGAAGTACTGTCAATTTCTACATCAATTCTCTTTCTTTACATTCATATGAAAGATCTGAAAAGAATCACTTCTATTCTACACCATTAACTCTCTGATCTTCACTCAATTCTACTCAAAAGAAAAGATATTCCACAATTGAAGGTCTATGGGAAATCGTATCAACAAACTACTAGGAGCTGTCATCAAAAGATTCGATTTCTCATAATCCACTACTACTTATAAAAGAGTGATCTCAACCACTCGAGTGAAGTTAAAATGAGATTATAAAGGGAGTTGTCCTATCTCCTGGTTAATGACAGGATAGGTGCTCTAGTTACCTGAGTCAAATTTTTAAGGGTGTTGTCCCACCTCTCGAGTAAAAGGAAGATAGGTATTCTGGTAATCTAAGTCAAATTCCAGAGGATGTGTTAGTTACCCAAGTCAAATTCCAATAGGTGTTCCTTGCCACTTGAGTCAAAGTGGTGTAAAAGGTGATCTTGCCACCTGATTTAATGTCAAAATGTGATTAATGAATTCTATATGGGGTATATGACTGGACGTAGGATTGGGAATCCAAACCAGTATAAAATTCTTTATGTCGTCTTTACCTTTACTTTTACTACATTTACTATGATCCTATTGTTGTGTGATTATATTATTACCCGTTTGAATTTTCTGTAATAAAATTTGAAATTCGCAAGTTTAATTATAAAAGGTTTAAATACACTTTCACCTCTTTCTAGTGTAAAATAACCTTAAGATCCATTCCACTATCATGCAGATTAGGTTATCACACCCATCATCACCCCATCCATGCTATCTACACTACTTTATACTATCCGAAACTTAGAGCGAAAAGAATAAAACATAACAATCAATGATACAATCTAAAACAAAAAATTGTAACATCAAATTAACTACAACAGCTCTTTATACTAGTAAAGGAAATCTGATGTATGGTAATAAGATAGGTAGTTAATGGATAAATAAATGCCCGTCTCCATTGCATCATCATCGCCTTGGATAACTAAAAAGAAGAAAAAGGATAGAGTTTGGCAAGTGAAATACATCATATAAGAGTATAATACTAAAAAGTTAGTAAAAAACATTTATACTCGAAAACCATACCTTAACCTATGTCATCTGCACCCAACAATTCAGCTAAAGATAATATAATACGATAATGGCATTTATGCTAAGGTATTACCAAAGTCTATCTTATGCCTAAAAGTCCCAACTCACATGTTGAAAACATATGCGATTCGTTATTGAAGAACTATATATCTCAGCCCACTATGCTTAATTGTATACCAAGGACTCAACTCCTTTAAATGTACCATCTCATCAAATTATATGCGACTCGCTACTAAGGACTACATGTCTCTGCCTGCTATCGCCAAATTATATGCGATTTACTATTGGAGAACTACATTTCTCAGCCCGCTACCATCAAATTGTATGCGACTTCGATATATATCATGAAACCGTAAGAAACTCACCGCCGAGGAACAAAATGCCTCAGTCTACTATCATCAAATCATAAGCAACTAGCTATCAAGGAACAAAATGTCTTCGCCCACCTTTTCCAGATCGTTAACAACTCACTACCGAGGAATAGTATGTCTTAATCCACTATCGATAGTCTAACAATGTATAACGAACCTACACAAAACTAAGACATTTTTCTAAATTATATCAAAACACAACACACAACATACCAAAATGTTCCTCATCCCAACTCCTTTTTTAGCATACAAACATACAAAAACATAACTACATCAATCTAACTTCCATCATACAAGCACAATCATAATCAAGAGTACACAATTTATATGACAGATAAAAACGATGTTAGGTGAGTGCAAATGCAACTAACATGGCCTCCTTTATGAATGCATATGTAGTGACAATTAAAATGTATGAAAACGTCCTAATATATGCATATATATATATATATATATATATATATATATATATATATATAATTCTACATATATGCACATAAATTCATCCATATGTAACAACCTTATCGGAAAGCAAGTAAATAACCATGTCTATGAACAACACATAAATAAACATATATAGAAAGAAACAGTGAATAACATATGTATAATCATTTAGCATAAGTTAGAACCTGTGTAGTTAAAGTCCTACTAAAGCCCTGCAAAATCCCCGCTGTAATGCATAGCGCTCTTCAACCACTATGCTTTTTCAATATAATGCTTTTAAATGGTAGATCCTCTTTAAGCCATGCTATTTTTTGCTACATCAAAACTTTTTAGCATCCTCTAGTAACATTAATATAAAAAGGTTGATTTGACTAGTTCACTTTTATACCAAATCAACAAGTTAGGATAAGGGTATAATTAAGCCATAAGTGCTCAATATAAGTAAGAAATCTATTATAGTCACTAAATCTGGACTTCATAAATATTGATATTCATCGATTTTGTTATATAATATTAAACAATATTTCTCTTTCCCAAATGATGTGAAAACGAGAATAAAATAACTCTAAATATCCGACTGTATATTTAATGATGCCTTTTGCAACTCTGCTATTTTTCGCTATATCACCGCTATAACTTTTTACTCCTTTGACGTTATGGAACCACTAAGTACTTTAACTACTTAGGTTAGAACACACCTTAATATAGATGTCTATCCTACATTAGTACACACACTCAAAAGCCAACACAGTATGAACTAAACTCGTATAACTCAAATAAAGCAACCAAAATATGTCATAAGAACGTGGATAAAACCAATCCATACATTGTAATAGCCTGGTATTTTCAACTATTCGCATTCACACATGTCAGACTAGAATTGCTCAAAATATCATATTGTTATTTGGAAAAACTGAGCATATACAGTAAATAAAATAATCACAGAATCGCAGACACAGAGCGATGTAACAACAAGCAGCGGAAACAAAAGAATAATAGTTCATGAAGCTACTATTTATATATTAGAGTTAAATAATATACAACATAAGTCTCAAATATAGTCAAACACAAGATCATAATACATCACCGGAATCACTTGAATAACTGCAAGTTGAAAAGATGTAGATGGATCTCCAAACGAAGCTCCAACTCCAAAGGTGAGTCTCGAAAGCTGTATCACTCAGTCTGACCCGAGCGTAAAGCAAATACACAAAACACTCGAGTTGGGATTAACATTCTTATACCAATAAATCCAACTCAAGTGAAATAATAGCTGAAATACAAGTAACTCAAAGGATGTTTGGGATACTCATTCTCTAAGGATCCGTTAAACTATTTACTTTGTAGTAATATACGCTATTATAATAATGTCTAAAGTAAAGTAAACTATTAAAATAGTGTTAAGGCGTTATCCATATCCCCCTTAACACATTTTATAATGCCAATAGTCTATACAGTACCATAATACCTCCAGATCGGGAGGCTACCAGAGGATACTCCATAGGCACAACATAAATTAAACTCGTATAAGGCACGCTAGGGTAGGTGACATGGCACAACTAGGCAATACCAGGGTAGGTATACAAATTACACTTCTGGGCTGATGGTAACGCATAGCAGCCACTACCGCCCACCTCGAGCCACACTCCCAAATCAAAAAAAACAAAAATGGTCACCAAATCAATCATAAAGTCAGAACATGGCACTGAAGGAGTGTGCTCGACCGGAGGAACTACCTCACTTGGCCCATCGATTGCTCCTGTTTTAGCCACCTTATGCCAACTCACGGGAGTTGGTTCCGCGTATACACCTCAATAGGACATCACCACTATCCTACTTCACTTTGGAATCTCCACCACGTACACGGTTGTTAAAGTGGTTTACGGTATTGGCAGGGAGTATGACAATATCCGATCCCGGTCTGTTTGACAACCAATCGTTATTATAACACCACGGTCATTTCAAAATAATTTATACTTCAAAACCAAAATTTCATTGCCATTTCAAAACCATATCAATACGATATCATTTCCATTTCAAAAACAAATCAGTATGATATCATTTCCATTTCAAATATATCGATGTTCAAAATCATAGCACTTTCAAAGTTATAACACTTTCGAAACCAAACACTTGAAATTATAACACTTTCAAAACATAATATTTTGAAATTCATAACTTTGAAACATAACATCCACCTCTTAATCCGTTTAAATATTAATAACAGTATATGTAATAAAATAGTTTATAACGTAAAATAGTTTAAGTTAAAATAGTTTTAATATTAAAATAATTAGTATATTAAAATAGTTTATATTAAAATGGTTTATAATAAAATAGTTTACTATAAAAAAATTATAAAGTAAAATATAAAATAGTTTTAAATATAATTTAAAAATACTTTATATAATAAAATAGTTGCAACGATCCGATTTTTCGACTTTCAAAAGTCGACATCAATACGTCTACTGTATTAAATGCCGAACAATCGAATGCCGGAAAACCAAACCATTAGGGTTAAAGAAGAAGAAGATAGGAGAAGAAATAGAAACAATAACAGAATCTCACATTCGCAGCGGAACAAAATATTATAGATAAATGAATAATCTTTAAAACAAAGGACTACACTAGTTCATACATACATCATCAGAGTATTTCAATAACAAAACAGTGGAAAAGAATATCATATACTAGTGAAACGTCCCGACATCCAGCATGTCTCCCGATCTCCAAAGCATACTTTTCTGACTTCGCTCTAGAACAGCTGATAACCTGACTCTAGGCTGTCCGTGTGGAAAATTGTGGGTACCCAGAGTATAGAAAGGGAACAATAAACTCCAGTTCAGTCATGCGACTGGTATGAGATCTTAAAACAGTTATTTTCACAAAAGGAAATAAAAAGAAATCCGCTATGCTTTTTGGAAAATGAAACTACCATAAGGCCTCCCGCCACACACACAATGCAATCGCACAATTGGAGGAGATTTCTCCTTATGATAGTCAAACATGCTTGATATGCAAAATCTTTTTAATATTATCATTAGTGCATAGTGCGAAAAACATTTTGAAAGTATAATATTAATCTTAGCCAGCATACCACCATTATGGTATACCTACTATAGCTTCCATGTTCAATAGCAGGTTATCACTACATTCCATGACAGGTTATACAATTAAAACCGTACAGGGCTCGTATTATTTTGTTTGAATTTCCAACAAGTGGTCTGGCTAAGGAACTTCCTTCACCGAATGAGTATGCCTCTGGAGGGATGCCCCGAGAACTTAACTAGCTGTTTGCTAACACAAGGCCGAGTAACCTCTATAACTAGGTAACTAACTGTCACGAGTATGCCACCTCTCGGTCTAGGCCGACCTTTATTCGAGGCGCCTCAACAACCAACAACCACATAAGTAAACAATTTGGGCTTCATACCAGAATACCACATTTATCTACACAAGTTAAATATCTGGACTCCATACCAGATACCACTTTTTATCCAGAAGGAAATGTACATATCCTGAGGGGTGCGACCCCCATAACTTTGCTGCATCTTTTCCCGTTTCGACCATTTCTAGGGTGTGAGGTTCGACGAAGTCTCGTCCACAAAGCTAAGCTTTTCACAAAAGCCATGCTTCGATTAACAAATGATCAGCAACACTTAGCATGCCACATTACCAAATTGGGAGTATATCACTAGTAACCATCAACTATATGACCTCTCAGCTCGTATGTCTCAGAGAAGGATGTTAAACTAAGAGAATAAAATATCCACCACCAACAGAAATGTATTTGATAGAAACCAACTTTACATCTCAAAGTGTAACGTCAGACACACATCCATACAAGTCCATTTTGGGTTCGAACGGAACCGAAGGCACTTCCTCCAGTTAAGGAAAGAAGCCTTTGCAAATTCGGATATTCACTAATCACGTCTGGACTCCCCATCACAAAGGGTGATATAAATCTCTATACCGGAGCAACTCGGTGTAGAGACATTCGACAGGTAATCCTTTCATTTTAGGAAATACCCGGTCTTCAACACCATCTTCAAATGCAATCCAAATAACAACAAATTTCCACTTTGATCTTTAAACAAAAGATCCATCACAAAGATTTGATGTGGTTTTCGGATAACCATTTGGAACCCGACCCCCGGTCGCATCGAAATTCAAATGCCATTTAAAGGCCAGTATTGTTAGTCGGTTATTTAACTATCAAACAACATTCACAACAATCACGAAATTAAAATAATTTCCCCCAAATTATTTATTTCAAAATATCTTCGCAAGATATATTTTCGCACTTCAACCCTTTGAAAACAATTTCAAATCATTTTCCTCACGCGGAATAAATTTCCAAATATTAATTATTTCCACTGAAAATTTGCCGAGTTCGAATACTTTAAAATAATTTAAATTACTTATCTAAAAAATATGTACTTGGAAACATTTAAAATAAAAGCTATTTTAAAAAAAAATTATTTTAAAATATTAGTTATGAAATTTTATACCAATATCTCATATAAACTCAAGTCCAAACTAGTTTTAAAAGTAAAGTTATTTGATAGAGTATAATTATTTAAATAACCATTTTCTAAATCAAATATCAATTAAACTTTAAATAGTCACTCCTATAATTAACTAAATAAATCCTTACTCTAAAGATTTAAAAACCAATTTAAGAAAATAATTTCTCCAAAGCATGTTTTTTATTTTAAAACCATCCTTAAAACTTTTAATTTATATTTATGAGCTACTTTGAAAACATACTTGGCTTTTCGGGGAAAATACACTTTCCATTTCAAAATAGTCCATTTAAATCAATTAATAAATCATTCTTGATTTATCTCAAATTTACATTTCAAATTCATAAATTTTTCTTTCCACACTTTTTTTAAAAATAAACCAATATTTATTTTTAAAGAAAATTTCCCTTTCCTTTATAAATTCCCAATATGAATTTAAATTTCGAAATATCCACTGATATACGATTTTTCAAATCGATTTTCAAATATTAACTTTCCAATACCAAATAAATTTCCAAATTGATTTCAAAAAATTTATTTTCAAACACCAATCAAATTCCAAATTTATTTCCAAAAATTTATTTCAAACACCAAACCAAATTCCAAATTGATTTCCAAATTTGCTACCTTTTAAAACAAATTCCTTTATTCCTTCCAAACTATTTAAAATCCGAATTTGTAATAAATTCTTCAACTTTTGAACAATATTACTCAAAATCCATTTATTAAAATATTTTTCGATATTTTGGAATTTATTCGATAGGATTTAAAAAAAAATCAATCTTTACCCTTTAAAAATGACTTCTTTTAAATTTATTCAATTCTCTAAAATTAATTTACTTAAAATTTTCTACTTTAATTTCCAAAAATCCAATTATGTTCATCCTTGTATTTTAAAATACCAGAATATATTCGGCCAAACCATAGTCTTCAATAAATTTCAATCACTAATAAAATCATTCACAGATTTTCAATAGTCACATCACAACATATGAATTAAATTCAACAATTTGAGAAATACAGTTGGATCCTCCCAACCTGTTTCACTGCATCCATAGATGTTAGCACAACAATTAAATACCAATTCCACTTCGAGGTGGAATATCACGGTATATTGTATTATATTATATCATCCGCTATTATGCGGCGCATAGGGTCTCATCCGCTATATAATGCGGGAAATCAATCACTCCAATATATACACACACACATACTATCACATCCAAACAATCAATCAATAATTGAAATTCTAATTTTTTTCAACTAAGTGAGAAGATCTCACCTTTGCCTACGCATGCAACCTATTTCCATCTCGTCTTGTTTTCTTCACAGTTTTTGACCTTGTAATTCATTATATAATTTTATTAACACTTGGCAAAAATTGAAAAATTAATTATCATTTGAATTGATTCAAAAAATAATTTATTATTTATCAACTTAATTGGTGATTTTCTTTTAAACCAATAATTAAATTTTTAAACTAATTTTCCCTTTAATAAATTTTATTTTATCTAATAAATTAAATTTATAACTAATTTTCTTTTACAAATTATTTTTGTAAAATAAATTTAAAATAAGCTAATTAAACAAAATAAATCACCTTAAAAATTTATTTTAGAATAAACTAGTAAATTGAAACATGTGTATGTATATTTATTTTATTTCTTGCATATACTAAAAAAAACTTATATAGATAAATATCTAATTTTTTTAACTTTACTTACTTTAAAATTTCTATATATATATATATATGCATATATTTATTTTCAAAATCTTTCATATATTAAGTTTTCTCGTTTACCTATAAAAAATTAAATAAATATAGGCATGCAGATATATATATATATATATATATATATATATATATATGATTAAAACAAAATTTACCTTTTAAACCCTACTGCAAATTTTTTTCTATTTAACTGTACTAAAAAAATATAAATTTATTTTAATTTAATTGGAAAACATAAAAAACAAATATCTTCTGCCCTCTGACATCGAATTCACGACCATCAGTCTGAAGGTCTAAACCCATGCGAACGAATGCCTCGGTTCGCGAGCTCTAACCTGCTTTCGACGACGAACCCTAAACCCTTGCTTGCCTCGATCATTGCCTCGCTATCACCATGCGCCACCAATGAGAGTCGACATGCCCTTCACACCACTGTTTCTTGCAATACGTCGCGATGTCCTTTGCTGCCTTGCTTCCTCGCCCTTGCTCGCGACTAAGATCGACAATTGATTATGGGAGAACGCGATTTGAAAGGGTTTGAATGATAGAGGAGTGTGGCCATGGCTTCTTCGATTCGATTCGATCGACACTACAAGGAAGAGAAGAGCATAAATGTGATTTTCTTCGATCTATTTCGAATCAAAAATTATACGAAAGAGGAAATCGATTTCCCCTGGCTTTGACCGCTTTAATTTTTTTTCGAACTCAATCTGATTTTGATTTTTTAGAGAAGCGGCCATTATCTATTTTTTTTGAACGATATATTTTTTTCTTTGTTTTAAACGAAGGTGAAGACACGGATCTGATTTTTTTCTTTTCAGACGAATGCGTGTTCCGCTACCAATGACACGTGCTAAAAATTCTACACGTGTATACAAAAACTATAGTGTTTTCAATTGCAAAAATATTAATTATGTTTAAATTTAAATTCTAATTCAAATCGTCCTGATTTCCGCAACTTATAATCTCGATCTCCCATCGAGGCATGCCGCCAGGCGTTTATAATGTTAAAGCCCTATTCCGAACGCAATGAAAAGGTTTCGAGTCCAAATTCGGTCTTATGGAGAATATAGCTTTTTTGGGACCCAGCTTTTATATTAAATTTTTTATTTAATTTCAGCGCGCATGTAACATCCCGCCTTTTCGCACGATTTAAATTAACGATAAACCACACAGGTCAGACTTAAACCATACTGAAGGGCAGATTGTTGTGGGATAAATAAGAAGAAGCAAAGAAAGAAAAGGGAAAAAAGAACAAAACAAAATCTTGTAGCGGAACGATAAAATATAATAATCAAATATACAGTTCATGAAGCTGTTTTACAAAAACATTTGATTATTCTTATACAATATATTTCAGAGTTACACATACCAAAGAATAATAACAATGCAGCGGAACAATATGATGCAGTGGAACACTATAGTAAATAATAGTAATTACAATCTTCGTCTTCGTTCTCCAAAATAAGGCCTTCAATCCCTGAAATGCTCAGGCTAACCCGAGCGAATTGAAAAGACAAAATACTCGAGTCAGAACTAAAAGATCTTATGTAAGTTAAATCAACGGTAAATAAATATGAGTGTAAACGGCCTCGGAGATGTTTACGGGGTTTGACATCTCCTATCCAGTGTCTAATGTGAGTGCAGTAACTTAAGAGATGCTCGGGATTCACATCTCCTAAGGATCCGTTAAACTATTTACTATGTAGTAATATTTTGTTATTATAATAATGTCTAATAGTAAAATAAACTTACTTTTTCATAGCATTAAGGGGCTACCCATATAGCCCTTAACACGTAATAGTCTCAGTAGTCCATCCATATCATAGTCCCTCCTGATCGGGAAGCCACCAGAGGATACCACACGAGCTACGGGAGAAAACCAAACTCGTATAAGGCGCGATAGGGTAGGTGGCACAGCACACAAGGCTATGCCAGGGCAGATATACCAATTCCGCACACGGGCTAGTGGTAACGCGTAGCGCGCAGCTACCGCCCACCTCGAGCCACACCTCCAAATCAAAAATCAAAAGTGGCCACCGAATTAATCCAAAAGTCAGAATATAATATCGAAGTGATGTGTCCGATAAGAGGGGCTACCTCCTTGGCCCGAGATCGCTCCTGTTTTAGCCACCTTAGACCAACTCACAGGAGTCGGGTCCACGTATATACCTTAATAGAACGTCGCTACCATCGTACTTCATTCTGGAATCTCCACCGTGTACACGGTTGTTAAAGTGGTTTTCGAAGTTGCCAGAGAGTACGAAAACTTCCCATCCTGGTCTCTTTAACAACCAAACATTATTATAACACTGCGGTCATTTCAAAATAATTTATATTTCAAAACCAGGATATAATATTTATTGCAAAACCATATAAATATGATATCATTTTCGTCTTGAAACCAAATCAATATGATATCCTTTTTAAAATCATAGTATTCGAAGTTAGAAATTTCGAAACCAAAGACTTAAACTATAACCCTTCCAAAACGTAATATTTATAACTTTGAAACATAACTTCCAATACTTTAATGATTCAAATATTAAATTACTTTATATAAAATAAAATAGCTTCTTAAATTTCACAAATCAATTCCAAATACAAATTTGAACCCCCAGTAAACCATTTCAATTTCAAAACTTTAAATATTCTACCATTTCAAAACTAATTCTTTGACGATTCCATATATATATATATATATATCAAATTTAATTACTATTATTTGGATTTGAAATGTTAACTAAATAAATCCAATATAATTGAAGAAAAACTTTGAAAACTCAATTAACTGGATATTCTTTCAACTTATTTAACTTGATATATTCAACTAAATCAATTTGATATTTATTTAAATCACTCTAAACCAAAATCAAGTTATAAAATCATACCCGTTAAGATCTCAATTTTATTAAAATATCAAATCAACTTTATTCGAGTAAAATTCTTAAATAATTTAATTCACATCAAGTTTCTATTTATCTTCCAACCTCAGTTTTATTTAAGCCATTATAACTATATATATAATATAATTTTAACAGCTACTTAACCATATTATATAAAACCAATCAAAATTTATTATTCAACTTATTTTATATTTCAAAGCAACTTATACATAACTAAAATCAATTATAAAATAACATTTACATAACATCTAAATCAATATTATATAACCCATATATTTCTTTACAACCCATAGAAATCATTTAAATATTTTTATATATATATATAGACCACGGTATATGTATAAAATTTTCTATCCTATGGTCAAATGATATAAATATTTATCATTTCAATCCGCAATTTAAAATAAAAATATGGTTATATCATTTCAACCGCAATCCCGAATGAAATAAAGTGCGTAATAAATTTGCAGTTTAAAACAATATAAAATACAACATCCATTCATCCAATATCAATCATTAACCATTTATTACAAACATCATGCAATTTAAACAATAACATCAATATAGAGCATATAATAAATAACAGGTAATTACTGACAGTCTATATTCAATAATAAATTAAACAATCTATCTAACCGGAAGTTTATACGCAATAATAAATTGAATAACAATTTAATTCAATAAATTAAAATTTAACTGGAATGATGATAAAAATATACCAAATAGCAATAAATAAATTTCTAATCACATCAGAAATTAATTTGAACACACGTAAGAAACTTTAGAAATTGTGAGTGGGTTAAAACACTCATCTTTTGAATTTAAATTGAATTTAAATCCAATTTAAACTCAAAATTGAACAGTCTCCAAATCCGTCCAAACCAATGTTAAAATGTCCGGAATTCAGATACGATCCTAACAAACGAAATCACGTGTAAAAAGGATATCGTATGTAACGACCCGTAAATTTACGGTAATTTTTATTGGATTTATTAATATATTTAATTGTAATTTTGGGAAATTGTAACGATAAAATTTTGATATTTCGAATGCGTCTAGTTAAACATAGCAATTTGTAAATTTTTGTCTAAAAATATGAAGTTTATTTTCGCGCGTAAATTTACTTCAATTTAATCAGTTAATAAGCGATGAAAATAAAACGTTTTCAAAACCTAAATATTTTTACATAGAAAAATTCGACATCATCTTCTGAGCAAGACGTCATTTTTAGTTTGTCCAAATTCGGACTTCTTTAGCTCCGTCGATCTTAATTTTCTGCGTTTTTCTTGCATTTTCCGCTAATAGAAAATTTGAAATTTTAAAATTCAACCGTATCACTGATATCTGTATACCGTTTTGATCGTCTTGTCATGCTGATCTCTGCAATATACTCGATTCTGTGTTTCAACGTCCGATGCATGGCAAGAACCGCGAAACCGTTAATCCTATCGGTGTCAATTTTGGTCCTTTGAATTTCCCCGTGTCCATTCGCTGCCCAACGGTTCAAATTAAATGGGCACTACTTTTAATATTCGCAGATATAATTTCTTACTTTTGGTTGTTCAATGTTTCAATTTATATTTGATGGTACAGTTACCAACTCTTCCTTTTCCCTTCATATTCAATTCTCTTGCCTAACCTATGCGCTCTGTCCTTGAGAGATATAGTATATTACATAAAGTACAATTATATTCCGACAAACGTGTTCTTTCACTTTGGTTCACTTTTGCCAAAACCTGTTAAACTTTAAAACCCATCCTCTTCCTTCATCCCCTCTCTCCACTGATCAACAAAGTTGCTTATTTTGGTTTTGTCAGAGCTGTGTGTTCCCTGTCAAACAAAACATGTCATTCTTTCACATATAAATTTCCATGTGCTCGTTTAAGTTGGATGCAATCTTTCTTCCATCTCCACGACCACCCGCACTAGTCGTGTCTCCCTCTCCATGTGTTGCCGCATGGACCGCTCCTCCTATAAAAAAATTGAACCGCATGATTTGGTTGAAGCTGAAGCTACCGTCTCCTCCCCATGGCCGAAGTCGCGCCTAGTTCTCTCCGCTTCTGCCGTCGCCGAACCAGTCTTGAAGCCCATTCCACCATCACACGCTCGCTTCCCGTCTGTCGCATGCATCTCTGGCCTCCAAGATCCGACCACTGTGCCTCTTCCCCGTGTCAGCCTTCGACCAGTCGCCTCCGCCTTCCATCGCGACCGGCCCCTTCTCCGGCCTTTCATGCGCACAACAACCTCTTCCTAGCGTGCTTTCGTCTCCTCTATTATATGTTAGGTAATTTTGTTATTTATATAGGTTTTGATTAAGTATATAGTTGAGTTTTAATAGTATATAAATCATTTTGGCATCAGTATATATACTATATTACGAAATGTTGTCATTCAATACTTGTTTCAATTTGTGTAATACATATATACTGTAAACTTTGGGTTATAAATATAGTATGCAAGTTGTTGGTTTTGTTCCGTTTCTCTTGTGATAAGATACTCTTTTCTTTGCTTTATATTGTACAGTTATACATATATATGTAATCAATGCTTATTTTGGAAAGAACGTAGATTTTGTAACCACGGCATATATATGTAAGTTAAAAATGGTTGTTTATATATATCTATTACATCTTAGTATCATCAACCTGACAATGTTTTTTCTCTTTTCTTCCAACTTTTCTACATACTTCGCTGGTGTGTGTGATGTATATATTATATATATAGTTGAGTAGTATTCTAGACTAAGCTGCACTTTACCTTTGCACCTTATCTTAGCTGGCTTAGTTATTACAAGTTATTTATATAGTAAGTTATTTTCATGCGTTCTGTTTCCAAGTGTTATAAATACGTTTTTTTTATAACGTGCTGAGAAATTTATAAATTTTATATTTGCATTATATTGGTTTTCAAATATGTTGACTTTTAAATTTTAGGTGTCTTAAATTTAGAAGTGATTTTTTGTAATATGATATATGGGTTTTATGTTATATATTTTATTTTTGATTTTATTATATTTGGATATGTATTATGATTTGAAATATAATATGCATTTTAAATTTAATATCGGTTTTAAGAAAATAATAATATAATATACTTTTGTTTCAATTATATCTGCATCGATCCAATTCTGATTTGATTTCGTCTATTCCTATTTATCAGTTTTGATCGTCGACTTCGTGCCATCGCGCTTTGTTTTGAGATTCGTGCCTGGATTCGTAGCCCATTTCTTCTATCTTCTCTAGCCTCGCAAGGTGAGCAATCACTCACGATTAATGTTCTTTTATTTATTAAATTTGATTTCAATTGAAACGACAATTGAAACATTCTGCTGTTGGTTATTTACACTGTTATATATGTTATTACCTATATCAGTTCACCTGTGACATCTGATACCATTACCTGTTAATTATTCGATGACAATCCCGTTTGATTGATAATTGATTGATTGTTTGTTGTTTATATTGGATGTTAAATTGTAATGTATAAAGTGATAAATATTATGCAATTGAGTTAGACGTAGGATAGTTAAAAATTTGAATCGACATATGTGTTGAATTTGATTAGTTAATTTTGTGTAATATGACCCCTTAAATGTTTAATTATTTTGACACATAGGAAATGGTTAATTACCCTTGAACCATTTGATTTTATGTTGTATTAATTGATAAAGTATGAAATTGAATAATTGATGTCAAGTGTAGAATTGCATAGAATAATTAGTGTAATAATCTTTAATCTACATGGAATGATAGTGTAGATTCTGGAGATAATTATATTAATTTGCATAAACAACAAATGTGAATTAATACGATTATTTCGGGATTATTTGAATTAATTATTGGATTGTTATTGGTTGTTGTATTGCTTATTCATTTACTTTGACACCATCCCAGTTATCACGTTGCACGTTCCCTTTGCTATGCTTTGATTTTTGAATTGAAATGGAATCGGGTTGAAATGATAAATATCCAAATGAACTTGACCTAGGATAGAGAATTAAATAAACCCGATTGGTCAATAATTTGATTTAATAATAAAATAATGATTTAATTTGAATAAAGAATAAGGTTTGAAATGAAGTTGGAATTTGAATTTTTATGGAAGGAAAATGTTAATATTTAATAATCTGAAACAAAATATTAATAAAGTAATTGATGAAAGAACGTTGTTTAACTTAAGAAATGATTAAATTAAGTTTTGAAATTATTTAATAATTAAGTTTTGAAATTATTTAATAATTAAGTTTGGAATTATTTAATAATTAAGATTAAAATAATTTAATAATTAGGTTTTAGAATTTAATTGATATTTAAAATTTGAAATTATTAATTAAGTTTTGAAATTATTTAATAATTAAATAAAATTGAATTATTTGATAATTAAATAAAAATTTGAATTCTTTGATAAGAAAAATTAAACTTTTGAATAAGTGAATTTGAACTTCGTTGATAAATGAAATTGGGTTCCTTTATTAACTAAGCTTTGGATAATTTAGGTAAGTTAATAAGTGAAATTGAACTGCTTGAATAAAATTTAGTTTCTTTATTATTTGAGTTTTCAAATTTGTAACTAAGTAAAGAAAAAAGTGAAATTGAATTTCTTTAACAAGAAACAAAATGCAATTTATCGAAATTAAAGCAAGACTTGTAATTTAAAGAATTTGATTTGACGAATTTAACTTAACTAAATTTGTAAGCTTTGATATAGTGAAGTTGAACGTAAGTAATTGATTTAATGAATTGGAAATTAAATGGAAATTGTTTAAATGATAAATTAGCTTAACGAATATTGATGAATCGATCAGTGAATTTAAATGGATTTGAACGTTAAATTAAACTAATTTAAATGTTTCCGAAATGAAATTTATATACGAACTTGAATCAATATTTGTATTGTTTAAATAAAAATTGAAATTGAATTATAAGATTTTGAAATGGTGTTTTGGAAGTTTTGAAACGAAAAATATGGAAATTGATTTAGAAAGACAAATGGAATGTTGGTTTACAAATTCTAATTGAAATTGAATTTGGTTTTTGTTTGAAATTCATTAAATGACCAATCGGTGTAATAGTTACGAAAGTTATTAAAGAAACCAGAATCGGTTATGGACATACTCTCTGCCTAAACCGAAAACCACTTTAATAACTATACGCGGAGAGTGATTCAGAATGAAGTGGTTGGAATGATGTACGTGATGACTGAAGAAAGAGAGCGATAATGGATAGCCTTGACACTTGTGTCAAATTGGAAATGACTAAAACAAGAGCCGTGCCGAGCCAAATGGGGTTAGCCACCTCGTGCGAACACACTTCTTCGATACTACTCATTACTTGCTATTGATTGGTGCACCCTCGTACTTTTGGGAGTGTTGTTTCGTGGTGTTGCGATCGTTGCGGCGATGCGTTTTCACCAGTCCGGATCAGGCAAACTGTAGTTTCACTACCTTGGGTATAGCCTCATGTGCTTTGTCATACTTGTATCCCTATACACGCGACCACTATGAATTTGTTTTGTGTTATACATATGGAGTACTCCCTGATATCCCACTAGTTTACGGTGGAGTTTACAGTGTCGTATAGTCTATGACGCTTACATAAAATGTGTGAAGGGGGATAATGGTAACGCCTTAACTCTATTTTGATATTTATATTACTGATAGGCATTATCTATTTAGCATACACTACTACATAGTAGATAATTTAACGGATCCTTAAAGGATGGTCATTCCAACGTCCTTTGAGTTATTGTATTCCAATTGTTATTTCACTTGAGTTGGATTTATTGATATACGATTGTTAATCCTGACTCGAGTGTTTTGTGTTTTGCTTTATGCTAGGGTCAGACTGAGTGGTTCAGCTTTTGAGACTCACCTTTGGAGTTGGAGCTTCGCCTGGAGATCCAGCTATCTATCCAGCTTTCAAATTTTTAGTTGATTTCAGTGATGTATTCTGATATTGTATTTGACTATTGTATTCGAGACTTCTGCTGTAACTTTTTTAACTCTGTTATATATATAGTAGCTTCATGAACTACTATCTTTTTGTTTCCACCGCATATTATTACTCTGTGTCTGTGATTTTATGATTATATATTTACTGTATATGTTCAGTTTTGCCAAATTTAAACTAACATTTTGGTATTTTGAATTATTCAAGTCCGACATGTGCGGATGCGAATAGTCCAAAATAGCGGGTCGTTATAGTTTCAGAGCTTTGGTTGCTCTAGGCAAAACTTAGCATATATGGTAAATATATTTACAGAATCCCTCTCATTCGAGTTTCAATATCTTCCTTTTGACTCAATTCTCTTGAATTTTTGGAACGTTCCCTGCGGTTCCAAAATTCATTTGTGTCCCTCACTATTTGTCTTCTTTCAATTCTGGAGTATCCATAACTCCACTTTGAATGATCTTTATAGTGGATCGGCGGTCTTGCCAATCTCAAATTGATTTATAAAAGGGTGAAACTCATTTACAATGGCATTTATTTACCGAAGATTTCTATATACTCGGTTTGCGACGCTATCTATCTGCCATGCCTGAACTCTATCCCTTGAGATCTGATGTCGATTTGCCTCGGAATTCTGCATCGATCTTATTCCTAAGGTTACGGTCGATCGGGTTAAGGTTGCCCATGAATTAAATAAGCGTGTCATCTCCCGATTATGTTAATTGAATTATGTTATCTTCTGTTTCGAACTTATTATTGAATCAAAATTCTCTTTGATATGAGTCCATCAAATTTGAATCTCTATCCTTGCTTTGAAATCCATTCTTGTATCGTCGAGCGAGGAAGTGTATTTGTAAATTGACATTAAAATGTTTTATATATACTGTGTTGTTTGAGCTGGTTATGCTGATTTGGGTTTCCGATCGATTCGTCTGGTCAACGTTATCGATAGGATTTCCAAAACACATGAGCAGAGCAAACTGACACAACATTGTTCCAAGTTTAGTAAATAAAATAATTTTGAATGATTATATTATATAAGTATAATTTTGTGACACCCCACCTCTATGCACACAATAACAAAGAGTATTAAAGGAAATACTGTCTGTTATTACGAAGAATAAGGCTGGATAGGAGCGGCCATCCGTAGTTAGGCCTTACACTAGTATTAGTTATCTCGATAGGAGTGGTATATATTTTTATTTTTCATCCCTTATTTATTTACTGCCATCGACATACCCAATTCCAGTATAAAACGAACTACGATAGTTCATAATAGTTTTGGACAATATATATAATAATAACACAGATAAACTAAATGCGGAACATAGGTAATAAAAAATCTCATATATATAGTAACTGATATCAGTTACAATACATGTGATATAATACATATGATACAACTACAACTGTCGACTCTGGAAGTTACATATACAAGTACATCATCGTAAATAATATACACGAATACATATCTTCCTATACTAATACACTGACTACTATAAAATGACGACGACTACTCCAAAAGATAGGAAAAGACTTTATAGCTCAAGCAGCAACCCAAAGCAAGATATCTACAACCTGCAACAACTCGGTCTGACCCGAGTATTAAATTTAAAAGAAAATAATACACGGGTCAGTCTAATTCAAACTCAGTTATTAATGCACAAAATCAATAATAATTAAATGACAATTAGACGACAGTCAAAATAAATTCACCTATCCAATCCTTAATATAAGGAAATTGGATAACGGTAAATATATCACGTAACGGTGTTAAACAACAAACCAACAAATTTAATTTTATCAACGAAGATAAATAAAAGGGTTATCTGTGAAGATAATTTAGTTAACAATAGAATTGCCTAAACGACAATTACGTCAATATCTAATTATTAAATAAATAATTAGAAACTCATAATATAATTATCAAAAAGATAATTAGATGCCAACCAAATCATCAAATTAAACCAAATCAAAATACGATTCAAAATATATTGAATTGGACATACGAAACAATTCAAACAATTGAAATATCAATTAAAACATCAATTCGAGTAGGGCTCCAGCAGACGCACGCGTGCACTGCCTCGCTACTACAGCATATGGAATACACAAAAGATCAATAAATCAAAACAAAAAAGAATATCAATAAAAGCAATACCGTGTGGCTGCAGTACACGCTTGCATGCACTGCCTTGCCACTACAGTGATGATGTACACAAAAACTCAAAGGAAGTTCACAACGAACACAAGGTCAAACCCAAGCATTTAAGATGGATTCAACACAGGTGTAATTCCGAAAAACAAGCAAAATGCAAAGGTCAAGTCACTGCTATCATGACTCAACTCAATGCAACGTGACACTACAATCTCAAGTAAAATCAAAACTCATATATGCAAGTGAATACAGTGGTCAGTGCAATGCACGACCCAATCTAAACGGCAGCCACCGCAAGAATACAAGGGCAAAACTGCAACAAGTACTGCAGCCACCACAAGATCCCAAGGGCACAGCAAATACAAACTGCAACAACAATATGTTTCAACTATACTTGAAACCAAATGCACAACATACATATAAAGGAATACATCAAGGCACAAAGGCCACAGGTTGGCAACAATTGATTTGCATGCAACCTGAACCAACAGAGCACAAAGGCTCGAATGACCAAGTGCACCGAACAATTTCAAGTGAAGTCAAATGAAAATCAAGGCATCAAGTGTACACAAATTAATGCAAACCAGTACAAGTTGCATATTGAAACCAAGTGCATGAACACTACAATGTCCAGAGATTTCAAAGGAAAGTAAATCATATACAGAAATACACCCGAGGGTATGCAACTCAAACTTGCATATCAAACGTACAGTAAAGTTCGCACTGCACTATGAATCACCCAAGTTGATACGCAAATATGTACACAAGAATCAGGTCAAAAAGTGCACCAGGAACTTCAAAATGATATAAGTGAATAGTGCAGAGGAAATGTCACTGAGAAGCAGTGAACACAAATGTACAGAATGTCAACAGTCAGTGGTGAGGCAATGCAAATGCAAATGGACTCGACAGTGAACCAGGCCATATACTACAAGTACACAACCTACCAGAGTACTATAATACCAACAGAGAGGATAGAGGTAAAATCAATACAGTGTGCATGTGACAAAGACAGAGGTCGAGGCTAAAACTAAAGCAACCCAGACTCATGAACCAGACTCGACAAATGACCAAAGCTACGATATGCAACATTCAGATGAACACATGGCCGAGGTCGAATACCAGAAACAAAAACAAGGAAAATTACAAACTGCAGATCAAGGTGACCGAAGTCAAAGTACTAAAAATTCAAATTCATGGTACTCAAGAAATCACGACTTCAAACTCAACGCCGAAGACGACCAGAAAGTAAAACCCAAGTCAACGATGTAACGGCCGAAGCCAATACACCAGAATCAATTCTCAACCTCAAAAAATTTAAGTACAAACCAGGCCAGAGTCAAGGTCAACATTTTTAAACATTAGAAGTTTCAAAGTAATCGAGCAGTGGGTTTCACAAAAAAATGGCCGAAGACCAAATAAATCAACTCGAAGGCCAGATAATTCAAAGCAGCAATTTCCAACCAAAATCAAAACTCATGGAAATCAAGAAGTAAAAGATCATATGACTTTGAATTAGATGTGAGTAATGGAAATCACTCACCTTAGTTGAAGCAACGACGAGCTCAACAAGCTGCCGTAGTGAGCAACTCTAGTCGATCGACAAGCAAGCCCTCGTTCGATCTAGCAGTTGAAGCCGGCGCCTACGAATTTCATAAGCCCTAATTTGTCAAAGAGGAGCGATCGAAGAAACGAACGAAGCCGCCCATTTTTTTTCCGATTGTTTAGGTTTAGGGTTTGAACGAATGAATGAAACGAGAGAGAGGAACGGATTGACTTTATCACGGCACCAATAACAAACGTGGGCTGAGATTAATTTTTAAAGCCCAATCTACGCTTAACAAATTTTTGAAAAGAATGACAACCCGAATCAAAACTCCTAACAGCAAATATCTGTCAACATTTATCGTTTAACAACGATAATTAATTATTACAAATTCCCGGGTTGTTACAGACTCCCCTCCTTATAAAAATTGCGTCCCCGTAGTTTTCCTAATTAAAGGCGTCAGTAACAATTATTTTTCTAACCTAAACTGGTTAAGCTAGAAAAATAAAGGTCGGGAACCCAAACACCAAAGAAATCTTTTAATTTCATAAAAGAAATTCACAAATTCTCAACAAAATTCTAATTATCAAGTAGATAATCAAAAAACAACAAAACTAAATAAATGCAATTATCGGCAATATTCAATTATCAATTAGATAATTAGAATACAAAAATCACAAAACAGTAATATCTAATTACTGATATGAAATTATAAAACAGCAAAATCTAATTATCAACAAAGACAATTAGAAAACAGCAAAATCTAATTATCAACAAAGACAATTAGAAAACACCAAATCACAAATCGCAAAACCGCAAACGTCTAGTTATCAACTAGAAAATCAGGAAAACACGAACTCCATAATCAGCAAACTCTAACTATCAACAGAGATAGATAGAAAACAGCAATTCAATATAATCAACATAATCTAGAATCAATTAGAGACTAGAAAATCTCATAATCAGCAAATTTAGCAATTATCTAATCACCAAAAACGATAACCAGAAATCTCAAATCAACAAATATCCAATTATCAAAAACGATAATCAATTCTCAAATCAACAAATATCCAATTATCAAAAACGATAATCAGAAATCTCAAATCAACAAATATCGGATTATCAAAAACGATAATCAGAAATCTCAAATCAACAAATATCGGATTATCAAAAACGATAATCAGAAATCTCAAATCAACAAATATCGGATTATCAAAAACGATAATCAGAAATCTCAAATCAACAAATATCGGATTATCAAAAACGATAATCAGAAATCTCGAATCAACAAATATCCGATTATCAAAAACGATAATCAGAAATCTCGAATCAACAAATATCCAATTATCAAAAACGATAATCAAAAATCTCAAATCAACAAATATCCCATTATCAAAAACGATAATCAGAAATCTCAAATCAACAAATATCCGATTATCAAAAACGATAATCAGAAATCTTAAAGCAACAAATATCCGATTATCAAAAACGATAATCAGAAATCTCAAAGCAACAAATATCCGATTATCAAAAACGATAATCAGAAATCTCAAAGCAACAAATATCCGATTATCAAAAACGATAATCATAAATCTCAAATCAACAAATATCCGATTATCAAAAACGATAATCAGAAATCTCAAATCAACAAATATCCGATTATCAAAAACGATAATCAGAAATCTCAAATCAACAAATATCCGATTATCAAAAACGATAATCATAAATCTCAAATCAACATATATCCGATTATCAAAAACGATAATTAGAAATCTCAAATCAACAAATATCCGATTATCAAAAACGATAATCAGAAATAACAAATATCTAATTATCAACAAGGATAACTAAAACTCATATCAATAAATATCCAATTACCTGCAGATAATTGAAAACAACAAATATCTAGAATCAATTAAGATAACTAGAAAATCAACATAAAAGGTTGGATCGATCCCATCAGATGGCGAGTTTTTTTAAGCTACGCCGCACGTGCATCAACAAATGGCCGAAGCCTACCAAGTACTATCAACATAATTTTGGCGCCCAACAAATGATCCAGAGGTCTAACAAATGACCCAAAGGTCTAGTACTGGCATTGGCCGAAGGTCCAACATAGTGGCTCGAAAGCATACGAAAATCATCGAAATCATCAAAACAGCAAATATTTCAATTAACGAGTCCGGAATTAACCGAAATAGCAAACGCACATGTCCCATACCATGAATTTTACTAAATCATTTGATTCTCTTCATCGTTTCCTTGAAAATGCAAAATTGTGTATTCCAAAAATAACATTTCACGTTCTCAAATAGACAAGTCCGGAATTAAGCGAATCAGTAAAAGAAAGGGGTCATAGTCCTCGATTTTGCTGAAACGTTTAAATCACTTCCGCATTCTTTTGAAAGCGTAAACTGTAAAATTTTTGAAAACAATTTTATTTTGAAACAATTTTTAAAACACGTGATTAAAATAGCAACATCAGTAGCAACTTCGACAAGGAAATTGCACTTCTCAAACTACCATAAAAATGGACAACAAAATCAGCATTGCGGGATAACCGCTTTAAAATCCACTTTAAAATTTGACGGTTACTGAAGTCAAAGCGACAGTAAATTTGAAACGTCAAAATCTCATCAAAATAACTTGCATCAAAATATACTATCAGTGAATTTTCATTCATTAAAAATGTCAACAAAACACCGTACTTCAAAAATGTAGCACCGGTGTAAAAATCCCGTTATAAAAATAACGGCAACAAAATACGTTTAAAACCAAACATCGATTTTACGTAAAATTAATGTAGTAACGTACAACTCAGATTTGCATGTATACCACAAAATGAACAAAGAAATCATTCATATATATCTTTAATGAAGATAATTCAAAACAGCAAAAATCTCAACAAAATCACATAACTGAAATCGCTTCGGATCCTCAAATCGGATTCAAAATTTTCAAAGAAAACAAATTAAACACGGCTATGTGAACAACAAATGAAATTTATTTCAATTTCATATTTTGATTCTTAAATCAAAATGGTTATCAACTGTACTCAGCGAAGACAGTCTCACTGTTTCCGTTGCGCACTCTGATAAACAAAACACAAATTTCTCAATCATCAAAACACAATTTCACTTTTATTTTTAAATAAAGATATATAAAAAATTTATCATAATTTCAAAACTTTAGTTTTGACCCAAAGCACAATAAAACATCGACAAATATTTGTAACACATGTTCCATCTAAGTTATATTTTATATTATGTCCATAAACCCCAAGCTCTGATACCAACTGTGACTCCCCACCTCTATGCTCACAATAACAAAGAGTATTAAAGGAAATACTGTCTGTTATTACGAAGAATAAGGCTGGATAGGAGAGGCCATCCGTAGTTAGGCCTTACACTAGTATTAGTTATCTCGATAGGAGTGGTATATATTTTTATTTTTCATCCCTTATTTATTTACTCCCATTGACATACCCAATTCCAGTATAAAACGAACTACGATAACTCATAATAGTTTTGGACAATATATATAATAATAACACAGATAAACTAAATGCGGAACACAGGTAATGAAAAATCTCATATATATAATAACTGATGTCAGTTACAATACATGTGATACAATATATATGATACAACTACAACTGTCGACTCTGGAAGTTACATATACAAGTACATTATCGTAAATAATATACATGATACATATCTTCCTATACTAATACACTGACTACTATAAAATGACGATGACTACTCCAAAAGATACGAAAAGACTTCATAGCTCAAGAAGCAACCCAAAGCAAGATATCTACAACCTACAACAACTCGGTCTGACCCGAGTATTAAATTCAAAAGAAAATAATACACGGATCAGTCTAATTCAAACTCATTTATTAATGCACAGAAGCAATAACAATTAGACGACAGTAAAAATAAATTCACCTATCCAATCCTTAATATAAGGAAATCGGATAACGATAAATATAACACGTAATAGTGTTAAACAATAAACCAATAAATTTAATTTTATCAACGAAGATAAATAAAAGGGTTATCAATGAAGATAATTTAGTAAACAACAGAATTGCCTAAACGACAATTACGTCAATATGTAATTATTAAGTAAATAATTAGAAACTCATAATCTAATTATCAAAAAGATAATTAGATGTCAACCAAATCATCAAATTAAATGTAACAACCCGCATATTTTATGATTGAGTATTTAAATATTTTATTTAAATATTTCATCGTTGGTCGGATTTTTGTCCGAAAAAGCTACTTTTTGCAAACAGTCAAACTAGGACTCGAGACCACTCCCATTGAGTTCAAAATGACGTTTGCGATCTTTTTAAGTATAAACTTTGATATGTTTGGAGATGGTAGAATTTTGCTACTTTTTCACTTAGGGCTTTGGTTTGGGTTTCAGCCCATTAACCTAACATGTGAACCCAACTCCACTCCAACTCTTCATTACTTCATTTCTAATTCCTAATACTCAAGCTTTAGCAACAATGGTGAGAGGAATGGGAAATTAAAACTCCAAACCCTAGTTTCCATTTACAAATCAAGTTCTAGATCCAAATCAATAGAAGAAACTTTGAGTCAAGCTCGTTTGGGTTGTGTTGAAGAGTGGTTGATTCTCCCTTTCTTTCAAGCCTCTTCTTCATTGTTTTTGTGAAAAGGTGAGATTTTTATCTCACATCTATGACTATAATTATCTTTGGTGGTTAGGTATGAATTCCTAACACCTCCCCAGGTGAATTTGCTTTTGATTTGGATTGGTTTTGTGAATATTCCAATTTTTGGGTTTTTAAGTCAAATTTGTGTGAAAATCCTTTTATGGATGTTTGATCATGCTTTTGGTGATGCATCGAGGAGCATATAGGGCAGGGTTGCCGATTGGCATAAACCCTTAGAGCCAATGTTTGTCCGGTTGCATTTTGGAAGAGTTTTCTCTTCATTTGGATAGGCTGAAAAACAGCCCAGGCAAGATTCAGTCGACTGAATCCTCTGTTCAGTCGACTGAACCTGAAACCCGAAAGTTTCCAGGCATGATTCAATCGACTGAATCCTCTGTTCAGTCGACTGAACCTTGAAACAGAAAGTTTCCTGAACCTGGAAAATTTTCAGGTACAGGGTCAGTCGACTGAAAACTCTGTTCAGTCGACTGAACCTGTTGTTTCAGCCCACTTTGCCTTTTGGGATTGAATTTCCAATTTTAATCGATTCGTAATGATCCTATATGTTGTTATCATTTATTATGACTTTGATGACTCCTCTTTAGGGATTTTTGAATATCCATTTCGATGGATTCTTTATTGGTTTCTTTGGATTTGATTCACGTCTTCGTATGTGGATTTTAATGATCGATCGTTCCTACAATCATTTTTATGGTTTGTCACTTTAAAAATATAAAGGTTTTCTATACTAGTAGTAAATATTCAAACTCTTTACCAAAGATTATTTAAACTCTATTTCTAATATCAAAATCGTTTATAAAACCGTTTTCCAACCTACTAGTATATACAAACCTTTACCTCACTCGTATGAGAAATCTAATTAAACGACTTAGTAAAACAAGTGGTATGAAACGCTTGCGTTTACTTCATCGGTTAATTCTTGGACTTGTTCGATTGAATCTCTTGTGACAATTTTCTAGTGAAGATTTACAGTTTGTTCGTAAATATTTAAGTTAAGCAAGTGGTTATGGGACATGAGGCTAAACTTTTATATTTACTAGCTTAGTGTAATTGACACTTCTCGTTGATCATGACGATCATTTTATGATTTAGACTAGCAATTGTGCGATGTCTCTTTGTTTGCAAGGTTAGACTAGACCTCATGGGTGTGATTCCGACCCACACGTATCTCTTTGTCCGCATGGTTATTCTAGACATCATTTGTGTGATTCCACTCACACATACCTTTTTGTTGCGAGGTTAGGCTAGACACCATTTGTGTGATTCCATGCACACATACCTTTTTGCTTTTTGGCTAACCTAGACCTCATCTGGGTGATTCCGACTCACCCATATGGGGTATCTCCCCATGGTCTTCGGACCGTTATGTGATAGGCCTCTTTCCCTTTTTCTGTGATTTCTGGATTTCTTGTGTTGATTTCTGAAATTTATGTCATTGACTTGTTATGAGTACAAGTTTAGGGTATGATTTCCTCTTTGGATCTTTGAGAAGATTCTTGTGATATTGATTTATCTCTTATTGATTGATCTTATGTTGATCATCATTTGCATACTTATAGTATTATGTCAGTATGGATATTCTATGTTTATGCCATATCTTTTATTTTATGCCATGTCATCTGATATTTATAGCTAGACTGATCCGTTTATTATTTTCTTAAATAATACTTGGGTCAGACCGAGATGTTACAGGTGCTTCTGCTTGACTTCTTCCCGGGATTTGCTACTCTGACTTTTGGCTAACTGTTTAGATTAGCGGTTTTTGTTGTATACACTTGAGATATAGACTCATAGTTGTATTCTTTTATATAGGACATGTTGCTATTCTTTTGTATTATTGTGGATCTTTTTGACCACTACTCTGATGTACACTTTCATGTGCTAGTTATATATTCATATCTTCTTCCGCCTTTGTGATATGGATGTCTGTGACTGATTTGTGTTATGTTTATTTCTATGTTTGTTTCCGAAGATTATTTATAGCCACCGTGTGATAAGAAATCACATGGATGGTCGCTCCTCAACAGCCTTATTCTCCGTGCTAGTTGACAGCACTACACCGTAGTGTTCTTGGCTAGCGTGGGTATAGAGGTGGGGAGTCATAGCTTGGTATCAAAGCCAAACTTCGGAACAATGTAGAATACTTTAACAAGGATCATCGTCCTAAGTCCATCTTAGGAGTCGTGCCTTAGGATTTAATTCGTGTCTTCGAACCGTTCTATCCTATTTTCTTTTATGATTCCTTGTTTTATTTATCAAGGTTGCTTGATATTCATTTGGTGAATAACCTTTTTCTTCTTCTTTCTTTCTTTCTAAAGGAAGGGAAATGGTTAGACCAGGCCGTCCCAGCGCCGGTCAATCTAGTGCTACTCCCTAAGATGGAGTTTTTATGTCTACCCAGCAGCTTCTTGATTTATTTAAGAATGCTCAAGCAGCTGGTTCTAATTCGGAACCTACTCATCCTAAGTCTGGATTTGCACGTTTGTCAACGATTATACCAACTTGGGTAGGAAGCCATTCAAAGGTTCTGAAACTATTATTGAAGTCCAGGCTTGGTTAAGAGCATGCGATCGAATCTTTTCTCGCATGAACCTCATTGATCTTAACCGAGTTCAGGTGGCCTCTAGTATGCTACAAGAAAGAGCATTGGACTGGTATGAACTTCTTATTTCTGAAATCAACGAAGTGGATCTCACCTGGGAGCAATTCCGGGAATGCTTCGATTTAAAATTTGTGCCAGAAGCAGAAAAGGTGACTTTGGCTCGCCGTTTTATAGACCTTGATCAAGGTGAATCCTCCGTGACTGATTATGTTGCATCCTTCGAGTCACTTTCCAAATATGGGGTTGAATACATCAACACCCCATTAAAGAAGAACTAAAAATTTGTCTATGGCTTGAACAAAAATCTCAAGAAGCCATTACTTCTAAAATTAGAAGTTTCTTTTGATCAACTCATTGATATCGCTCTTCGACTTGAAGAGGCCGATAGAGTAAGTGATGTTGAGGTTGGGAATGCCAAACCGAACTTCACCAACAACAAGAGGCCAAACAAATTCAAAGGTCCTTATCCCAACAAAAAGGGTAAGTAAGCAACTCCTTCTACAAAGGCTCCTTCTCCTAGTAGTGGGAAATGCTTCAACTGTGGGTCTAGGGACCATTTTGCGAAAAAGTGTTCAAAGCCTCGTTGTTGTCGCTATTGTAAGAGCCCGGATCATTATATACATCAATGCCTCAAACTTGAAGGCAAGAAGGAGGGAAAGCTTAATGTTGCTCAAGCCCCTGGCAACACATCTCGTGGTCAAGGTATTTCTCATTCTATCCTTGATGGCATTATTTTATTTCGTGATCATCCTATTCGAGTTCTTTTTGATACGGGTGCGTCCCATTCTTTACTTCAAAAGAACTTGTTAATACTTTTTTTTGGATGTTTTGTGTTTAGTGACTTCTTTGAGAATTGCGAATCCGGTTGGTGGATCCACAACAACCAGTTTATTGTGTAATGATGTCGAGATTATTTTGTGTGATTTTTCTTTCCGAGCCGATTTGCATGTCATACGCTAATTAGGCTTTGGAATGATTTTGGGAATGGATTGGATTAACCGTTATGAAGCTCGAATCCTATGTCCTGAGTGGACCATTTATCTTCGACACCCTTAATCTGTTAAGCAGATTTCTATTGATCTTAAAGATTTGGATTCCAGCTTGGTCGCATCTTTGTATTCTTTAGAGCCTCAAGATGACGATAATGATGATGAGGAATGTAGAATTTCTCTTATTCACGTTGTTCGTGAATTTTCCGACTTATTTGAGCCCGTTTTAGGATTACCACCTAAGCGAGCAATTGAGTTCAAAATTAATCTCATCCCTGGAGCTCAACCTATTACTCATCCTCCTTATCGCATGTCCAATAAGGAAAATGAGGAGATGCGCAAACAATTATCCGAATTGGAGATGAAGCAATTTATTCGCTCTAGTTCCTCGCTTGGGGAGCTTCGGCTATTTTTGTAAAGAAATCCGATGGTACGCTTAGGCTTTGCGTTGACTACCGCAAGCTTAATGATCTTACTATCAAAAATAAATATCCTTTACCGCGGATTGATGACCTATTCGATCAACTTAGTGGTGCTAGAGTCTTTTCACAATTGGACTTGGCAACCGGTTCTCATCAGCTTCGTATTGCAGAGGATAGCATTCCTTTGACATTGTTCCGTACTCGGTATATATCTTATGAATGGCTTGTTATGCCATTTGGGTTAACGAATGCCCCGGCTTATTTCGTTGACTTAATGAATCGAGTTTTCAAAGACTTCCTCGATCGATTTGTTCTCATCTTTATTGATGATATTCTTGTGTATTCAAAAACCGAGGAGGAGTAGGAAAAGCATCTTCGGATTGTGTTGGAAACTCTTAGGAGTAATCAATTAAAGGCAAAGTTTTCTAAATGCCACTTTTGGCAATCTCGTGTGAAGTTTCTCGGTCGTATTATTTCCGAATCCGGAATTTCCATGGATCCTTCAAAGATTGAAACGATTCAAGATTGGAAGAGATCGGAGAGTGTGACGGAGATTCGTAGTTTTCTAGGATTGACGGGTTATTACCATCGATTTATCAAGGACTTTTCTAAGATTGCCGTGCCTCTCACTAGCTTAACGAAGAAAGGTGTTAAATACATTTGGTCGGACAAATGTGAAACTTCTTTTCAGAAACTAAAAGAACTCCTTTCTGATGCTCCTATTCTTGTTATTACAGAGAGGAATCAAGATTTCGTTGTTTATACCGATTCTAGTCGCGTTGGTTTGGGTGTCATTCCTATGCACAGAGAACGTGTTATTGCTTTTGCTTCTAGGCAATTGAAGCCTGTTGAGATTAGATATGCCACTCATGATATAGAGCTCGTGGCTATTGTTTTCGCCCTTCGTATTTAGCGTCATTATCTTTTAGGAGAGAAATTTGTTCTTTATACCGATCATAAGTCCTTGAAGTATTTATTCTCTCAAAAGGAACTTAATTTGCTTCAACAGCGTTGGCTCGAATTCCTTGCATCTTATGATCTTGATATTCTTTATACTCCCGGAAAGGGAAATTGAGTTGCCGATGCACTTAGTCGCAAGCAACAAGCGGTTGTTTCTATGATGATATCCAGATGGAACGATCTCGAGATTTTATCCACTTGTGAGATACGAGAGCGCGTATCCGATTTATGCTCATCACTTGTCTTATGTAGCCTTGAGGCTCATCCTTCTCTTTTAGACCGCATTCTTGAAGCTCAAGGGCTAGATCCTGAATTGGTTCTTCTTGGCCAAAATGTTAAGGATAAAATTGATATTGAAGGTTTGAAAGACTTTGATATTGATTCTCGTGGCGGCATTCGAAAATTTGGTAGATTTATCATACCAAATATTGGTGATCTTCGTAAAGATATTTTAGAAGATTCCCATCGTTCTAAATTCACCATTCATCCCGGTAGTAGTAAAATGTACGCTGATATGAAGCGACTTTATTATTGGGAGGGAATGAAACCTGATATTGCTAACTTTGTTAAGTGTTGCATGACTTGCCAACTTGTCAAGGCCGAACATCAAAGGCTTGGTGGGTTATTGCAACCTTTATAAATTCCAATTTGGAAGTGGGACCAAATTTCCATGGATTTTATAGATTGCCTTCCCCTTTCTCGTTCGGGTCATGACAGCTTATGGGTGATCGTTGATAGACTTACTAAATCTGCCCATTTTATTCCCGTTCGGTCTAACGGAACCTTTCCTCTTTTGGCCAAACTCTTTATCAAAGAAATTGTTAGATTGCATGGAGTTCCTACTTCTATTGTTAGCGATCGAGATCCATTGTTTACTTGTGGATTTTGGAAGAGTCTTCAAAAAGATTTAGGAACGAAGCTTAATTTTAGCACTGCTTATCACCCCCAGTCCGATGGACAAACCGGGCGTGTGAATCAAACTCTTGAAGATCTTCTTCGTGCTTGTGTGCTCGATTTTGGTGGAAGTTGGGAAGATCATATTTCACTTGTTGAATTTTCCTATAATAATAGCTTCCAATCTAGTATTGGTATGGCACCTTTCGAGGCTCTCTACGGAAGGCCATGCCGATCTCCTTCTTGTTGGCTTGAGGCCGGTGAGAAGCTGGTTTTTGGTCCAGATTTTATTCGTGATTCCACAGATAAGATTGATCTTATTCGTCGTAGGGTGAAAGAAGCCCAGAGTAGACAAAAATCCTATGCCGATAACCGGAGAAGGAAATTAGAGTTTTCTGTGGGAGATCTTGTGTTCATTCGTGTTTCACCTATGAAAGGTGTTGTACGTTTCAGTCGATCTGGAAAATTAGCGCATCGATATATTGGGCCATTTCCTATCACTGAACGTATTGGTTCCGTGGCTTATCGCCTTTTATTACCGGCTCAGTTTTCTGCTATTCATGACGTGTTTCACGTTTCTCAACTAAGGAAGTGCCTTCGAGATTCCGATTCTATTCTTGAGCCCGGTGTTGTGGAAGAAATTGAAGTTTCACCTAATTTAACTTATGAGAAACATCCTATTTGTATTATTGCTTCGGAGGTCAAGCGCCTTCGAAATAAAGATGTTCCGCTTGTTAAAGTCCAATGGTCCTCAAATCCTAAGGATTGCTCTTAGGAATCTAGAAAGTTCATCGAGCGAACACATCCGGACTTACTTTCCTGTGCTCTTTGAGGTGAATTTCTTATTTCAAATTTCTTTTGTGTTGAATATGCTTTCACGGTTGTTACTATATATTTTCTTCTTAAATATTGCGAGGACGCAATTTCTTTAAGGAGGGGAGTCTGTAACAACTCGCATATTTTATGATTGAGTATTTAAATATTTTATTTAAATATTTCTTCGTTAGTCGGATTTTTGTCCGAAAAAGCTACTTTTTGCAAACAGTCAAATTAGGACTTAAGACCACTCCCATTGAGTTCAAAATGACGTTTGCAATCTTTTTAAGTATAAACTTTGATATGTTTGGAGATGGTAGAATTTTGCTACTTTTTCACTTAGGGCTTTAGTTTGGGTTTCAGCCCATTAACCTAACATGTGAACCCAACTCCACTCCAACTCTTCATTAATTCATTTCTAATTTCTAATACTCAAGCTTTAGCAACAATGGTGAGAGGAATGGGAAATTAAAACTCCAAACCCTAGTTTCCATTTACAAATCAAGTTCTAGATCCAAATCAATAGAAGAAACTTTGAGTCAAGCTCGTTTGGGTTGTGTTGGAGAGTGGTTGATTCTCCCTTTGCTTTCAAGCTTCTTCTTCATTGTTTTTGTGAAAAGGTGAGATTTTTATCTCACATCTACGACTATAATTATCTTTGGTGGTTAGGTATGAATCCCTAACACCACTTCATGTGAATTTGCTTTTGAATTGGATTGGTTTTGTGAATATTCCAATTTTTGGGGTTTTAAGTCAAATTTGTGTGAAAATCCTTTTATGGATGTTTGATCATGCTTTTGGTGATGCATCGAGGAGCATATAGGGTCGGGTTGCCGATTGGCATAAACCCTTAGAGCCAATGTTCGTCCGGTTGCATTTTGGAAGAGTTTGCTCTTCATTTGGATAGGCTGAAAAACAGCCCGGGAAAGATTCAGTCGACTGAATCCTCTGTTCAGTCGACTGAACCTGGAACCCGAAAGTTTCCAGGCATGATTCAGTCGACTGAATCCTCTGTTTAGTCGAGTAAACCAGGAAATAGAAAGTTTCCTGAACCTGGAAAATTTCTAGGTACAGGGTCAGTCGACTGAAAACTCTGTTCAGTCGACTGAACCTGTTGTTTTAGCCCACTTTGCCTTTTGGGATTGAATTTCCAATTTTAATCGATTCGTGATGATCCTATTTGTTGTTATATTTATTATGACTTTGATGACTCCTTTTTAGGGATTTTTGAATATCCATTTCGATGGATTCTTTATTGGTTTCTTTGGATTTGATTCACGTCTTCGTATGTGAATTTTAATGATTGATCGTTCCTACAATCATTTTTATGGTTTGTCACTTTAAAAATATATAGGTTTTCTATACTAGTAGTAAATATTCAAACTCTTTACCAAAGATTATTTAAACTCTATTTCTAATATCAAAATCGTTTATAAAACCGTTTTCCAACCTACTAGTACATACAAACCTTTACCTCACTCGTATGAGAAATCTAATTAAACGACTTAGTAAAACAAGTGGTATGAAACGCTTGCGTTTACTTCGTCGGTTAATTCTTGGACTTGTTCGATTGAATCTCTTGTGACAATTTTCTAGTGAAGATTTACAGTATATTCGTAAATATTTAAGTTAAGCAAGTGGTTATGGGACATGAGGCTAAACTTTTATATTTACTAGCTTAGTGTAATTGACACTTCTCGTTGATCATGACGATCATTTTATGATTTAGACTAGCAATTGTGCGATGTATCTTTGTTTGCAAGGTTAGACTAGACCTCATGGGTGTGATTCCGACTCACACATATCTCTTTATCCGCAAGGTTAGTCTAGACACCATTTGTGTGATTCTACTCACACATACTTTTTTGTTGCGAGGTTAGGCTAGACACCATTTGTGTGATTCCACTCACACATACCTTTTTGCTTTTTGGTTAGCCTAGACCTCATCTGGGTGATTCCGACTCACCCATATGGGGTAGCTCCCCATGGTCTTCAGACCGTCATGTGATAAGCCTCTTTCCCTTTTTCTTTGATTTCTGGATTTCTTGTGTTGATTTCTGGAATTTATGTCATTGACTTGTTATGAGTACAAGTTTAGGGTATGATGCCCTCTTTGGATCTTTGCGAAGATTCTTGTGATATTAATTTATCTCTTATTGATTGATCTTCTGTTGATCATCATTTGCATACTTATAGTAGTATGTCAGTATGGATATTTTATGTTTATGCCATATCTTTTATTTTATACCATGTCATCTGATATTTATAGCTAGACTGATCCGTTTATTATTTTCTTAAATAATACTCGGGTCAGACCGAGATGTTACAGGTGCTTCTGCTTGACTTCTTCTCGGGATTTGCTACTCTGACTTTTGGCTAACTATTTAGATTAGCAGTTTTTGTTGTATACACTTGAGATATAGACTCATAGTTGTATTCTTTTGTATAGCACGTGTTGCTATTCTTTTGTATTATTGTGGATCTTTTTGACCACTACTCTGATGTACACTTTCATGTGTTAGTTATATATTCATATCTTCTTCCGCCTTTGTGATATGGATGTCTGTGACTGATTTATGTTATGCTTATTTCTATGTTTGTTTCCGAAGATTATTTATAGCCACCGTGTGATAAGCAATCACATGGATGGTCGCTCCTCAACAGCCTTATTCTCCGTGCTAGTTGATAGCACTACACCGTAGTGTTCTTGGCTAGCATGGGTATAGAGGTGGGGCGTCACATTAAACCAAATCAAAATACGATTCAAAATATATTGAATTGGACATACGTAACAATTCAAACAATTGAAATATCAATTAAAACGTCAATTCGAGTAGGGCTGCAGTATGCGCACGCGTGCACTGCCTCACCACTACAGCATATGGAATACGCAAATGATCAATAAATCAAAACAAAATAGAATATCAATAAAAGCAATACCGTGTGGCTGCAGTACACGCTTGCACAAGGTCAAACCCCAGCGTTTAAGCTGGATTCAACACAGGTGTAATTCCGAAAAACAAGCAAAATGCAAAGGTCAAATCACTGCTATCATGACTCAACTCAATGCAACGTGACACTACAATCTCAAGTGAAATCAAAACTCATATATGCAAGTGAATACAGTGGTCAGTGCAATGCACGACCCAATCTAAACGGCAGCCACCACAAGAATACAAGGGCAAAACTGTAATAAGTACTGCAGCCACCACAAGATCCCAAGGGAACAGCAAATACAAACTGCAACAACAATATGTTGCAACTATACTTGAAACCAAATGCACAACATACATATAAAGGAATACATCAAGGCACAAAGGCCACAGGTTGGCAACAGTTGATTTGCATGCAACCTAAACCAATAAGGCACAAAGGCTCGAATGACCAAGTGCACGGAACAATTTCAAGTGAAGTCAAATGAAAATCAAGGCATCAAGTGTACACAAATTAATGAAAACCAGTACAGGTTGCATATTGAAACCAAGTGCATGAAGACTACAATGTCCAGAGATTTCAAAGGAAAGTAAATCATATACAGGAATACACCCGAGGGTATGCAACTCAAACTTGCATATCAAACGTACAGTAAAGTTCGCACTGCACTATGAATCACCCAAGTTGATACGCAAATATGTACACAAGCATCAGGTCAAAATGTGCACCAGGAACTTCAAAATGATATAAGTGAATATTGCAGGAGCAAATGTCACTGAGAAGCAGTGAACACAAATGTACAGAATGTCAACAGTCAGTGGTGAGGCAATGCAAATGCAAATGGACTCGACAGTGGACCAGGCCATATACTACAAGTACAACAACTACTAGAGTACTGTAATACCAACAAAGAGGACAGAGGTAAAATCAATACAGTGTGCGCGTGATAAAGACAAAGGTCGAGGCTAAAATCGAAGCAACCCAGACTCATGAACCAGACTCGACAAATGACCAAAGCTACGATATGCAACTCTCACATGAACACATGGCCGAGGTCGAATACCAGAAACAAAAACAAGGAAAATTACAAACTGCAGATCAAGGTGACCGAAGTCAAAGTACTAAAAATTCAAATTCATGGTACTCAAGAAATCGCGACTTCAAACTCAATGCCAAAGACGACCAGAAAGTAAAACCCAAGTCAGCGACGTAACGGCCGAAGCCAATACACCAGAATCAATGCTCAACCTCAACAAATTTAAATACAAACCAAGCCAGAGTCAAGGTCAACATTTTTAAACATTAGAAGTTTCAAAGTAATCAAGCAGTGGGTTTCGCAAAAAAATGGCCGAAGACTAAATAAATCAACTCGAAGGCCAGAGAATTCAAAGCAGCAATTTCCAACCAAAATCAAAACTCATGGAAATCAAGAAGTAAAAGATCATATGACTTTGAATTAGATGTGAGTAATGGAAATCACTCACCTTAGTTGAAGCAACGGCGAGCTCAACAAGCAGCCCTAGTGAGCAACTCTAGTCGATCGACAAGCAAGGCCTCGTTCGATCTAGCAGTTGAAGCCGGCGCCTCTGAATTCCATAAGCCCTAATTTGTCAAAGAGGAGCGAACGAAGAAACGAACGAAGCTGCCATTTTTTTTCCGATTGTTTAGGTTTAGGGTTTGAACGAATGAATGAAATGAGAGAGAGGAACGATTTGACTTTATCACGGCACCAATAACAAACGTGGGCCGAGATTAATTTTTAAAGTCCAAACTACACTGAACAAATGTTTGAAAAGAATGACAACTCGAATCAAAACTCCTAACAGCAAATATCTGTCAACATTTATCGTTTAACAACGATTATTAATTATTACAAATTCCCGGGTTGTTACAAATTTTTCCTGATATTAAATTGTTGATAAATTTGTTATCCGAAATGATAATATTTAATTTTCATTATTTGTTTTGTAAACCATTGACTATTGCAATATGAATAAAAATTTATAAAACTTCGTTATAATATGATTTGGAATTTGAAGTGAATTAAATTAGAATTTAAGAATTTAATTTCCGGTTATTCCAAACTAGGGTTTTAAAAGTTCAAAATATATATTATTTAAAGTATTTTCGAATCGAAATCATTTGGAAGAAATTTTAGATGTTTAAATCAGTGCTCTTCTCTTTGTCGCTGGAAAATAATTTCAGTGATGACGGCCGCATCATCGACATTTATTTTCGAGTTTCGAAGTGGAGAGAATATTCTATTGCTTTGCTACGGTTTGTTTGAAAGATAAATTGATTTGAATTTCTAAACATGACCTGATTTATAATATATATTGAAGATTTTAAATTTGATTTGATATATTATGAATATATATATCTCTAAGTTGTTTGAAGCTAATCAGAAATTAATTCTTAAAATTTGTTAAAGGATGATTTTCAATTATAAATGAAGCCAAATTCTTTTTATATAAATATTTAACTTGAAATAACTGAATTGTAAAATTTTATTTGGATAATACTCAATTGCATTATATATAACTTACCTAAACTTTCAAAATAACTATGTAATTGAATATTATACAATATAAATGATATCAAAGGAATTTTTAAATAAATTTGAGTAGTTATAATAAATGTAAATATACTTAATATATATGTAATAGGATATATTAAGTAGGATAAATTTAATAATAATTTGGAATGAAGAAGAATTAAATTTGTCGAATAAAGTATAATATAATAAATGACTATTCAAATTTCCGATCTTTGGTATTTTTAATTTAAGATAATTAGATAATATACAGTATAAATTGCCTTTATAAATGTAACGATCCCAGTTTTAAAGACGGATTTAAATTTATAATTTGATTGAATCTAAGATTAAATTATGGAATTATGTGAAATTTTCAAACTAATGTATTTTAAAAAGAAAAATTGATTTGAAACTCAAGAATGAATATTTTCAATTGAATTGAAAAATAAATAAAGTGTTTAAAATAAAAAAATATAAGCAAAACCAGAAAAATATGAAGCAAGAAAATAAGCAAAACAAGGTGGTCGTGTACTTATGTAAAGCAACATAACAAAATAAATGCATAAACAAAAAAAGAATTGTGCAAAACATAATTAGAAAGTATAAGTTATAAACAAAAGAAATATCTACTAAATAAAAACAAAGAAGTACAAACTACATACATATAAAAAGCAATATGAAAAAACAAAAAAACTGTATAAAGCTAAAGTATAAAAGCTTGCAAATGAACTGTATATACATAATAATAAAATAAAAAGAATAGTATAGCTTGTACACCTAATAACTCATGCATTTAATGTCAAAATCCTCTCAGCACCATTGAAATCTCCCCAGCCGAGTTAAATAAGTATGAATACTTGGAAAGCAAAGCCAAAAGTTATAAACAAAAGTACATATAAAATATATAGCATAGGAGAGTAAAACAAAATGAGAAAAACACAAACAAAGCAAGTCTTGAAATCATCTCAGCCAAGTACAAAGTAAAATAATGAACTGTACAAAGTAAGCTTGTAAACATGAAGTTAGACCAAGGCATTTAATGCCAATTTTCTCAGCAAATATATAAAATCTCTCAGCCGAGATTTGCTTTATAACATAATATATGTAGTTGACACAAGAAGAAACAAAATATCTACGAAAAAAAATATAATAAGTATTCACGAGTTGTACTGGTGTAAACAAATTAACAGCATATGCTGTAAGTATTTCAAAGCAAAGAAAAAATCTATTAACAAATCAACAGCATGTACATGTAGACTGTACACAAGCATATAGATGAATAAACATATAGTGGTACAAAGGCAATCAATGCCACATAACTTTAGCCACCAGGAGAAGCTGCTATAGCCACCAAACTATGTTATCAACCAGCAAAGCATAAAAAAAATCACTGATTATTGTACAAACAAAAATATACTGCTTTGTACAAATTATTATCACGTGTAAGTTTTTATAAGCAACCTGTAAACTAAATTTCTGTACACCCAACTTCTTCATTTGGTTCAAAACCAAATTTAGCAAGCCTAGAGAAAAAAAAACTGTAAAAGCAAATAGCAAAAGTAAAGCTCAATTTAAACTAGAAACTCAAAGTCATCCAAAGGAAAAATCAAAGCTCAGTTTCAAAAGCAAGTAGAAAAAGAAATAGAAAAAGAAAAAGAAAATCATCTGCAGTTTTCAAAAGCAACAACTCTCTGTTTCTTCAATCTCACAGGTGAGCAAAACCCCTGACCCTGCTATATCTGTGATGTCTGGATTTGTATCTTTTATGTATAAGATGAATTATGTTGGAATGATGGTGTAAATGTGTTGCATGCTTTTATAAATATTAATGATTGTGGGCATATTAGTATACAGACAAGGAAACATGCCCCTGTTTTTACTTTACAGGTTTTAAACTTGTTTATAAATCCATATCTTCATGCTTAGATTTTTTTTTACTATGATTTCTAAAAGGAAATTATTTATAATAAAGTTAGGGATTTTTTTTTAATAGTTACAGGAAAGAATACTAAGTGGATATTATGTTAAGTATATACATTTACAGTAAATCATCATGAACCAGTAAATTCGAGTATTTTAATTTTAAATTCTGACCACACAAGCATGTTTGAATTGCAAAATGATGATTTTAGGTGAAAGCCCCATTATTTTTAAGTTACTAAATCTCGAGTATGAGTGGGTTGAATAAAAAATGTTTTTTCCGTCAAATTCCTCCAATTGGTGAAACTAAATTCTTCGAATTTTGGTCAGAAGAAGGATTCAATGTCAAGTATCATGGGAAAAATATTGAAAAAAATTTCTATTGAATAGATAGATGAGTTGAATTGAATTTAGGGTTTGAAACTCGTTTTTCCAGTGATGATTTTTTTTGGGTTTGTTCGTTGCCGTGGGGGGATCGAGTGTGGCCGGACCCATGGGGATCGAAGCTCGAGTGGATGGGGATGCTCAGGGTGGAGCGGTTGAATTTCTGGCGACGACATGAGGCGGCGCGAGGTGATTTTGTTTCGTGGGTTTTGAGTCCAGGTTCGAACGAATGGCTACAATTTGGTTTTCGAGTTTTGGCATCATGGTGACCCTTGTCTTGGAACGAAGGAGAGTTTTGTGACTTGGTGGTGGGTGGCGACTCGACCGGAGGTGGCGGGGATTCACGTGCACGTGCACGGCAGTGGTAGTGGGTGTCAGTGTCGTGTGCGTAAGTGGGCTTCCTGATACTCAACTAAAATCTTATATAAAAAAAAACAAGAAGAAGAAGATGCGTTCCAGGTGAATGTCTCGGGAGATTTGTATATGAACTGATGTGTTTACTCGAGTTCGTGTGTTGATTTACTGATGCTTTTAAACTTAGGCTAAAAAAAAAATCAATTTACTGGAAAAAAAATATAAAGAAAGAAGAAGAAGGAGGAGGTTTAATAGGGGAGAGTCTCGAGATAAGGCATTAAATACTCGAAGTGCAACCCGAGTAAACGCAGGAGGGTCTCGGGTCCATTTTATTGAGGTAGGAACAATTTCAGGTTTAATAAATACTTTAGAATGTTTTTAAAACCTAATTAAATACGTTATTCAAGTAGTTGATATAAAACAAGTGTTGAAAGTTAATCAACATTTAAAGTTTTCAATTTAGTAACAATTGATTTCAAAGTTAATGAAGATTTTAAATAATTAATATTAATTGTTGAAAAGGGAGTAATTAAGATAAATAATTAAATTTGAAATTGAAATCAATTAAGTGACTAGAGATTTGTCGATTTGGAATTAATGATTTGATCAAATTCACAATTAAGGGTTTAATCTATTTGTAATTACTAATTGTTAATTAGATAATCAAAGTTAATTAATCTCTAATTAGTAGTTAATTAAGATAATTATTTAAGAGTTGATTTGTTAATTAACAAATTTGAAATGAAATAAGTAATTAATTGATAACTAATGATTAATTAAACAAGGTTAAATAATTAATTCTCAAGTAGTTGTTTTTAAATTGAATCAATTTCAATAAGAATTAGAGATGATTGCTTATAGATTGTGTATTGTTGTTTTCTGTTTGAAATTGTGATGCCATGAGATGTGAATTACTATGTGCTGGATTTTGATTGGTGATTTCATTCTATATGTCTATGTGAAAACCCCTTAGCCTGTAAATGGCATTTAAAATTTCGATGCGACAGGGAGTCGGATTTCAGCTGGTTATCCGAAACCCACATCGAATTTTAATGACGAATCTTTGTGATTGATATGTATGAATCTGTGAATGAAGATAAGCGTTATGAATTTTACCGCTTATCGTTATTGATTAAATCTGTGATTATTAATGTTGTTGCACTATTGTGTAAAACCCCTGGGCCACACTATACACACACAAATATGGATTTCACGTGGAAATCGGTTAAGTCGCAGATTTTTAAATAGTTTTGAATTTGAATTTTAAATTCAAATAGTTTTGGAAATAAATTAAGTTTGATATGAAAAACTTTTGAAAAAGTGTTTTTAGAATAAAAGTTATTTTGAATAACTAATAGAGATTTGGAATTTGAATAATTTGATTTAAATTGGAATTCAATATTTGAAATTGAATTCTATATTCTGTATATATAATATAAATGAAATCAGATTTTTCCGAAACGAAAACTATTTGTTTTCAAATGATAAAAGGCTTTCATATGAGAAATGAATTCCAATTTATATTAAAGGGATTTCAAGTTTGAAATGAAATTGATTTTTCAAGTTAGGGATAAATCTTTGGAAACGAGTTTCAAAAGCTAAAAACTAAAATCTTGACTTAATGATTTAAATGAGTAAATCAATTTGAATGGAAATTGTTTTGAAATCCATAACTGGATCTTTGTGAAACTAAGTGAACTTTGTGAAATAAATCTTTTGTTTAAAAGATTTAAAATGGAAATTGGTTTAAACCATTTGAAAGAAAGTTTTGAATTATTAAGTTGCGACTTAATTGAAATCCCATATCCATATGTTTTAAATGTCGCGCTCACTATTCGGTTTAGCCGGGAGAGGACCTTTGTGTCATATATCCCATTCCGAATATGTGATACGTCGTTATGGATAGCATTTGAAGACCGGTGGTGAAGACCGGGTATTTGCGAGAACGATAGGACGACCTATCGATTGTCTCTGCACTGAGTTGCTCCGGTATAGAGATTTCCTAAGTGATGGGAAGTCCGATCGGGATTGTGAATATCCGGATTGCAAGGGCTTCTTTGGAAGTGCCTTCGGTTCTGTTCGAGCCTGGAACAGACTTGTATGGATTGTGTGTCTTACATTACATTTTGAGATATAAAGCAGATTTCTTTCAAATACATTTCTGTTGGTGGCGGAGAATTTATTCTTTTTAGCTTAACACCCTTCTCTGAGACGTACGAGCTCAGAGGTTATGTAGTTGAAGGTTATCAGCGATATATTCCCAATTTGGTAATGTGACATGCTAAGTGTTGCTGTGAAATGATCATTGTTTGATCATTTGTGATAGGATCATTTGTTTGATCATTTATCTTTGTGATCATTACTTTGATCATTGGTTGACCCAAAGCATGGCTTTGTACCAAAGCATGGCTTTGTAGACGTGACTTCGTCAAACCTCACACCCCGGAATGGTCAAAACAGGAAAGATGCAGCAAGGTTATTAGGGGTAACGCCCCTTTAGGGTATGTACATCTCCTTCTGGATAGAAGTGGTATCATGGTATGGAGCCCAGATACTTACTTATGTGGACATCACGAACCTATATATATATCTTGTTTTGTGATTTGATGTTGGGGCCCCGGTTAAAGGTTGTTACAACCGGGAGGTGGCATACTCGTGTTAGTAGTTACCCAGTTAGGGGTAACCCGGCCTTGTGTTGGCAGAGATCCGGTTAGGTTCTCGGGACGTCCTTCCAGAGGCGTTTCCCTGTGGTAATGGGAAGTTCCTTGGCCTGACCATTTGTTGGAAACCCAAAGAAACAATACGAGCCTTGTACGGTTTTAGTTGTAGAACCTGCCTCCTCAGGAGGCAGCTATAGCGGGCATAATATAATGGTACCTATGCTGGCTAAGATTTATATTCTACTTTCGAAATTGTTTTCTACACTATGCACTAGTAATAATATCAAATGATTTGATTTTGCGTAGTAAGCATGTTTGACTATCATAAGAAGAAATCTCCTCCAAGTCTGCGTTTGCATTGTGTGTATGGTGGGAGGTCATATGGTAGTTTCATTTTCAAAAAGCATTGCGATTTTCAAAAGGATAAATCTTTTGATTGTTTTTAAAGACAAACTGTTTTTGTTTGCTCATACCAGTCCCACGATTGACCCGGAGTTTATTGTTCCTTTCCTAAACTCTGGGTGCCCACAATTTTTTCCACACGGGCAGTCTAGAGTTTATTTTTCAGATAGTTAGGTTCAGTAGATTATCTGGAGCTGGTTCAGTCTCTAGATCACACCGTACTTGCTTGTCTTGGTGCAATCTTGATGGTGGATCGAGCTAGGAGTTTTGGAGCTCTATTTTTGAAGCTTTTGGATCAGAGTTGCAGTATTGGATCTGTGAAGACTTATCTCATTTCGTGTTATATTCTGCTGTATTCTATGTTGTATATTTTCTGATGTTGATGATTATCATTGTATCATATTGATGTATCGGATATTGTATTTATGTTATATCAGTGATATCATCTTTTATTTCCGCTGTGTATTTATCATTTAATGGTGTTGCAAGCTCCCGCGATACGAATTTGATGTTGTTTATCGGACATCAATTTCGGGTCGTGACAACTTGGTATCAGAGCTAAAGGTTGAGTAAGAACTTTAGCTACGGAGTGTAACACCTTAGATGGCTCATTAGAGATAGGGTGAAGTGTACCCTAGATAGAGTGCAATCAGTGGAATTAAAGTCCAAATTTCTTAATCTATTCTTTTTATCTGTTGATATTCTCTAAGATATTTCGTCCGAATGCCTAAATCGGTTTCTTATTATTTACAGATGGTAAGAAATGAGTGGAAGAAGAGGACGAAATAGGAGACAGGAAAGTACCACTTCACCTGGTCAAAACCCTGCAACAACAGATATTCCCATTCAATCTCAATCAAATCTGTTTCATTTATATCGAAGTTTTTCTAGACTTGGTGGAAAGCCGTTCACTGGCAAAGAAACTATTATCGAAGCACAAGCCTGGATTCGATCGTGTGAGAAGATTTTCAAAGGAAATGAATTTTATAAGGTAACCTTCTCGTTTACGATTAAATTGTTCGAAATTTGTTCGACATGAGAACTATCCTTCGTCGCATTTCTCAACAATTCGTAAATGAATTGAATCTTGAATCTGAAATCATAATCGAATCTATTTCTATCTATTTTATTGGGTTTCGATATATTCTACGAACGGTTAGTTATTCCTTCGAACTAACCAATACCCCTGTATACTTCGTAGATCAGATAACCCAATTATTTCGTAGTTAATTGAGTTGTTCTTATATCTATTGTTCATAATTCTGATCTGGTAAGCCAAATGCAGAATTGATATCCAGTTTGATCTGGAAAGATATTTCTCTATCTTTCATCTATCTTCGTTATCTTTCTCTGGCGAATTTCGAGGACGAAATTCTTTTTAAGGGGGGAAGTCTGTAACGATCCCAGTTTTAAAGACGGATTTAAATTTATAATTTGATTGAATTTAAGATTAAATTATGGAATTATGTGAAATTTTCAAACTAATGTATTTTAAAAAGAAAAATTGATTTGAAACTCAAGAATGGATATTTTCAATTGAATTGAAAAATAAATAAAGTGTTTAAAATAAAAAAATATAAGCAAAACCAGAAAAATACGAAGCAAGAAAATAAGCAAAACAAGGTGGTCGTGTACTTATGTAAAGCAACATAACAAAATAAATGCATAAACAAACAAAGAATTGTGCAAAACATAATTATAAAGTATAAGTTATAAACAAAAGAAATATCTACTAAATAAAAACAAAGAAGTACAAACTACATACATATAAAAAGCAATATGAACAAACAAAAAAACTGTATAAAGCTAAAGTATAAAAGCTTGCAAATGAACTGTATATACATAATAATAAAATAAAAAGAATAGTATAGCTTGTACACCTAATAACTCATGCATTTAATGTCAAAATCCTCTCAGCACCATTGAAATCTCCCCAGCCGAGTTAAATAAGTATGAATACTTGGAAAGCAAAGCCAAAAGTTATAAACAAAAGTACATATAAAATATATAGCATAGGAGAGTAAAACAAAATGAGAAAAACACAAACAAAGCAAGTCTTGAAATCATCTCAACTTAAAACTTGATTTAATATCAGGCCCATAGCAGAACGAGAGCAATGGCGACAATGGCGACAAAGGCGTGTTCCAAATCCCCCCCGCTCTCCAATTCAACCGCTCGCCCCCTTCCATCCCCTTCTGCTCCACCTCCGATCTCCTTCGTCCCCAGCTCCTACAAATCCCTTCCAAAATCATTGTCCCACTCCCCACGAATTCCAGCTCACCCCTCCGGTCGTAAGCTCCCCGCTTATGGCACTGACAATCTCGTCACCCCTCAACAGAATCCAGCCACATTTAAATCATATGCTCAGGCCCTGGGTTCTAAACCCCCGATCTTGCCCAACCCTCCTCAAACTCAGCTCCGACGAAGGGTGATACCAGATTTCATATCCGTTCAAACTACAATTGAATTTCTGAAGTCGAAAGGTCGATGCCTAAGGTGCGCAGGATTGGGACACGTGGCGAAGGCGTGTAGGGACCCAAAGATTTGCTATCTTTGTGGCTCTTTTGGACATGCCAGCTCGCACTGTCCCAATAAAAAGTTCCCTAAACCCAATAAATCCAACCGAAGCTTTTCCACAAAAGACAAGTCCAAATGCCTTTTCAATCCTGCAGTGAAGGTCCCACAGTCATCATTACATCTCGAAAAGCAAAAAGCCTCTTAGCAGCATCCCGAACCTTCTCAACCCCTTACCTCTCATAATCCTCTTCACACTCATCCCATCTCTCATACCACACGAAAATTTTCAATGGCGGACTCCTCACTCTATCTCACTGCCAAGATCATTGACGGCTTTTGGTCCGTCGAGACTCTGCACAGCACTCTCTCGGATACTTTTGGCCATGAAGAGTGGCCTCTCTGGATACTTGCAGATGACCGCTTTATCTTCTGCTGCCCCACCTTCGACATCCGTAACCAAGCCCTTCAACTAAAATTCTTAAGGAAGCCAGGTGGTTCGATCCTTCTTCAAAGATGGGAGGACACAGACCAAAGAATCCCAGAACTTGAACCATCATCGTGGGCCAGAATCAGCGGCTTCCCCGAATTCCTCCGAGATAATCCGATGGCGGTTCGCGAGGCGCTCAGAACGGTTGGCAGATTTATCGCCTTCGATGACTGTGACTGGGCAAACATTGACCACAGATTTCTCCTTGCCTGTCTGCAATTTTACAAGGGGGTAACCAATCCTTGCTCGTTGATAGTACACCTAAACGACGCGGAATACCTCATCACGGTAGAAAAGTGGGTACATGCCCATCCTACACACAGACCGGAGCAAATGCTCCTGGGAGCCGATTATGACATGGATATCAGAGACTTTGACGATGTCGGTCACCCAGTCGACTTGAGTGAGGACCGCCTGGATGCCATGTTCCTAGACCCATCCATCCCGCAGCCCCTGCCCGTGGCTAATCTTCAAGCATCCCAAGAAGTCGATGGCCCACTGGGTATGAATCCCTGGCCGTTGGATCCACCGGATGTCCTTGCAGCTATCCCCAACCCAAACACCCAAGCCGCCGATGATATGTACCGGGATCCTCCACTCTCCCCCATTGGCCTTTCCAACCCTATCCCTAGTATCCCACCTTTCTCCCCGGCCCTCGTTCTTCACCCTAACCCAAACTCCCAAAGTACCCCATTAGCAGTCATGAATCCCATACCTTCACAACCCTCTGTTGACCCTTCCAATCATGATCCTATGACCACGCTTATCCCTGTTGATGTCCAAGCCCCCCCCATCGCTCACAATTCCAGCCACCAGACCCCTGAACCTGACCAGCTGGGACGCTTGTCGCCTGCCATCGTTCGCCGGAGCTCAAGAATCAGTCGCGCCTCTTCTCTTCCTGGTAGTTTCTATAAAACTGTTATTTTTTCTTCCTCCAATAAAAGTTTAAATAAAAAAATGGGTCATTGCATGGGAGTGAGTTTAAATGATGAGCAATATCGGGCCATGCAAGCCCTAGAATCAGAGAGAATTTCTCTCTCCCAATGAAAGTAGTCTCGTGGAATGTTCGGGGTTTGGGGGACATACACAAAAGACATGCAGTTAGTCTTATCCTAACCCCACATAAAGAAGACATTCTTTTCTTACAAGAAACAAAAATATCTGATCCCCCTCAATCTTACATCACACACATGGGTGGGCCAACCCTAACGGGTTGGGCCCATATAAACGCAGTGAGATCCAAAGGAGGGTTAATCACTGCCTGGAATGAAGCAGTTTGGACCCATTGCAGCACCTCTTCTCACTCATCTGCTTTACACGTAATCCTTCGACACATCCAATCTGACACTGTCTTCTTCTTCACCAACATTTATGGCCCACAAAGTTCACAAGAAAGAAGTAAACTCTGGGCGGAATGTTTCTCCTTTGTCTCTTATCTCAACGGCCCTTGGATCGTTGGAGGAGATTTTAACACAACTAGATCACCTTCTGAACGCAACTCGGATAGCTTTTCAGTAGATTCAGACTCCTTCAACTCCTTTATCAACGATTGTTCCCTCATAGACCCTCCGATCAATAACCGCCATTACACTTGGTCCAATCGCAGATCAATCCCCACCCTAGCTAAACTTGATAGATTCCTTTATAATTCCTCATGGGAAGATCTATTCCCCCTTTCCTCGGTCTCCGGTTTGGCTTCATTGATTTCCGATCACTGCCCCATCATTTTAGACACTGGATCTCGGTCCCCCATCTCTCGTCCCTTCAGATTCGAACGCCTTTGGCTAATGGAACCCTCTTTCGACAATTTCATCTACCAACTATGGTCCCAGCCATCGCCAATTCACTCGGCCTCCGCCAGAATTGTATCCAAACTTCGTTCCCTCAGAAAAATCATCAGACCATGGGCCAGATCTATCTGGGGATCCATCCGCAAATGAATCTCATCTACCCAGGATGAGATTCTAAAACTCAACATCATGGAAGAATCTAACCCGTTATCTGACTCGGACCGGGCTCGCCTCCTATTCCTAGAATCAGATCTGGATAGACTGATCAAACAAGAAGAAATAGGCTGGAAACAGAGATCTAAAGAGAGGTGGTTAAAAGATGGAGACAAAAACACCTCATACTTTCATCGAATGGCCAGTGGGCGCCGCAGATCGCTTCTTATCTCAGAACTGCTTCATGACAACTCCTCTTTCTCGGACCCGTCCGACCACCTCCGTCTATTCACCGACTACTTCAGAGACATCCTCGGTAAGAGTTCCCCCCCCTCCCTGATATCAATTGGTCACTCCTCTATCCATCCCAACCCAGCATCCACATTGACCACCCCTTTGCTGAAGAAGAAGTATGGGATGCGTTAAATGATATGGCAGATGATAAAGCGCCTGGCCCGGATGGTTTCGGTCCTATTTTCTTCAAACATTTCTGGAATTTGGTCAAGTATGACATTCTAGAAATGTGTAGAGAATTCCAATCTGACCCTTCCACCATCTCAAGATTAAACTACGCTAAAATTATCCTCATCCCCAAGGTCCCTGGCGCTAACTCACTCCCCGATTTCCGTCCAATCAGCCTCCTTAATACAACTTTCAAGATCATCACCAAGGTCCTTGCTAACCGCCTCCAGAGTGTCATCGCCCCTCTAGTCGGCTCTGAACAATCGGCCTTCATACTAGGAAGGAACATCATGGATTGTATTGCCTCGACCCAAGAAATCATCTCTTTCTATCACCACACTGCCACGCCTGGAGTTCTTCTCAAGCTCGATTTTACCAAAGCCTTCGACACTGTAAACTGGGACTTCATTCTCGAGCTTATGACACACAGAGGCTTTTCCTCCACTTGGTGCTCTTGGATTAAACATATTCTTTACTCGAGCATCTCTACGGTCTCGATTAATGGTGTATCGGGTGGTCACATCAAATCAGCTAGGGGGTTGAGACAGGGCGACCCCCTTTCACCTTTGATCTTCGTTCTAGTGGCTGATGTCTTTAACAGAATGCTGAAATTGGCCTCAGCTAATGGCCTATTCTCAGGAATCTCCCCTCCTGGTTCGTCGGTGTCAGTCTCCAACCTGCAGTTCGCAGATGACACTATCATATTTGCATCCCCCCAACAAAAATTTATCCACTGCTTAAAAGTAGCACTATACTCCTTTGAAAGAATATCTGGTCTCTCAATCAATTTCAGCAAAAGTTCAGCCATTATGCTAGGTAAATCACATCACCTGGGTCCTTACATTTCATCTATGCTTAACTGCAAGATAACAGACTTCCCACTGTCATATCTCGGCATAACCCTCCGGCCCACCAAGCTCATCAGATCTGATTGGCTCCCCCTCATCTCCAAAATTGGTTCCAGGCTCTCGGGCTGGAAGGCCCACTCGTTATCCACCACGGGCCGTCTTGTCCTCGTTAAATCGGTACTCTCTGCCATTCCATCATACTGGATGTCACTCCATAAGCTTCCTTCTTGGGTCATTAATCGTTTAGACAAAATCAGGAGAAACTTCCTGTGGAACGGGGTGGTGTTAAAAGACTAGTTAGCTGGGATACCGTTTGCTTGCATAAACTCCATGGGGGCCTGGGCATCCCTAACCTCAGTGCCCTCAATATCGCCCTTTTAGCTAAATGGCTTTGGAAATGTCTCTTCCCCGATCATTACATTTGGAAAGATTTGGTCCTTTCGCAATACTATCGCTCCAAAATCCACCTTATCCTCCACTATCCTCCAAACATAAGACCCTCACCTTTCTGGGCGGGAGTGATTCAATGCTTACCTCGTGTCAAATCTTTATTCCACATGACCATTGGCAATGGTGAAAACTGCTCTTTCTGGTTTGACACGTGGCTTGATCAGCTCCCCCTCGCCAAAGTCTTACATAATCTCTTCCTCCACTCGTCCGATCCGACGATTACAGTCAGCGATTGTGTTCATCTTGGCCCTGACTCTCTTTGCCCTTCCTCTCTTTTCAGCCCTGCCACCTTCTCCGACCTTATCTCTGCCTCCATCATACTTCGATCTACTCTCCTCTCCTCTCATCCAGACTGAGTCATCTGGGCGCTTACACCCTCCAAAGGATTCTCTGTCGCCTCATGCCACGCCTTTCTGACCAACCCCGGTCGCTCCTTCGGTTTCTCCAGACTCTGGAAATGCCCAATTCAGCCCCGAGTTGTATTCTTTCAATGGTGCCTCTCTCACAACCGCGTCAACACTAAAGATCGTCTCACTCGTTTTCTTATTCAAATCAATCCACTTTGTGTCTTCTGCTCAGAACATAATGAAAGCATCCACCATCTGTTTAGTCATTGTGACATCACTTACTCAGTTTGGGCCGCCTCTAGCGCCCATACACTTGGATTTGTTCCTGACAGGCCCATCATTTTCGATTACTGGCAGAACAACTCACATGATCCCAACCTCGACATACTCATTTCTATCTTCTGTTGGTGTATCTGGATAGAGAGAAATGCTCGAGTGTTTGGTAAACCTACATCACATCTTGATGGCCTATGCAGGCGTATATCTCACCTATTCAATCTATATACAGGTTGCAGCCACTCAGCGCCTTTCAGGCTTCGCTTACCCTATCGCAGTCCGTCGCCGGCTAACTCACAATGCAGTAGTATAGATTTTCCTCCCGGAGGTGCTTGATAGCAGAAGACTTTATCTCCCTAACAGCTTGCTGTTTTGTTTTGATGTTCTGGTTCTTTTTGCTTGTTCGTAATATGACTTAGGGGTTTTGATGTTGTTTTTATTTTGCTGATGGTGCTACCGATCAAGCATGTTGATCGGCTATTATACTGCTTTTCATATATATATATATATATATATATATATATATATATATATATATATATCTAACCGGCTATGTAGTCTCGCGCTACATACCCGTCTTTCTCCAAAATAAGTCTTGAAATCATCTCAGCCAAGTACAAAGTAAAATAATGAACTGTACAAAGTAAGCTTGTAAACATGAAGTTAGACCAAGGCATTTAATGCCAATCTTCTCAGCAAATATATAAAATCTCTCAGCCGAGATTTTCTTTATAACATAATATATGTAGTTGACAAAAGAAGAAACAAAACATCCAAGAAAAAAAATTATAATAAGTATTCACGAGTTGTACTGGTGTAAACAAATTAACAGCATATGCTGTAAGTATTTCAAAGCAAAGAAAAAATCTATTAACAAATCAAAAGCATGTACATGTAGACTGTACACAAGCATATAGATGAATAAACATATAGTGGTACAAAGGCAATCAATGCCACATAACATTAGCCACCAGGAGAAGCTGCTATAGCCACCAAACTATGTTATCAACCAGCAAAGCATAAAAAAAATCACTGATTATTGTACAAACAAAAATATACTACTTTGTACAAATTATTATCACGTGTAAGTTTTTATAAGCAACCTGTAAACTAAATTTCTGTACACCCAACTTCTTCATTTGGTTCAAAACCAAATTTAGCAAGCCTAGAGAAAAAAAAACTGTAAAAGCAAATAGCAAAATAAAAGCTCAATTTAAACTAGAAACTCAAAGTCATCTAAAGGAAAAATCAAAGCTCAGTTTCAAAAGCAAGTAGAAAAAGAAATAGAAAAAGAAAAAGAAAATCATCTGCAGTTTTCAAAAGCAACAACTCTCTGTTTCTTCAATCTCACAGGTGAGCAAAACCCCTGACCCTGCTATATCTGTGATGTCTGGATTTGTATCTTTTATGTATAAGATGAATTATGTTGGAATGATGGTGTAAATGTGTTGCATGATTTTATAAATATTAATGATTGTGGGCATATTAGTATACAGACAAGGAAACATGCCCCTGTTTTTACTTTACAGGTTTTAAACTTGTTTATAAATCCATATCTTCATGCTTAGATTTTTTTTTTTACTATGATTTCTGAAAGGAAATTATTTTTAATAAAGTTAGGGAAGTTTTTTTAATAGTTACAGGAAAGAATACTAAGTGGATATTATGTTAAGTATATACATTTACAGTAAATCATCATGAACCAGTAAATTCGAGTACTTTAATTTTAAATTCTGACCACACAAGCATGTTTGAATTGCAAAATAATGATTTTAGGTGAAAGCCCCATGATTTTTAAGTTACTAAATCTCGAGTATGAGTGGGTTGAATAAAAAATGTTTTTTCCGTCAAATTCCTCAAATTGGTGAAACTAAATTCTTCGAATTTTGGTAAGAAGAAGGATTCAATGTCAAGTATCATGGGAAAAATATTGAAAAAAATTTCTATTGAATAGATAGATGAGTTGAATTGAATTTAGGGTTTGAAACTCGTTTTTCTAGTGATGATTCTTTTTAGGTTTGTTCGTTGCCGTGGGGGGATCGAGTGTGGCCGGACCCATGGGGATCGAAGCTCGAGTGGATGGGGATGCTCAGGGTGGAGCGGTTGAATTTCTGGCGACGACATGAGGCGGCGCGAGGTGATTTTGTTTCGTGGGTTTTGAGTCCAGGTTCGAACGAATTGCTACAATTTGGTTTTCGAGTTTTGGCATCATGGTGACCCTTGTCTTGGAACGAAGGAGAGTTTTGTGACTTGGTGGTGGGTGGCGACTCGACCGGAGGTGGCGGGGATTCACGTGCACGTGCACGGCAGTGGTAGTGGGTGTCAGTGTCGTGTGCGTAAGTGGGCTTCCTGATACTCAACTAAAATCTTATATAAAAAAAAAACAAGAAGAAGAAGATGCGTTCCAGGTGAATGTCTCGGGAGATTTGTATACGAACTGATGTGTTTACTCGAGTTCGTGTGTTGATTTACTAATGCTTTTAAACTTAGGTTAAAAAAAAATCAATTTACTGGAAAAACAAAATATAAAGAAAGAAGAAGAAGGAGGAGGTTTAATAGGGGAGAGTCTCGAGATAAGGCATTAAATACTCGAAGTGCAACCCGAGTAAACGCAGGAGGGTCTCGGGTCCATTTTATTGAGGTAGGAGCAGTTTCAGGTTTAATAAATATTTTAGAATGTTTTTAAAACCTAATTAAATACGTTATTCAAGTAGTTGATATAAAACAAGTGTTGAAAGTTAATCGACATTTAAAGTTTTCAATTTAGTAACAATTGATTTCAAAGTTAATGAAGATTTTAAATAATTAGTATTAATTGTTGAAAAGGGAGTAATTAAGATAAATAATTAAATTTGAAATTGAAATCAATTAAGTGACTAGAGATTTGTCGATTTGGAATTAATGATTTGATCAAATTCACAATTAAGGGTTTAATCTATTTGTAATTACTAATTGTTAATTAGATAATCAAAGTTAATTAATCTCTAATTAGTAGTTAATTAAGATAATTGTTTAAGAGTTGATTTGTTAATTAACAAATTTGAAATGAAATAAGTAATTAATTGATAACTAATGATTAATTAAACAAGGTTAAATAATTAATTCTCAAGTAGTTGTTTTTAAATTGAATCAATTTCAATAAGAATTAGAGATGATTGCTTATAGATTGTGTATTGTTGTTTTCTGTTTGAAATTGTGATGCCATGAGATGTGAATTACTATGTGCTGGATTTTGATTGGTGATTTCATTCTGTATGTCTATGTGAAAACCCTTTAGCCTGTAAACGGCATTTAAAATTTCGATGCGACAGGGAGTCGGATTTCAGTTGGTTATCCGAAACCCACATCGAATTTTAATGACGAATCTCTATGATTGATATGTATGAATCTGTGAATGAAGATAAGCGTTATGAATTTTACCACTTATCGTTATTGATTAAATCTGCGATTATTAATGTTGTTGCACTATTGTGTAAAACCCCTGGGCCACACTATACACACAAATATGGATTTCACGTGGAAATCGGTTAAGTCATAGATTTTTAAATAGTTTTGAATTTGAATTTTAAATTCTAATAGTTTTGGAAATAAATTAAGTTTGATATGAAAAACTTTTGAAAAAGTGTTTTAAGAATAAAAGTTATTTTGAATAACTAATAGAGATTTGGAATTTGAATAATTTGATTTAAATTGGAATTCAATATTTGAAATTGAATTCTATATTCAGTATTTATAATATAAATGAAATCAGATTTTTCCGAAACGAAAACTATTTGTTTTCAAATGATAGAAGGCTTTCATATGAGAAATGAATTCCAATTTATATTAAAGGGATTTCAAGTTTGAATTGAAATTGATTTTTCAAGTTAGGGATAAATCTTTGGAAACGAGTTTCAAAAGCTAAAAACTAAAATCTTGACTTAATGATTTAAATGAGTAAATCAATTTGAATGGAAATTGTTTTGAAACTTGTAACTGGATCTTTGTGAAACTAAGTGAACTTTGTGAAATAAATCTTTTGTTTAAAAGATTTAAAATGGAAATTGGTTTAAACCATTTGAAAGAAAGTTTTGAATTATTAAGTTGCGACTTAATTGAAATCTCATATCCATATGTTTTAAATGTCGCGCTCACTATTCGGTTTAGCCGGGAGAGGACCTTTGTGTCATATATCCCATTCCGAATATGTGATACGTCGTTATGGATAGCGTTTGAAGACCGGTGGTGAAGACCGGGTATTTGCGAGAACGATAGGACGACCTATCGATTGTCTCTGCACCGAGTTGCTCCGGTATAGAGATTTCCTAAGTGATGGGAAGTCTGATCGGGATTGTGAATACCCGGATTGCAAGGGCTTCTTTGGAAGTGCCTTCGGTTCTGTTCGAGCCCGGAACAGACTTGTATGGATTGTGTGTCTGACATTACATTTTGAGATATAAAGCAGATTTCTTTCAAATACATTTCTGTTGGTGGCGGAGAATTTATTCTTTTTAGCTTAACACCCTTCTCTGAGACGTACGAGCTCAGAGGTTATGTAGTTGAAGGTTATCAGCGATATATTCCCAATTTGGTAATGTGACATGCTAAGTGTTGCTGTGAAATGATCATTGTTTGATCATTTGTGATAGGATCATTTGTTTGATCATTTATCTTTGTGATCATTACTTTGATCATTGGTTGACCCAAAGCATGGCTTTGTACCAAAGCGTGGCTTTGTGGACGTGACTTCGTCGAACCTCACACCCCGGAATGGTCAAAACAGGAAAGATGCAGCAAGGTTATTAGGGGGTAGCGCCCCTTTAGGGTATGTACATCTCCTTCTGGATAGAAGTGGTATCATGGCATGGAGCCCAGATACTTACTTATGTGGACATTACGAACCTATATATATCTTGTTTTGTGATTTGATGTTGGGGCCCCGGTTAAAGGTTGTTACAACCGGGAGGTGGCATACTCGTGTCAGTAGTTACCCAGTTAGGGGTAACCCGGCCTTGTGTTGGCAGAGATCCGGTTAGGTTCTCGGGACGTCCTTCCAGAGGCGTTTCCATGTGGCAATGGGAAGTTCCTTGGCCTGACCATTTGTTGGAAACCCAAAGAAACAATACGAGCCTTGTACGGTTCTAGTTGTAGAACCTGCCTCCTCAGGAGGCAGCTATAGCAGGCATAATATAATGGTACCTATGCTGGCTAAGATTTATATTCTACTTTCGAAATTGTTTTCTACACTATGCACTAGTAATGATATCAAATGATTTGATTTTGCGTAGTAAGCATGTTTGGCTATCATAAGAAGAAATCTCCTCCAAGTCTGCGTTTGCATTGTGTGTGTGGTGGGAGGTCTTATGGTAGTTTCATTTTCAAAAAGCATTGCGATTTTCAAAAGGATAAATCTTTTGATTGTTTTTAAAGACAAACCGTTTTTGTTTGCTCATACCAGTCCCACGACTGACCCGGAGTTTATTGTTCCTTTCCTAAACTCTGGGTGCCCACAATTTTTTCCACACGGGCAGTCTAGAGTTTATTTTTCAGATAGTTAGGTTCAGTAGATTATCTGGAGCTGGTTCAGTCTCTGGATCACACCGTACTTGCTTGTCTTGGTGCAATCTTGATGGTGGATCGAGCTACGAGTTTTGGAGCTCTGTTTTTGAAGCTTTTGGATCAGAGTTGCAGTATTGGATCTGTGAAGACTTATCTCATTTCGTGTTATATTCTGCTGTATTCTATGTTGTATATTCTCTGATGTTGATGATTATCATTGTATCATATTGATGTATCAGATATTGTATTTATGTTATATCAGTGATATCATCTTTTATTTCCGCTGTGTATTTATCATTTAATGGTGTTGCAAGCTCCCGCGATACGAATTTGATGTTGTTTATCGGACATCAATTTCGGGTCGTGACAATAAATAAATTTAAGTGCATATAAAAATGTTATATACTTAAAGTTTAATTATAAAATGGTTAACAGAGATAAAAAGAATACTAGGTAAGTTGAATAATAAATGGATTAATAAAATAAATTGTTGTTTGAAATAAACTTTGTAACAAACAATATAAATTTAAAATAGACCAAATTAATGAAATTCATCGAGTTTAAAGTCAATTGTTGAATATAAATTAATTTAAATTGAAATTTTTATGGTTCAAATTAATGGTTTTATTTTGTAATTCAAATCTATTTTCTTATGGTTGTTTATATTCTCCTACTTCCTTCCTTTTCAGGGACGAAATATTTTGAGTGGGGGAGATTGTAACGACTCGTAAATTTTCGGTAATTTTTATTGAATATATTAATAAATTTAATTGTAATTTTAGGAAATTGTAAACGATAAAATTTTTAAATATAAATTTGATATTTGGAATGCGTCTAGTTAAACATAGCAACTGGTAATTTTTTTTCTTAAAATATGAAGTTTATTTTCGCACGTAAATTTACTTCAGTTTAATCAGTTAATAAGCGATGAAAATAAATCGTTTTCAAAACCTAAATATTTTTACATAGAAAAATTCTAAACCATCTTCTGAGAAAGACGTCGTTTTTATTTTTTCCAAATTCGGACTTCTTTAGCTCCGTCGATCTTAATTTTCTGCGTTTTTCTTGCATTTTTCGCTAATAGAAAATTCGAATTTTTAAAATTCAACCGTATCACTGATATCTGTATACCGTTTTGATCATCTTGTCGTGCTGATCTCTGCGGTATACTCGATTCTGTCTTTCAACGTCCGATGCATGGCAAGAACCGCGAAACCGTTAACCGTATCGGTGTCAATTTTGGTCCTTTGAATTTCCCAGTGTCCATCCGCTGCCCAACGGTTCAAATTAAATGGGTACTACTTTTAGTATTCGCAGGTACAATTTCTGACTTTTGGTTGTTCAATGTTTCAATTTATATTTGATGGTACAGTTAGCAACTCTTCCTTTTCCCTTCATATTCAATTCTCTGTGCCTAACCTATGCGCTCTGTCCTTGAGAGATATAGTATATTACATAAAGTATAATTATATTCCTACAAAACATGTTCTTTCACTTTGGTTCACTTTTGTCAAACCTGTTCAACTTTAAAACCCATCCTCTTCCTTCATCCCCTCTCTCCGCTAATCAACAAAGTTGCTTATTTTGGTTTTGTCAGAGCTGTGTGTTCCCTGTCAAACAAAACATGCCATTCTTTCACATATAAATTTCCATGTGCTCGTTCAACTTGGCTGCAATCTTTCTTCCATCTCCACGACCACCCGCACCAGCCGTGTCTCCCTCTCCATGTGCTTCCGCATGGACCTCCTCCTCCTAATAAATTTTTTTTTGAACCGCATGATTTGGTTAAAGCTGAAGCTATCGTCTCCTCCCCATGGCCGAAGTCGCGCCTAGTTCTCTCTGCTTCTGCCGTCACCGAACCAGTCTTGAAGCCCATTCCACCATCGCACGCTCGCTTCCCCTCTACCGCATGCATCTCTGGCCTTCAAGATCCGACCACCGTGCCCCTTCCTCGTGTCAGCCTTTGACCGATTGTCTCCGCCTTCCATCGCGACTGGCCTCTTCTCCGGCCTTTCATGCCCACGGCAACTTCTTCCTAGCGTGCTTTCGTCTCCTCTATTATATGTTAGGTAATTTTTTTTTATTTATATAGGTTTTGATTAAGTATATAGTTGAGTTTTAATAGTATATAAATCATTTTGGCATCAGTATATATACTATGTTACGAAATGCTATCATTCTATACTTGTTTCAATTTGTGTAATGCATATATACTGTAAACTTTGGGTTATAAATATAGTATGCAAGTTGTTGGTTTTGTTCCGTTTCTCTTGTGATAAGATACTCTTTTCTTTGCTTTATATTGTACAGTTATACATATATATGTAATCAACACATATTTTGGAAAGAACATAGATTTTGTAACCACAGTATATATATGTAAATTACAAATTATGTTTATATATATCTGTTACATCTTAGTCTCATCGACCTGACAATGTTTTTTCTCTTTTCTTCCAACTTTTCTGCATAATTTGCTGGTGTGTGATGTATATATTATATATATAGTTGATTAGTATTCTAGACTAAGCCTGCACTTTACCTTTGCACCTTATCTTAGCTGGCTTGGTTATTACAAGTTATTTATATAGTAAGTTATTTTCATGCGTTCTGTTTCCAAGTATTATAAATACGTTTTTTTATAACGTGCTAAGAAATTTATAAATTTTATATTTGCATTATATTGGTTTTTAAATATGTTGACTTTTAAATTTTAGGTGTCTTAAATTTAGAAGTGATTTTTTGTAATATGATATGTGGGTTTTTATGTTATATATTTTATTTTTGATTTTATTATATTTGGATATGTATTATGATTTGAAATATAATATGCATTTTAAATTTAATATCGGTTTTAAGAAAATAATAATATAATATACTTTTGTTTCAATTATATCTGCATCGATCCAATTCTGATTTGATTTCGTCTATTCCTATTTATCAGTTTTGATCGTCAACTTCGTGGCATCGCACTTTGTTTTGAGATTCGTGCCTGGATTCGTAGCTCATTTCTTCTATCTTCTCTAGCATCGAAAGGTGAGAAACCACTCACGATTAATGTTCTTTTATTTATTAAATTTGATTTCAATTAAAATGACAATTGAAATATTCTGCAGTTGGTTATTTACACTGTTATATATGCTATTACCTGTATCAGTTCACCTGTGACATCTGATATCATTACCTGTTAATTATTCGATGACAATCCCGTTTGGTTGATAATTGATTGATTGTTTGTTGTTTATATTGGATGTTAAATTGTAATGTATAAAGTGACAAATATTATGCACATAGGATATTTAAAAATTTGAATCGACATATGTGTTGAATTTGATTAGTTAATTTTGTATAATATGACCCCTTAAATGTTTAATTATTTTGACACGTAAAATGGTTAATTACGCTTGAACCATTTGAATTTATGTTGTATTAATTGATGAAGTATGAAATTGAATAATTGATGTCAAGTGTAGAATTGCATAGAATAATTAGTGTAATAATCTTTAATCTACATGGAATGATAGTGTGGATTCTAGAGATGATTATATTAATTTGCATAAACAACATATGTGAATTAATACGATTATTTTGGGATTATTTGAATTAATTATTGGATTGTTATTGGTTGTTGTATTGCTTATTCATTTACTTTGACATCATCCCAGTTATCACATTGCAAGTTCCCTTTGCTATGCTTTGATTTTTGAATTGAAATGGAATCGGGTTGAAATGATAAATACCCAAATGAACTTGACCTATGATAGAGAATTAAATAAACCTGATTGGTCAATAATTTGATTAATAATAAAATAATGATTTAATTTGAATAAAGAATAAGGTTTGAAATGAAGTTGGAATTTGAATTTTTATGGAAGGAAAATGTTAATATTTAATAATCTGAAACAAAATATTAATAAAGTAATTGATGAAAGAACGCTATGTAATTTAAGAAATGATTGAATTAAGTTTTGAAATTATTTAATAATTAAGTTTTGAAATTATTTAATAATTAAGTTGGAATTATTTAATAACTAAGGTTAAAATAATTTAATAATTAGGTTTTAGAATTTATTTGATATTTAAAATTTGAAATTATTAATTAAGTTATGAAATTATTTAGTAATTAAATAAAATTGTATTATTTGATAATTAAATAAAAATTTGAATTCTTTGATAAGAAAAATTGAACTTTTGAATAAGTGAATTTGAACTTCGTTGATAAATGAAATTGGGTTCCTTTATTAACTAAGCTTTGGATAATTTAGGTAAGTTAATAAGTGAAATTGAACTGCTTGAATATGTGAAATTTAATTTCTTTATCAATTGAGTTTTGAAATTTGTAATTAAGTAAAGAAATAAGTGAAATTGAATTTCTTTAACAAGAAATAAAATGTAATTTATCGAAATTAAAGCAAGACTTGTAATTTAAAGAATTTGATTTGACGATTTTAACTTAATTAAATTTGTAAGCTTTGATATAATGAAGTTGAACGTAAGTATTTGATTTAATGAATTGGAAATTAAATGGAAAATTAGCTTTAACGAATATTGATAAATCGATCAACGAATTTAAATTGATTTGAACGTTAAGTTAAACTAATTTAAATGTTTAAGGAATGAAATTTATATACGAACTTGAATCAATATTTGTATTGTTTAAATAAAAGTTGAAATTGAATTATAAGATTTTGAAATGGTGTTTTGGAAGTTTTGAAACGAAAAATATGGAAATTGATTTAGAAAGACAAATGGAATGTTGGTTTACAAATTCTAATTGAAATTGAATTTGATTTTTGTTTGAAATTCATTAAACGACAATTGGTGTAATAATTACGAAAGTTATTAAAGAAATCGGAATCGGTTATGGACATACTCTCTGTCTAAATCGAAAACCACTTTAATAACTATACGCGGAGTGTGATCCAGAATGAAGTGGTTGGAATGATGTACGTGATGACTGAAGAAAGAGAACGATAATGGATAGCCTTGACACTTGTGTCAAATTGGAAATGACTAAAACTGGAGCTGTGCCGGGCCAAATGAGGTTAGCCACCTCGAGCGAACACACTTCTTCGATACTACTCATTACTTGTTATTGATTGGTGCACCCTCATACTTTTGGGAGTGTTGTTTCGCGGTGTTGCGATCGTTGCGGCGATACGTTTTCACCTGTCCGGATCAGGAAAACGATAGTTTCACTACCTTGGGTATAGCCTTATGTGCCTTGTCATACTTGTATCCCTATATATGCGACCACTACGATTTTTTTTTTGTTATACCTATGGAGTACTCCCTAATATCCCACTAGTTTACGGTGGATGGTTATTCCTACGTCCTTTGAGTTATTGTATTTCAATTGTTATTTCACTTGAGTTGGATTTATTGATATAAGATTGTTAATCTTGACTCGAGTGTTTTGTGTTTTGCTTTACACTCGAGTTAGACTGAGTGGTTCAGCTTTTGAGACTCACCTTTGGAGTTGGAGCTTCACCTGGAGATCCAGCTATCTATCCAGCTTTCAGATTTTCAGTTGATTTCAGTGATGTATTCTGATATTGTATTTGACTATTGTATTCGAGATTTCTGCCGTAACTTGTTTAACTCTGTTATATATATAGTAGCTTCATGAACTACTATCTTTTTGTTTCCGCCGCATATTATTACTCTGTGTCTGTGATTCTGTGATTATTTATTTACTGTATATGTTCAGTTTTGCCAAATTTAAATTAACAATTCGGTATTTTGAACTATTCAAGTCCGACATGTGCGGATACAAATAGTCCAAAATAGCGGGTCGTTACATCGTATGTAAAAGTTATGGCGATTAGTGTGTTTGAATTTTAATTTAAAAAAAAATAAAATAAAAAGAAGAATAGTCACCTTTCCACACTACCACGTCATCAGGGTAGCACACCTGATTATAGAACACGCTGAAACCCAACTCCCTTAACATGCAAACACGCCTCCTCCTTCAGATCGCAATCGATCGTGCGCCAACGCCTCGGCCAGAGAACAAAACCTACACGCACGCGGCCAGACGCCTCCACGATGACGAACGCGACTCGATCTGGTGGTCGATCTCGACCGCTAAGTAGCCACAGCCGCCGGTTTTGAACGAAACCCTAGTGAATTTTCGTGCTCAATCCACCCGTCAATTCGACGCAAAACTACGTCGATGAACTCCGCATCGTCCACTCTACAAAACCCAGAAATAATTCGTTGATGTTCATCGACGCGCGATGAACGGTCGAAAATGGTTCTTCGATTTCTGGCTAAATAGTGCATCGAATTGAAAAACGAATCGCAAATATGAGATGCGTTCATCGAGAGCTTCGATATATAATTTTTCTAAATTTTTTTGAGGAGTTTGAAATTTCACTTTGATTTTTGAATTTCAATTACATTTGGAATTGTCTACCATTCAAATGAGAAGGTGAAGAGGAATTGTATGCACAGACAAATGAGAAATAGGTGTAGGCTGGGGTTTATAACAATATATAAATAGGTAGGCTGAAAATAGAATAGACCGGATCTATTTGATATACGCATTGAACGATAAAGTGGCCCGAAAAGCCCGTTTCGACTTCGAAACAAAATTGGATCAACCCAAATATCAAAATAGATGTTTTAGAATATTTTAAAATCAATGGAATAGGTTTCAGGTCCAAATTCCGTCGTATGAAGAAGTTATGCGAAATCAATTTATTTCAAATTGATTTCAATTTAATTGATTTCAAGGCGTTTCAAGCCCGTGCGATCAAACGGCAAGTCCGATCACTACGAAACTTGAAATCCTACAATAATTCACCGTTTCGGATCCGATGAAAATGGTTTCGTCGAAATCCAAGTCAGTGGCCAAAATGCTATTTTTACATTAATTAAATAGATTTATAATTGATAAATAAAATCAAATCTTCAATTAAAATCTGATAATTAACAAATTTTACCAACTTTTAATTCCTCAATCATTTACAATGATTTTAAAAAATTCAAATGTAAACTTAGAGTTGATTAATTTATCAATCTCAGTATTAACCTCAATTTCATTTAATTCAAAATTATAAATTTAATTTCCCATAATTCTATTAAATTTAATTTTCAATTTATTATTCAATTTATTATTATCAAACGAATGAGATTAACATTGGATTCAAAATTCGTTACATTAATATTCTCACATTTCATCTAAATTCTCATTTATGTAATATTTAAATATTTAATTCATTTAATTGCAATTTATCCTTTTATCATAAATTAAATTCCAATATATTGATAAAACTTAATTTCCATTCCTTTTATTCAACCAATTGTCATATTATAAATAAAATTGAAATTATCTCTAATTATTAATTACAATCAGTTAAGATCTTACCATTGGTTCCATTAATTTATTTGCACTAGATTAGTTATTGCATTAATTATCATTAATATAACATTAAGGTTCATTTAACTCTAATCGATTTCCAATTTTATTATTAAACCAAATAAACAGGTAACTCATAACAAGTGTTACCATGCCTTTAATTACAATCATGCATTCCCTATTTTCAAGCAACCGTTACAGTTCTTAAATACTTCTGCTTTTATTTAATTACACTAACTATATTATTATTATTCCATTAGCTAATTAAGTATTTACATTCGTTTCTTACAATTCAATCTCATAACCAATTATAAAAATTTCAATATCTCACCTGACCCTTTTCAATTTATCCATTTATTAAGTTTTACATTAATAAATCTTTATTTCCAAATATACTCTAATTTAACAATTTCTAAACATTGTATTACTTCTCACATTAAAGTAACTTTTGTTTATATTTATTAAAATTTGATTTCTCATTTCAACTAATAGACTAAATAAACGAGCAACACATAATTATTGCCATCATTTACTTTTAACTGCATTTATAAGTTTATTGTTTACAGACCCAAGTTACACATTTACATAATTTCAATTTATCGTAATCACATTCAATCAATCGAAAATTTAGCTTAGATTACATCCTCACTATTCATTTATTATTAACTTTAATTAGCATTGCTTACCTTGCATTAACATTATTACTTTAAATCTACATCCAATTACAATTAATGTTCTCAATAAATTTATTTACTTGGTCTCATGCTTTTTATTACTCCAATTACTACCTTTATAAGTAAATGTACGTTACTATTTTAATTTACATTCACCCTTTCCCTTTTTATATTAATTATCATTTAAGTACATTTAATTATCTTGTATGTTCATTCCTCCCAACTAATTACCACCTATTATATTATTCCACACATTAATTCACTAATTACATTTGCTTTCTCATATTCCACTTATAACCAAGTCATACATTTAAATTATTTTATTTAATTAGAATTTCATTCAAGTTCATTAATTATTAACTTAAATTAACCTTGTTATGTTTCCTCTTAGTTATTTTCATTTTTACAACATAACTTTTATCAATAATTCACAAATTTTTATTTTCTTCAATATTAAATTTCAAGAATCTTATTAAATTAAAAATTTTAATTATCGAATTTTTACAGGTCGTTACACTCTCCCCCACTCAAAACTTTTCGTCCCCGAAAAGGAAGGAGAAAGGGAAAATAAATAATTAAGAAATCAATATCTCTTATTTAAAGTATTAAATTTATAAACAAATAAATTTACAAAATTAATTACTTTAAATAAAATATATCAATTAATAACCATTAAATCTTTTATATTTAAAGTTAATAAAGTTTGGAAAACATTTTTCAAAATTTTCCAAGTCTAAAATTTACGGAAAATTCCGGCAGAGTCACCTTTGTACGGAGAGGCTCGGGAGAAAATAAAATATCAACTATAACAATATATAACATATATTTTCCAAAATAATATATTTCCCAACAAGGGAAAAACAATGTAATAACATTATAAACCGTAATCCGAAAACGTACCTATTTGTCGGGCAATTAACGCTTATTTTATGGAACCAAAAGCAGTAGCAATTGCTTCCATAACCTGCATTTCACTTATATAATATAAAGAGTTAATAATTATATAAAATAAAATATTTAAAGTTGCTTCAACCATAAACAACCAAATCAATCCAAACATAAATCACTTGCAATCACAATATACAACCACCATATGAAGCCAAATAAAATCAACTATCCATCGCAAACAAACAAATAGTTTTTCGGGTTTAAAACCTTAAATTGTACAGAATGAAAAATAAACTATTAAGCGCACCATTTACTCAACAGTCTTAGATGAAACTAAATAGATTATTCCCATATCCAAACAATTTTAAAGTATCCTTGCCCAAACAACCATAAACCAAACAAACAACGATTTCAAACAATAGATTAAGTTTATTCTTATTAATTCCATTCATTTTCATTTATTGCTTACAATTATTCATTTTCATTTATTCAGGTCATGTAAGTTTCTTTTTATTCAATTACATTTATGCATTTCTCAATTTCATTTATTTATTTAGTGCTTACATTTCTATTATATCTAATTATAGTAACATTTTAATTACAACTTAAGTTTATAACTCTATAACATCAATTCCTATAAATAGAAGCAATTTATTGAACACTTTCATTAACTACTTTTACTTGTACAATTTCCATTACAATTTCTTTTTAAACATTTCAACTTTTAATATTCGGTAAGTTATGTATATGTTTTTAAGGACGTAATTGAAAGTTATACAAGTTTATTCTATTTTCTTTAATTAATTTAATGTTCAATAATAATATCCTTTGTCTTATAGGTTACACATTTCAATTTCTTTTAATTTCCTTTATAACCTAGCATTAAATCTTCTTATTTATCAATGGTTTCAAGTACACATCTTAAACTCAAGATGTTTTACTTACTATCCATCTTTTCTACTTATTTAGTTATAAATAACTTTAAACATTAACTTAACTCTTATTTTAAATTAGAGGTTCCAATTATTAGTTAAATTTCATTTCACTAAAGCAATTGAAACCATTAATTGATGGAAACTTAAGAATTTAAATACTGGGTAAAATTTTAAATCATTTTAAAATAATAGATAGATGTATACACTTACAATTTATATATCCAATTATATTTAAAACAATTTAAAATTTATTTTTGTTTATCAAAATAAATCTGCAGTAAAATACTACAGTGGCCTTCCCATTTAGAAACTCGAAGATGAATGTCGATGATGCGTGCACTCATCACCGAAATTATTTTCCAACGACAGAGAGGGGAGCACAAAACTTATTTCTTTCCAAAATTTCTTTTTAAAACATTTCTTTCAAATTATATTAAAATACTTATATCAGAAAATACTTCTAATAATATTATTATTATATTTCAAAATCATTCAAAGGAAATTTTCAAACCCCGGGCTTAAGCTCTAAATTCCCAATTTTCATTTATTTTATTTTCAATCTCATTTCAACTATTATTTATAAATTTCATTACCTAACAACCAATATATTGCAACTAAATATATATCTCATTTATAAAAATTTATTTTAGATATAGAAAATATAATAGGCAAAATTATTTCATTCACATATATTCAAAACAAATATTGTGTCGGTCTGTCCTATTAAGTGTTTAGAAATCCCTATTGATGTCATAGCATCATATGCACCAACCAGAATTTATAAATACAAAATGGAACAAATTAACACAATATTAAAACCTTTTATAACACTAATAAATACGCTCTCTCGTATATATACACTCAGCGACTCCCATAGGGTATTACTACCCTATTAATAAAGAGTCAGACCCCACAAAGCTAAGGTTTATCGCTAAACCAAAGCTCTGGTACCAGATGTAACGTCCCACCTTTTCACATGATTTAAATTGACGATAAACCACATACATCAGACTTAAACCATACAAAATGGCGGATTGTTATGGGGTAAATAAGAAGAAGAAGAGAAAGAAAAGGGAAAAAGGAACAAAACAAAATCTTACAGTGGAACGATAAAATATAATAATCAGAGTTACACATAGCAAAGAATAATAACAATGCAGTGGAACAATGTGATACAGTGGAAGACTATAGTAAATAATAGTAATAATACAATCTTCGTCTTCGTTCTATAGAATAAGGCCTTCAATTCCTGAAATGCTCATGCTGACCCGAGCGAATTGAAAAGACAAAACACTAGAGTCAGAACTAAAAGATCTTATGTAAGTTAAATCAAGGTAAATAAATATGAGTGTAAACGGCGTCGGAGATGTTTACGGGGTTTGACATCTCCTATCCAATGTCTAACGTGAGTGCAGTAACTTAAGAGATGCTCGGGATTCACATCTCCTAAGGATCCGTTAACTATTTACTATGTAGTAATATTTCGTTATTATAATAATATCTAATAGTAAAATAAACTTACTTTTTCATAGCATTAAGGGGTTACCCATATGCCCTTAACACGTAATAGTCCCAGTAGTCCATCCAATATCATAGTCCCTCCTGGCTGGGAAGCCGCCATAGGATACCACATGGGCTACAGGAGAAAACCAAACTCGTACAAGGCGCGATAGGGTAGGTGACATGGCACATTAGGCAATGCCAGGGTAGATATACTAATTACACACATGGGCTGGTGGTAACGCATAGCGCGCAGCTACCGATCACCTCGAGCCACACCCCCAAATCAAAAATCAAAAGTGGCCACCGAATCAATCCAAAAGTCAGAGTATAATATCGATGGGATGTGTCCGATAAGAGGGGTTACCTCCTTGGCCCGAGATCGCTCCTGTTTTAGCCACCTTATGCCAACTCACTGAAGTCGGGTCCACGTATATACCTTAATAGAACGTCGCCACCATCCTACTTCATTCTGGAATCTCCACCGCGTATACGGTTGTTAAAGTGGTTTTCGGAGTTGGCAGAGAGTATGACAACTTTCGATCCCGGTCTCTTTAACAACCAAACTTTATTATAACACCGCGGTCATTTCAAAATAATTTATATTTCAAAACCAGGATATAATATTTATTGCAAAACCATATAAATACAATATCATTTTTGTTTTGAAACCAAATCAATATGATATCCTTTTTAAAATCATAGTATTCGAAGTTATAAATTTCGAAACCAAAGACTTAAACTATAACCCTTCCAAAACGTAATACTTTGAAATGTATAACTTTGAAACATAACTTCCAATATTTTAATGGTTCAAATATTAAATTACTTTATATAAAATAAAATAGCTTCTTAATTTCACAAATCAATTCCAAATATAGATCTGAACCCCAATAAACCATTTCAATTCAAAACTTTAAATATTCTACCATTTCAAAACTAATTCTTTGATGATTCCATATATATATATATATATATATATATATATATCAAATTTAATTACTATTATTTGGATTTGAAATTTTAACTAAATAAATCCAATATAATTTAAGAAAAACTTTTAAAACTTCAACTAACTGGATATTCTTTCAACTTATTTAACTTGATATATTCAACCAAATCAACTTGATATTTATTTAAATCACTCTAAACCAAAATCAAGTTATAAAATCATACCCGTTAAGATCTCAATTTTATTAAAATATCAAATCAACTTTATTTGAGTAAAATTCTTAAATAATTTAATTCACATCAATTTCCTATTTATCTTCCAACCTCAATTTTATTTAACCCGTTATAACTATATATATAATATAATTTTAACAGCTACTTAACCATATTATATAATACCAATCAAAATTTATTATTCAACTTATTTTATATTTCAAAGCAACTTATACATAGCTAAAATCAATTATAAAATAACATTTACATAACATCTAAAATCAATCTTATATAACCCATATATTTCTTTACAAACGATAGAAATCATTTAAATATATATATATATATACCACAGTGTCTGTATAAAATTTTCTATCCTATGGTCAAGTGATATGGATATTTATTATTTCAATCCATAATTAAAAATAAAAATACGGTTATATCATTTCAAGCCGCAATCCCGAATGAAATAAAGTGCAACAAATTTGCAGTTTAAAACAATATAAAATACAACATCCATTCATCTAATATCAATCAACAACCATTTATTACAAACATCATCCAATTTAAACAATAACATCAATATAGAGCATATAATAAATAACAGGTAATTACTGACAGTCTATATTCAATAATAAATTAAACAATCTATCTAACTGGCAGTTTATATGCAATAATAAATCCAAATCACTTAAATAAATCTCAAAAAATCTAAACTAAATATTCCCTACAATTTAATCAAACTTGAAATATTCATTAAATCACCTTAACCAAAGTCAAGTTATAAAATCATATCCTTTAAAAATCTCAAATTCAATAAGTTCCAAATCGATTTTAATTAATATAATTCTTAATTAAATACAATTTCAAACCAGTATCAATCCATCTTGTCAACCTTAATTTATCAAATCATTATAAACTCTATATAAAATATGATTTAAATAAATATTTAACCATATTAAATTTTAATAAAATCAAACTTTATTATTAACTTATTTTATATTAAAACAAATTTATATATAGCTTAAAATCAAGAATTTCACTGTAAATATAAAAAAAATTATATAATATCTAAAATTAATATTTATATAAAACTATATAATTCTTTCCAAAACCATAGAAATCATTTCAAAATAGTTATATATATAGACCAACGGTGTCTGTATATAATTTTCTTTCATATGGTCAAGTGATATGGATATTTTTCATTTCAATCAGCAATTTAAATATATACGGGTATATATCGTTTCAACCCGCAATCCCAAATTCAACTAGATGAAAATCTTTTCGGCCTATCATTTCAACCCATAACGATTTTCTCCTATTCTACAGATCATTCAGGTATGTATCATTTCAACCTATCGGGAATTCTATACTAACAGTGAACCTGCAAAGTGATAACAGATATGATAATAGTATAACAAGCATATATCATCAATATAAATAACAAATAATGGTGTCAGATGTCACAGGTGAACAGATATAGATAATAACATGATATATAGTAATGTGAATAACTAACAACAGCATATTTCAATTGTCATTCAATTGAAATCAAATTTAATAAATATAAGAACGTTAATCGTGCGTGATTTCTTACCCTTCGAGGCTACAGAGGATAGACAATTAAATTGAGTTCCGAAATGCAAGTACGACTTCTAAAGCAAAGCTAGATTGGCACAAATTTTGACGGACAATCCGAAAGATAGGATTCAATGAGAAAAATCAATCTGTTTGATAGGAACAGGAAATATATATATATATATATATATTATATTCATTTTCAAATCAGTCTTAGTTTAAACACAAGTTTATATATATATATATATATATATATTTCAAAATCATTGTTTTAAATAAACACATATAAAACAAACATATTTTCATAATATAATTTGAAATAAATACATATATAAAACAAAATCATAACTCATATAACTTATATACATAAACCGTATCAAATAGATAACCTATAAAATGTAAAACAGTTAATATATAACTATATACTTCTTTCATATAAAAATGACAGGTGTAAACAGCCTACATACATAGCAGACTATATATAGATGATTATTATAACATATATGGTAAACCAAACAAATCTTATGTACAAAATAACAAATAGATGTACAACGACATGATACACACACACACACTTATACACGGCCATTATAACCCAACATAAGCCGATTTAAAATAATATATATACAGTAAAACAAGTACAGCCATATATATATATATATATATATATATATATATATATATAAATTTTATATAAACTTTTATAGTGAAAACATAAAAAAGAATATCCAATAGACACCCATATTGAAATGCATACACAAATGTATACAAGTTTTAAAGGAAACCATACTGAGACCCATTTGCAAATTAACCATATATATAAATGGAACGTGTATATATATGCACCTTTATATATATTTTTCGAGCTACTACATAAGGATAGGAAACACAAAATATAATTGAACCAAGCTAACAAAATATATGTTGAAATTCTTATATATACCATAACATTCATACTCCTGCTAAACTTTAATAATACTGCAAACATATATTAACAAACATTATAACTTACATAAAACAACAAAACCTATATATAAAACATACAGCCTACTGAACTATATGTAACATGCTTGGATTTTAGCTAAAAATAATTTGATTATTGATTTAATATTTAGGATTAAATTTTGGAAAAATTGGTAATCAAATTTAATTATGGCTATAATTGTGAATTTATTTAGAATTTATTTGCATTTGAAATATAAAAATTGAATTCATCAAATTTAATAAGATATATGTTCATTTAGTTATACAAATGAATTATAATTGGAAAATTAGATTTTGAAATTTAATAAATATATTGACAATGAATTTGATGATTTAAAAATACTAAAATAAATATCTTGAAAACAAATTGGATTTATTTTGGAATAAATGTGAAGATTCCAGAATAAATTAGAAGTATGTGTTTATAAAATAGTATTTTGGATTAGGATTTAATTATAACCATTTTGAAAATAAATATAGTTGTATATAAATATATAAAAGTAATAAGTACAAGATTTGAAATTTTATACTTGTACAAAACATAAATAAACATAGTCAGTATATATAAGAAAATAAAATTTATAAATATAAAACTAACTGAGGATCTAAACATAAATTAGATCGAATATATTTAAATATTAATATATAAATAAAAACATGTTAGATAAATAAGAATCATTTTCTTATGGTTGTATAAATAGTTATTAAAGGAAATATAAATTGAAAATAATATAAAGCTATTTGAATTTAATGGATTTTAAAAGTTGAATAAATATAATGTATGAATACATTGATTAAGAATTTAAAATAAAAAAATTAAATCTGAAATAAAGTAAGATTTAATTAAAATTTTAAAATGCTTTTCTCTTATATAATTAAAGATGAATATGGTTAGAAAAAAATTATATATACATGAATTTGTAAGTAAATTTTTAACAAGGGTTTAAAACTAAGTTTTGAAACTAATTTAAACTAAGGGGTTTCAACATAAAAATACAAATTTGGACCAAAGTAGGTCACGCACATAAGTAAATTTACAAGTGTAAGAATTTTGGCATGCAAACAAACAAGTGTCATAATGGTTTTTATACAAATAAAAAAAATATCAGGCCATTCAACTTCTCAAATCTGAAAATCAATTCATTTCTAAAACCAGTTCAAAATCAAAGCATGTTTTCAAAAACATTCTCAAACCTGAAATACAAATTACAAACTAGAAAAGAGATAAAGCAATCAACCTGATTTCAAAAGCCTTCCTGGAAATCAAAAGTCTGGATTCAAGCGTTAAATCAGAATATGAAACAAATTGAATTCAACCTGAGAAAATGAATTCAAAGCAAAGTTTTTAAGATTCAAAACTAAAGCATTTCAGATCTGGAATAAATCAAGTTCATGCAATCTAAACTAGTACAGAGGATAAGCAAATGAAGTTTCAGGTCAATATAAAGATCAGAGCAACTCAGGTAAATTTAAGCAAACTATGAGTAACATTTTAAAAAAAATTAAGTATTTGAAGCAATTTAAACCATAGCCAACTCCGTATTTTCAAACTGAGCGAATGATAACCAAAACAAAGAAAATCTGGAAATTTATCAAGGAGCAGTTCAAATGAATCCAACTTGGAAAACCAGATCAAACAAACCATTTCCAGTTTCTTTCAACAGCCTGCTCTCCGTTCTTTGCTTTAAAATTCGTGAGCAAACTCTTTGACCATGTGGTTATCTTGATGTTTGAATTTATATTTGGAGCTATGATGTGAATATTCTAGAATGGTTGTGTGAATATGGCTGCATGTCGAAGATATTTGTGTGCTTGTTTATATGTATAGAAATAAAATCACCTCTTTTCATACTTTACAGGTTTTAAAACCAGATTTAAAATCTTAAATTACCACCAACAAACAATTTTAAAAGTTGAACTCTAAATGAAATTTGGTTATGACTACCTGATTGAATTTTACAAACAGTTCTACGCATTTTATGTTTAGTAAATATTTAGATTTTTTATTTATAGAAAAGTCCTTTCTAATCTGAAAATTCAATACTTTTACTTTTAAATTTTGGCTATATAAATCGATTTGGGTTTAAAATAATGATTTTTAGAATGGAAATCATGATTTTTCATGTAGTATCGATTGGGAAATCCGGAGTTGGAAGGAATTTGAATTTTGGTAAACTCATGGTGGTCAAGGAGGTTAGGGACATCGGAATTTTGGCCAGAGGTGTGTTGTGGGACGGCGAACACGGGAAAAATCATGGGTGAATTTATTATTCACCGTGATGATGATAAGGCGAAGATTTAGGGTTTAACAACTTAATTTGGTTGATGATGGAAACGTAACGCGTTTTCTGTCATGGGTGGATCGAGTGTTGTCGCACCGAGGGAAATCGAAGCATTGATGACGAAGCTGCTCTGGTCAGGGTGGTGGGGTTGCAGGTGATTGCGATCGTCGGTGCGAGGAGTTTTTGATGATCGTGTTGGGTTCTAGGAAGCGATAGAATAGCTTGATTTCGATTTCATGGTGGTTTCGATGATCTGAGTGCTTGCCTGAGTTGAGATGGTCAAAGGCGATTTGTGTGAGATAGCAGCGATGACCGGAATGGTGACGGCGATGTGTACACATACACATATGTCAGTGTGTCAGGTTTGGTTACTGATGAATTTGGGTTAGAAAAATGGGTCTCGGGTTTAACTTCGGGAAGATGGGTTTCTGGCTCGAGAAAATAGCGTGGTAGCTCGAGTTAGTTTGAGTGCGTGCACAAATGACTGGAAACAGTTTTGACATTTTAAACAAAACAAAGTTAAAAGAAAAAAAGAAAGGAAGAAAAAGAAGGGTTGAACTCGGTAAAGAATTGAAGTCGAACTCGAAGTGGTGCTTGGGGTTTTTGATAATCGGCTCGGGTTAGCTTTCTGTCAAGTTTATATTAACCAGTTTTCAATTTTATAAGCAAACAAGTTTTTACTTTAAAACAACTTTCTTAAACAGTTTTTAAATAAAAACTTGATCAAGTTAAAAGTATACTAAAATGAATAAGTTTCGAAAGGTATGTAAACCAAATTTCCAAAGTAATTTATTTAAAACAAGTTTCAAAATAAGTTTCCAAAGATTTAAATTAAAAGTTAAATGTTTTGAAATTGTTTTGTTTGAAGTAATCATATATTAGGTTAATTTTGTAATAAAATTCCTAAGTGTTTTCAAATGTAATAAAATGTTGTACTTAAAGAATGATTATTTTATGAAATCAATTAAGTAAAATTACCTGGTGTAATTAATAAAAATATTATTACTCAATGTAATTAAGGGAAAAGTACTTTGCGTAATTACAGGGTAATTAACAAATTAAGGTTAATTTATGTAAGTAATTGAAAGAAATTAATTACTTAAAGACAATTACTTAATTAAAAGTAATTGATTTATGATTAAAGTGGATTAATCAAGTGTTGAAAGATTTATTTATTTAAAGAATAATTAATTAATGTGATTAATTAATTATGGTAACTAATTTGAGAATAATTAATTAAAGCTTAATTAATTAATAGAAGTGATTAAGAAATGATTATTAATTACGGATTAATTAATTAATTAATTATTAATCTGATTTAATTTAAATCAGATAATTTAAATTAATTTTTTCTTATGGATGTTTGGATTCTATTGAATGTTTGAATGCTTTGATATTGGTCATATGTGATGCTTTGTGATACGAATTATTCTGATTTGTGCTGTAAACTGTGATGTAATTTATTTATTTATAATGCATTCATATTTTCTATCTGTGGTTCTGTGTATATAGATAAGCGTTATAGGATATACCGCTTATTGATATTGTTGTGATTGTAATCTATGATGATAGATGTTGTTGCACTATTGTGTAAACCCCTAGACTACACCTTACACACACAAATATGGATTGCACGAGGAAATCGGTTAAGTCACAGATTTTTAATGGTTTCAAAGATTGAATTTTTGAATCCATAATAGTTTTGGAATTGGAATTGAAAACCTTTGAAAACGAGTTTCAAAAATAAAAGTTATTTTGAGTAGCTTAATAAAGTTTTGAAATTTAAATAATTGGATTTGAATTTGAATTCAGTATTTGAAATTGAATTCAATGATTTGGAAATTATGGTTTAAAAATATTATACAAGTTGTAGAGGTGTTTATATGGGTTTTTAACCATAAAAGAGTATTGTTTTGGAAATTTAAATTTAAACCCAAGTTTTATACTTGAATGGTTTTAACTTATTTAAATGTAATCAGCTTTAACTTATGTGAAAGATTATTAAACCTTGTTTGGAAATTGAAGAGAGTTTTAAATAGTATATCTTTCATATAAAAGATATGAATTGGAAATGGTTTGAAAGTTATGAATTAAATCTTTAATTTATAGACTGGATAAGTTAATCCAATTTGAAATGAAATTGTTTTGAAAAGCCGTGAATGAACCTTTGTGGAAAATTGGCAAACTTTGCGAAATGAACCTTTTTGTTTAAAAGATTTGAAGTGGTAATTTGTTTAAACCATTTGAAAGAAAGGTTTTGGATAATAAGTTGTGACTTAACTGAAATCCTATAACCATATGTTTTTAAATATTGCGCTCATTATTCGGTTTAGCCGAAAGAGGACCTTATGTCATATAACCCATTCCAAATAATGATACGACGTTATGGATAACATCCGAAGACCGGGAATTTTCGAGAACGAAAGGATAACCTGTCTATTGTCTCTGCACTGAGTCGTGCCGGTATAGAGATTCCCTAAGTGATGGGAATTCCGAACGGGATTGTGAATACCCGGATTTGCAAGGGCTTCTTCGGAAGTGCCTGCGGTTCTGTTCGAACCTGGAACAGACTTGTATGGTTGTGCGTCTGACATTACACTTTGACATGTAAAACTGGTTTTTATCAAATACATTTTTGTTTGGTGGCGGAGATTCATTCTCTTAGCTTAACACCCTTCTCTGAGACGTACGAGCTCAGAGGTTATGTAGTTGATGGTTACTAGTGTTACATTCCTAATTTGCTAATGTGGCATACGAAGTGCTGCCGATCATTTGTTGATCAAAGCATGGCTTTATGAAAAAGCATAGCTTTGTGGACGAGAACTCATCGAGCCTCACAACTCGATAATGGTCGAAATAGGAAAGATGCGGCAAGGTTTCAGGGGTAGCTCCCCTCATGTAACAACCCGCATATTTTACGATTGTATATTTAAAAAATTTATTTAAATATAGCATCGTTAGTCGGATTTTAGTCCGAGATTCTACTTTTTGCAAATGGTCGAATTAGGACTAGGGACCACTTCCATTGAGTTCAAAATGACATCTGCAATTTTTTTGAGTATAAGCATTGATATGTTTGGAGTCAGTAGAATTTTGCTACTTTTCACTTAGGGCTTTGGGTTGGGTTTCAGCCCATTAACCCCACTTATTACTCTAGCTCAGTCCACCTCTCCTCTTTACTTCATTCTTACTTTTCCTAATACTCAAGCTTTAGCAACAATGGAGAGAGGAATGGAAAATTAAAACTCCAAGTCCTAATCATCTTTGCAAATTCAAGTTCTAGCTCCAAATTCATAGAAGAAGCTTTGGTAAGCCTTCTCTTCTTCTTCTCCAACTCATTCTCCTTTCAATTTTAGAAATTCCTAAACCTAACTTAGGAAATGTTTCTCTTTTAAGCTTAGATTCAAGCTTGTTGGGTTGGAATTGAAGAGTGATTGTTCTTGTCATTGCTCTATAGCTTCTCTCTTGTGATTTTGAGTTTGAAGGTGAGATTTTTATCTCACATCTATGTCTATATCTTTCATTGTTGTTAGGTATGAATTCCTAACAGTTATTTATGTTTATTTGCTTTTGATTTGGATCGAATTGGTGAATATTCCATTTTTTGTTGTTTTGAAGTCAAATCTTAAAAAATCCAATCTTTGATGTTTGAACATGATTTTGGTGGTGTATCGAAGAGCCTATGGTGATGGGTTGTCGATTGGCATAAACCCCTAGCATCCATCGCTCGTTCGATCGCATTTCGTTTGGATTTTAGCCCTTTATGGGCTTGGCTGATTTTTGCCTATAGGTGGATTTCAGACATCTGAAATCCAATTTCAGATGTCTTGATTCAAATTCAGACGTCTGGATTGGAGATCTAGACGTCTGGAATTGGTCACTAAAGAACGCAAAAAGGCAAAGACAAAATCCAGACGTCTGGAAATCCATCCAGACGTCTGGTTAGTGGTTCAGACGTCTGGTTGATAATTTCAGACGTCTGAAATGTGGAGTTTTGCCTATTTTGGCTATTTTTGGAGTAAATTTCCAACGTTTATCGATTTTTGTTGATCCGGTTAGTAGTTATCACTTATTATCGACTTTGATGACTTCTTTTATGGATTTTTGGGAATATCCATTTTGATGGATTTGGTATCGATTTCTTTGGATTTAATTCACGTCTTCGTATTTGAATTTTTAGTGATTGATTGTTTCTGCAATCATTTTTGTGATCTGTCATTTTAAAAACATAAAGGTTTTCTATACTAGTAGTAAATATCAAAAAATTTTCATCAAAACGATTTCAACACTATTTTATTACAAAGCTCGATTCTTAAACCATTTTTCAATCTATCAGTATATACAAACCTTTACCTCACTCGTATGAGAAATCTAATTAAACGACTTAGTAAAACAAGTGGTATGAAACGCTTGCGTTAACTTCGTCGGTTAATTCTTGGACTTGTTCGATTGAATCTCTTGTGACAATTTTCAAGTGGAGATCTACAATTTGTTCGTAAATATTTAAGTTAAGCTTGTGGTTATAGGACATGAGGCTAAGCTCATATATTTACTAACTTAGTGTAATTGAGACTTCTTGATGGTCGATGATGATCATTTTTGTGATTTAGACTAGCAATGTGCGATGTCTCTTTGTCTGCGAGGGAGACTAAACCCCATTTTTAGTGGAGCTTCGGTTTGGTGGGGTAGCGACCCATGGTCTTCGGACCGTTTTAGTGGAGCTTTGGCTCAAAGGTCTTCGGGCCGTTTTGTGGAGCCTCGGCTCAAAATTGATGGTTAGCAACCATGGAATAGCTTTCCGTTTTGTGATACACGTGTTGGTGAGTTTTTATGCTCCCTTTTTGTGACAGGCCTCCCTTTTTTGTGATTTATGGATTTCTATTGATGATTTATAGAATTTATGTTTCACCAATTTTTGTGATTACATTGATAAGTTCTATCAATATTTGTGCATTGGTGAATTTGTGTTTCAACAACTTTTACGATTGACATTGCGATGTTTGCAATATTTGTGATTTGGTGAATAAAAAAAAAGAGTATGACATTCTTTTTGATCTTTGAGAAGATTCTTGTGATATTGATAATCCCTGGTTGAATTTCAAGTACATACTCATCACGGTATGGCTTTATGGTTATCATCTCTTATTATATATCATTTTATCTGATATTCATAGCTAGACTGATCCATTTATTATTTTCTTATTAAATAATACTTGGGTCAGACCAAGATGTTGCAGGTGCTTCTACTTGACTTCTCATCTGGGAATATTATCTGACTTTTGGCTAACCACATTAGATTGGTAGTTTTTGTTGTTATACATATGAGCTAGAAACTCATTGATGTGTACTTATCCTTTTGTGAAGCACTTGTATCTATTCTTTTGTGATCTTGTGGATCTTGTTTGACCACTACTCCGATATACACTTCTATGTGTTATATTCATATATTTTTTCGTCTTTGTGATATGGACATCTGTGACTGATTTGTGTTATACATATTTCTATATTTGTTTCTGAAGATTATACAGCCACTGTGTAATAGCTTTGAGTTTGTATCGGTATGTCGGATTTCCTCTTAGGTTGAAATTTATGTTATACCATCTGACATATCGGTGCTAGCACAAAGCAATTACACGGATGGTCGCTCCTCAACAGCCTTATTCTTCGTGCTAGTTGACGGCACTACCCCGTAATGTTCTTGGCTAGCGTGAGTATAGAGGTGGGGCGTCACACCGAGGGTGTGACCATTCCTTCTAGAAAAGGGTGGTATCATGGTATGGAGCCCAGATACTTACTCATGTGGACACTATAGTATATTTATTACTGTGTGATGTTGTTGGTATAGAGGATCCTCGGATAAAGGTCGCAAATGACCGGAGGTGGCATAGCTTAGGTTTTACTCCTCGGGAAGGGGGTAACCGGCCTTGTGTTGGCAGAGAGCCGGGTAGGTTCTCGGGGCGTTCCTCCAGAGGCGTTCCCATGTGGCAATAGGAAGTTCCTTATCCTGACCATTTGTTGAAAATCCAATCATCAAATACGAGCCTTGTACGGTTTTAGTTGTAGAACCTGCCATTTAAAATGGCAGCTATACTAGGCATAGTATAATGGTACCTATGCTGGCTAAGATTAATATTATATTTTCGAAATGTTTTCCACTATGCACTAATAATAATATAAAAAAAGATTTTGCGTAGTAAGCATATTTGACTAACATAAGGAGAAATCTCCCCCATGTGTGCGATTGTAATGTGTGTGTGCCGGGAGGCCTTATGGTAGTTTCATTTTCCAAAAAGCATTGCGGACTTCAAATTTTAAAATCTTTTGTTTGTTTTAAAGATAAAACTATTTTTTTTTGCTCACACCAGTCCCACGACTGACCTGGATTTATTTGTTCCTTTTCTAAACTCTGGGTTCCCACTATTTCCCACACGATCCCTCCTTCTAGAGTTGGGTTTTCCAAGTAGTCGAATAGTAGGAATTGATTCGTTAGCCTTCGAAGCTCTTTGGATTTGTGGATCGTAGTTGCTACACTTCAGCATCCACGGACTGCACTTGCTTATCTTTGTTAAATGTGATGGGGGGTTCGAGCTAGCTTTGGATTGAAGATGGAGTTCTTGAAGTTTGGCATCGAAGACATTATCTTTCCGCTGCTATTTCTTGTATCTCTGATAGTATTGATATCTATTGTGTCATTCTATTGTATCATTTTTGTATCTGAATATTGTATCAAATGTTATATATCTATGATATTATTTCATTTCTTCCGCTGTGTTGCACTTAATGTGTTATAAGCTCCGGCACGAGTCAAATTTCAACGATTGAATCTGCGGCATTCAAGTACAAGTGAAGTACGGGTGTCAATTTTCAAACGCTGAAATTTGGATCGTGCCATCTTGGTATCAGAACTGAAGGTTAAAGCTTTAGCTCAGGAGTATAACACACTAGGTAACTCATTAGAGATAGGGTGAAGTATACCCTAGAATGAGTAATCCCTAAGATATCCGTTCGAATGCCTCAGTACATTCTCTTACTATCCACTGATAGTGAGTATCAGTGTGAGAAGAGAACGAGATCGGGGACAGGGAAATACCAGTACAAATGGTCAATACCCTGCAACAATGGAAATATCTTTCTCTATCAACCTCCTTTGATTCGTCTTTTCAATTCTTTGATTGCTTCGTGGCAGCTCGAGGAAGAAGCTTCGGTGTGATGGTGGCCCTACGAATCATGTAGATAAGTCTTTGTTTCGTATTCTCTTCGTCAAATTTCTATCAGCTTTTCGTTTTTATCTTTAGCGAAATTGAAATTTGATTTTAAATAAATCGGTTAACTAAAATATAAAGTTAAATAAATTGAATCGATAAAACAATTTCGATTAAACCAAAATTTGAAATTCTATTGTAATTTCTTGTGAGGATCGATGTCCGAAGAGGGACAAGATATATAATTTGGGGTGTTTCGATTTAAGTTTGGAATCCATACTTAGTATTTGAGAATTTTGAAAGACCGTATCCAAATTCTTTTGGGGTCCAGATATATACTACGAACGATTAGTTATCCCTTCGAACTAACCAATGCCATTGCATACTTCGTAGATCTGGATAACCCGAGCATCTTGTAAAGAGTTAAATAGGTTCGTTCTTGTATCTATTATTGATATTCTGATTTGGTAAGCCAAATACAGAATAGATAATCGGCTTGATTTATGAGTCGATTCTCTATCTTCCTGTATCTATACATTCTTTGTTGTCTCCCTGGAAAATTTTGGGGACGAAATTTTCTTACTGGGGGGGGGACCCTTTAACATGCCTGGATTTTAGCTAAAAATAATTTGATAATTGATTTAATATTTAGGATTAAATTTTGGAAAAAATTGGTAATCAAACTTAATTCTGGATTTAATTGTGAATTTATTTAGAATTTATTTGCATTTGAAATATAAAAATTGAATTCATCAAATTTAATAAGATATATGTTCATTTAGTTATACAAATGAATTATAATTGGAAAATTAGATTTTGAAATTTAATAAATATATTGGCAATGAATATTGATATGATGTAAACTTTGTACTGCTTTGAGTGTGAAAGTGACCGACGGATAGTAAACCCTTTAGTGCGAACGAGTGGTTATGGGACGCACGTTAACACTTTTCGGATTCCTTTTCAAGGGTTGTGACACATTCTGCCAGTTAGTGGTGTCCAGTACTGGGTCTTCGACCTTCACCACTACGGCTTGTCGCCCTATAGTATCGCTTCCGATGTTGGTCTTTATGAGCCGCATGGTTGATATTGGGTTTGTGCCTTCGGGTTTGTCACCCTATAGTATCGCTTTCTATGTTGGTCTTTATGAGCCGCATGGGTGATATTGGGTTTGGAGTCTTCGGGCTCATGGATTCTTGTTTATAAAGTACTGAGCTCGAGCAATCATATGTTTCATTGATATTATATTCCCTTGGTATCGCCCATCGGTGTTGGTCCTTTTGAGCCGCATGATGTATAACGATTACCTTGTGGAACTTGTATACCTTATGGGTATTTGTTATTTGTCTTTTTGGCTTGCTTTGGGATATTTGTATCCTTTATTTATCTATGTTGCCAATGATATGAGGCTTGTCTTGATATGTTCATCTTTTGTTAGATGATTGTGTTATCTCTTTTAGAGATATTTGTTATACTTTGTAACTTTGCAGGTTTATTGTTGTTCAGTTTATCTAACTGATTGGTTTAGCTAGACTGACCCGTGTATTAATTACTCGGGTCAGACCGAGATGTTTCAGGTTAGGTGCCTTTGGACTTAGCCTATTTTGCTTCCGCATGGACTACTCCGTTAGCTCCTTTTTGTCATAGCTTTTTGTGTAGTCCTATTTTGTTGTAACTCCGATATGTATTCTTGTGCACTCGTCTGTATATTGTGGTTTGCTATACCACTTGACATGTATTATTTTCTATACCCTGCTATGTATCAGTATATGTGTATATGATGGTTTACTGTTCTGTGATGTATATTGCATTTGAGTTGTTATATTCTGTTCTGATAGATCCTCTAGCCACCTATGGTTTTTTTTAAGTATTCATTGGATATGTCGATCTGCTTGGTGAGGCAATTGTCGATGTATTCAATAGATAATTAAAGCAAGGCTATAGATGGTCGCTCCTAAACAGCCTTATTCTCCGTGTTAGCAGACGGTATTATCTATTAATACTCTTTGCTAGCGTGGGTATACAGGTGGGGCGTCACAGCTTGGTATCGGAGCCAGGTTCAGAACAAAATATGATAAACACAGAATAGAGCACATATTACGATACATTAGAGTGTGATAAGTGATACAAATCTTTGAATCATCGTGTCTCTCTATTCCTTCTTCCATCAAAGGTTAGATAGGATTTGGGAATATGCCTAGGAATGCATTTAAATTCCGTAGTATTCCATATTGAATTATCTACCTCGGGAATAATCTTTACCTTATCTTAATTTTCAGCTTATGGCTGGAAGAGACGGAGGACGACGCTCGGATGCTGGGCAATGCAGTGGCTCACATCCGGACGGCGTTTATATGTTTGCCGATCAGTTTTCGGAGTGGTTTAGGAGCACACAGCCTCCAGCTCCTACTCGAACATCTCCTCCATGCAAGTCCACCTTCGCACGTTTGTGCAGTGATTTTTCTCATCTTGGAGGGAAGCCATTTAAAGGCTCCGAGATTGTTCTTGAGGTCCAAGCTTGGGTTCGCTTGTACGAGCATGTTCTCTCTCGCATGGATCCTTCTGACCATGATAGAGTTCTTGTAACTTCTAGCTTATTGCAAAAGCGTGCCCTTGACTGGTACGAGCTTCTTTTAGCTGAATTTGATGAGTCTGCCCTTTCTTGGACTCAGTTTCGGGAACGATTCGAACTCAAGTTCGTTCCTGAATCTAAGAAAGTTTTATTGACCCGTCGCTTCCTTGAGTTGAAGCAAGGGGAGTCTTCCGTTTTTGAGTATGTTGCATCATTCGAGGCCTTATCTAAGTATGGTCTTGAATTCATTAGTACCTCGTATAGGAAGAATCTAAAGTTGGTATCTGGTCTTAAGAAATGTCTTAAGAAGTCTTTAATGCTCCAGCTTAAGCTTTCCTTTGAGGAGTTGGTTGATTCAGCACTTCATCTCGAAGCCTTCGAGAAGGAATGTGATTGTGGGGATGGCGTTGAGATTCGCAAGAACCCCAACAAGAAGAAGTTTCCATTGGATAAGCGGGAATTTTTCCCTTCCAAGAAGAAAAAGTCCGTTGAATCTAATTCCCAGTCTCAGTCTGCTGGAACACCTTCCACTCGGAAGTGTTTCAATTGTGGTTCCCCTGATCATATGATTCGAGCTTGCCCTATGCCTCTCTTCTCCACTATTGCAAGAAGGAAGACCATCGTATTTTCACTTGTCCTATTGTTCCGAATAATCCTCTATCTAGCAAGCCAAAGATAACAGATGCTTCTAGAGGTTCTTCTCGGAGAAAAGGTACATCTCCATCTGTTTAGGAAGGTTCTATTTTATTTCTTGACTATTGTATTCGAGTTCTCTTCGATACGGGGGCTTCGCATTTTTTCCGTATCGAAGAAGCTCTTCGATGATTTATCTTTGGATGTTTCTTGTATGGTTACTTCTTTGAAAATTGTGAATCCGAATTGGTGGATCCGCAACGCTCAATTTACTTGTATTAATGTCGAGATTGTTTTATGTGATTTTTCTTTCCGAGCCAATTTGCATGTTATGCGTTACTTAGGCTTCGGAACTGATATTTTTTGAAAGGATCGACTTAATTATTATGAAGTCATATCCTATATCCCGAGTGGACTATTCATCCTCAACATTTTCAATCTGTTAAACAGATTTCTATTTTCTTTGTGATTTCGATTCTAATTTGATCTCATCATTTTATTCTTTAAGCCCTCATGATGAGGAAAGTGTTGTTTCTCTCATTCTTGTAGTTTGAGAATTTTCTGGTATTTTTGGTCTTGTCTTAGAATTATCACCTAAGCAATCTTTTTTTGTAGTGTTAAGGTGTTTTTAGCTCGACCTTACCACCGGTTTTCATTTGACTACGAGTTGCGAAAGTTAGCATTCCACTTACCGCTCTCCGCACTCATTGTAATTCTTATGAATGATTTATTATGTCATTCCATTTGTCTAGCTCATTTCATCCATTTTATGAATTGAGTATTCTACGAATATCTCGATGATTCCATTTTTGTATTTGTTGATTTTGGATGGAATTAGCAATCTAAAGTTTTTGCAAATCTTTTTCATAAGATTTATTTATAAGTACAAATGGGATTGTTGTTTTTAAAATGAACAAAGAGAATTTTCAAAAGTTTTTAGAAACATATTTGTCATATAGAAGATGGTTTTGTGATTGTATTGCCCATTGAGTGCTTTAAGAATTCTGGTCGATGCGCTTGATCAACGTTTTCGATAGGAATCTCCTAAACACTTTGATGAGAAAATTTGACACAATAAATTGATTTGAAATAATAAAATTTTTCTAGAAAAATAGTTACATAAAGATAATTGTGATTTTGAAAGTTTTAGTTTTTCGGGGAAGAATATTATTTGAAAGAACTCTTTTTCGATACTCTTATTCTTGGGATTCTCGAAGGGAACCAAGACTTTATCTTTTGTTCCAAAGCTAATCGTATTGGTTTGGATGTCGTTCCCTTGCAAAAAAACGCGCTATCACTTATGTTTCTAAACCATTAAAGCTTACCGTGACTAGATATGCCACCTACGATCTAGTCCTCGCGGCTATTGTTTTCGCCTTTTGTATTTTGCATCATTACTTTTGGGTGAGGAATTTTGCTCTCCTCACCAATCATAATTTTGAAATGCTTATCTTCTCATATGGAACTTAATGTTGGTTCGAGTTCCTAGCATCTTATGATCTTGATATTTTAATTCCCGAAAAGAGGATCGTGTTGCCAATGCATTTAGTTGTAAGCAGCAAGTGATTGTTTCTTTGTTGATGTATGAATGGAATGGTCTTTTTACCAAGTTCATCGGACGTTTTGTTGTAATTTATTTTGTTGAGCTTTGGTTCATTTGACGTATTGTTTGTACCACGTCGGTGTTCCAAATTATTTTGAGCTTAGGAATCCATAGAATTCTCTGAGCAAAAAAGTTCAGACTTATCCTTTCGTGCACTTTATGGTGAACTTCTTATTCTGGTATTCTTTTGTGTTGATATGTTTGTGGGAGTTGGGAGAATCACCTACCTCTTGTAGAGTTCTCCTATAATAATAGTTTTCAGTCTAGTGTTGGCATGGCTCCTTTCGAAGCCTTATACGGAAGGCCATGTCGATCACCTTCTTGTTGGTTGGAATGTGGGGAGAAGATTATTCTTGGCCCAGATTTTGTTCGTGATTCTTCCGAGAAGATTGATCTTATTCGATTGAGAATGAAAGAGGCATAGAGTCGCCAGAAATCCTACGCGGACAACCGTAGGAAGCCTCTCGAGTTCTCGATCGGCCATCTTGTTTTTATTTGTGTTTCTCCTTTGAATGGGGTTATGCGCTTCAGTATGACTGAGAAATTGGCTCCTCGTTATATAGGACAATTTTCTATTATTGAACGTATTGGCCGTGTGGCTTATAGAGTTTCACTTCCAGCTCATTTATCTGGTATTCATTACGTGTTTCACGTCTCTCAACTTCGGAAGCGTCTTCGGGAGTCGGATTCTATTATTTCTTCTCCTGATTTGCAAGAGCTTGAGGTCTCACCAGACTTATCTATTGTACAACAGCCTATTCGCGTACTTGATACGGAGGTGCGACACCTTCGAAAAAAGGACGTACCGCTCGTTAGGGTTCAATGGTCCGCTAATCCCAATGAATGTACTTGGGAAACCAGAGAGTTTATCGAGCGATCCTATCCGGGTTTTCTATCTTTGCTTTGAAACGGTGAGAATGTCTTTTCATCTCAAGCTTATTTCCTTTTCTTTTGAATGTTGTATGTATGTAGTTGTTACAAATATCGTCTTTAGAAATTGCGGGGACGCAATTTTGTAAGGAGGGGAGATCTGTAACAACCCGCATATTTAACGATTTTATATTTAAATGATTTATTTAAGTATAGCGTCGTTAGTCGAATTTTGGGTCCGAAATGTTACTTTTTGCAAACGTTCGAATTGGGTCTCAAGACCACTTCCATTGAGTTCAAAACGTCGTTTGCGATCTTTTTGAGTATAAGCTTCGATATGTTGGAGTAAGTTGAAATTGGCTACTTTTTCTAATTAGGTTTTGGGTTTGAGTTCAGCCCACTAGCTAACTAAACCCTCTAACTCAGCCCTCTCCTCTCCATTCTCTCATTCTTATTTCTAAAGCTCTACCTAAAACTGAAAATGGTGGAAGGGAAGAGGAAACAGAAATTGCAAGCCCTAGTTTCTTCTTGCAAGCTTGAATTCTTACTCTAAAATCAAAAAGAAGCCATTGGTAAGCCTCCTCTTCATCTTCTCCAACTCTTTCCTCTTTAATTTCAGAAAATTTCCAAAACCTAACTTAGGGGATACTTGTTTTGATCTTAGATTGAAGCTTATTGGGTTGAAGTAGAGTTTGGTTGGTCTTCTCCTTGTTATTGAGCTTCTTCTTCCCCTTTGATTTTAGGTTAAAGGTGAGTTTTGAACTCACATCTACTTCTCTTGATTTCATGGATGTTGGGTATGAATTCCTAACAAGTATGCATGTGCCATTGTTTTGGATTTGGAAAGAATTTGCATTTCATTGAAAATAGGGCAGGAAGTGCAAATCATCAGGTTCGGCCGACCGAACTCAGGGTCCGGTCGACCGACCTGCTACTTGGGCACTTTCCTACCTCTGTTTCGGAAGTGCAGAAATTTAGGCTCCGTTCAACCGACCTAGAGGTCCGGTCGACCGACCTGATGCCCCGAGCACCTCTTTGTTTCTGGCCCGGTCAACCAACCTAGTAGTTCTGGTCGACCGACCTGCTCCTGTTTTGCCTGTTTTGCCTGTTTTTGCATATTTTGATTGGTTTTCCAAATTTTATCGATTCAATTTGCTTTTTAATAGTTTTTATTGCATCATTGACTTTGATAACTTATTCTTGACTTCTTCCACGGGTTTTAATAAAATAATCTCTCGAATCATATTTAAAAGCTCGTTTCTCCAATTTATAAATTCTATTTAAAACACACAATTTCGCACTTCGAGCGAAGTGGAAGGGTGATTAAATGGTTGGGCAAAACACGGACCATGAATCTGTGCGTTTATCCTTCCGATTAATCTCCGACCTATTCAATTGATCGTTTTGACCTTCGGGTTTGGTTTATCGATGATATGAGGTAAACTTTGTACTGCTTTGAGTGTGAAAGTGACTGACGGATAGTAAACCGTTTAGTGCGAACGAGTGGTTATGGGACACACGTTAACACTTTTCGGATTCCTTTTCGAGAGTTGTGACACATTCCGCCAGTTAGTGGTGTCCAGTACTGTGTCTTCGACCTTCACCACTACGGCTTGTCGCCCTATAGTATCGCTTCCGATGTTGGTCTTTATGAGCCGCATGGGTGATATTGGGTTTGTGCCTTCGGGTTTGTCACCCTATAGTATCGCTTTCTATGTTGGTCATTATGAGCCGCATGGGTGATATTGGGTTTGGAGTCTTCGGGCTCATGGATCCTTGTTTATACAGTACTGAGCTCTAGTAATCATATGTTTCATTGATATTATATTCCCTTGGTATCGCCCATCGGTGTTGGTCTTTTTGAGCCGCATGATGTATAACGATTACCTTGTGGAACTTGTATACCTTACGGGTATTTGTTATTTGTCTTTTTGGCTTGCTTTGGGATATTTGTATCCTTTGTTTATCTATCTTGCCAATGATATGAGGCTTGTCTTGATATGTTCATCTTTTGTTAGATGATTGTGTTATCTCTTTTAGAGATATTTGTTATACTTTGTAGCTTTGCAGGTTTATTGTTGTTCAGTTTGTCTAACTGATTTGTTTAGCTAGACTGACCAGTGTATCAATTACTCGGGTCAGACCGAGATGTTTCAGGTTAGGTGCCTTTGGACTTAGCTTATTTTGCTTCCGCATGGACTACTCCGCTAGCTCCTTTTTGTCATAGCTTTTTGTGTAGTCCTATTTTGTTGTAACTCTGATATGTATTCTTGTGAACTCGTCTGTATATTGTGGTTTGCTATACCACTTGACATGTATTATTTTCTATACCCTGCTATGTATCAGTATATGTGTATATGATAGTTTACTGTTCTGTGATGTATATTGCATTTGAGTTGTTATATTCTGTTCTGATAGATCCTTTAGCCACCTATGGTTTTGTTTTAAGTATTCATTGGATATGTCGATCTGCTTGGTGAGGCAATTGTCGATGTATTCAACAGATAATTAAAGCAAGGCTATAGATGGTCGCTCCTAAAAAGCCTTATTCTCCGTGTTAGCAGACGGTATTATCTATTAATACTCTTTGCTAGCGTGGGTATAGAGGTGGGGCGTCACAGCAGCTAACTCAGTATTTTCAATTTGAAGGAATGATAACCAAAACAAAGAAAATCTAGAAATTTATCAAGGAGCGGTTCTAATGAATCTAGCTTGGAAAACCAGATCAAACAAACCATTTCCATTTTCTTTCAACAGCCTGCTCCCTGTTCTCTGCTTTAAAATCTGTGAGCAAACTCTTGGACCTTGTTGTTATCTTGATGTTTGAATTTATATTTGGAGCTATGATGTGAATATTCTAGAATGGTTGTGTGAATATGATTGCATGTCGAAGATATTTGTGTGCATGTTTATATGTATAGAAATAAAATCACCCTTTCCTTACTTTAAAGGTTTTAAAACCTGATTTAAAATTTCAAATCACCACCAACAAACAATTTTAAAACTTGAACTCCAAATGGAATTTGGTTATGACTACCTAATTGAATTTTACAAACAGTTCTAAGCATTTTATGTTTAGTAAATATTTAGAATTTTTTTTACAGTAAAGTCCTTTCTAATCTGAAAATTCAATATTTTTACTTTTTAATTTTGGCTATATAAATCGATTCGGGTTTAAAAATTATGATTTTTAGAATGGAAATCATGATTTTTCATGTAGTATCGATTGAGAAATCCGAAGTTGAATGGAATTTGAATTTTGGTAAATTCATGGTGATTAAGGAGGTTGGGGACATTGGAATTTTGGCCAGAGGTGTGTTGTGGGACGGCGAACACGGGAAAAATCATGGGTGAATTTATTATTCACCGTGATGATGATAAGGCGAAGATTTATGGTTTAGTAACTTAATTTGGTTGATGATGGAAATGTGACGCGTTCGCTGTCATGGGTGGATCGAGTGTTGTCGCACCGAGGGAAATCGAAGCATTGATGAACGAAGCCGCTCTGGTCAGGGTGGTGGGGTTGCAGGTGATTGCGATCGTCGGTGCAAGGAGTTTTTGATGATCGTGTTGGGTTCTAGGAAGTGATTGAATAGCTTGATTTCAATTTCATGGTGGTTTCGACGATATGAGTGCTTGCCTGAGTTGAGATGGTCACCAACGATTTGTGTGAGATAACGGCGATGATCGGAATGGCGACGACGATGTGTACACGTACACATATGTCAGTGTGTCAGGTTTGGTTACTGATGAATTTAGGTTAGAAAAATGGGTCTCCGGTTTAACTTCGGGAAGATGGGTTTCTGACTCGAGAAAATAGCATGGTAGCTTGGGTTAGTTTGAGTGCGTACGCAAATGACTGGAAACAGTTTTGACATTTTAAACAAAACAAAGTTAAAAGAAAAAAAAATGGAAGAAAAAGAAGGGTTGAACTTGGTAAAGAATTGAAGTCGAACTCGAAGTGGTGCTTGGGGTTTTTGATAATTGGCTCGGGTTAGCTTTTTGTCAAGTTTATATTAACCAGTTTTCAATTTTGTAAGCGAACAAGTTTTTACTTTAAAACAACTTTCTTAAACAGTTTTTAAATAAAAACTTGATCAAGTTAAAAGTATCTAAAATGAATAAGTTTCGAAAGGGATGTAAACCAAATTTCCAAAATAATTTATTTAAAACAAGTTTCAAATATGTTTCCAAAGATTTAAATTTAAAGTTAAATGTTTTGAAATTGTTTTGTTTAAAGTAATCATATATTAGGTTAATTTTGTAATAAAATTCCTAAGTGTTTTCAAATGTAATAAAATGTTGCAATTAAAGAATGATTACTTAATGAAATCAATTAAGTAAAATTACCTAATGTAATTAATAAAAATATTATTGCTCAATGTAATTAAGGGAAAAGTACTTTGTGTAAAAATTAAGGTTAATTTATGTAAGTAATTGAAAGAAATTAATTACTTAAAGATAATTACTTAATTATAAGTAATTGATTTATGATTGAAGTGGGTTAACCAAGTGTTGAAAGATTTATTTATTTAAAAGAATAATTAATTAATGTGATTAATTAATTAAGGTAATTAATTTGAGAATAATTAATTAATTAAAGGGTAATTAATTAATAGAAGTGATTAAGAAATGATTATTAATTACAGATTAATTAATTATTAATCTGATTTAATTTAAATCAGATAATTTAAATTAATTTTTTCTTTTGGATGTTTGGTTCTATTGAATGTTTGAATGCTTTGATATTCCTCATATGTGATGCTTTGTGATATGAATTATTCTGATTTGTGTTGTAAACTGTGATGTAATTTATTTATTTATAATGCATTCATATTTCCTATCCGTGGTTCTATGTATATAGATAAGCGTTATAGGATATACCTCTTGTCGATATTGTTGTTATTGCAATCTGTGATGATAGATGTTGCTGCACTATTGTGTAAAACCCATAGACTACACCTTATACACACAAATTTATTTTGAATAGCTTAATAAAGTTTTGAAATTTTAAATAGTTGGATTTGAATTGGAATTCAATATTTGAAATTGAATTCAATGATTTGTAAATTATGGTTTAAAAATATTATCCAAGTTGTAAAGGTGTTTATATGGGATTATAACCATAAAAAAGTATTGTTTTGGAAATTTAAACCCAAGTTTTAAACTTGAATGGCTTTAACTTATGTAAATCTAATCAGCTTTAACTTATGTGAAAGATTATTAAACCTTGTTTTGAAATTGAAGAGAGTTTTAAATGGTATATCTTTCATATAAAAGATTTAAATTGGAAATGGTTTGAAAGTTATGAATTAAATCTTTAATTTAAAGATTGGATAAGTTAATCCAATTTGAAATAAAATTGTTTTGAAAAGCCGTGAATGAACCTTTGTGGAAAATTGGTAAACTTCGTGAAATGAACCTTTTTGTTTAAAAGATTTGAAGTGGTAATTTGTTTAAACCATTTGAAAGAAAGGTTTTGGATAATAAGTTGTGATTTAACTGAAATCCTATGTCCATATGTTTTTAAATATTGCGCTCATTATTCGGTTTAGCGGGAGAGGACCTTGTGTCATATAACCCATTCCGAATAATGATACGACGTTATGGATAGCATCTGAAGACCGGTGGTGAAGACTGGGTATTTTCGAGAACGAAAGGATAACCCATCGATTGTCTCTGCACTAAGTCGCGCCGGTATAGAGATTCCCTAAGTGATGGGAAGTCCGATCGGGATTGTGAATACCCGGATTTGCAAGGGCTTCTTCGGAAGTGCCTTCGGTTCTGTTCGAACCCGGAACAGACTTGTATGGATGTGTGTCTGACATTACACTTTGACATGTAAAACCAGTTTTTATCAAATATATTTCTGTTTGGTGGCGGAGATTCATTCTCTTAGCTTAACACCCTTCTCTGAGACGTACGAGCTCAGAGGTTATGTAGTTGATGGTTACTAGTGTTACATTCCCAATTTGGTAATGTGGCATACGAAGTGCCGCTGATCATTTGTTGATCAAAGCATGGCTTTGTGAAAAAGCGTAGCTTTGTGGACGAGACCTCATCGAGCCTCACAATCCCGTAATGGCCGAAACAGGAAAGATGAGGCAAGGTTTCAGGGGTAGCTCCCCTAGGGTATGACTGTGTGATGTTGTTACTATAGAGGATCCTCGGATAAAGGTCGCAAACGACCGGGGGTGGCATATCTTTGGTTTTACTCCTCAGAAAGAGGGTAACCTGCCTTCTATTGGCAGAGAGCCGGGTAGGTTCTCGGGGCGTCCCTCCAGAGGCGTTCCCATGTGGCAATAGGAAGTTCCTTGGCCTCACCATTTGTTGGAAATCCAATCATCCAATACGAGCCTTGTACGGTTTTAGTTGTAGAACCTGCCATTTAAAATAGTAGCTATAGTAGGCATAGTATAATGGTACCTATGCTGGCTAAGATTAATATTATACTTTCAAAATGTTTTCCACTATGCACTAATAATAATATAAGCATATTTGACTATCATAAGGAGAAATCTCCCCCATGTGTGTGATTGCATTGTGTGTGTGCCGGGAGGCCTTATGGCAGTTTCATTTTCCAAAAAGCATTACAGATTTCAAATTTTAAAATCTTTTGTTTGTTTTAAAGATAAAACTGTTTTTGTTTTCTCACACCAGTCTCACGACTGACCTAGAGTTTAATATTCCTTTCCTAAACTCTAGGTGCCTACTATTTCCCACACGGGCAGTCTAGAGTTGGTTTTTCCAGATAGTTGAATAGTAGGAATTGATTCGATAGCCTTTGAAGCTCTTTGGATTTGTGGATCGCATTTGCTACACTTCAGCATCTATGGACTGCACTTGCTTATCTTTGTAAAACGTGATGGGGGGTTCGAGCTAACTTTGGATTGAAGATGGAGTTCTTGAAGTTTGGCATTGAAGACATTATCTTTCCGCTGCTATTTCTTATATCTCTGATAGTATTGATATCTATTGTGTCATTCTATTTTATCATCATTGTATCTATATATTGTATCAAATGTTCTACGTCTATGATATTAGTTCATTTCTTCCGTTGTGTTGTACTTAATGTGTTATAAGCTCCGGCATGAGTCAAATTTCAATGATTGAATCTGCGGCATTCAAGTACAAGTGAAGTACTGGTGTCGATTTTCGAACGCTGAAATTTGGATCATGACACTATACATATACAAAAGAAAAATAAAGTAGCTTGTATATAAATATATATTAACATATAACTTACATGTATATAGCAATGAAACAATACTTACAGCAAATGCAACTGAAACTGACCCATATATATATATATATATATAAATTAAATAACTAATATAATATAAATATATATAATACTGTAACTAATATATATACAAGAAAATATATGTGAGCCTATATATTGCTGCATACAAACAAAAAACATAATATATATATATATATATATATATATATATATATATATATATATATACACCTAAGAAATAAAGACAGGCCGAGCTTGGCAAGAGAAATGGTAGGTCGGAGTCGAGCTAGGCTGGGCTGGGCGGGTTTGGCCGAAGTGGAGTTGTTTGCTTGCATGCGCGAGTAGAGGCAAGGAAGGGAGGAGGAGATGTGGGAGATGAATTAAGGCCAGCATGTGAAAAGAAGGGAAGGTGATGGTTTATCAGAAAACAACAGAAAAAATGAAAAGGAATTTCAAACAAACCAAAAATGTAATTGAAACCAGAGAAAAATGAATGTATCAAAAGACATTAGTTATTGGGAATGGAGAAAGTCACGCACAAAAATTCAGAGAAGGTAAATGCAGATGGCCGTTGGAATTATACAATGGAAAATTTGAATGGTTACGGAAAGCCATAAGCTAAATTGCGGAACCGATACAGAAATCGTTTGCGTAGATTTCGCAGTCTTCCGGGATCCGAAACACACAATCAAATATGCTGCGGAGATCAACACGATGAGGCGATCAGGACGGCACACAGATCTCAATGATAGGACCATGCTATCAAAATTCGATAATCGGTATCGAAAATGCTATTAATTTTTTCAGAAATGAGATAAACAGGCAATAACAGCCAAAATTTGACGGAATGAAAGACGACGTCTCACTCAAAAGATGATTCACAAATTTATTATACAAAAATATATAGGTTTGGAAAATATTTTATTATCATGAAATATTAACTGATTTAAATTGAAACAAAATTACACAACAAATAAACTTCCATATTATTTAATGAAAATTTACCATTTACTATGTTTAAATAGACGTATTCCAAAAATTAAATTTTTATTACCAAATTCTATTATTTAAAATTTCACAAAAATTAAATTAATTAAATGAATAAAACATTAAAAAATTTACGGGTCGTTACACTCTCCACCACTCAAAACTTTTCATCCCCAAAAAGGAACGATGTAGAAGAATAGAAACAACTAGAAAGAAAAATAGATTGAAAACAAAATAAAACAATTAATTCAAACCATATAAATTTCAATTTAAATAAATTAATATTCAATAATTGATTTAAATTCAAGGCATTTCATTGAGTTGATTTTATTTTAATTTATTAATTTCTTCAAAACAAAATTTATTTTATCTACCTTATTTATTATTCAGTTAACTTATTACTCTATTTATCTCTATTATCATTTTTATAATTTAAAATTTAAGTGTATAACATTTATTATGCCCACTTAAATTTTATTTATAATTTCATTTAACATCATTTTATATTGTACTATTTAAAATACATTGGTAACTTCTAAATAATTTAGGTAAGTTATATTAAAATGTAATTGGGTATTATACAAGTAAATTTTATAATTCAATTAGTTAAATTCAAATATTTATTCAAAATTTTGGCTTCATTTTATAATTAAAATCACCATTATCATAAATTTAAGAATTAAATTTTCGATTCACTTCAAACAATTTAAAGATAAATGCATCCAAATATATTATATATATCAAACCAAATTTATAAATATATACCCATATATATTATAAATCAAGTCAAACTTAAGAAATTTTAATCAAAATATTTTTTTCAAAATAAAAGTATAGCAAAGCTACTGAATGGTCTCTCCACTTCGAAACCTGAAAATGAATGTCGATGATGCTGTAGCCATCACCGAAATTATTTTCCAATGAAAAAAGAGAAGAGCACTGATTTAAACATTTAATAATTATTTTAGAAATGATTTATTCAAAAATACTTTAAATAATACACATATTAAAACTTAAAAAACGAAGTTTGGAGTCTCCTGATATTAAATTCTCAAATTCTAATTTAAATTCATTTAAATTCTAAATTGATTTATAGACTATTTTTAAAATTCCATTTATTTATTTTATGAGGCAATATAATTGGTTTACAAAACAATAAATGAAAATCAAGTATTATCATTTGTTAACCAATTCATTTAACAATTATCTTTTAAAAAATTTACTTGTATATATATAATATAATCATAAAAAATTATTTTATTTACTAAATTTGAAAACGATATTGTGTCAGTTTGCACTGTTCAAGTGTTTTGGAAATCTTATCAATAGTGTTGATCAGACGAATCTATCGAATATCCAAATCAACATTAACAATTCAAACAACACAACATATAAAACAATTTAATATTAATTACAAATACACTCCCTCACTCGATGATTCCAGAATGGATATCAAACAAAGGTAGAGATCCAAATTCAGAGGAACCCTAGTCAAATAGAATACTAACAAGAAAGATAGCCTCAAAACGGAAATGAGATAATTAAATAGAAAACGATAAAAGATGGATAAACCTATATTAATCGCGGATGACCTTAACTGGGTCAACCGTGACTTCGAGAATAAGATCGATGTAGAATTCTGAGGCAAATCGACATCGGATTGCCAGAGATAGAATTAGGGTATAACAAGAGATATCAGCATCTAAACCGAGGATATATATATATATATATATATATATCTCTAGTGAATCGATGTTATTGTAAAGGAGTTTCACCCCTTTACAAATCATTCAGTGGAGCTATGCGATACTCTGGAATCAAGAAAATACGAATAGGGGAAAACAAGAGTCAGAACGAAGGGGAGAGTTCCAAAATTCAAAGGAAACTGAGTTAAAGAGGAAGAGATTCAAGCTCGAACGAAAGTGATTCTGTAACTACATTTACTTTATATGCTAAATTTTGCCGACAACCAAAGCTCTGATACCAATTGTAATGGACCGCATCAGTGGAGTAACGCCTATCGTAGCGTACAGCTGTACTTATGTTCTGCCTTTAAGGCTAGCCTCTCGACTGCACCAAACCCGTAGGGACATGTAGGAGTAAGAATCAACCGTTTGCTACTAAACCAAGAAGCGAGAACCCCTTATCATGTTGCACCCGCCAAGTGCATAGGCAGACACACATGTCGGAACTGAATTGCTCAAAATATCGGATTGTTAATTTTTATTTGACAAAACTCAGCATATATAGTAAATAAAATAATCATAGAATCACATATACAGAGTGATGTAACAAGAAGCAGCGGAAACAAAAGGATAGTAGTTCATGAAGCTACTATATATATATATATATATATATCAGAGTTAAATAATATACAACAGAAGTCTCAAATACAATAGTTAAATACAAGATCATAATACATCACTGGAATCAACTGAATAACTGCAAGTTGAAAAGATGTAGATGGATCTCCAAACGAAGCTCGAACTCCAAAGGTGAGTCTTAAAAGCTGTATCACTTGGTCTGACCCGAGCATAAAGCAAATGCACAAACCACTCAAGTCAGGATTAACATTCTTATACCAATAAATCCAAATCAAGTGAAATAACAACTGAAATACAAGTAACTCAATGGATGTTTGGGATTACCATCCTCTAAGGATCCGTTAAACTATCTACTATGTAGTAATATACATTATTATAATAATGTCTAAAGTAAAGTAAACTATTAAAACAGTGTTAAGGCATTACCCATATCCCCATTAACACATTTTGTAATGTCAATAGTCTATAGAATATCGTAATACCTCCAGATTTGGAGGCTAGCAGAGGATACTCCATAGGTACGACACAAATCAAACTCATATAAGGCGCGCTAGGGTAGGTGACACGGCACAACTAGGCAATGCTAGGGTAGATATACCAATTACACTTCCGGGCTGGTGGTAACGCATAGCATCCACTACTGCCCACCTTGAGCCACACTCCCAAATCAAAAAATCAAAAGTGGGCACCAAATCAATCATAAAGTCAGAATATAATATCGAAAGAGTGTGTCCGATCGAAGGAGCTACCTCACTTGGCCCATCGATTGCTCCTGTTTTAGCCACCTTATGCCAACTCACAGGAGTTAGGTCCATATATATACCTCAATAGGACATCGCCACCATCCTACTTCATTTTGGAATCTCCACCGCCACACGGTTGCTAAAGTGGTTTTCGATATTGGTAGAGAGTATGACAATATCTGATCCCAGTCTCTTTAACAACCAATCGTTATTATAACACCGCGGTCATTTCAAAATAGTTTATACCTCAAAACCAAAAATATCATTGCCATTTCAAAACCATATAATACGATATCATTTCCATTTCAAAACCAAATCAATATGATATCATTTCCATTTCAAATATATCCATTTCCAAAATCATAGCACTTTCAAATTATAACACTTTCGAAACCTAACACTTGAAATTATAACACTTTCAAAACATAATATTTTGAAATTCATAACATTGAAACATAACTTCCTCCACTTAAATATTTTAGTATTAATAATAGTACATATAATAAAATAGTTATAAAATAAGATAGTTTAAGTTAAAATAGTTTTTATATTAAAATAGTTTATAATAAAATAGTTTATATTTAAAACTGTTTATAATAAAATAGTTTACAATAAAATAATTTATAAAGTAAAATATAAAATAGTTTTAAATGTAATTTAAAAATACTTTATATAATAAAATAGTTTCCTCAAATTCAACAAATCAATTCCAAATCAACTCGAATTCAAAAATTCAAGTTTAATCAAATCTCCAGTTATCAATTTTGATTTATTTCAGTTTCTCAATAAACTATTTCAAATTATATCGATTTCAAATACGGATTTTTAACCACAAAATAAAACATTTCAATTCCATTATTTCCAAAGCTTTAAATATTCAAACATTTCAAAACTAAATTTGATAATTTCATATATATCTAAATTTAACTTCATTATTATTTAGTGTTGAAATATCCACTTGGTAAATCCAATATCACTTAAATAAATCTCAAAAAATCTAAACCAAATATTCCCTTCAATTTAATCAAACTTGAAGAATTCATTAAATCACCTTAACCAAAAGTCAAGTTATAAAGTCATATCCTTTAAAAATCTTAAATTCAATAAATTCCAAATCGATTTTAATTAAATATAATTCTTAATTAAATACAATTTAAAACCAATTTCAAATCCATCTTCTCAACCTTAATTTATCAAAATCATTACAAGCTATATATAAAATATAATTTAGACAAATACTTAAACATGTTATATTTTAATAAAATCAAACTTTATTATTAACTTATTTTATGTTAAAACAAATTTATACATAGCTTAAAATCAAGAACTTAACTATATATAAAATAACATTTATATAATATCTAAAATTAGTATTTATATAATACCATATATTTCTTTCCAAAACCATAGAAATCATTTCAAAATATTTATATATATAGACCAACAATGTCTGTATATAATTTTCTATCCTACAGTCAAGTGTTATGGATATTTATCATTTCAATCCGCAATTTAAATGTGTACGGGTATATATTATTTCAACCCGCAATCCCAAATTCAATTAGATGAACATCGCTTGGGTCTATCATTTCAACCCGCAATCCCAAATTCAATTAGATGAACATCGCTTGGGTTTATCATTTCAACCCATAACGATTTTCTCCTATTCTACAGATCGTTCGGGCATGTATCATTTCAACCCATAGGGAATTTTAGACTAACAGGGAACTTGCAGAGTGATAATGGATATGATAATAGTACAACAGGCATATATCATCAATATAAATAATAGATAATGGTGTAAGATGTCACAGGTGAACATATATAGATAATAACGTGATATATAATAATGTAAATAACTAACAACAGCATATTTCAATTGTCGTTTCAATTGAAATCAAATTCAATAAATATAAGAATGTTAATCGAGAGTGATTGCTCACCTTTCGAGGCTAGAGAGGATAGACAATGAAATTGGGTTACGAAATGCAAGTACGACTTCTAAAGCAAAGCTAGATTGGCATGAATTTTGATGGACAAGCTGATAGTTAGGATTCAATGAGAAAAATTAATCAGTTTGATAGGAACACGAAAATATATATATATATATATATATTATATTCATTTTCAAATCCATCTTAATTTAAACACATGTTAATATATATTTCAAAATCGTTATTTTAAATAAGCACATATAAAACAAACATATCTTCATAATATAATTTGAAATAAATACATATATAAAACAAAATCATAACTCATATAACTTACATACATAAACCTTATTAAATAAATAACCTATAAAATGTAAAAGGGCTAATATATAACTATATACTACTTTCATATAAAAATGACACATATAAACAGCCTACATACATAGCAGACTCTATATAGATGATTTTTATAACATACACGGTAAACAAAACTAATCTTATGTACAAAATAACAAATAGATATACAATGACATGACATATATGTGTGTATATATATATGTCGTACACTTATACACGGCCATTATAACCCAACATAAACCGATTTAAATTTTTTTATATATATATATATATATACAGTAAAAAAAGTACAGCCATATATATATCTATATATAAATTTTTTTAAACTTTTATAATGAAAACATGAAAAAAAAATATCCAGTAGACACCCATATTGAAATGCATACATAAATGTACGCAAGTTTTAAAGGAAACCATACTGAGACCCATTTACAAAATAACTATATATATATATATATATAAACAGAACATGTATATATATGCACCTTTATATATATATTTCAAGCTACTACATTAGTACAGGAAACACAAAATATAATTGAACTAAACTTACACACTATATGTCGACATTCTTATATATACCATAACATTCATACTCCTATTAAACTTTAATAATACTGCAAACTTATATTAGCAAACATTATAACTTATAGATAACAACAAAACCCATATATAAAACAATCAGCCTACTAAACTATATATATACAAAAGAAAAATAAAGTAGCTTGTATATAAATATATATTAACATATAACTTATACACGCATAGCAATGAAACAACACTTACAGTAAATGCAACTGAAACTAACCCATATATATAATATAATTAACATAATATACATATGTATATATATATAATACTGTAACTAACATATATACAAGAAAATATATATGAGCATATATATATGCTGCATACAAACGAAAAACATAATATATATATACACCTAAGAAGCAAAGACAGGCCGAGCTTGGCAAGAGAAAAGGTAGGTCGGACTCGAGCTAGGTTGGGCTGGGCAGGTTTGGCCGAAGTGGAGGTGTTTGCTTGCGTGTACGAGGAGACGCAAGGGAGGGAAGAGGAGATATGGGAGATGAGTTATGGCCAGCATGTGAAAAGAAGGGAAGGTGATGGTTTATCAGAAAACAATAGAAAAAAATGAAAAGGAATTTCAAACGAACCAAAAATGTTATTGAAACCAGAGAAAAATGAACGTACCAAAAGATATTAGTTACTGGGAATGGAGAAAGTCACGCATAAAAATTCAAAGAAGGTAAATGCAGATGGCCATTGGAATTAAACAGTGGAAAATTTGAATAGTCACAGAAAGCCAAAAGCTAAATTGCGAAATCGATACAGAAAAAATTTCCGTAGATTTCGCAGTCTTCCGGACTCCGAAACACATAATCGAATATGCTATGGAGATCAGCATGACGAGACGATTAGAACGACGCACAGATCTCAATGATAGGACCATCATATCAAAAGTCGATAATTGGTACCAAAATGCTGTTAATTTGCCAGAAATAAGATAAATGGGGCAATAGCAGTCAAAATTTGACGAAATGAAAGATGACGTCTCACTCAGAAGATGATTCACAAATTTATTCTATAAAAATATTCAGGTTTGGAAAACATTTTATTATCATCAAATAATAACTGATTTAAATTGAAACAAAATTACACAACAAAATGAACTTCCATATTATTTGATGAAAATTTACCATTTACTATATTTAAATCGACGTATTCCAAAAGGTAAATTTTTATTACCAAATTTAATTATTTAAAATTTCACAAAAATTCAATTAATTAAACAAATATAACCATAAAAAATTTACAGGTTTTTACATACATCTAAATCTATGTAAACCCGCTTGCTATAGCAACCGTGTAAATATACGGATTATCTAACAAGCAAGCCAACTTAAAAACTAACTAAATGAAGGAACTTATTGAAAGAGAGCTCGTGATGGGAAACTAGGAATCTCTCCTTGGGTTCCAGTGTACTCTCACCTAAACCTTTTCCTTGTCGTATTTGGACTAATTTCATTTCTTTATTCTTATGTTATACCATTAAGCTTTAAGGTTTGAATACAACTACAGAGTATCCTAGACTTTGCCTCTAACTCACCACATCAAATTGACTAGGCTCTTCTATAACTGCTAAACCATCGTGCATGTTTGCAAATTGGAAAAAATATGTACGAATACCCACTAAATTTCTCAAGAACCTCACTCAAAAGTGCTGACTTCCCTACTCTCTATACCATCGGGAAGGTTCAATAACTGGTGGTACTAGCTATGCCCATATAACATATTTGAATAGTGGCTCCTTCACCTATAACATGCCATATACTATGAACTCTATATGCATGACTATCCTATGTGGTTTCCATCCCTTCGCTTATCATTGAGGTGTCTCTAATCATTTAATGTCCAAGTATAACTTTAAATCAAATGGGCTTTGTAACAACCCATATTTAACCTCTTTAAAATATGGATAATTAATATATTTTTAATAATTAATTAATGGATTTTTAACTAAAATAAATTTCTTTTTTGTACTAATAATGACAGTGAAATAGTTCTCCAAATTTGTTTACAAAAATATTTAGTTCAAAAAAATTTGAAAATGTGACCGAAAATCATTTTTCGAATTTTCAAATTTACATCTTCTAAAAGATGTCTAAAATGTTGTGAACATTTTATTATAAATAAAAACAAACATTTACAGAACAAATTAGTATTTAGAAATGATAACACATATTTATTTATAACTTAAGAATATAAAAAATGTGATGTGACAATGTAACAACCCTATATTTTGTAATTATTTTAAATTAAATTTCCTAATTTAAAAACTTTATTGTATTTATTAAAATGAATAATTTTGCTATTTTAAATATAAATTTTGATTTATATAATTCCAAAATGAATAAATAGAATATTTCCAGAAAATGTGAATTTTGGTCAATGTGGTCAAACTTTGACTTTTAAATTTAAATTTTAAATATTTTAATTTTTGAATTTTATCTTTTATTATGAAAATAAATTAAATTTCAACAATACTGCTTTTTGTTTCGTTGAAATCTGATTAATATTGTGAAAGTTATGCTTTTTACAATATTGTGTGTAAATTGTTTTATTTGACAAAATTGTTTATTTTAATTTATATAAATAATATTTTTGTTTATTCTAGTTTGTGTATATATGTGTAATATGAAATGTTATGTATATATTTTATTTTTAAAACATCTTATAAGTGAAGTTATAGTTTTTTTCCGAATGTTTATTGTATATTGTTTATATTTTTAAATTCTTGTTTCAAATTAATAACTATTTTCTTATTTATTTTCTATTTATCCAAAAAATATTTATTTATTTTCTTTTTCACTTTATTTTGTTTTCATTTTTATTTATTGAAACTTATTTTCTTTATTTTGACTTAAAAGAAATAGAAATTCCAAGGGACAAAAGCCCTTTCATTTTCTTATGTCTTTTCATGTAGCCCTTGCCGTTTCATTTTTCCATTGCCTTTTCATTTCATCTCTTGGTCATACATTTTTTTTCTGGTTGGCATGTATTTCTCATCTAATTCACGTGAGAAATCTTTCTCTCCACTTCTTTTCTCACGGCCAAAAAATTATGGTAAGTAATGGCTTCATCTTCTCACTTTTCTTTCTCATTTTCTTCTTATTTTCTATTAATTTTGCCTTGACTCTTTCTTGTGTTTTGCTAGGCTCTACCACCATCATCTCCTTCGACCATACCACCACAATACACAGCAGCAACCACTCCCCTCCTCTGAACAAGGCAGGCCGTGACTTCCACTTGATGCCATCCTCTCAAATTTGCAAAGCAACCCTTGAAAACAATGCCTAGACCACATAACTTCATCACCCCTTCCTATATGCACTTTGGCCACCACCTAGAACCACCATAATCTGATGTGCTTCACCTCTAGCCGCATCTCCACCTCTGTCCAGATCTGTACTTGACCATAGCCGAGCCAAGCAATGACCAAGCCAAGCCAAAGTTGACCAAACCCTTCACCTTTTGGCCTTGAACCTATGTATGCTTCATGTTGCAACTTCCACACCTTCATCTTCCTTGTAGCCACACCTATATGACCCAAACCCAAGCCAAAGCATGATCATGGCCATGCATATGCTCCACTTAGGCCAAGCATTGGACTGGTTGAAGCAAGGTCTAATAATTCTTGTCTTTGTTGCTTTGTATTTCAATTTGTTTCATGTTATTTTGTGTTGAAAATTCATGTGTTATATTGTCTTGTTTTGGTTGTTTACAAGATTATCATATCTTGGCTCTCTCTCCACTCACTTGAATTATTGTCGTGCTGTGTCATGCCATATGGTGCTTTCTGGATTTGTTCTGTGTGTTTTGATTGGCTAATTCCAGCTTGAAAAGGTGAGTCTTTCTCACTCTGACATTTCTACTTATGAAGTAGTAAATTGATGACAAGTGTTTAGTAATTAAAATGTTATGCAAGTTAATGATGATTATATGATATGTTACTTCATGTTATTACCATGTTAACTTTGTTAATTATCACCTGACATCTGATACATGACATTATATTGTGAATTGACATGTTAGTTAGTATAATTGTTTATATTGTTTATACATATGTTCACACTGCAAGTTCCCTGTAGAATAGAATCACCATGGGTTGAAATGATACATACCCAAACGGACATTAGAATAGGGAAAAATCATTATGGGCTGAAATGATAGGTCTGAGTGATTTTTATTGTCTTTTTAATTGACTTGGGATTGCGGGTTTGAAATGATAGAACCCGGACTTTCTTTTTAAACTGTGAATTGAAATGATACGTATCCACATCACTTGACCTAGGTTAGAAAATTATATACAAACCACGTGGTATATTTTTAAAATGATTTTCTTAAGATATGTATTTTTAAAGTATTAAATTTTGATTTAGAAATATATATTTTATGGTTTTGAGAAAGTTAAATATTAAGTTTTGAATTGTGAATTTAAGTATGTAAATTCGAAGTAAATGTGATTTTTGACTTTAAATTTTATTTTTATAATGTAAGTAAATAATGGAAATTAAATTTAAAGTTTTGAAATGATATTTGAAGTAAAATGTTAAGTTTTTGTTAAATTTATAAGTTAGGAATAACAGTGAATTTTGACTTAACAAATGGATTGAGTTTTTAAAATTTGATATTCAATTATAAAATTTTATTATGATAAATCATATGTTAAATTGATTTAAATGTGAAAGTTTAGAAGCCTAAAAATATGATTTATAAGTTTAAAATTTGCTAAAATTGAATTTTTATTGTTTTTAAAAAGTTATAATAAAATCTGGAATTTTATTAATAGCATTGCCAAAAATGCTATGGTCTTATGACAGCATTTTCAAGTGCTATTGTTTTTGAATTTAACTATGTTTGAAATAACTAAATATCTGTTACAGCATTATATAAATGTCGTTGTTCCTGAACTAAACCATTTTGGAAACTATAAGCTACGATAGCACTTTATAAATGCTGTCGTTGCTATAATTTGACAATATTTCGAAATAGTATAGATTTTAACACTGTTTGAATTATATTTTAAAGTGATAATGATTTAACTTTTGGAAATTGATTATTTGTGAAATTTAAGGAGTTTTAAATATATTTTAATATTTAAATTTGAATTTTAAGGAATTTAAATTGAATTTGAATTTAAATAATGGTTTTTGAATGGATTTTTAATGTGTTTTGTAATAATATTTGGAATAATAGATGATTGACATATTTGATTTTAAATGATATTTAAATTTGAATATTTGAATTTGAATTCAAATAATGATTTGATAATGAGATTTTTTAAAGGATATGATATTTCAATGATTTTGAAACGATTTTGAATGGCATAATTTTATTTTGATAAAAATTGTGAACTTGGAATGATATTTGATTGATCTATTTGATAAATGAATATTTGAAGTTATATTTGTATGAAACTATTGGATTTATGAAATGAATATTTCAAAACTAAGTAATAATGAAGTTAAAATTGAGATATATGAAATTATAAAATTTAGTTTTGAAATATGGTATATTAAAGCTTTGAAATATACTAAAGATTGAATAGTTTATTTTGTGGACTCAAATGTATGATTTCGAAATGTTATGATTTTTCGAAGCGTAATGATTTCAAGTATTTTGGTTTCGAAAGAGTTATAACTTTGAAAGTATTGTATTTTGAAAGGTGAATATACGTTTGAAATAGAAATGATATCATATTGATTTGAATATAGTTTTGAAATATAAATGGTTTTGGTTTCGAATTATAAACTATTATGAAAGGAATATAGTTTTGAAATGAAATGATTTGACTTTTGAAGTATAAACTATTTTGAAATGACCAGGGCGTTATAATAACGATTGGTTGTTAAAGAGACCGGGATCGGATGTTGTCATACTCTCTACCGATTTCGAAAACCACTTTAACAACCGTGTACGCGCTGGAGATTCCAGAATGAAGTAGGATGGTGGCACGATCCTATTGAGGTATAAACGTGGACCCGACTCCCGTGAGTTGGCTTAAGGTGGCTAAAACAGGAGCAATCTCGGGCCAAAAGTGGTAGCTCCTCTGGTCGGACGCACTTCTTCGATACTATACTCTTACTTGTGGTTGATTTGATGGCCATCCTCCGATTTTGATTGGGAGTGTGTTCCGAGGTGGGCGTAGTGGCTGCTATGTTACCACCAGCCCATGTGCATAATTGGTATATCTACCTTGGTATTGCCTCGTGTGCCGTGTCACCTACCATAGCGAGCCTTACTACGAGTTTCTATTTGTGTCGTACCGATGGAGTATCTTCTCATAGTCTCCCGATCAGGAGATACACAGGTAATGTATGGACTATTGGCACTATTACGTGTTAAGGGCTATATGGGTAACCCCTTAATGCTATTTTAATGTAAGTTTATTTTACTATAGACATTATTATAATAGCGCAATATTACTACATAGTAAATAGTTTAATGGATCCTTAAAGGATGGGCGATCCCAAGCGTCCTTTAAGTTACTGATGCATTTTTGTTATTGTTCACTTGAGTTGATTTGCAGTTCGTAAGTATTTATGTCCTGACTCGAGTGTTTTGTGTTTTACTTTACGCTCGAGTCAGACTGAGTGATTCAGCATTCAAGACTCACCTTCGGAGTTGAAGATTTGCTTGAAGATCCAGCCATCTATTTTACTTTCTGTATCTAGTGATTTCAGTGATGTATTCTGATTTATACCTGATGTATCACATTACCCTTCTGTTGTATCTTGTTTAACTCTGATGTATCTTATTTATATATAGTAGCTTCATGAATTACTATCTCTATTATTTCCGCTGCAATATTATTTACTCTGTGTCTGTGATCTGTGATTATTTATTTACGGTATATTCAGAGATTTGCCAAATTTTATTTAAATGCGGTATTTTAAGCAATTCAAGTTCGATATATGCATATGTGAAGGGTTGAAAATATCGGGTCGTTATAGACAATTTCCTAAGTTTAAAATTAAAACAAAAGAAAATGTTACATCAAATGAAACATGTTTAGCATGACTTGGTATTTTGGAAACTTGAATTTTAAATGCATATTTGTAAGAGGTGACAAGGGTGATGACATGACTAGCATGAAGTGGAGATTATGTTCTTTAAGTGTAGTTTGGTAATTTTATTTATCCATTAGTATAAAAGTTGATTTCCTAATTCTTTTCTTATTTTTCTCATTTCTATCTTCACTTTCAAAACTTCATTTAGGTTCTTTCCTAAGTTTTCATGGCTTATAAATATTTTTATATTAGAAAAAAATCATTTCTTTTCACTTCTTCCTTAAGCAAGTTTACTTAAAAACAACTTCTTTCTCCACTACACTTCTCCTCTTGCTCAAAAAAAACCATTCTCCACAAAATAAGACTATACACCCCACGTACCCCCATGATCGAGCCCCACATGTTCTAGGCCTGAGCCCAAAAGCCCATTAGAGGTCCAATAAATCAAGTTAAAGCTTAATCCTAATGATTTTCAAAGAGTTATCGTGATTTCCATTCAAGTTAGTAAGCATTACGGTGAGTAAAGCTTCCATCTTTGAGCCACCAAATTTAAACTATATCCATGCCTATACTTGTGGCTATTGAATGTTTATCTTATGATTGAAATGATGGTTTGGTCTATGTTTGGTTTGTTGCTTATAAAATAGTCGCATTTGATAGTTAGTAGGCGAATCTTTGATTATATGTAAATCAAGCAGACAAACTTATGTCATTGTTATTAAATGTTTGATATATGTTATTTTATTGTAAATCATCATGTATTTATGCTCATACCTTGGTTATGTGATGTATGGTTATGTTGCAAATGTCATATGCTCGAATTTCGAACCGCCCGTATAGCGATAGTCCCTATATCGGCACTTTCGGAAAATCACCTTTATCGAAACCGTTTGGTTTCATTATCGTGCTTGAAATTACTTTACGAGTTAAACAAGTTTTAATTAATGATGTTTCTAAAAATAATTAATTATTTTATTATTGATTAATTTAAAATTATTTAATTAATAAGGATTAAAATTAACTAATTAACTTGTTAATGATGTGCTTTAAATCTAACTAATTACTTTGTTAATTATTTTTTAATTTTAATTAATCATCTTATTTAGTGACGTTTAAGACTAATTAATCTTTAGATAATGGTGGATTAAGATTAATTAATTTATTAATTAAAGATATTTTAAAGTTAATTAACCTTTTTAATTAACGACTTTTTAAAGGTTAATAAATTTGTTTAATCTTGAATAAAGTTTAAATTAATTAATCACTTTTAAATATTAATATTTAATTATTATTTAATTAATAATTAATTAATCATATTATTAATTGAATTGATGATGGTTTGAAAAGGTAATTTACCCATTTTAACTAAAGGGCATTAAAGTGAATTTATCAACTTAATTAATGAAGTTTTAAAGTCGATTAATAAGTATAATACAGATGTTTTAAGTGGATAAATCCTATTTACAATGATGTTTCAAAATCATTAAACTCTTTTAACAAGTTGTTTTAAAGCTAATACTTGTAAGGTGAAACCAAGTACGAGTTTAAATTTTAAAAAGAAAAGTTTGAACTATTTATGGAAATGAATCAATTTCCGTAAAGCGATTCACTTACATGAAAATGATTTATTTGTATAATTAGCACTAAACATCGAGAAGTAGATTTGTTATTATTTCGAAAGATAAGAATAATTGTGAGACATGACTTTGAGGTAACGCTACCTTGACTTGTCCGGTATTATTGTCAACCAAGAAATAATACAAGTTTAAATTCGATGAGTGGTGATAATTATACAAGACTTAATTGTTAGAATCTCGATTTTACATCATTTTGATTGTTACAAACTACATAAATAAATATTTGTGTGTACTAATCACTTATGTAGGAGATTCATTGCAGATTCATATTCAGAAACTTTTGAAGCTGATAGTCCTGTGTCTAGAGTCTTTATACTATTTAGAAATATGTTAAAATATCTCCTAAATGATATATGAAAAAACATATACACACATGCCCTACCATGCACAAAAGGATGAAACAGCCGGCTGAATGGATTCATTCAGCCGTCTGATTGCTGAAACAATTTTATTGTTTCACAATATTCAGCCAGTTGAATGAGTTTATTCAGCCAGCTGTTTTAGACCAAAAATTGTCTATTTCTTTGATGTTTTCGATTTTATAAAATTCAGAAGGCTGAATAAATATTTTCAGCCAGTTGAATATTTTCAATAGCTATTTTTATGGAAAGTCACTTCTTTTCATCGAAGAGGAACAACTTCAAATAACCAGTTGCACCTGTTTCTTTTCAACGTTATCTTTCATCAATGGTTGCAACTTTTTAATCTCTATAAATAGATTTCAGAATTCGACAAACAATTAACTTAACTGATTTTAATATTCTTGAATTCTTATCTCTTAATCTATTTTCAATTTGCACTTTAATTTCATACAAACTCTGATCGTTGATCACTCCATCTTCCACATCTTCAAGCACATTACACTATATATCATAAAAAAGAAGATTATAGAAAGATTGTACTTAATTGAATTATCAGTGCTACTTAAAGAGCATACTACAGTCAGATACTTTCGTTATTTGTAAAGAAGTCTTGTTCGATTGCTTAAGCGGTAGAAGTCCTATTCGGATGCTTAGGCAGTAGAAGTCCTGTTTGGTTGCTCAGGCGTTGTAAACCTATTCCTCCAGGTTAAGTGAGGGTTTCTAGTTTAATTTCAAAAGGAGACTGGGACTGGATGTAGAACGGAAGTTTGAACCAGTATAAAAATCTCTAGTGTCATTTTCTTTACAGCTTTTATTATTTACTTAGTTTATATTCCGCACAAATAGTTTATCTATATTACATGATCTTATAGCACAGTCACTTTCATTTGGTATAAGAGCATAGTCACTTCCATTAATTTCCATATATGATCGTTTTATATCCTCGATAGTTGTTTCCTCCGCTATCGGTTATTTCAGCTTATTTATTATCATCATTCTAAGATGATTTATTGCTCCGTTGAGCATTGATATCCTTTGTCGGAAATGACTAAAAAAAAGCGCGAGAGGAGGCCAAGTTATGTGCGGTTGCTACCGTTAGGATACTTTCACCTCTCATCTAGATTGGATTCAGTAGCTCTACTAGATGTGAAGTATTAGGATTCTCGGTAAGGTTTAATGGGGTCTAGCTTGGAGGGTTTCGAGAAGTGTCACAGAGTAAATGAGCTTCTCAGAAATATATTACTAGAGGTATACTTCAAGGGAGGTGCATTATAACATCCGCCTTTTCGCATGCTTTAAATCGACACACGTGCCAATTCAAACCATATGGAAGGGCGGATTGTTATGGGATAAATCAGAAAAACAAGAAATAAAAAAAACAGAATCTCACAGAGGAAGGATAAAATATAATACTCAAATATACAGTTTATAAAGCTGTTTATAAAACATTTGATTATATTTATATAATACATATCAGAGTTACACATACCAATAATAATGCAGCGGAATAGTATGAGTGTAGTGCAATAATATAAATATAATAACAATACAAATCTTCGTCTTCGTCCTCCAGAGCTAATCTTCAGATCCTGAAACGCTCGAGCTGACCCGAGCGAATTGAAAAGACAAAACACTCGAGTCAGAACTAAAAGATCTTATGTAAGTTAAATCAACAGGAATAAATATGAGTGCAATAACTTAAAAGGTGCTCGGGATTTACATCTCTTAAGGATCCGTTAAACTATTTACTATGTAGTATATTTCGCTATTATAATAGTGTCTATAGTAAAATAAACTTACTTCTAAATAGCATTAAGGCTTTACATTTTCCACCTTAACACGTAATAGTCCCAGTAGTCCATCCAATATCATAGTCCCTCCTGATCGAGAAGCCACCAGAGGATACCACACGGGCTACGGGAGAAATCCAAACTCGTACAAGGCACGATAGGGTAGGTGACACGGCACAACTAGGCAATGCCAGGGTAGATTTACCAATTACGCTTATGGGCTGATGGTAACGCGTAGCCGCAGCTACCACCCACCTCTGACAAACTCCCTCCTAAAATTAAAGGTAAAAGTGGCCACCGAATCAATCCAAAGTCAGAGTATAGTATCGAAGAGGAGTATCCGATAAATGGCGCTAACCCCCTTGGCCCGTCGATCGCTCCTGTTTTTGCCACCTCATACCAACTCACGGAAGTTGGGTCCACGTATTTACCTTACAAGAAACGCCGCTACCATCCTACTTCATTCTAGAATCTCCACCGCGTACACGTTTGTTAAAATGGTTTTTGAAGTTGGCAGAGAGTATGACAACTTCTGATCCCGGTCTCTTTAACATCCAAACATTATTATAACAACTCGGTCTTTTCAAAATAATTTATACTTTAAAACCAGAATATAATATCCCTTTTTAAAACCATATAAATACGATATTATGATATCATTTATATTTTATAAATATCCCTTTCTTTTCCAAAATCATACTACTTTAAAATTTATAATATTTGAAAACCAAACATTTGAATTATAACTTTCAAAACATGATACTTCGAAATTCACGGCTTTAAAACCATAACTTCTAAAACTTAAATGGTTTGGATATTCAAAAGAACATAGAATAAAATAGTTGATTTAAAATTTCTTTATAAAGTAAAAAAATTCCACGGCTTTTACAAATTTTATTCACTTTGAATTTAGTCTAAACCCATAACTTTTAAATTCACTTTCAGTTTAAATAAACACTTAGATTTCAATATTTTCAAACTTTGAGTATTTAATAAATTTCAAAACTAAGGTTGGGAATTTCTATTCAACAATTCATTGTCCTATTATTTAGCTTTGAAATGTTTACATAATAGTTCCATAACCATTTAAAATAAAGCTCAATTTATTAACACTAAATATTTCCTTCCATTTATTTATACTAGAATTATTCATTTAATTTATCTTGAATAAAAATTGTAACGACCCGTAAATTTTAACAGTTTTAATAACATATTAATTGAAATTCTTTGAAATTTTTAAAAATTATAAAATTTTAAAATATAAATTTGATATTTGGAATGCATTTAGTTAAACATAGCAACCGGTAAATTTTCGTTAGAAAATATGAAAGTTCAAGTCGCGCGTAAATTTACTTCAATTTAATCAGTTAAAAGCGATGAAAATAAAACGTTTTCAAAACCAAAATATTTTTACATAGAAAAATTCTAAAACATCTTTTGAGCAAGTTGCCGGTTTGTCGTTTTTCCAAATTCGGACATCTTTGGCTCCGTCGATCTTAATTTTCTGCGATTTTTATGCATTTTTCGTAGTAGAAAATTTCGAATTTTATAATTCAAATCATATCACTGATATTTTTATACCGTTGTGATCGTTTCGTCGTGCTGATCTCTGCAGGATATTTGTTTCTGTGTTTTGAAGCCCGGTTCAGAGCGAAATCCGTAAAACGGATGACCGCGTCGTTATTCAAGTCGTTATCTTTTGGATTACTGGGACCATCTATATTCCCGGCATGATTCCAACGGTCATTTTATTCAATATTTTTGAAAACTACAAATTGTGACCTATTGATCTCTACGTTCTAATAGCCTAAAAAAAGGGACAACCCTTGTTTTAATGTGACAGCTCATAAGTTTGCACCCCTCTCTTCCTATTCTTCCTTGTCAGTTTAGCAACATATGAAATATATATGAACTTTCCTGTGGCTCCCTCTCTTCTCCTCTTCTTATTTCATTTTTCCTCCTTCTTAAACTTTGAGCCTGCCTTCTCTTCCACCAATGAAGGCACGCTCGGCCATTTACAGATCCATCGGCCCGAGCCCGCCTCGCCACAAACTCCGACCATACGCCTACCCCACTCCACACGCCACCTTTTCTTCCTCTTCCCAAGTCGGAGATCCGCGCATGCTAGTCCGTGCTCTCTCTTCTCCGACCCCGACAACGTGCGCCCTCCAACATCACGCCGTCGAACTCTGGCCGCCCTCCGCTACTCCACAGTCCTCCACCTCGTCAGCTCCACATGCAACCGCCATTCGCCACCTAGCAGCCTCCATGCATCAACTCACCACGTCGAGCATCGAGCAATCACCGGCCTCCGCCTATTTTCTTCCCCCTCCACCTCCTTTCGAATCACCTATCCATCACCCTCTTCCTATCTCCACTCGCAACTTCTCCCTACTCTGTGTCATGCTCGGCCTTTGTTGTTTGGTGTGGGTAAGTAAATATAAATTTGTATTGTTTTCTAGTTTTAACAGCACGTTAGTTTTATGTTATAATATTATTATGAATTTTTTACATATATTATATGTTATAATATATTATACTTTATATTATAGGCTACAGTATCCATATAGCATCCTGTGTATACTTTAGTCCTTATATATAGGGACTGTAGTATAAAGTTATAAAGTATATTAGCTTTACATGTTAGATTTCAAAGTATATAACATTGGTTTCATTTGCCTAGTAGCTGTTACTTGATTCACTGTTTATATTATGTAGGAAATTTATAAGAAAGTTATATATATTAGCTTATAATAGTATGTATTAAAGTTTGTTCATATAAATATATAAAGCGGTTATTCACATATAAAGTTATGCAGTGTTAAAGTTTTTCAAATTTATATCTGTACTTTAATATAAACTTGTAATACCCGTATAAAGTTATATTGGATTTAACAATATGGATTTTACCATTGTGTGTGCATATATCTGAGTCGCATATATCATCATTTTGTAAAAGGCACGGGAGATGTATGCTTGATACTTAGAAAACGGCATAACTTGTATTGCGTGTAGAGTTTTTATATATGTATATATCCATACCTGGATCTGATTATCTTACATTGCTTACATTTTTGGGGTAGCAGCATACATGCTGCACACATAGGCACACATAGAAAAGCAAAAAAAAAATGTTTAAAGGCATATAGAATATATACCAGTTTTATACAAAATCTATTTCTGTTTTACGTATGAATTTATATATTAGTTCCGTGTCTTTTGTTGGTCGTGTATTGGTTATGAGCTTAGTTTAAGGGATCAGATATTTTATGTTACCTTATATCTATTATTAAATAATATGTTTACAAGGTAAGTTTATGCTAGTTACTGGTAAGATTTATATGTTACGGTTGTTCGGGTCTGCACATAATTTTAAAGTTGTTGCTTCCAGGTTCCTTGTTCTTTGGATTTTTCAATACTGGTTTAAATAGTATACTCATAAGCTATATTGGTCTGCATGCATTTAGCTTAATCTATACACATTTGTTTTGTTAAGGTCGGCATATATTTAAGTTTTAAAGTTTGGTGTCAGTATATATTAGTCTATATACACGCGTTGCGTGCGCGGTAACATATGTACAGTATTTTACTTTATTGGATAGCATTTGTTTTACATTATTTATATATATATATGTAATATTTTGATTTTTTTTAGTGTTGTAACATACGTTATATTATGTGGTTGAGTTGTGTATATATATATGATTAAAGTATTAACATTTGTAGTTATACCGGTTATAAGTATTGGTTATATTCCGTTTGAAAACCATATATATTTTATTTAATTTTTGTTTGAATTCAAAATATGAATTTTTTTATAAATAATTATATATAGTTAGACATATAAGTTCATTTATACCATCTATCTTCATCAATCTGGTTCTGATTCGTTATCGATTTCTGTTATCAGCTTCGTCCGTCGTTCCTGTTTTCTTCATCGAATCGTGTCCATCCAGCATTGCTTTAAAATTCGTAGCTCGGTTCCTTGTCAAATCTATCTAGCCTCGAAAGGTGAGCAATCACTCACGATTAATGTTCTTTTCTTATTAAATTTGATTTCAATTGAAACGACAAATTGAAATATGCTGCTGTTAGTAATTACACTGTTATATATGCTATTACCTGTATCTTTTCACCTATGACATCTGACACCATTATCTGTTAATTATTTATGCGATGATAATACAGTTTGGTTGATAATTGATTGATTGGTTGATGTTATATTGGATGTAAATTGTAATGTATAAAGTGATAAATATTATGCAATTGAATTTGATGTAGGATTGTTAAAAATTTGAATCGACATATATGTTGAATTTGATTAGTTAATTTGGTGTAATATGAACCCTTTAAATGTTAAATAAATTAACACATAGAATTTGATAAATTACACTTTGAACCTTGAACGTATATTGGATAAATTGTTGTAGAATTGAAATTGAACGACAAGTGAAAAACCGTAATGTTGTAGTCTTTAATCTACATGAAATGATAGTGTAGATTCTAGAGATAATTATATTAATTCGCACAAATAACAATGCGAATTAATACGATTATTTCGGGATTATTTGAATTAATTTTTGGATTGTTATTGATTGTGTTATTGCTTGTTTATTTACTTTGACACCATCCCTGTTATCACACTGCAAGTTCCCTTTACTATGCTTTAATTTGTGAATTGAATTGGAATCGGGTTGAAATGATAAATACCCAAAATGAACTTGACCTAGGATAGAGAATTAAATAAACCGATTGGTCAATAATTTGATTTGAAATAAAATAAAGATTTTTATTTGAATAATAAGGTTTTGAAATAAAATTGGAACGTAAATTTTGATGAAAGGAAGATGTCAATATTGGAATCTGAATCAAAATATTAATGTAATAAATGATGAAAGAACGTTGTTTGAAATTTAATTATTTAATAATTAAATTTGGAATTATTAATAAATAATTTGGAATTAGTAATAATTGAGTTTGAAATTATAATTAAGTTTGAAATTGTAATTAAGTTTGAAATTTTAATTAAGGTGAAATTATTAAATTAAATTGAATAATTAAGTTGAATTTATAATCAAATTTGAGATTATTAAGCTTTGAAATGATTAATAATTAAAATTGAAATTATTTAATAATTGAAGGAGATTTAATTATTTTACAATTGAATAAAAATTGAATTCTTTGATAAGAGAAATTGAACTTTTGAATAAGTGGATTTGAACTTCGTTAATAAATGAAATTGAATATTTTTATTTATTAAAGTTTGAAAATTTAAGTAAGTTAATAAGTGAAATTAAACTTCTCGAATATATGAAATTTAGTTCGTTATTAATTAAGTTTGAAATTTATAACGAAGACAATAAATAAGTGAAATTGAATTTCTTTAACAAGAAATAAAATATGATTTATTGAAATGAATGGGTTTATTGAAATTAACGTAAGACTTGTAATTTAAAGAATTGATTTGACGAATTTAATTTATTTCAATTTGAAGTTTTGATATAATGAAATTGAACGTAAGTAATTGATTTAAATGAATTGGAATTTAATTAGAAGTTGTTTTGAATGACAAATTTACTTAATGAATATTGAATGAAATCGATGAATGAATTTAAATTGATTTGAATGAAAATTTGACAATTTAAATGATTTCGGAATGAAACCTATATAAGAACTTGAATCAATATTTGAATTGTTTTAAATAAAAATTGAAATTGAATTATAAGATTTTGAAACGGTAATTTGGAAGTTGTGAAACGTAAATTAATGAAATTGATATTAAAAGACAAATGAAATGTTGATTTACGAATTATAATTGAAATCGAATTTGATTTGGTTTTGAAATGTATTAAACGACCAATCGGTGTAATAATTACGAAGGTTATTAAAGAGACCGGAATCGGTTATGGACATACTATCTGTCTAAATCGAAAACCACTTTAATAACTATACGCGGAGTGATGATCCAGAATGAAGTGGTTGGAATGATGTACGTGCTGACTGAAGAAAGTGAACGATAATGGATAGCCTTGACACTTGTGTCAAAATTGGAAATTACTAAAATCAGGAGCCGGTGCCGGGCCAAATGGGGTTAGCCACCTCGAGCGAACACACTTCTTCGTAACTACTACTCATTAATTGTGATTGATTGGTGCACCCTCGTACTTTTCAGGAGTGTTGTTTCACGGTGTTGCGATCGCTGCGGCGATGCGTTCTCACCAGTCCGGATCAGGCGAACGGTAGTTTCACTACCTTGGGTATTGCCTCATGTGCCTTGTCATACTTGTATCTCCGTATACGCGACCACTACGAATTTGTTTTGTGTTATACCTATGGAGTACTCCCTGATATCTCACTAGTTTACGGTGGAGTTTACAGTGCTGTATAGACTATGACATTTATATAAAATGTGTTAAGGGGGATAATGGTAACGCCTTAACACTATTTTGATATTTATATTAATAATAGACATTATCTATTTAGCATATATTACTACATAGTAGATAGTTTAACGGATCCTTAGAGGATGGTGATTCCAACATCCTTTGAGTTACTTGTATTTCGATTGCTTTTTCACTTGAGTTTGATTTATTGATATGAGAATATTAATCCTGACTCGAGTGTTTTGTGTTTTGCTTTACGCTCGGGTCAGACTGAGTGGTTCAGCCTTTGAGACTCGCTTTGGAGTTGGAGCTTCGCCTGGAGATCCATCTTTCAGATATTCGATGATTCAAGTGATGTATTCTGATTCTTATTTTTGACTGTTGTATTCGAGACTTCTATTGTAACTTATTTAACTCTGATGTATCTTATATATTTATATAGTAGCTTCATGAACTACTATCTCTTTTACTTCCGCTGCATATTATAACTCTGTGTCTGTGATTCTGTGATTATTTATTTACTGTATATCTGAGTTTTGCCAAATTTAAATTAACAATTCGGTATTTTGAATTATTCAAGTCCGACATGTGCGGATGCGAATAGTCCAAAATAGCGGGTCGTTACAGTTGGTATCAGAGCTTTGGTAGCTCTAGGCAAAACTTAGCATATAGGTTAATGTATTTACAGAATCACTCTCATTCGAGTTTCAACCTCTTCCTTTTTACTCAATTCCTTTGAATTTTGGAACGTTCCCTCGGTTTCGAAATTCATTCTTGTCCCTCACTATTCGTATTCTTCTGAATTTTGGAGTATCACATAACTCCACTTCGAATAACTCTTATAGTGAATCGGCGGTCTCGCCAAACTTCGAATTGATTTATAAAGGGGGTGAAACTCCTTTACAAATAGACATCGATTTACCGAAGATTTCTGCATCCTCGGTTTTCGATGCTATCTATCTCCTGCTATACCTGAACTCTATTTCTTGAGATCGAATGTTGATTTACCTCGGAATTCAGCATCGATCTTATTCTTGAAGTTACGGTCGACCCGGTTAAGGTTGCCCGTGAATTAAATAAGCTTATCCATCTCCTGATTCTGTTAATTGAATCACCTTATCTTTTCTTCCGAACTTATTATCGAATAAAAATTTTCTTTGATTGAGTCCATCAAATTTGAAACCCTGTCCTTATTTTGAAAATCCATTCATGCATCGTCAAGCGAGAAATTGTATTTGTAAATTAATATTTAAAATGTTTATTTTATACTGTGTTTTTTGATTTGTTGATGTTGATTTGGGTTTTCGATCGATTCATCTGATCAACGCTATCGATAGGATTTACAAAACGCTTGAGTAGAGCAAACTGACACAACAGTATTTTCGAATTTGGTGAATAAAATAGTTTTGTATAATTATATTATATATAAGCTTTCTGATATTAAATGTTAATGAATCTATTGTCCGAAATGTTGAAATTTACTTTTCATTTATTGCTTTATAAACCATTGACTATTTCATAATATAAATAAGTGAATTTATAAAATTTGATTATAAATTGATTTGGAGTTTATAATGAATTTAAATCAAGAATTTGAGAATTTAATCTCCGGTGGTTTCAACTTTGGCTTTAAAGGTTTTAAAACGTATATTATTTAAAATATTTTTAAATAAAAATCATCCAAAGAATTGTAAAAGTTAAATCTGCGCTCTCTTATTTTGTCGCTGGAAAATAATTTCGGTGATGACGGTCGCATCATCGACATTCATTTTCGAGTTTCGAAGTGGAAAGACCATCCTGTAGCTTTGCTACGGCTTGTTGTGAAAAATAAACTGATTTGAATTTCTAAACTTGACTTGACCTATAATATATATTAAATTTTTAAAATTTGTTTTGATATATTATGTATGAATGTATATATATTTTTATTTTATCTCTAAATTATTGAAGTTAATCGAAAATAAATTCTTAAATTTGGGTAAAGGATGATTTTCAATTATAAATGAAACCAAATTTTTTTTATAAATACTTAACCTGAAATAATTGAATTGTAAAATTTTATTTGAATAATACTCAATTGCATTATATATTACTTACCTAAATTTTTAAAAGTTAATTATGTAATTGAATATTATACAGCAGAAAATGATATCGAAAGAATTTTCAAATAAATTTGAGTAGTTATAATAAACGTAAATATACTTAACATATATGTGATAGGATATATTAAGTGGAGTACATTTAACAATAATTTGGAATAAAGAAGAAATAAAATTTGTCGAATAAAATATGATTATAATAAATGACTATTCAAATGTATGATTTTTGAAAGTGTTAATTTAGAAAATTGGATAATATATAATATAAATTGTCTTTATAAATAGAATGTGAGTGCGTATGATAAATGTTATTCACTTAAATTTTAATTATAAAATGGTTAATAGAGATAAATAGAATAATGAGTTAATTGAACAATAGATGTATTAATGAAATAAAAATTTTGTTTTGAAAGTTAATAAATTAAAATCATATCAACTTAATGAAAATCTTAAATTTAATGTCAATTGTTGAACATAAATTAATTTAAATCGGAATTTATATGGTTTAAATAAATTGTTAGTTTGTTTTCCAATCTATTTTTCTTCCGGTTGTTTCTATTCTCCTACCTCCTTCCTTTTCGGGGACGAAAAGTTTTGAGTGGGGGAGAATGTGACGACCCGTAAATTTTAACAGTTTTAATAACGTATTAATTGAAATTCTTTGGAATTTTTAAAAACGATAAAATTTTAAAATATAAATTTGATATTTGGAATGCATTTAGTTAAACATGGCAACTGGTAAATTTTCGTCAGAAAATATGAAAGTTCAAGTCACGCATAAATTTACTTCAATTTAATCAGTTAAAAGCGATGAAAATAAAACGTTTTCAAAACCAAAATATTTTTACATAGAAAAATTAACATCTTTTGAGCAAGTTGCCAGTTTGTCGTTTTTCCAAATTCGGACATCTTTGGCTCCATCGATCTTAATTTTCTGCGATATTTATGCCTTTTTCGTTGTAGAAAAATTCGAATTTTATAATTCAAATCATACCACTGATATTTTTATACCGTTGTGATCGTCTCGTCATGCTGATCTCCGCAGTATATTTGTTTCTGTGTTTTGAAGCCCGGTTCAGAGCGAAATCCGTAAAACGGATGACCGCATCGTTATTCAAGTCGTTATCTTTTGGATTACTGGGACCATCTATATTCCCGGCATGATTCCAACGGTCATTTCATTCAATATTTTTGAAAACTACAAATTGTAACCTATTGATCTCTACGTTCTAATAGCCTAAAAAAATGGGACAACCCTTGTTTTAATGTGACATCTCATAAGTTTGCACCCATCTCTTCCTATTCTTCCTCTGTCAGTTTAGCAACATATGAAATATATATGAACTTTCCTGTGGCTCCCTCTCTTCTCCTCTTTTTATTTCATTTTTCCTCCTTAAACTCTGAGCCTGCCTTCTCTTCCACCAATGAAGGCACGCTCGGCCATTTACAGATCCAACGGCCTGAGCCCGCCTCGCCACAAACTCCGACCATACGCCTACCCCACTCCACACGCCACCTTTTCTTCCTCTTCCCACGTCGGAGATCCGCGCATGCTAGTCTGTGCTCTCTCTTCACCGACCCCGACCACGTGCGCCGTCCAACATCACGCCGTCGAACTCTGGCCGCCCTCCGCTACTCCACAGTCCTCCACCTCGTCAGCTCCACATGCAACCGCCATTCGCCACCTAGCAGCCTCCATGCATCAACTCACCACGTCGAGCACCGAGCAACCAACGGCCTCCGCCTATTTTCTTCTCCCTCCACCTCCTTTCGAATTACCTATCCATCACCCTCTTCCTATCTCCACTCGCAACTTCTCCCTACTCTGTGTCATGCTCGGCTTTTGTTGTTTGGTGTGGGTAAGTAAATATAAATGTGTATTGTTTTCTAGTTTTAACAGTACGTTAGTTTTATGTTATAATATTATTATGAATTGTTTACATATATTATACGTTATAATATATTATACTTTATATTATAGGCTACAGTATCCATATAGCATCCTGTGTATACTTTAGTCCTTATATATATAGGGACTGTAGTATAAAGTTATAAAGTATATTAGCTTTACATGTTAGATTTCAAGGTATATAACATTGGTTTCATTTGCCTAGTAGCTGTTACTTGATTCACTGTTTATATTATGTAGGAAATTTATAAGAAAGTTATATATATTAGCTTATAATAGTATGTATTAAAGTTTGTTCATATAAATATATAAAGCGGTTATTCACATATAAAGTTATGCAGTGTTAAAGTTTTTCAAATTTATATCTGTACTTTAATATAAACTTGTAATACCCGTATAAAGTTATATTGGATTTAACAATATGGATTTTACCATTGTGTGTGCATATATCTGAGTCGCATGTATCATCAATTTGTAAAAGGCACGAGAGATGTATGCTTGATACTTAGAAAATGGCATAACATGTATTGCGTGTAGAGTTTTTTTATATATATATATATATCCATACCTGGATCTGATTATCTTACATTGCTTACATTTTTGGGGTAGCAGCATACATGCTGCACACGTAGAAAGAAAAAAAAAGAAAAAAAATGTTTAAAGGCATATAGACTATATACCAGTTTTATACAAAATCTATTTCTGTTTTACGCATGAATTTATATATTAGTTCCGTGTCTTTTGTTGGTCGTGTATTGGTTATGAGCTTAGTTTAAGGGATCAGATATTTTATGTTACCTTATATCTATTATTAAATAATATGTTTACAAGGTAAGTTTATGCTAGTTACTGGTAAGATTTATATGTTACGGTTGTTTGGGTCTGCATATAATTTTAAAGTTGTTGCTTCCAGGTTCCTTGTTCTTTGGATTTTTCAATACTGGTTTAAATAGTATACTCATAAGCTATATTGGTCCGCATGCATTTAGCTTAATCTATACACATTTGTTTTGTTAAGGTCGGCATATATTTGAGTTTTAAAGTTTGGTGTCAGTATATATTAGTCTATATACACGCGTTGCGTGCGCGGTAACATATGTACAGTATTTTACTTTATTGGATAGCATTTGTTTTACATTATATATATATATGTAATATTTTGATTTTTTTTAGTGTTGTAACATACGTTATATTATACGGTTGAGTTGTATATATATATATGATTAAAGTATTAACATTTGTAGTTATACCGGTTATAAGTATTGGTTATATTCCGTTTGAAAACCATATATATTTTATTTAATTTTTGTTTGAATTCAAAATATGATTATTTATTATAAATAATTATATATAGTTAGACATATAAGTTCATTTATACCATCTATCTTCATCAATCTGGTTCTGATTCGTTATCGATTTCTGTTATCAGCGTCGTCCGTCGTTCCTGTTTTCTTCATCGAATCGTGTCCATCCAGCATTGCTTTAAAATTCGTAGCTCGGTTCCTTGTCAAATCTATCTAGCCTCGAAAGGTGAGCAATCACTCACGATTAATGTTCTTTTATTATTAAATTTGATTTCAATTGAAACGACAAATTGAAATATGCTGCTGTTAGTAATTACACTGTTATATATGCTATTACCTATATCTTTTCACCTATGACATCTGGCACCATTATCTGTTAATTATTTATGCGATGATAATACAGTTTGGTTGATAATTGATTGATTGGTTGTTGTTATATTGGATGTAAATTGTAATGTATAAAGTGATAAATATTATGCAATTGAATTTGACGTAGGATTGTTAAAAATTTGAATCGACATATATGTTGAATTTGATTAGTTAATTTGGTGTAATATGACCCCTTTAAATGTTAAATAAATTGACACATAGAATTTGATAAATTACGCTTTGAACCTTGAACGTATATTGGATAAATTGTTATAGAATTGAAATTGAACGACAAGTGAAAAACCGTAATGTAGTAATCTTTAATCTACATGAAATGATAGTGTAGATTCTAGAGATAATTATATTAATTCGCACAAATAACAATGCGAATTAATACGATTATTTCGGGATTATTTGAATTAATTTTTGGACTGTTATTGATTGTGTAATTGCTTGTTTATTTACTTTGACACCATCCCTGTTATCACACTGCAAGTTCCCTTTACTATGCTTTAATTTGTGAATTGAATTGGAATCGGTTTGAAATGATAAATACTCAAAATGAACTTGACCTAGGATAGAGAATTAAATAAACCGATTGGTCAATAATTTGATTTGAAATAAAATAAAGATTTTTATTTGAATAATAAGGTTTTGAAATAAAATTGGAACGTAAATTTTAATGAAAGGAAGATGTCAATATTGGAATCTGAATCAAAATATTAATGTAATAAATGATGAATGAACGTTGTTTGAAATTTAATTATTTAATAATTAAATTTGGAATTATTAATAAATAATTTGGAATTAGTAATAATTGAGTTTGAAATTATAATTAAGTTTGAAATTGTAATTAAGTTTGAAATTTTAATTAAGTTGAAATTATTAAATTAAATTGAATAATTAAGTTGAATTTATAATCAAATTTGAGATTATTAAGCTTTGAAATGATTAATAATTAAAATTGAAATTATTTAATAATTGAAGGAGATTTAATTATTTGACAATTGAATAAAAATTGAATTCTTTGATAAGAGGAATTGAACTTTTGAATAAGTGGATTTGAACTTCGTTAATAAATGAAATTGAATATTTTTATTTATTAAAGTTTGAAAATTTAAGTAAGTTAATAAGTGAAATTAAACTTCTCGAATATATGAAATTTAGTTCGTTATTAATTAAGTTTGAAATTTATAACGAAGACAATAAATAAGTGAAATTGAATTTCTTTAACAAGAAATAAAATATGATTTATTGAAATGAATGGGTTTATTGAAATTAACGTAAGACTTGTAATTTAAAGAATTGATTTGACGAATTTAATTTATTTCAATTTGAAGTTTTGATATAATGAAATTGAACGTAAGTAATTGATTTAAATGAATTGGAATTTAATTAGAAGCTGTTTTGAATGACAAATTTACTTAATGAATATTGAATGAAATCGACGAATGAATTTAAATTGATTTGAATGAAAAATTAACAATTTAAATGATTTCGGAATGAAACCTATATACGAACTTAAATCAATATTTGAATTGTTTTATATTGAAATTGAATTATAAGATTTTGAAACGGTAATTTGGAAGTTGTGAAACGTAAATAAATGAAATTGATATTAAAAGACAAATGAAATGTTGATTTACGAATTATAATTGAAATCGAATTTGATTTGGTTTTGAAATGTATTAAACGACCAATTGGTGTAATAATTACGAAGGTTATTAAAGAGACCGGAATCGGTTATGGACATACTATCTGTCTAAATCGAAAACCACTTTAATAACTATACGCGGAGTGATGATCCAGAATGAAGTGGTTGGAATGATGTACGTGCTGACTGAAGAAAGTGAACGATAATGGATAGCCTTGACACTTGTGTCAAAATTGGAAATGACTAAAATCAGGAGCCGTGCCGGGCCAAATGGGGTTAGCCACCTCGAGCGAACACACTTCTTTGTAACTACTACTCATTAATTGTGATTGATTGGTGCACCCTTGTACTTTTCAGGAGTGTTGTTTTGCGGTGTTGCGATCGCTGCGGCGATGCGTTCTCACCAGTCCGGATCAGGCGAACGGTAGTTTCACTACCTTGGATATTGCCTCATGTGCCTTGTCATACTTGTATCTCCGTATACGCGACCACTACGAATTTATTTTGTGTTATACCTATGGAGTACTCCCTGATATCCCACTAGTTTACGGTGGAGTTTACAGTGCTGTATAGACTATGACATTTATATAAAATGTGTTAAGGGGGATAATGGTAACGCCTTAACACTATTTTGATATTTATATTAATAATAGACATTATCTATTTAGCGTATATTACTACATAGTAGATAGTTTAACGGATCCTTAGAGGATGGTGATTCCAACATCCTTTGAGTTACTTGTATTTCGATTGCTTTTTCACTTGAGTTGGATTTATTGACATGAGAATATTAATCCTGACTCGAGTGTTTTGTGTTTTGCTTTACGCTCGGGTCAGACTGAGTGGTTCAGCCTTTGAGACTCGCTTTGGAGTTGGAGCTTCGCCTGGAGATCCAGCTATCTATCCAGCTTTCAGATATTCGATGATTCTAGTGATGTATTCTGATTCTTATTTTTGACTGTTGTATTCGAGACTTCTGTTGTAACTTATTTAACTCTGATGTATTTTATATATTTATATAGTAGCTTTATGAACTACTATCTCTTTTACTTCCGCTGCATATTATTACTCTGTGTCTGTGATTCTGTGATTATTTATTTACTGTATATCTGAGTTTTGCCAAATTTAAATTAACAATTCGGTATTTTGAATTATTCCAGTCCGACATGTGCGGATGCGAATAGTCCAAAATAGCGGGTACAAAAATCCCGATACAAATATCATACCTTTTAAAATTTCAAGTTTAATAAGTTTTTGTAACAACCCGCATATTTATCGAGTTTACATTTAAATATTTTTATTTAAATATTAAATCGTTAATCGGATTTTGGTCCGAAAAACTACTTTTTGCAAACGGTCAAATTAGGACTCGAGACCACTTCCATTGAGTTCGAAATGTCGTTTACAACTTTTTAAGTATAAACATCGATAGGTTTGGAGTTAGTGAAATTTCACTAACTTTACCCGCTTTGGACTTTGGGTTAGTTTAGCCTATTAAGCCCAAGTTCCAACCCTCTTCTCCTCACTCTTCATAAATTTCCTAACTAACTCAAGCTTTAGCATTAATGGTGAAGAGAATGGGAAATTAAAACTCCAAGCTCAAATTCAATTGCAACTCCATCATTCAACTCCAAATTCAAGTAGAAGATATTGGATTCAAGCTTTGGATTGCTTCTCCTTGCTTTCAAGCTTCATCTTCATAAATTTTAGTGCAAAGGTGAGATTTTTATCTCACAATTCTAGCCTATAATTATATTGGACTGTTGGGAATGATTCCCTATCATTTTTGCATGCATGTTAGCATTTGGTTTGGATTGGATTGGCAAAAAACTCCAATTTTTAGCGTTTTGTTGAATTTTCTGCACTTGAGTCGCTGAGTCGTTGGAGCCTTGAGTCGCTGAGTCGTTGGACCCTTGAGTCGCCGAGTCGTTGGACCCTTGAGTCGCTGAGTCGTTGGACCCTTGAGTCGCTGAGTCGTTGGACCCTTGAGTCGCTGAGTCGTTGGAGCCTTGAGTCGCTGAGTCGTTGGACCCTTGAGTCGCTGAGTCGTTGGACCCTTGAGTCGCTGAGTCGTTGGACCCTTGAGTCGCTAGGTCGTTGGACCCTTGAGTCGTTAGGTCGTATGACCCTTGAGTCGTTAGGTCGTTAGACCCTTGAGTCCTTAGGTCGTTAGACCTCATTTTATCTTCACTAGGTCGTACCGTTTTGGTCGGGGCGCTGCCCCGCACCCCGCCGGGGGCGCTGCCCCCTGGACCCCCACGACCTGACCGGGCAGGTCGAACCCCGTAAGCGGTGGCGTTGCCCCCGCACCCCCACCTTGGGGGGTTGCCACCCCCCCTGGACCCCCCCTCCGTAGGCGATCTTATCTGAAAAACATTCAACAGAACTTGCTTTGTTGAGATGCTGAGTTGACCATTCTTCGAGACAAACCATCTCTGGTTATCTCGGCCACGTTTGGTCGTTGGGGAACTTCCACTTTGATGCTTTTGAGCCGATTTCCTTGGATTTTATTCACATCTCCGAATGTGATCTTTGTGATGATTGTTTCTACAATCTCTTCTGTAATTTGTCATTTTAAAAATATAAAGGTTTCAATACTAGTAGTAAATATCAAAACTCTTTTAACAAACAATTTCAACTCTATTTTTAATAACAAAGCTCTTTTCTTAAACCATTTTCCAATCTATTAGTATATACAAACCTTTACCTCACTCGGATGAGAAATCTAATTAAACGACTTAGTAAAACAAGTGCTATGAAACGCTTGCGTTCACTTCGTCGGTTAATTCCTGGACTTTTTCGATTGAACCTCTTGTGACAATTTTATTAGTGAAGATTTACAGTTTGTTCGTAAATATTTAAGTTAAGCAAGTGGTTATGGGACATGAAGCTAAACTTCTATATTTACTAGCTTAGTGTAATTGACACTTCTCGTTGATCATGACGATCATTCTGATGATTTAGACTAGCAACTGTGCGATGTCTCTTGTTGCGAGGTTAGACTAGACACCACTTGTGTGATTCCACTCACACATACCTTTTTGCTTTTTGGTTAGTCTGGACCTTAATCTGTGTGATTCCATTCACACATGTGGGGTAGCTCCCCTTGGTCTTCGGACCGTCATGTGATAGGCCTCTTTCCCTTTTTATGATTTCTGGATTTCTCGTGTTGATTTCTGGAATTTATGTCATTGACTTGTTATGAGTACAAGTTTAGGGTATGATGCCCCCTTCGAATCTTTGAGAAGATTCTTGTGATATTGATTATCTCTTATTGATTGATCTTCTGTTGATCATTATTTACATACTTATAGTGGTATGTCGTTATGGATGTTTATGTTTATGCCATATCTTTTATGTTATATCATGTCATCTGATATTTATAGCTAGACTGATCCGTTTATTATTTTCTTAAATAATACTCGGATCAGACCGAGATGTTACAGGTGCTTCTGCTTGACTTCTTCCCAGGGATTCATCACTCTGACTTTTGGCTAACTGTTTAGATTAGCAGTTTTTGTTGTATACACTTGAGATATAGACTCATAGTTGTATTCTTTTGTATAGCACGTGTTGCTATTCTTTTGTATTATCGTGGATCTTATTGACCACTACTCTGATGTACACTTTCATGTGTTAGTTATATATTCATATCTTCTTCCGCCTTTGTGATATGGATATCTGTGACTGATTTGTGATATGATTATTTCTATGTTTGTTTCCGAAGATTATTTATAGCCACCGTGTGATAAGCAATTACATGGATGGTCGCTCCTCAACAGCCTTATTCTCCGTGCTAGTTGACAGCACTTCTCCGGAGTGTTCTTGGCTAGTGTGGGTATAGAGGTGGGGCGTCACAGTTTTACATCAACTTATGGAGTTTAATTTTTAAATAAGCTCAATTCCAAATAAATTTCCAATTTATTTACCAATCTTAATTGATTTGAACCATTTAAAACTCTATATATATGCACAATATCTTAAACCTGTACTTAATCATATAATATAAATCATCAAACTCCATTATTCAACTTATTTATTTTCATTTAACAAATTCATACATAGATTAAATTCAATAATTTAACTATATATGTATATATAAAATAAGATTTTATATAAGATCAATAATTTATATTTATTAAACCGTATCCTATCCAAACCATAGAAATCATTTTCAAAATATTTATATATATATATATATATATATACACCGACGGTGTCTGTATATAATTTTCTTCCCTATGGTCAAGTGATATGAATATCTATCATTTCAATCCGTAAATTAAAATAAAAATTACGACAATATATCATTTCGTACCGCAATCCCGAATGAAATGAAATGCATAACGACTTGCAGTTAATATAAATAAGCATCCATTCATCCATCAAAATCATACATCCATTTATCACAATCATCATCCAAATTTGACAATACATCATATATAACAGGTGATAAATAACTGGTATCAACTATCAGTTTATATTCAAAAATAAATTATAACTGTTTAAATGGTAGTTTATATGCAATAAAAATAAATATAAATTTAACTGGCAGTTAATACGCAATAAATAATAAATAACAATTCAATTAAATAAATGCAATTAACTGAGATGATGATTAAAAATAGGCCAAAATGAACATAAATAAATTTCAAATCACATTATATATCAATTTAACAAACATAAGAAATTTTAGAAGTTGTGAGTGGGTTAAAACACTCACCTTTTGAATTTAAATTGAAGTTAAATCCAGTTTAAACCCAAAAATTCGACCGTCTCAGAATTCATCCAAACCAGCGTCATCAAGTCCAGAAATTCAATACGATCCTAACAAAAGAAACCGCACGTAAAACAGAGTTCGTATGTGAAAGATATAGCAATTAGTGCGATTTGAATTTAAAAAAAGAAAAAAGAAGAGAACACTTTACTCTCTTTAAATTTTCTGCCACGTCATGCTTGTACTCCTAGTCAACATGTAACCCACACCTGCACACATTTTGATCCCTGCACACAGTTTTCCCCAAGACGCAACCCTAACCGCTTAAACCACGAGCCGCGAGCTGCGCCCCCTCCGCTGGCAATCTCGGCCATCCTCCAAGCATCGTCGCGCAACACCTCCCTCCGAGAAGGTTCGTACTACTGATCGCATCAAATCCACCCAGCCGCCACATAAAATACAAACCCTAAACGAATTAAAGTCGTCGATCCAACCATCAAAACGCCAAACAAAATATAGAGATGTGATCCCCTCGGCTTCCTCTCCAAAATCCAGGAAGGGTTTCTCGATCCGACGAATTTTATCACGACGATGATGAACGGCCGTGGATAAACCTTTAACTTCAGAGAAAACATTAACTCGAATTGAAAAACAAATTCCACCAGGAGATTATGCTCATTGAGAGCTTCAACATATATTTTTTCCTAATTTTTCTGAGGAATTTGAAATTTATGCTTTGGATTTGATTTGCAATTGGATCTGGATCTAGAGTTTGCATCATTGAGGAAGAGGAGGAGCTGACGAATTTTACGGTGGAAAAATAAGAATAGGCATAGGATAGGATTTATAGCAGGATATTTATAGAGAAAGTTGGAATAGAAAAATGGATCGGGCTGAATACGCGCCAACGCCAAAGTGGCCCAAAAAGCCCGTTTTGACCCCGGAACGAAATTGGGTAAAGCCATATATCAAAATAGGTGTTTTAAAATATTCTGAACGCGATGGAAAAAGTTTCACGTTCAAATTCCATCGTATGAAGAAGCTATGCTAAAATCAAAATTTTCAAATCGATTTCAATTGATTACAATTGCATAAATTTCAAGGCGTTTCAGTCCGTACGATCAAACGATAAGTCGGATCGCTACGAAACTTGAAATACAATTATAATTCACCGTTACGGATACAATGAAACTAGTTTCGTCGAAATCCGAGTCAGTGGCCAAAATGGCTATTTTTCCATTAGTTAAATAAATTAAGAATTAATTAACTAAATCCAATTTTAAATTTAAATCTTAAAATTGACAAATTTTTATCACCTTTATATTTCTCAATCAATTACAATGCTTTAAACAAATTAAAAGTCAATTTAAAGTTGCTTAACTTATCGATTTCTGTGATTTCCTTAATTCCATTCAAATTCAGAAATTATCTATTAAATTTCCAAAATTTCTATTAAATTAAATTAGCGAATCTTTATTATCCAATAGATGAATTTAATATTGGATTCAAAACTATTGCATTAATATTTTCCAATTTCACTTAGTTTTAAATTTACGTAATAATAATTGTTTAATTTCTGCTTAATTGCAGTAAACACACTTACCTTAATTCTTTACATTCAAATAAATTACCAAATCTTGATTTACATTCTTTACATTAACTAATCATCATTTTATAAACAAAATTAACATTAATATCGCCTATTTACATTTTAATTTGAATGAATATTACGTTTTTTTTTAAAGTGTACTTCTATAAATTTAACACATTAATTAAGGTTTTTAAATATTTTACATTCTATAAAATTTACAACATTAAATTTACACTCTATTAATTTTTTTACATATTTTCCATATTAATTAATTAACATAATTTGAACTTATTTCCCAATAAATTCATTGACCAATTTATTAGGTAATTTAAAATAGTTGTTATCCTACCCTTAAATTTATTTCCAAATAACGTATTACCAAATTTCATTTAATTGCAATTTGATTTCCAAATTTTACGCAACATAATAAAGAAATAAATACATATATTAATTGATTCGTTTTTCCCATTCATTACTTTAATATGTCCATTCTAACACTCCTAACCATTTTATTACATTCCACACAAACTGTAACATTTATTTGCATTTATTACAATCTATTTCAATTTCCAATTAACAACTAATTAAATAGGTAACATAAATAAACATTACCGCTTCTCGTAGTCTTGCAAATAGGCCTTTGTTACTTACAATCAATGCTGGTATTTATTTCCATCCTATGATTGCATTCACTTATATTCTATCCTTTTACCTTACCTTTTACTTCTTACCACTTTTTTTTATTCATTGGTTTAATGTTTATTTTAATTATTCTTTTATTACTAACAAACCTTATTTCATTCATTTATGCCATCATTTATCAATTTTTTACATAATTTCATTTATTAATATTCATGTTATTCATGTTTAATTCAATTCCTTTTGCACATTAATTCATTTACTAAAGTTTACGATCATTTATTTATTACTTACCTTCTTATTATATTAATTTAGTAGCATTTCAATTATACTTCTGATTATAAAATTTCATTAGTTAATTTAATATTCCCGTTGGTTTCTTATATTAAACTTATAACCAAGTATGACAAATTTCACAATTTCAATTGTTTGCAGTTACATTTTTAATTTGTAAATCTTAATTTCAATTGCTACATTTAAATTTCTAGCATCTGCTTCATTATAATTCTAGAATTTTTATTTCTTCCTAAATTAAATTTCAAAATTTAAATTAAACTAACAAATTTATTAATTAAAATTTACGGGTCTTACACTCTCCCCACTCAAAACTTTTTGTCCCTGAAAAGGAAAAAGAAGGGAAAAGAAACAATTTAAGGAAATAATATATCCTATTTAAAATATTAAATTCATAAAAATTAATTTACAAACTCAATTATTTTAAACAAAATATATCAATTTATAACTCTTAAATCATTTTATATTCAAGTAAATAAAGTTTTGAAAGACTTTTCAAAGTTTTCTAAGTCTAAAATTTTACGAAAATTTTTGACAGAGTCTCCTTTTTACGGGGAGGCTCGGGAGAAAATATAATATCAATAATAACAAAATATCACATATAATATCCAAAATATTGTATCCCAACACGGGAAACTGTGTAAAATAGCGCTATAAAACCCTAATCTGAGAACGTGCCTATTTGTCGGGCAATAACGCTTATTTTATGGAACCAAAAGCAGTAGCAATTGCTTCCTAACCTGCATTTCACTTATATAATCTAAAAGGGTTAAAAATTATATAAAATGAAATATATAAGGTTGTTTCAATCACAAACAAACAAAACAATACAACAATCATCAATTGCAGCAAGCAGCATACACAACAAAAACAAATCAACCATTCAAGCAAAACAAACAAATAGTTGTTCGGGTTCAAAACTTTAAATTGCATGGAATGAAGAATAACTACTAGTGCATCATTTACTCAACAGCCTTAGATAAAACTACATAGATTATTCATTCATCCAATCCAAATTTAAAGTATCTTACCCAAACAACCAAAACCCAAAACAACAACAAAACCAAACAATAGTCAACTTTACTTATTATTAATGTCATTTCATACCTTTGTTGTTTGACTTTTTTTATACAATGATTTGTCTTTTTAATTTACATTTATTTTTAACAAACTTTAATTTCATTTACTCATTCAGTGTTCGTTTCATTTATTTTTACTTATTACTTACAATTATTCTTTTTCATTTATTCAGGTCATGTAAGTTCATTTTTATTGCACTACATTTATGCATTTCTCAATTTCATTCGTTTATTTAACGCTTACATCTCTATTATATTTAATTATAGTAACATTTTAATTACACTTAAATTTATAACTTTACAACATCAATTCTTATAAACAAAGAATTTCATTAATTTTTCATTACTTCAAATTAATTACTTGTATAATATCTATTACATTTTCTTATTAACATTTTCAACTTTTATATCTTTTGGTATGTTATATATATGCCTTTAAGAATGTAATTGAAAGTTGTACAAGTTTTTCTCAATTCTTTTAATTAATTAATGGTTCAATAATTATATCCATTGTTTTATAGATTATAGTTTCAACTTTCTGGTTATTTTATTTATAACCTATCATTTAATCTCTCATTCCATTTTTTTAGGTTTCAATTTATTAGTTAAATTCTTTTTCACTAAAGTAATTAAGACCATTTATTAATGGAAACTTAAGAATTTAATACCGGGTTTATTTCAAATCATTATAAAGACAATAGATAAATATACTCTTACGAATTTATATATATGAAATTATATTTAAAACAATTTAAAATTTATATTTGTTTATCGAAACAACTCTGTAGTAAACTACTACAATGGCCTTGTAACAACCCGCATATTTATCGATTTTATATTTAAATATTTTATTTAAATATTTTATCGTTAGTCGGATTTTTGTCCGAAAAGCTACTTTTTGCAAACAGCCGTATTAGGACTCGAGAACACCTCCATTGAGTTCAAAATGCCGTTTGCGACCTTTTTGAGTATAAACTTTGATATATTTGGAGTTAGTCAAAAATTTGACCTTTTTCACTTTGGGTTTGAGTTTGGGTTCAGCCCACTAGACAACTAATACTCAAATCTGAGCCACTCTTCCCCATTCACCCTCATTTTCTTCTCTTTTCAGTTCTAAGGCAATAATGGTGGGAGAGATTGGAAATTAAAACTCCAAAACCCTAGTTCCTCTTGCAACCTCAAATTCCTAGCTCCAAATTCAAGAGAACCCATTGGTAAACATTCTCTTCTTCTTCTCCAACTTATTCTCTTACCAATTTCAGAAATTCCTAAACCTAATTTAGGGAATGTTCTTGTTTTGAGCATAGATTCAAGCTCATTTGGGTTGTGTTGAAGAGAGGTTGATATTCCATTTGCTTTCAAGCTTCTTCTTGTTTGATTTTGTAAAAAGGTGAGATTTTTATCCCACATCTTTGTCTATAATTATCTTCGATTGTTAGGTATGAATTCCTAACACTTATTCATGTGCAATTGATTTTGGTTTGGATTGATTTCGTGTATATTCCAATTTTTGGTGTTTTGGTCTAATTTATGAAAATCCTATTATGGATATTTGAACATGGATATTTGAGGCGTATCGACGAGTCGATTAAGGATGGGTTGTCACTTGGCGCAAATCCTTAGTCGTCACTTGCTCGTTCGATCATTTTCGATATTCGTTTGGCCATTTTTGGTCGAGGTTCAGAAAATGCTCTAAATTCCAGTTTCAGACGTCTGAATCTGGAATTTCAGACGTCTGAATCTGGAATTTCAGACGTCTGAATTGGTTCTATTTCAAACAGAATGAAAATAGGCTAAAATATGCCTATTTCAGACGTCTGAAACACTTGCTTCAGACGTCTGAACCACTTGTTTCAAACATCAGAAACTGCAGTGTTTTGCCTGCTTGCCTATTTTGTTTACGAATTCCAATTTTATCGACTTGTGATGGTTCCCTTCTATTGTTATCATTTAATTATCAACTTTGATGACATTTTCTTGGGAATTTTTGGAAATATCCACTTTAATGGATTTAATATCAATTTCTTTGGATTTGATTCACGTCTTCGTATGTGAATTTTGATGATTGATTGTTCCTACAATCCTTTCGATGATTTGTCACTTTAAAAATATAAAGGTTTCTATACTAGTAATAAATATCAAAACCCTTTCATCAAAACGATTTCAACACTATTTTATTACAAAGCTCGTTTTCTCAAACCGATTTCCAATCTATTAGTATATACAAACCTTTACCTCACTCGTATGAGAAATCTAATTAAACGACTTAGTAAAACAAGTGGTATGAAACGCTTGCGTTTACTTCGTCGGTTAATTCTTGGATTTGTTCGATTGAACTTCTTGTGACAATTATCTAGTGGAGATGTACGATTTGTTCGTAAATATTTAAGTTAAGCTAGTGGTTATGGGACATGAAGCTAAGCTCATATATTTACTAGCTTACTGTAATTGACACTTCTTGATGATCATGACGATCATTTTTGTGATTTAGACTAGCAATGTGCGATGTCTCTTTGCCTACGAGGGAGACTAAACCCCGTTTGTGTGAGTTTCAACTCACATATGTGGGGTAGCGCCCCATGGTCTTCGGGCCGTTCGTGTGTCAAAAATTAATGGCTAGCTACCATGAGATAGCATCTCGTTCGTGTGATACATATGTTGGTGAGTTTTCATGCTCCCGTTCGTGTGATAGGCCTCCCCCCTATTTTGTGTGATTTCTGGATTTCGTGTGTCGAATTCTGGAATTTTCTCCTTCACCTATTTTTGTGATTTCTATTGATATGATTTATCAATTTTTGTGCATAGGTGAATTCGTGTGTCATTGACTGGATTTCTTGAGATGATTTCTAGAATTTATGCTTCACCAATTTTCGTGATTTCCATTGATAAGTTTTATCAATATTTGTGTATTGGTGAATTTGTGTGTCATGGACTTTTGTGATTGACATTGATATAATCGTCAATATTTATGGTTCGGTGAGCGAAATAAGGCGGTTTCCTTTGATTCTTGTGTAGATTTGGTGATATTGATTAATCTCTTGTTGATTCTCAATTACTTATATATATCACAGCTTGGCATTGTGATTATTATGTGTTTAGTCATATCTCTTACTCTATATCGTTTCATCTGATATTTATAGTTAGACTAATCCGTTTATTATTTTCTTATTAAATAATACTCGGGTCAGACCGAGATGTTGCAGGTGCTTCTGCTTGACTTCTCTCCAGGGATCCATTACTCTGACCTTTTGCTTACTACTTAGATTAGTAATTTTTGTTGTATACTCTTGAGATATTGACTCATTGATGTATTCTTTTGTATAGCACGTGTTGCTATTATTTTGTGTTATTGTGGATCTTTTTGACCACTACTCTGATATACACTTCCATGTGTTAATTATATATTCATATCTCCTTCCGCCTTTGTGATATGAATTATCTGTGACTGATTTATGTTATGTTTATTTCTGTATTTGTTTCCGAAGATATTATAGCCACTGTGTAGTAGCTTTGAGTTTGTGTCGGTATGTCGGATTTCCTCTTGATAAAGTATTGCATGTTATACTATCCGACATATCGATGCTCGCATAAAGCAATTACACGGATGGTCGCTCCTCAACAGCCTTATTCTCCGTGCTAGTTGACAGCATTCACCGTAATGTTCTTGGCTAGCGTGGGTATAGAGGTGGGGCGTCAAAGCTTGGTATCAGAGCCAAACTTCGGAACAATATGGAATATTATAACAAGGATCATCGTCCTAAGTCCATCTTAGGAGTCATGCTTTAGGATTTTATTCGGGTCTTCGTACCGTCCTATCCTATTTTCTCTTATGATTCCTTGTTTCATCTATCAAGAATTGCTTGATATTGAATTTGGTGAATAACTTTTTTCTTCTTCTTCTTTCTTTCTAAGGAAGAGAAATGTTTAGACTAGGTCGCCCTAGAGCCGTGCCATCTAGCACTCCACCCCAGGATGGAGTTTTTATGACTGCTCAACAGCTTCTTGATTTGGTAACTAATGCTCAAGCAGCTGGAGCTAACCCAGAACCTACTCACCCAAAGTCGGGATTTGCACCCTTGTGCAGTGATTACACTAATTTGGGTGGGGAGCCATTCAAAGGTTCCGAAACTATTATTGAAGTACAGGCTTGGCTAAGGTCATGCGATCGAATCTTTTCTCGCATGAATCTTATTGACCTTCACCGAGTTCAGGTGGCCTCTGGTATGCTCCGAGAAAGAGCATTGGACTGGTACGAGCTTCTTATTTCTGAGATTAATAAAACGGATCTCACCTGGGAGCAATTCCGGGAACGCTTTGAATTAAAATTCGTTCCAAAAGCTGAGAAAGTGACATTGGCTCGACGATTTATAGACCTTGTTCAAGGTGAGTCCTCCATGACTGATTACATTGCCTCCTTCGAGTCGCTTTCCAAATATGGGGTTGAATACATCAACACCCCTTTAAAGAAGAACCAGAGGTTCGTCTATGGCTTAAACAAAAATCTCAAGAAGCCATTACTTCTAAAATTAGAAGTTTCTTTCGATCAACTCGTTGATATTGCTCTTCGTCTTGAAGAGGCGGATAGGGAGAATGATGTTGAAGTGGTGGGTTCCAAACCAAGCTTCAACAACAACAAGAAGAGGCCAAACAAATTCAAAGGCCCCTATCCTAATAAGAAAGGGAAGCAAGCAACCTCTGTGGCAAAGACTTCTTCCTTTGGTCATGGGGAATGCTATAATTGTGGTTCGAAGGACCATTACGCGAACAAGTGTCCAAAGTCTCTCTCTTGTCGCTACTGCAAAGGTCCCGGTCATGTTATATCCTCATGCCCCAAGCTTCAGGGCAGGAAAGAGGGAAAGCTTAATGTTGCTCAAGCCCCTGGCAACACATCTCGTGGCCAAGGTATTTCTCATTCTATTCTGGATGGAATTATTTTATTTCGTGATCATCCTATTCGAGTTCTTTTTGATATGGGTGCGTCCCATTCTTTTATATCAAAAGAACTTATTGATACTTTTTCTTTGGATGTTTTGTGTTTAATGACTTCTTTGAGAATTGCGAATCCGGTTGGTGGATCCGCGACAATCAGTTTATTGTGTAATGATGTCGAGATTATTCTGTGTGATTTTTCTTTCCGAGCCGATTTGCATGTCATGCGTTATTTAGACTTTGGAATGATTTTGGGAATGGATTGGCTTAACCGTTATGAAGCTCATATCCTATGTCCTGAGCGGACAATTCATCTTCGACATCCTCAATCTGTTAAGCAGATTTCTATTAATCTTAAAGATTCAGATTCCAGCTTGGTTGCATCTTTATACTCTTTAAATCCTCGTGATGACGATGATGATCATGAGGGTGATATTATTTCTCTTATTCACGTCGTTTGTGAATTTTCCGACATATTCGAGCCCGTTTTAGGATTACCACCTAAGCGAGCAATTGAGTTCAGAATTAATCTTATTCCTGGAGCTCAACCTATCACTCGTCCTCCGTATCGTATGTCCAATAAAGAAAACGAGGAGATGCGTAAACAATTATCTGAATTGGAGACGAAGCAATTTATTCGCTCTAGTTCCTCGCCTTGGGGAGCTTCAGCTATTTTTGTGAAGAAATCCGATGGAACACTTAGGCTTTGCATTGACTACTGCAAGATTAATGATCTTACTATCAAAAATAAATATCCTTTACCTCGGATTGATGATCTATTCGATCAACTTAGTGGTGCCAAAGTCTTTTCACAATTAGACTTAGCTACTGGATTTCATCAGCTTTGTATTGCAGAGGATAGTATTCCTTTGACATCGTTCCGTACTCGTTAGGGATCTTATGAATGGCTTGTTATGCCATTTGGTCTAACGAATGCTCCGGCCTATTTCATTGACCTTATGAATGGAGTTTTCAAAGACTTCCTTGACCGGTTTGTTCTCATCTTTATCGATGATATTCTTGTGTATTCTAAAACCGAGGAGGAGCATGAAAAACATCTTCGGATTGTGTTGGAAACTCTTAGGAGTAATTAATTAAAGGCAAAATTTTCTAAATACCACTTTTGGCAATCTCGTGTGAAGTTTCTCGGTCATATTATTTCCGAATCCGGAATTTCCGTGGATGCTTCAAAGATTGAAGCGATTCAAGATTGGAAGAGACCGGAGAGTGTGACGGAGATTCGTAGTTTTCTTGGATTGGCGGGTTATTACCGCCGTTTTATCAAAGACTTTTCTAAAATTGCCGTGCCTCTCACTGGCTTAACCATGAAAGGCATTAAATACATTTGGTCGGACAAATGTGAAACTTCTTTTCAGAAATTAAAAGAACTCCTTTCTGATGCTCCTATTCTTGTGATTCCCGAGGGAAACCAAGATTTTATTGTTTATACCGATGCTAGTCGCGTTGGTTTGGGTGCCGTTCTTATGCAAAAAGAACGTGTTATTGCTTATGCTTCTAGGCAATTGAAGCCAGCCGAGACTAGATATGCCACTCATGATTTAGAGCTCGCGGCTATTGTTTTCGCCCTTCGGATTTGGCGTCATTATCTCCTAGGAGAGAAATTTGTTCTTTATACCGATCATAAGTCCTTGAAGTATTTATTCTCTCAAAAGGAACTTAATTTGCGTCAACAGCGTTGGCTCGAGTTCCTTGCGCCGTATGATCTCGATATCCTTTATACTCCCGGAAAGGGAAATCGTGTTGCCGATGCACTTAGTCGCAAGCAACAAGCGGTTGTTTTTATTATGATATCCGAATGGAATGATCTCGTGATATTATCCTCTTGTGAGATTCGAGACCGTGTCTCCGATTTATGTTCATCACTTGTGTTATGTAGCCTTGAGGCTCATCCTTCTCTTTTAGACCGCATTCTTGAAGCTCAAAGGCTAGATCCCGAAATGACTCTTCTTGGCCAAAATATTAGGGATAAAATTGATATTGAAGGATTGAAAGAATTTGATATCGATTCTCGAGGCGGCATTCGAAAATTTGGTAGACTTATCGTACCAAATATTATTGGTCTTTGTAAGGATATTTAAGAAGATTCTCATCGTTCTAAATTCACCATTCATCCCGGTAGTAGTAAAATGTACGCGGATATGAAGCAACTATATTATTGAGAGGGAATGAAATTTGATATTGCTAACTTTGTTAAGTGTTGCATGACTTGCCATCTTGTTAAAGCCGAACATCAAAGGCCCGGTGGGTTATTGCAACCTTTAGAAATTCCAATTTGGAAGTGGGACCAAATTTACATGGATTTTATAGATGGCCTTCCCCGTTCTCGTTCGGGTCATAATAGCTTATGGGTGATCGTTGATAGACTTACTGAATCCGGCCATTTTATTCCCGTTCGGTCTAACCGAACCGTTCCTCTTTTGGCCAAGCTCTTTATCAAAGAGATTGTTAAATTGCATGGAGTTCCTACTTCTATTGTTAGTGATTGTGATCCATTGTTTACTAGTGGGTTTTGGAAGAGTCTTCAAAAAGCTTTGGGAACGAAGCTCAATTTTAGCACCGCTTATCATCCTCAGTCCGATGGACAAACCGAGCGTGTGAATCAAACATTGAAGATCTTCTTCGTGCTTGTGTGCTTGATTTTGGGGGAAGTTGGGAAGATCATATTTCCCTTGTTGAATTCTCCTATAATAATAGCTTCCAATCTAGTATTGGTATGGCATCTTTTGAGGCACTCTACGGAAGGCCATGCCGATCTCCTTCTTGTTGGCTTGAGACCGGTGAGAAGCTGGTTTTAGGTCCAGATTTTATTCGTGATTCCATAGAAAAGATTGATCTTATTCGTCATAGGATGAAAGAATCCCAGAGTAGACAAAAATTCTATGCCGATAACCGGAGAAGGAAATTAGAATTTTCTATTGGAGATTCTGTTTTTATTCGTGTTTCACCAATGAAAGGTGTTGTATGTTTCAGTCGATCGGGAAAATTGGCGCCTCAATATATTGGGCCATTTCCTATCACTGAACGTATTGGTTCATGGCTTATCGCCTTTTATTACCGGCTCAATTTTCTGCTATCCATGACGTGTTTCACGTTTCTCAACTTCGGAAGTGTCTTCGAGATTCCAATTCTATTCTTGAGCCCGGTGTTGTGGAAGAGATTGAAGTTTCGCCTAATTTAACTTATGAGCAACATCCTATTCGAATTATTGCTTCGGAGGTCAAACGTCTTCGAAATAAAGATGTTCCGCTTGTGAAAGTTCAATGGTCTTCAAATCCTAAGGATTGTTCTTGGGAGTCTAGAGAGTTCATCGAGCGATCACATCCGGACTTACTTTCTTGTGCTCTTTGAGGTGAACTTCTTATTTCAAATTTCTTTTGTGTTGAATATGCTTTTATGGTTGTTACTACATATCTTCTTCTTAAATATTGCGAGGACGCAATTTCTTTAAGGAGGGGAGTCTGTAATAACCCGCATATTTATCGATTTATATTTAAATATTTTATTTAAATATTTTATCGTTAGTCGGATTTTTGTCCGAAAAGCTACTTTTTGCAAACAGCCGTATTAGGACTCGAGAACACGTCCATTGAGTTCAAAATGCCGTTTGCGACCATTTTGAGTATAAACTTTGATATATTTGGAGTTAGTCAAAAATTTGACCTTTTTCACTTTGGGTTTGAGTTTGGGTTCAGCCTACTAGCCAACTTATACTCAAATCTGAGCCACTCTTCCCCATTCACCCTCATTTTCTTCTCTTTTCAGTTCTAAGGCAATAATGGTGGGAGAGATTGGAAATTAAAACTCCAAAACCCTAGTTCCTCTTGCAACCTCAAATTCCTAGCTCCAAATTCAAGAGAACCCATTGGTAAGCATTCTCTTCTTCTTCTCCAACTTATTCTCTTACCAATTTCAGAAATTCCCAAACCTAATTTAGGGAATGTTCTTGTTTTGAGCATAGATTCAAGCTCATTTGGGTTGTGTTGAAGAGAGGTTGATTCTCCATTTGCTTTCAAGCTTCTTCTTGTTTGATTTTGTAAAAAGGTGAGATTTTTATCTCACATCTTTGTCTATAATTATCTTCGATTGTTAGGTATGAATTCCTAACACTTATTCATGTGCAATTGATTTTGGTTTGGATTGATTTCGTGTATATTCCAATTTTTGGTGTTTTGGTCTAATTTATGAAAATCCTATTATGGATATTTGGACATGGATATTTGAGGCGTATCGACGAGTCAATTAAGGCTGGGTTGTCACTTGGCGCAAATCCTTAGTCGTCACTTGCTCGTTCGATCGTTTCCGATATTCGTTTGGCCATTTTTGGTCGAGGTTCAGAAAATGCTCTGAATTCCAGTTTCAGACATCTGAATCTGGAATTTCAGACGTCTGAATTGGTTCTATTTCAAACAGAAAGAAAATAGGCTAAAATATGCCTATTTCAGACGTCTGAAACACTTGCTTCAGACGTCTGAATTGTGTTCTGGAAATCTTTATATTTCCAGATTCAGACGTCTGAACCACTTGTTTCAGACGTCTGAAACTGCAGTGTTTTGCCTGCTTGCCTATTTTGTTTACGAATTCCAATTTTATCGACTTGTGATGGTTCCCTTCTATTGTTATCATTTAATTATCAACTTTGATGACATTTTCTTGGGAATTTTTGGAAATATCCACTTTGATGGATTTAATATCAATTTCTTTGGATTTGATTCACGTCTTCGTATGTGAATTTTGATGATTGATTGTTCCTACAATCCTTTCGATGATTTGTCACTTTAAAAATATAAAGGTTTCTATACTAGTAGTAAATATCAAAACCCTTTCATCAAAACGATTTCAACACTATTATATTACAAAGCTCATTTTCTCAAACCGATTTCCAATCTATTAGTATATACAAACATTTACCTCACTCGTATGAGAAATCTAATTAAACGACTTAGTAAAACAAGTGGTATGAAACGCTTGCGTTTACTTCGTCGGTTAATTCTTGGACTTGTTCGATTGAACTTCTTGTGACAATTTTCTAGTGGAGATCTACAATTTGTTCGTAAATATTTAAGTTAAGCTAGTGGTTATGGGACATGAAGCTAAGCTCATATATTTACTAGCTTACTATAATTGACACTTCTTGATGATCATGACGATCATTTTTGTGATTTAGACTAGCAATGTGCGATGTCTCTTTGTCTACGAGGGAGACTAAACCCCGTTTGTGTGAGTTTCAACTCACATATGTGGGGTAGCGCCCCATGGTCTTCGGGCCATTCGTGTGTCAAAAATTAATGGCTAGCTACCATAAGATAGCATCTCGTTCGTGTGATACATATGTTGGTAAGTTTTCATGCTCCCGTTCGTGTGATAGGCCTCCCCCCTATTTTGTGTGATTTCTGGATTTCGTGTGTCGAATTCTGGAATTTTCTCCTTCACCTATTTTTGTGATTTCTATTGATATGATTTATCAATTTTTGTGCATAGGTGAATTCGTGTGTCATTGACTGGATTTCTTGAGATGATTTCTAGAATTTATGCTTCACCAATTTTCGTGATTTCCATTGATAAGTTTTATCAATATTTGTGTATTGGTGAATTTGTGTGTCGTGGACTTTTGTGATTGACATTGATATAATCGTCAATATTTATGGTTTGGTGAACGAAATAAGGAGTATGACATTTCCTTTGATTCTTGTGTAGATTTGGTGATATTGATTAATCTCTTGTTGATTCTCAATTACTTATATATATCACAGCTTGGCATTGTGATTATTATGTGTTTAGTCATATCTCTTACTCTATATCGTTTCATCTGATATTTATAGTTAGACCGATCTGTTTATTATTTTCTTATTAAATAATACTCGGGTCAGACTGAGATGTTGCAGGTGCTTCTGCTTGACTTCTCTCCAGGGATCCATTACTCTGACCTTTTGCTTACTACTTAGATTAGTAGTTTTTGTTGTATACTCTTGAGATATTGACTCATTGATGTATTCTTTTGTATTGCACGTGTTGCTATTATTTTGTGTTATTGTGGATCTTTTTGACCACTACTCTGATATACACTTCCATGTGTTAATTATATATTCATATCTCCTTCCGCCTTTGTGATATGAATTATCTGTGACTGATTTATGTTATGTTTATTTCTGTATTTGTTTCCGAAGATATTATAGCCACTGTGTAGTAGCTTTGAGTTTGTGTCGGTATGTCGGATTTCCTCTTGATAAAGTATTGCATGTTATACTTTCCGACATATCGATGCTCGCACAAAGCAATTACACGGATGGTCGCTCCTCAACAGCCTTATTCTCCGTGCTAATTGACAGCATTCACCGTAATGTTCTTGGCTAGCATGGGTATAGAGGTGGGACGTCAAAGGCCTTCCCACTTCGAAACTCGAAAATGAATGTCGATGATGCATGCACTCAGCACCGAAATTATTTTCCAGCGACAGATAGAGTACATAACTGATTTCTTTCAAAATTTCTTTAAAACAACTTGTTAAAATTATTTTGAAATATGTACATTAGAAAATACTTCTAATAATATTATTATTATATTCCAAAATCATTGAAAGAATTTTCAAAACCCCAGGACTTAAGTTCTAAATTTCCAATTTTTATTTATTTTATTTTCAATCTTATTTCACTATTATTTGTAAATTTTCACTACCTAACAACCAATATATTGCAAGCAAATATTTATATATCATTTAAAATTTATTTTATATATATAGAAAATATAATAGGCAAAATTATTTCATTCACCTATATTAAAAACAAATATTATGTTGGTCCGTCCTATTGAGTGTTTAGAAATCCCTATTGATGTCATAGCGTCCCATGCATCAACCAGAATTTATAAATACAAAACGGAATAGATTAACACAATATTAAAACCTTTTTATAACACTAACAAATACGCTCTCTCATATATACACTCAGTGACTCCCATAGGGTATTACTACCCTGTTAGTAAAGAGTCAGACCCCACAAAGCTAAGGTTTATCGCTAAACCAAAGCTCTGATACCACGTTGTAACATCCGCCTTTTCGCACGCTTTAAATCGACACACGTGCCAATTCAAACCGTATGGAAGGGCGGATTGTTATGGGATAAATCAGAAAAACAAGAAAGAAATAAAAACAAAACAGAATCTCGCAGCGAAAGGATAAAATATAATAATCAAATATACAGTTTATAAAGTTGTTTATAAAACATTTGATTATATTTATATAATACATATCAGAGTTACGCATACCAATAATAATGCAGTGGAACAGTATGAGTGTAGTGCAATAATATAAATAATAATAATAATAATAATAATAATAATAATAATAATAATAATAATAATAATACAAATCTTCGTCTTTGTCCTCCAGAGCTAATCTTCATATCCTAAAACGCTTGAACCGACCCGAGCGAATTGAAAAGACAAAACACTCGAGTCAGAACTAAAAGATCTTATGTAAGTTAAATCAAAAGGAATAAATATGAGTGCAGTAACTTAAAAGATGCTCGGGATTTACATCTCTTAAGGATCCGTTAAACTATTTACTATGTAGTATATTTCGCTATTATAATAATGTCTATAGTAAAATAAACTTACTTTTAAATAGCATTAAGGCTTTACATTTTCCACCTTAACACGTAATAGTCCAAGTAGTCCATCCAATATCATAGTCCCTCCTGATCGAGAAGCCACCAGAGGATACCACACGGGCTACGGGAGAAATCCAAACTCGTACAAGGCACGATAGGGTAGGTGACACGGCACAACTAGGCAATGCCAAGGTAGATATACCAATTACGCTTCCGGGCTGATGGTAACACATAGTCGCAGCTACCGCTCACCTTGGACAAACTCCGCCCTAAAATCAAAGGTAAAAGTGGCCACCGAATCAATCCAAAGTCAGAGTATAGTATCGAAGAGGAGTATCCGATAAAGGACGCTAATCCCCTTGGCCCGTCGATCGCTCCTGTTTTAGCCACCTTATGCCAACCCACGGGAGTTGGGTCCACGTGTTTACCTTACAGGAAACGCCGCCGCCATCCTACTTCATTCTGGAATCTCCATCACGTACACGGTTGTTAAAGTGGTTTTCGAAGTTGGCAGAGAGTATGACAATTTTCGATCCCGGTCTCTTTAACAACCGAACGTTATTATAACACCTCGGTCTTTGCAAAATAATTTATACTTTGAAACCAGAATATAATATCCCTTTTTAAAACCATATAAATACGATATCATTTATATTTTTAAAACCCAAATCAATATGATACCATTTATATTTTATAAATATCCCTTTCTTTTCTAAAATCATACTGCTTTAAAATTTATATTATTTGGAAACCAAACATTTGAATTATAACTTTCAAAACATAATATTTCGAAATTCACGGCTTTAAAACCATAACTTCTAAAACTTAAATGGTTTGGATATTCAATCGTACATAGAATAAAATAGTTGAATTTAAAATTTCTTTATAAAGTAAAAAAATTCCACGTCTTTTACAAATTTTATTCACTTTAAATTCAATCTAAACCCATAACTTTTAAATTCACTTTCAGTTTAAATAAACACTTCGATTTCAATATTTTCAAACTTTGAGTATTTAATAAATTTCAAAACTAAGGTTGGGAATTTCTATTCAACAATTCATTGTCCTATTATTTAGCTTTGCAATGTTTACATAATAGTTCCATAACAAATAAAGCTCAATTTATAAACACTAAATATTTCCTTCCATTTATTTATACTAGAATTATTCATTTAATTTATCTTGAAAAAAAATCCAGATATAAATATCATACATTTTAAAATTTCAAGTTTAATAAGTTTTACATCAACTTATGGAGTTTAATTTTTGAATAAGCTCAATTTCAAATAAATTTTCAATTTGTTTTCCAATCTTAATTGATTTGAACCATTTAAAACTCTATATATATACACAATATCTTAAACATGTACTTAATCATATAATATAAATTATCGAACTCCATTATTCAACTTATTTATTTTCATTTAACAAATTCATACATAGCTTAAATTCAATAATTTAACTATATATGTATATATAAAATAAGATTTTATATAAGATCAAAAATTAATATTTATTAAACCGTATCCTATCCAAACCATAGAAATCATTTTCAAAATATTTATATATATAGACCGACGGTGTTTGTATATAATTTTCTACCCTATGGTCAAGTGACACGGATATCTATCATTTCAATCCGTAATTTAAAATAAAATTATGGTTATATATCATTTCAAACCGCTATCCCGAATGAAATGAAATGCATAACAACTTGCAGTTAATATAAATAAACACCCATTCATCCATCAAAATCATACATCCATTTATCACAATCATCATCCAAATTTAACAATACATCATATATAACAGGTGATAAATAACTGGTATCAACTATCAGTTTATATCCAAAAATAAATTATAACTGTTTAACTGGTAGTTTATATGCAATAAAAATAAATATAAATTTAATTGGAAGTTACTATGCAATAAATAATAAATAACAATTTAATTAAATAAATGCAATTAACTGAGATGATGATTAAAAATAGGCCAAACGAACATAAATAAATTTCAAATCACATCATATATCAATTTAACAAATATAAAAAAATTTAGAAGTTGTGAGTGAGTTAAAACACTCACCTTTTGAATTTAAATTGAATTTAAATCCAATTTAAACCAAAAAAATCGACCCTCTTAGAATTCATCCAAACCAGCGTCATCAAGTCCAGAAATTCAATACAATGCTAACAAAAGAAACCGCACGTAAAACGGAGTTCGTATGTGAAAGATATAGTGATTAGTGCGATTTGAATTAAAAAAAAAAGAAGAGAACACTTTACTCTCTTTAAATTTTCTGCCACGTCATGCTTGTACTCCCAATCAACACGTAACCCACGCCTGCACACATTTTGATCCCTACACGCAGTTTTCCCCAAGACACAACCCTAACCGCTTACACCACGAGCCGCCGCCGTGAGCTGCGCCCACTCCGCCACCGCTGGCAATCTCGGCCATCCTCCAAGCATCGTCGTGCAACACCTCCCTCCGAGAAGGTCGTACTACTGACCGCATCAAGTCCACCCAACCGCCACATGAAATCCAAACCCTAAACGAATTAAAGCCGTCGATCTAACCATCAAAATGCCGAACAAAATATATAGATGTGATCCCCTCGGCTTCCTCTCCAAAATCTAGGAAGGGTTTCTCGATCCGACGAATTTTATCGCGACGACGATGAACGACCGTGGATAAACCTTTAATTTCAGAGTAAACGTTAACGCGAGTTGAAAAACGAATTCCACCAGGAGATTATGCTCATTGAGAGCTTCAACATATATTTTTTCCAAATTTTTCTGAGGACCTTGAAATTTATGCTTTGGATTTGATTTGCAATTGGATCTGAATCTAGAGTTTGCATCATTGAGGAAGAGGAGGAGCTGATAAATTTTACGTGCAGACAAATGAGAATAGGCGTAGGCTAGGGTTTATAGCAGGATATTTATAGAGAAAGTTGGAATAGAAAAAATGGATCGGGTTGAATACGCGCCAACGCCAAAGTGGCCCAAAAAGCCCGTTCTGACCCGGGAACGAAATTGGGTAAAGCCATATATCAAAATAGGTGTTTTAAAATATTCTGAACGCGATGGAAAAAGTTTCACGTCCAAATTCCATCGTATGAAGAAGTTATGCTAAAATCAAAATTTTCAAATCGATTTCAATTGATTACAATTGCATAAATTTCAAGGCGTTTCAAGTCCGTACGATCAAACGACAAGTCTGATTGCTACGAAACTTGAAACATATTATAATTCACCATTACGGATCCAATGAAACTGGTTTCGTCGAAATCCGAGCAGTGGCCAAAATGGCTATTTTTCCATTAATTAAATAAATTATGAATTAATTAACTAAATCCAATTTTAAATTTAAATCTTAAAAATGACAAATTTTTATCACCTTATATTTCTCAATCAATTTCAATGCTTTAAACAAATTAAAAGTCAATTTAAAGTTGCTTAACTTATCGATTTCAGTAATTTCCTTAATTCCATTCAAATTTAGAAAATATCTATTAAATTTCCAAAATTTCTATTAAATTAAATTAGCGAATCTTTATTATCAAATAGATGAATTTAATATTGGATTCAAAACTATTGCATTAATATTTTCCAATTCCACTTAGTTTTAAATTTACGTAATAATAATTGTTTACTTTCTGCTTAATTACAGTAAACACACTTACCTTAATTCTTTACATTCAGATAAATTACCAAATCTTGATTTACATTCTTTACATTAACCAATCGTCATTTTATAAACAAAATTAACATTAATATATGCATATTTACATTTTAATTTGAATGAATATTATGTTTTTTTAAATGTGTACTTCTATAAATTTAACACATTAATTAAGGTTTTTAAATATTTTACATTCTATAAAATTTACAACATTAAATTTACACTCTATTAATTTCTTTACATATTTTCCGTATTAATTAATTAACATAATTTGAACTTATTTCCCAATAAATTCATTGACCAATTTATTAGGTAATTTAAAATAGTTGTTATCGTACCCTTAAATTTATTTCCAAATAATGTATTACCTAATTTCCTTTAATTGCAATTTGATTTCCACATTTTACGCAACATACTAAAGAAATAAATACATATATTAATTGATTCGTTTTTTCCATTCATTACTTTAATATATCCATTCTAACACTCCTAACCATTTTATTACATTCCACACAAACTGTAACATTTATTTGGATTTATTACAATCTATTTCAAATTCCAATTAACAACTAATTAATAGGTAACATAAATAAACATTACTGTTTCTCATAGTCATGCAAATAGGCCTTTATTACTTACAATCAATGTTGGTATTTATTTCCATACTATGGTTGCATTCACTTATATTCTATCCTTTTACCTTACCTTTAACTTCTTACCGCTTTTTTTTATTCATTGGTTCAATGTTTATTTTAATTATTCTTTTATTACTAACAAACCTTATTTCATTCATTTATGCCATCATTTGTCAATTTTTTTACATAATTTCATTTATTAATATTCATGCTATTCATGTTTAATTCAATTCCTTTTGCACATTAATTCATTTACTAAAGTTTACGATCATTTATTTATTACTTACCTTCTTATTATATTAAATTAGTAGCATTTCAATTATACTTCTGATTATAACATTTCATTAGTTAATTTAATATTCCCGTTGGTTTCTTATATTAAACTTATAACCAAGTATGAAAAATTTCACAATTTCAATTGTTTGCAATTACATTTTGAATTTGTAAATCTTAATTTCAATTGCTACATTTAAATTTCTAACATCTGCTTCATTATAAATTCTAGAATTTTTATTTCTTCCTAAATTAAATTGCAAAATTTAAATTAAACTAACAAATTTATTGATTAAAATTTACGGGTCGTTACATGCACCTTCCTAATAAATTATTGGAGACTTTCCTTTCCTTATTTGATTCGAAAATTTGAATTTGATTCTTAATTTAATCGGAAAGAGTCAACCACTCTTCGCGATGTTTAATTATTTATCCATTCTTCACGTTTGGATGTTGATTCATGTAAGAGTAAACCCATCGCTCAACGGCGTGGTCTCATATGTTTGTGTTCAATTACATACCTTCGTTTAAAGTTTACTCATACCAGACAAATCATATGACCTAAGTTGTTTTTTTTTAAGAACTCTCGGGTACTCATTTTATTTGAGTATCCAAGAGTAGCATGTCTTTGTTAGGCTCTTTGAAGATGGCATTCTAACATGAGGCTTTTCATCTTCTTATTTATTTATTCCACCGTACTATTTAGTTTGTGTAAGTGTATTTTGTTTCAGCGTTTGTAAAGGTAGGACTTTATAACTGCCTAAGCTGATTTGTAGTGCTTTTGTGTAACTCTGATAACCCCTTGTTAAGAAGTAACTTGATGCACTATTTCTGTTATGTTTATGTAGTATTTTGTTGTGTGGTTTTCTGTTTTGTCCTTTTTTCACCCCATGACAATTCATCTTTTCGATGCTTAGGCAACAACACACGAACACCGAGGATGTGTTAAGTGTTGTTCCTAGGGGTCAGAAAGGTGGATCGTTACGGTTGGCATTAGAGCTTCGGTTGAGTGAACACCTTAGCCTGATTGGGGTACAAATCATTAGAGATAGGGTAAGTAGAGTCCTGGAATGAGTTAATCTTGAGAAAATGTTTCCTTTTCTTCCCTAAAAGTATGGTTTTAGGTCCTTTTTGTAGTTTTTTTCCATCGTTGACCCTATCTTTGTACTCTAATGATACATGTCACTTATTCAGATTATTGAAAATGAGTACAAAAGGAAGAAGAGGGAGGTGATTTGGAATCTACATGGCTACAAATGGTAGAGCTCGTAGAAAAGAGCAAGTTGTAGAGCCAGTAGCAGAAGAAGTGATGCAAGTTCAACCGCCTCAGTTTGCGATTTGTGCAAGAATTACACTACTTTAGGTGGTAAGCCTTTCTATGGAACTGAAGATATTTTAGGAGTTCGGACATGGCAACACTCTTATGAGAGGATATTCGAGGATCTTTAGTTTGGAAATGCTAGTATGAGATTGATGGCATCGCATCAGCTTTAGAAAGCCGCAATGGATTGGTGGGATTCAGTTGCAATGAATACACCAGAAGAAGATTTCTCTTGGGCGCAGTTTAAGGAAGTTTTAAAGCTCAGTTTATCCTAGAGGCGGGAAGGACTCTGTTGTTCAAAAGTTTCATGGATTTGAAACAGGGTGAGATGACAGTGGCACAGTATGAGCAGAGGTTCAATGCATTGTCCCGCTTTAGACCAGGATTGATAGATATGCCATTTAAAAAGAATGAAATCTTTGTGAAAGGATTGCGACCATAATTCCATAGGGAAATGACCAATCATCTAAATGGTACCTTTACCAATCTGATTAGTATAGCTTTGAGATTTGATGCTCTTGATATTGAGCAAGGAGTAGTGCCAGCAGTTAATGCCCAACCTTTATCGGTGATACCAGTTGCTAGTAGGCCGTTTTTCAAGCGTAAAAGGAAGAAGTGGTCGGAAAAGAAACCTGGAGGTGGAGCTCCGGCTCAGAACAAGTAGTTAGACTTAACCAAGATCCTTTGTTATAAGTGCAACCAAATGGGCCACATTGCAAATTAGTGTCCGAACTCGGCTAGTGGACTAGTCTGCTACAATTACAACAAACATGGACATATGAAGAACCAGTGCCCTTTTCCAAAGAAGGGGGATCTGGGGAAGGCTTTCACTATTAAGGAAATAACTGAAAGTGTGCTATGGATCGTGTAATATCGATATACGATAATACAGAGTATAATGATGATAGCTATATAATAAATAATGCGGAATATAAAAATAGTATAATAAAAATAGTACCAAATATTTTTATACTGGTTCGGAGCTTCATCCTACGTCCAGTTCCAGACTCCTTTTGAAATTTTACTAAAACAACAACCCTCACTTAACCCGGAGGAACAGGACTATACAACTCCTGAGCAACCGAACATGGATCTAAGCAGCGGAACAAGATTTTTCGTCAGCTGCCGAAGAGGACTTCACATGTCTGAGCAGCGGAACAAGATTTTTCCTCAGCTGCCGAAGAGGACTTCACATGTCTGAGCAGCGGAACAGGACTTCAAAAAATACAAAATATTGTTTGACTTTTTATATTCTGATAACACGAATAAGTTTTTTTATAGCACACCCTTCTTATGATCTTCTCCTCGAGTATAAATATGTATATTTGAAGTTTATGAAGATTAGAAAGGAATAGTATTTCTTAGAATACGATATATCGCTAAATATTTGAGAGTATAGTTGCCAGAATATTCAAGAAAGTTAGAAAAGAGAGATAACCAGATTTGGTAATTTGGAATGAAGTTAGGACTTGTATTTATAGTTGTTAAATAGCAGTGACCATTGGCGAAGAGTTCCGGTTGAAGCGTTGCGTCCAAATCTCTTCGTCGAGATTCGTAACTCTTCATGAATGATCGTGTCTTTTCAAAAAATATAGCTGTTATAGAAATTCAGTCAACTAAGCCTCTGGGTTAGTTGATTAAACATTCAAACGATTTTATTATATTATATATATACTTGTGCACCCGTGCATTTTGCATAGATACTAGCAGGTCAGTCGACTGATCTGGTATTATCTGTGCAATTTGCAATGTTTACATAGGTTTATATGATACATACACACACACACACATATATATATATATATTATATGATTCTAACTTTAAAACTTTGATAATATATATGTGTATATATTATATGTTTATATATGTATAAATCATTTGAAAATAATATATACGTAAATGAGGAGAGATCTTAACAATATTGACTCAAGACTCAACAAAATAATATAAAAGTTAATGCACCGATTTTGATGTCTTGTCTCCATGTAGTATATATTCTCTTTTTCTCGGTCTTCGAATATGTATGTTGCAGTGATAGCTTCGTGTAATGTATCAAAACTAGATCTCAACATTCTCCCCCTTTTTGACTGATGACAACTTGTAAATAGATATAGATTTCGACTATATATAATATAATATGAATACTTACTCCCCCTGAATCTTTGGCGATATATATACTGCATTCTTAATGTTAGTGATAATTTTTTTCTCCCCCTTTCTCATCGACAAAAAGGAATAAATAACATGAATAGTTGCATGATGCTTGTATGGATATTCAAATCATAGCAGTAAAAGAAACAAGCATTCATACATTGCAACATCACAAACAAGAGTTTTAAGGTAACAACACAAAATAAAACAAATAATACAAAACATTGGCTATTTAGTACAAGCCATGTTTTAATGTTTTAAAATGAAGGACTAAAGTTTGTAGATCATAAAAAGAAAATTCTAGGAGAAGCAACAACTTATTGTATTATATGCTTAGCCCTATCACCACCTATCTCACCACCATTGTCGCTACTACTCGCTTGATCATCAAAAGAGGAGGACCAAGTGAAAACAGGTTGTTTGCCTGGATCACCGACTGTAGCCGTGGAAGAGCCGGATGAACACGAGATCGCTTGCCATAACTTTATGAAAAATCCTTTCACTTTATCAAGCTTTTTGTCAACTCTAGTGATATGTGTATCAAGAATTTGTTGGTTACGGCATATCATGGAAATAGACTCATGTGGAGGAAGACTCGGATTTGGAATCATAATTTCGTCTTGTTGACGAATAGTTGATCTTTGGCGAGTTGGACGTGATGCTTCGCCTTATTGTTGAGGTGGTTGATCTTGAGGTATTTGACATTTAGTCTATTCTTCAAAGGAAATGATGGGAGGACGTCGAGAAACCGATAATTTCATCCACGCTAGAGTATGGGAGTTTAAGTAGCCGATAGCAGAGACAGGTGAGTCGGGTTCTGGAATCTCACATTCTTTTAGCAAGCGCATAATGTACTCCCCATGATATATGACATTCATGCAACCTTTGTAGAAATTTAAAAGTTCATCAAGAATTAACCATAGTCAATTGACTTTGATATTTCCGAAGATGGCATATAAAGCTTTGAAATTGTGGTCATAAACAAGCTCGTAACTTCCAGTTCTCGAAGTTATGGTTTTCATTAACGCATGGTGCATAATCCTAGCATTAGGCCTTAAGGACATAGATTTGTTTTTTGAAGTTTTAGTTTTGAGGAAAAGTGAAAAATATGAAGTAAAAGTGAAGTGAAAATGTGAGTTTGGAGGATAAAAGGTGAGGTTGGCTTGGTAGGAGGAGTTAATTTGCCTCGGTTCTATGAACTAGTCGACTGAATTAGGTGTTCAGTCGACTGAAGATAAATTTCGATATTTTCGAACTTCTGGTTCAGTCAACTAAAGGCCTGATTTAGTTGATTGAATCTGGGTGATGAAACATTTAACTTATGGTCCAGTCGACTGACCCAATGTGGCAGTCGACTGAGTCTGCTGTAATTATATATTGATTACAAAGTCAGTCGACTGATCCACTGGTTTAGTCGATTGGCCTGTGCCATTTTTCCCAATAAACCTATTTTTGTTAAGTTTTTGTGTATATTTAATATGAAAATATAATTTTATTTATATTAAAACATTGTACATAGTTTATTATTTGAAAAATGAAATAAAATGACAACTTCTCTTATTTTGAAGGGCTAGGAGTTTTGTATCCCTGTAGTTCTTTGTGTCGAACGTTGAATGCTTCGTTTCGATCCCATGAGTTCGGTGAGACCGCTGGTCGAGGTAGGGACGAAGTAGCAGGACGACGAATGGGCGTAACCACTTCTTTGTCTATTGGATGGGATGAAGTTACATAGAGTTTCATGACGATATGTTCTATAATGCCCAGACGTTTGGAATTGATTTTCTGCTCGTAATACATTTTACGCTGAAGAATCCATGACTCTTGTTAATAGCGATGTGTATCACTTATCTTTTCTTTAGTCATTTGAGAGTAGTCACACACAATTTTCTTTCCTTTCTTTCTCTCTAGAGTGTATCCGGTATGATCCTTAGGAGTAGAAGGTCGTGTAGAGTGATGAACGGGTGTTTTTATTGGTGATTCAGAGGAGGTTATGATTTCTATGGAGTGAGTTGAATGTGAGGAGTTTGACATAGTACTGTAGCTTTGTATTTTTCAGTTTAGTTATTTGTATGAATACTAGTGAATAAGAATGCCTATTTATAGGCTATAATGGAGAATAATAAGGATTAATTGAGTGGATTGAATTGTTTTAGTTACAACAAATTCGTTAGTTAAGGATGATCATTGCTATTGTCTGGCGGATTTTCTGTTTTTGTAGTTTACTATTGTCAATGTAATATGTTTGTATATACAGTAAATATATGTATATAAAAGTAAGTATTATAAACAAATTAGAGTATAGTTGTAATCACATAAGAAAATCCCCAACGTGGACCTTAATGCAAATAATTAATAGCCCAGGTGGTTAAGACATCTGGGCTATTCACAACAGGTCAGTGGTTCGAGTCTCAGCATGGTCAGAAAAATGAATTTTTGTCAATTTTTATTTTATTTTTGAGTTTTAGTCTGAAATTTCGTATTTTATCATTTTAGAACTATTTATATATCTTTAATTGACATTGTACCTAGTTCTCGACATAGTTTTATAAATGTGTTTTCTAACAGCGGTTTTGCAAAGATATCAACTAATTGATTTTCAGATGGAATGTAATCTAAATTTATCTTTTCTATATTGTCACAAAGAAAATGATGTCGAATTCTATGTGTTTAGTTCTAGAGTGATTTACTGGATTTTTAGATAGATTCATTGCACTGGAATTATCATTATAAATCGTTGATTTTGATAAATTAATTCTGAAATCTTTAAGTGTCTGTTGCATATACATTACTTATGCACAAGCTAATGCCACAGATATATACCCTGCTTCACAAGTCGATAGCGAGACACAATCTTGTTTCTTGCTAAACTATGATAATAACGATTTGCCAATGAAATGACACGTACCGCTCGTACTTTTCTGTCCATTCGTGATCCTTCGAAATCAGCATCGCTATAGGATACTAACTCAAAAGAGCATTCTTTTGGATAGAAAAGTTCGAAATCTTTAGTATTACTAAGATAACATAGTATTCATTTTACAACTCGTAAGTGTTATTCTTTGGGGTCAGCTTGAAGTCTTGCACATAGACATACACTCATCATTATATCTGGACGACTAGTTGTTAGGAATAGTAATGATTACACTCTTGCCGTTTTCATCTCTATCGAGATGTGTTGTTGTGCTCATAGGTGTTGGTTCGGCAGAAGTATTTTCCATACCGAATCACTCCATCAGATTATTACAGTATTTTTCTTAATTTACAAATATTCCATTTGAAAATTGTATTAGTTGAAGACCTAGAAAATACGATAATTCTCCCATTTGAGACATCTCGAATTCTCTCGTCATTATTTCAGAAAACCCTTCACATAATTTATTATTAGTTGAACCAAATATAATGCCATCTACATATATTTGAACTATTAAAATATCATTTTTAGAATGTTTTACAAATAAAGTGTAACGACCCGTAAATTCTCAATAATATAATTTGTTGATTTAATGCTATTTTGGTAATTAAAACTAGAAGAATAAATACTTTATTTAATAGTGAAACAAACGTTAAAATGAAATGTAACAATGTAACTAAAACTAATTAGGAAATTTCAAATTAATTGAAATAATGTAAATTGTTGCACTTAGTTATAAATTTGAATATGAGAAACAAGTGTGAATGTTGAATCATTAATGAGACAATATATGATCAATATAAATTAAAGTAAAATCAGTGTTAATTAAGTAATTGTAACAATTAATTTGTAAATAATAATGAATTCATTAATATGATTCAAAGTAATAGTAACGGTTGTAAGTTACTTTTTAAATGGTTTATTAATTTAGTTGTAAATGTTGGATTTAGGTATAAAATTTGAATATAAGAAAATAAGGGTAAGTGTGGTACGAACAAATGAATTAGTGTATAATCTATGGTAATTGAATGAATTTAACATTTGTAAGCAATTATGATAAATAGAGAAAATAATAAACTTGAGTGTAAATTAAAGAGTTATGGCAACAACTATAATAAGTTGTCTATTTAGGCTATAAAATGAATTAGAAATCAATTGTTTTCAAATGTAAATAAATGTTCATTAATGTGAATTAATGCAGTAACGGGAGGTGTGAATGTATAAATTAACTTGAAACGTAAATTTATTTATAAAGTAATAAATTGGTAAAAAGAATAGAACTAAGGTAAATTTATTTAATTGGTTTCAAACCATAATTAATGTGTATAATTGACAAGAGTGCACATTTAAAAAAAGTAACATTTATACAAATTTAAGATGTAAATAGTGGTGTATTAATGTAATGGAATATAAAACTAATGTAACCAGGTTTATAAAGAAATAGTGGGCATAGTATAAAGATGGAAATTAAATCAAATCAAATTATGGGAATAAATTTTAATTGATTGAAATGTAATCTATAATAAATAAATTTAATGATAAGTAAATGAATTTAATTACCATATTAATTGAAAACTAGGATGAAATGGGAATGCATATTTTATTCATAAGATAATATAAAAGAATGAAACCTATCTGAATGAATTGATTGAGGTTTCAATCATATTAAATGTATACATTTGACAAATTTAATAAAATAAGCAATTTCTGGAAATTTTTGTATTTTTGGTCAACTAAAGGTCAAAGTATGACCACAGTTGAAAATTTTAAATTTGAATTTTTAAATGCTAATCATTTTCTTTGAAAATGTATTTTATTTTATTATTTATTCTGCTTTTTGTTTCATGAAATTCCGATTTATACTTTTAGATTTAGATAAATTACAGCGCTTTACACGCAATAAATTTATATATTTTCATTCTATATATATATATTTATTTCTATATTTTTCCAATGTCCATCTCTTCGTTTATTTCTCTATTCATTTTTCTAGGATTTTATTGTATTTATTGGAATTTGTTTGTTTATATCTTTTATAAAGAGTTGGAGAAAATCAAAGGGTATACGTTACTTTGTCAAATGCTTGTTTTTTTAGTTTTCTACCATCTTTATTAATTCTTAGCATTTTCACCTATTACAGCCGTGCATTATGTATCAAATCACGTACAAAATCTTCCCAAATATCTCACTTCTTCATTTGCCTCTTCTGATTGGAAGATATTACATAAGTTTCTTTTATTAAATAGGAAATAAATCCCATTCATTCACTAGCCTCTTTATTTCTTGCCTTTTATTTACTACCTCCTTAATTACCATCTAGCTGTGCATTTTATTTTCTTTAAGCTGTGGGAAACTTTTTATTCACTTTATTTGTCATTTGCGTGCAAACAAAGAAAATATACAAGATTCCTTCTCCTTAAATTGTGCCTTTTATTTTCCTAACCATTCATTTTCTAGCCTTTAGATCTCTAGCCATCCACTCTCCATATCTTTAGCCGTTCATTGTTTCTATAACCCTAGCCACCACTTTTATTATTATTTCACGTGAAAACTTTCTTATCTCATTTCCATTTGCATGAGGAAAAAAAACAAGCTCTAAATTTTCATGGCTTCTCCTTACTTTCTCCTTCCTTTTTCTTTTGATTTTCATGCTAGCTCAGCCTCCACCTCCTAGCCTACATCTCATCCTCATCACTAGCGCATGATCACATCCATCCCTAGACGTGAGTTTGTGATGCCTAGACCCTACCCTAACCCAATGGCCGAGCCCACTGGGTGGTTGAAAGCAAGGTTATGTCCTCTTTGATTCATATTGCATTGTTTATTCCATCTTTTGTTGTATTGAATCTTATTCTTATGATTTGTGTATTTGTTATATACAAGATATGGATCTTGACTCTTCATCCACTCAAGTTTGCATTGAGCTTTGTCGTGCTTTTTGTGCTTTGTGGAGTTCGGATTTTTATTCTGAATTTCAATGCTAGCTTTAAAAAGGTGAGTTTTATCACTCTAGACATATGTACTTATATTATTGTGGAATAATGACAAGTGGATCTGCATAAATTGATATGTTATTCATACATGCCTGTGATATGTTATATGATGTTAAATGCTATTTATATATTTGTTACATCAATATGTTATTATATGATATACTGTTCATTTTATTTACCGTATCATTACTGCAAGTTTCCAATCACTATGGGTTGAAATGATATGTAACGACCCACTATTTTCAACCATTCAAATCGACAATAATCCACACATGACAGACTTGAATGATTCAAAATAACAGATTGTAATAAAATTTGAAGCAAATAAAATCATTCACAGAATCACAGACATAGAAATATCAAAATACTCACAGCGGAAATAAAATACCATAGTAGTTCATGAAGCTACTATATACAAACTCTCAAAACATATACAAAATATCATAGTTTAAAAATGGATATAATAGAAGTCTGGATACATAAATCAATAATACAGAGATAGATATCGAATAGGAACTAACTGGAAGAAGTAGACGAATAGATAGACAGATAAGCTCTAGCTAAACTCTAGGTCTAGAAAGTGAATCTAAAGCTGTGATTCTCGGGCTGTCCCGAGCGTAAAGTAAAACAAAAACACTCAATTCAGGACATACATACTTATACAATGTAAACCAACTCAAGTGAACTGTAACAGCAATCCACAATAACTTAAAGGATGCTTGGGATCGCCCATTCTTTAAGGATCAGTCAAACCATCAATTAAGTAGTAATAAAAACTATCCTAAAAATATCCATATTTAAAGTAAATAATGCAAATAATAGTGTTGTTGTGACTAGGGTAGCGTAGAGCTGCAGTAACCGCTCACCTCTAGCCACACTTAAAATGAAAGGTGTGCATCAAACAATTACAAGGAAATCACATGACACACAAAGCAGTGTACCTGTGGTTATAAATTTCAAAATGATTTATAATTCCAAATTAAAATCATTCATTTAAACCATTAAAAAGTGAAGTCATTATTCAGTCAAATCAAATATTCAATTCCCAAAAAATTTAGCCTTTTCTGAGTTCATTTATTCAGTTAAACGCTTCAAATAAACTTTGTAAACCATTTTTAACTTATAAAATTTCATATTTTCCACTATAAAAATGGTCATTTAAATACCCTTGAACTTATGATTTTTATAAAGTAAATTTCACAAATAAATATCAAATTTTCAATAATTCACTTATTACATTCAAGTGTACAATTTTCCTATTCTTTGCATTTTAACAATTTATTTAACACTTAAATTTTTATACTACCATTTCATAAATTAAACTTGATTTCCATTTTATTTAATTTACTTAAACTTCCAACTTAAAACAAATCACAAATTTTCAAATTAAGTTATATTCCAAATTTCCATTTAACTATCCATTTATTTAACATTTTAAACCAATTCAATTTTTCTCACCTTTAACTTATCAAATTTATTTTACTTTCCAAAATTCATTATTTGGATACCATTTAACCTATAATCTTAATAATTAAAATCTTTATTAGATGAACATCTAATTTTAATTAAAATTCCTTTACATATAGTCAAAATCCACTATAAGTTGCTTACTTTACTTTATAATAACTTGATGTTTTCTTTTACTTTAAATTTATCCAATTCATATCTCAATTATATTAATTACCAAATTGATCTTATAATTCCATTTTTATTTAAATTTCCATTATTAAGTTAAAACAAACTTTCACACTACAACTCAAACCATCTATTAACTTATAACATTTAACTTTTTGGAATATCACTGCTTAACCATTTTAAATCCAATATAAGTCAAATTTCATTTTATTATTCTTTCATTTACAATACATGAAATTTATAAGAAATCATATTTTGAAATCAACTATGGGTCTGGAAAATATTTCACACCTAAATCAACTGATACGGAAAATATCTTTTGAATCCATAATTAGTAAAATTTTCGGGTTTTGACTATTTCAAACCCGCAATCCCAAGTCAAATACAAATAAATAAAAATCACTCAAGCTTATCATTTCAGCTCCTAATAATTTTTTCCTATTCTAAAGTCCGTTTGGGTATGTATCATTTCAACCCATAGTGATTCTATTCTACATTGAACTTGCAGTGTGAGAAACAGAAATAAATAAACAATATAGCAGAATAGAATATAACAGATGATGTGACCAGTTAATAATAGGGTTTAACATCATATAAATGATATCACAGGCAGGTATAACATAATGTAAAAGTTTCTACACATTCACTTGGTGTCACTTCACAATTATATAGGCATATATGTCATGTGTGAATTACTTACCTCTTTAAAGCTGGAGTTCGCAAACAACACACACAAAAGAGAATTCGAAAAGCACGATAGCACGATTTGATTCAAGTGGGAAGAGGGCCAAGATGTATATCTTGTATATAATAATAAACAAGACCATACATAAATATAAATACAATACCTAAATTATTGAAACAAATTAAAATAGAGATAAACAAAGACATCACCAAGTTTCAAACAAGTTTTGCTTGCTCTTGACTCAACATGTGCTCAGCCTTAAGGCTAAATTGGTTCGGCCATGACATGTTTTAGGTGGTAAAGGATCAGATTTGGACTGAAAATAACAAGGGTTGGTCAAGAATAGGAAGGGTTTGGAAGTTACAAAGTGTGGAAGGTCAAAAGGCAAGGGTAGAAAGGGTTTTAATTCAACTTGGGCTCGGTCAAAGGCATATTTGGGCTCATCCAAAGGCTGCTACAGGTCATGTTAGAGGTTAGTAATGGTGTTTAGAGGTGGTGCTTGATGGTGGTGGTGGCTAAGGAGGTGACCGTGGCAAGCAATGAAGGTGGTGTTGCCTATAGGGCTCGGTTAGCATGGTTTTGTGGAGTTTTTCATAGTTTTTGTGAAGTTTTGTTCAAGGGTAGGCCATGGCACTTTCAGTTCAAAGGAGTATGGTGGTTAGGCTATGGATTAGGTGGGGAAGAAGTGGTGGTGGTCGGTGGAGGGTAATGGCCGAGCAAAAGCATGATGGATCCAAGGAAAAAATCAAGGAAAAAATCAATAAAAATGAAAAGAAAAAGTGAAAAAAAGGAAGAAGACATCACCTAATTTTTTTGCAGATCTAACTTGCGTGAATGAAGTGGGAAAGATGTTTTTCTCACATGAAATATGATGGAGGCGGCTAGGTTTTTTTATGTATGGCTAAAATTGTGGATAGGTTAGAGAATAAAAATGCTAGGAAATTTAAAAAGGCACAATTTAAGTAAGAAAATCTTGTATATATTTTTCTTTGTTTGCACACAAATGAAAAGAGGAGTTGAGAGACTTTGTGCATGATTGGAAAAAAAGAAATAGAAAAAATCAAGGCTAAAACTTTGGAGAAGTTAGGGTAGAAAATTAAGGGATGGAAAGATAAAAAGGGTAATAAATCAAAATGTAACGCATGCCTTTAATTAAAAATAGGTAATGTATCTTTAATTTAATTTGTTTCCCATCTATTTAAAATAAATATGCCAAAGGAATAATTCAATAAATACATACCATTTATATAAACACTATATAAATAAATAAGAAAACGGTTATAGAAACGTACAAATTAATTGTCATTTACATCTTTGTATGCTACTTAATTTACAAAGTATATATCCAAATTAAATGAAACAAAAATGAACAAATGTTGTAAATATATACATAACATGTAATGTTACATATATATTTACAATTATAACATGATATATCAACCAAAATATTACTTATATTAATTAAAATAAACATTTAAAGGCATGCCTTTTAAAACAATAACTTTTGTGTGTGTGTGTGTATTTGAAATTTCTTTCCAAGAAATAAATAGGGATCTAAATACTTATCCATTTAATTACTAAATGAATGTATAAATAAGAAAAATAAGGTAGAGATAGATATTATGAAGAATAAATAAATAGTTTTAGGAAAAGTAGGAAATAAATAAAGAAAATACTTTATTTAATGGAAACTAGATATAAAAATTGAAAACAATATACAATCAACATTTGAAAATTATAACTATACTTTAAAAAAATTAAAAATAAAATATATGCATAACATATCATGTTACAGAAATTAGAAATGATTTTACAAACAAAGACATTATTTATATAAATTTAAAATAAACAAATTTGTTAAATAAAACAATTTACACACAATATTTTAAAAAGCATAACTTTCACAATATTAATCCGATTTCAATGAAACGAAAAGCAGTATTCTTGAAATTAAATCTATTTTCATAATAAAAGATAAAATTAAAAAATTAAAATATTTAAATTTTAAATTTAAAAGTCAAAGTTTGACCATTTGACTAAAATCCACTTATTGAAAATATTCCATTTATTCAGGTTTGGAATTATAATTCACACAAAATCAAAATTTATATTTAAAATAACAAAATTTATCCATTTTAATAAATAAAATAAATTTTTTAAATCAGGAATTACAATTAAAGTAATTACAAATACAGGGTTGTTACACTCTCCCCCACTCAAATCTTTTCGTCCTCGAAAAGGAATGAGGTACGGGAAAACATAGAAAAGATAAAAATGGAATAAGATTAAGACAAGATAACAAGAAGATTGAAATTATACCTTATAACTGTGGTTATAGGTAAGTTTATCAAGGTGGAGAATAAGAATAGCTAGAAGGGAAAATAGGTTGAAAGACAAGGATGAACCATTATTTTATAGCTATATAAATTTAAATTATTTAGAAAGGTAAAATAAATGATCAAAATATCCTTTATGTAGTACTTTATCGAAATACTTTTATAACTCGATGTCTAAACAAGTTTATTCTCGTTCCCGTAGACTCTGGCAGTGCGTTGATCAAGTGCAAAGCTAGAATTCTCTAGGTACTTTGTAGACTTGTTTCAACACCCAGTGAAAATACTGGAAAAACTTTTAAAAAAAGATTTGAAAAGTACAATCCAAACAAAACAACCAAACCAAAACCTTTGTCTAACCATGGTTTACAGATACACAATGGTTAGGCATGGATCCCCCAGGAAACAACCCATATCCGTAATATTTCTTAGCCCTACGACTATGATGACTAGTAGACTATAGGATACACAATGATTACGCTTGGATCCTCCACGAAACAATCTGTACCCCTAGGCCATCTCATCCAGGCGGATTTCACTACTAATGCGATCTACATAGTTCATAGGATACACAATGATTACGTCTGGATCCCCTAGGAAACAATCCATACCCCTAGGCCAGTTCAGCCTGGTGAATTGCGCTATGCAGTCGCACTAAAAAAAACCATGGGTTACGCCACGGTGGGACACTCGAGTATCACATCCGAAAAACCAAAAATCAGAGAGAATAAAATCGATAGAATGAATCCACAATGTGGCCACAGAGCGGATATCAAGCAGAAGGCACTTTCCATATCTTTACTTCAAAAATATATATCATATAGTACCTTTTCAAATCACTTTCAAATATCATACTTATATAAAATCCATTATATAGGATTTCATTTTCAAATCGAATACTTTCCAAAATCAATAGTATATCAAATCATACTTATATAGACTTCGATTATATAAGATTTCCCTTTCTAAGTTGAGTACCTTTCAAATCAATAGTTTTCAAATCAACTTCATACTTATACAAATCCATTTTATATAAGTTTGACAACTTCCAAATCAAGTATTTAGAAAAAATAAGGCTCTCAATTTCAATTTGTTTCAATATCAGTTCAGTTTCAAAATCATATATAATTTCACCAAATTTTCTTCCAAATTAAATATCTTCAGTTTCAAAGTTTCCAAAAATAATAGGTTTAGAAAATAACCCAATTTTCCGTATTAAAATAATTTAAGTCAAACAAATTCATTTCTAAAATCATCATACAAATACTGGGTTTTACATTCCAATCTATTTTCAAAACCAAATATTTCTCAAAATCAATTATACCCAAAATGGTTTCCAAATTTATAACTATCCCTTAAAAACCTTTAAACTATTTATTTCTATTCAAAAGATCCAATTTTCCTTTTGCAAATTATTTACTTAACAAAAGTTTCAAATTTATTTATGTCATACTCTTCATACTTTAAACATACAAAACTAAACTTTTATTCTTTATCAAATATTTTATACTCTTCGAAATTTCTTATCTTTGAAAAGTTAACTTGATTTGGAAGTGTTCGAACCTTCAAAATAGTTGGTGAAATCAAATAATTCCAAGAGTTGGGAATCAACATCAAATTAGTAAATCAATTTTATAAATAGAGTTATTCTAAATCAAATCTGAAACTCGAGGACTGAACACCGGGCTCATTTCAAATCATTTAAAATATATATACATATATCTTTCGAAAATCCAATTATACTTCGAAATCTGAAATCAAAATTGGTTTCACAAAATCACTCGCATAGAAAAGCTACTAGAGTGGCCTCTCCCCCACTCTGAAACTCAAAAATCAATGTCGATGATGCGTGCACTCATCACCGAAATTATTTTCCAGCGACATAAGTGGGTTCTGGACTTCTATTTCTTAAAACTTCCTTGAAATTTCTTTGAGATCATTTATACTTATTTGAAGTCATTTGAAACATTTCTTATCTGGAAATACTTTCAAATCATATTATCATATATTTCAAAACCTTAAAGAAAAATTTCAAAATATCGGAGTTCAATCTCTCAAATCTCAAATTCAAAACCCTTCAGTTATGAATTATTTTATACAAATCAAATTTCTTATAATTCTTCAAAATTTCAAATTCTATTTTTTAAAGGTTATATAATCCTTATCGAAAACATTTCACTTTTATATATAAAATGTGGTCATCCTTATCAAAATAATAATTTCGATGAACACACAATTTCAGAATACAATCAACAAAAAAATTTCAAGGGATGATTTAAGGATGGATTTTCAAACAAATAGAGATTCAGCTTTAGAGGAACTCTAATCAAATAGAATTTTGATTCGAAGATAAGCTCGAATGAAGATAAGATAATTAAATTATCAAATAGAAGATGGATAAGCCCATATAAATCACGAGCGACCTTAACCGGGTCAACCGTGACTTCAGGAATATAATCAATGCAGAAATCTAAGGCAAATCGACATTCGATCGCCAAAGATAGAATCCAGGTAAAGCAGGAGATAGATAGCATCAAAATCTGAGGATACAGAAATCTCCGGTGGATCAATGCCAATTGTAAAGGAGTTTCACCCCTTTACAAATCATTCAAAGATTTGCGGAATCATCGATCTTTATAGAGGTCATTCAAAGTGGAGTCATGGAATGCCCTAAAATAAAAGAAAAAATATAGGGAAGACAAGACTCGATTTCAGAACAAGTGGGAGCGTTCCAAAGTTCAAGGAATCCTAATCGATATGAATCCTAACCAAGGTGATTACTAACAAGGTGGATACCGAAGGGATGAAGTTTAGAAAATCTTGATTTCAAAATAAGAAAATTTATACCAAAATAATCTTTAAAATCCTTTAGAAATCATTTGAAAATCATTTTATACTTCGAAAATATGTTCTCTCACAAGGAAATGATTATGAGATTGATTTCACTCATTCTAGGGTATTTCTACCCTATCTCTAATGAGTTTTTGCTCCACAGGCTAAGGTTTGCCTAAAACCAAAGCTATGATACCAAATGTAATGACCCATTATTTTGGACCATTTAAATCGACAATAATCCACACATGTCGGTCTTGAATAATTCAAAATAACAGATTGTTATAAAACTTGGAGCAAATAAAATCATTCGTAGAATAACAGACACAGAAATATCAGAATACTCGCAGCGGAAATAAAATACCATAGTAGCTCATGAAGCTACTATATACAAACTCTCAAAACATATACAAAATATCATAGTTTAAAAATGGATACAATAGAAGTCTGGATACATAAATCAATAATACAGAGACATATACCGAATAGGAACTAACTGGAAGAAGTAGACGAAAAGATAGACAGATAAGCTCCAGCTAAACTCTAGCTCTAGAAAGTGAATCCAAAGCTGTGATTCTCGGGCTGACCCGAGTGTAAAGTAAAACACAAACACTCGAGTCAGGACATACATACTTATACAATGTAAACCAACTCAAGTGAATTGTAATAGCAATGCACAATAACTTAAAGGATGCTTGGGATCGCCCATCCTTTAAGGATCGGTCAAACCATCAATTAAGTAGTAATAAACACTATCCTAAAAATATCCATATTTAAAGTAAATAATGCAAATAGCAGTGTTGTTGTGACTAGGGCAGCGTAGAGCTGCAGTAACCGCTCGCCTCTAGCCACTCTCTTAAAATCAAAGGCGTGCATCAAACAATCACAAGGAAATCACATGACACACAAAGTAGTGTACCCGTGGTTATAAATTTCAAAGTGGTTTATAATTTCGAATTAAAATCATTTATTTAAACCATTAAAAAGTGAAGTCTTTATTCCATCAAATCAAATGTTCAATTCCCAAAAATTTTAGCCTTTTCTGAGTTCATTTATTCAGTTAAACACTTCAAATAAACTTCGATTTAAACCATTTTTAACTTATAAAATTTCATATTTTCCACTATAAAAATGGTCATTTAAATACCTTTGAACTTATGATTTTTATAAAGTAAATTTCACAAATAAATATTAAATTTTCAATAATTCACCTATTACATTCAAGCGTACAATTTTCCTATTCTTTGCATTTTAACAATTTATTTAACACTTAAATTTTTATACTACCATTTCTTAAATTAAACTTAATTTCCATTTTATTTAATTTACTTAAACTTCCAATTTAAAACAAATCACAAATTTCCAAATTAAGTTATATTCCAAATTTCCATTTAACTATCCGTTTATTTAACATTTTAAACCAATTCAATTTTTCTCACCTTTAGCTTATCAAATTTATTTTACTTTCCAAATTTCATTATTTGGATGCCATTTTACCTATAATCTTAATAATTAACATCTTTATTAGATGAATATCCAATTTTAATTAAAATTCCTTTACATACAGCCAAAATCCACTATAAGTTGCTTACTTTACAATAACTTGATGTTTTCTTTTACTTTAAATTTATCCAATTCATACCTCAATTATATTAATTACCAAGTTGAGCTTATAATTCCATTTTTACTTAAATTCCCATTATTAAGTTAAAACAAACTTTCACACTACAACTCAAACCATCCATTAACTTATAACACTTAACTTTTTAGAAAATCACTGCTTAGCCATTTTAAATCCAATATAAGTCAAATTTCATATTTTTTTATTATTTCATTTACAATACATGAAATTTAGAAGAAATCATATTTTGAAATCAACCACAAGTCCACAAAATATTTCACACCTAAATCAAGTGATACGGAAAATATCTTTTGAATCCGTAATCTGTAAAATTTCCGGGTTTTGATTATTTCAAACCCTCAATCCCAAGTCAAATAAAAATAAATAAAAATCACTCAGGCTTATCATTTCAACCCGTAATAATTTTTTCCTATTCTAAAGTACATTTGAGTATGCATCATTTTAACCCATAGTGATTCTATTTTACAGGGAACTTACAGTGTGAGAAACAGAAATAAATAAACAATATAGCATAACAGAATATAACAGATGATGTGACTCTTTTATAAGTTAATTGGTTTTATAAGTTTGTCCATAAGTTAAATTTTTTATAAGTTAATTGTTTTTGGATAGAGTTTAAAGAGTCTTACTTATGATAAATAACTTAATAATTAAGTTGATTTAATTTGGAATCTTAAATCTAACCTAGTAATTTTAATAAAGGTTATTTCTTGAAATGGACATATTTTGTATAATAAATAATGCAATTTTTAATAAATAAAATGAAATACATTTTATGGGACATTTGTAATAAGTTTATTTAACTTGGAACCATAGTTCAATTGATGTATAAATGAATAGATCGATTAAGGAAATTTGATTGATATATTAATTATGCTAAAATGTTCTTTTGTGAAATGTTATGTTGGGTAAGACAAATAGTTATGGTTTTAAAATGAGAATTTGTAATTTAAATAATGACTTAACTTGGAAATTTGAAATTTGGTTTTAAATGGAAATATTAAGTTAAGCAAAAAAATGGAAATTTAATTTATTTATGTGATGGGCATGTTAAATAAATTATTAAGTTATTTATTGGAATAAAGTTTAAGCAATTTATCAAGTATTGACTTAACAAATGGATGTTTAATTTAAATTGGATATTTATTTATAATGTTATTTTTTTTAAATTTATAAGCTAAGTAATATCCAAATAAATTTTTTGAAAAGTGGAATAAGTTTGACAAGTTAAAAATGAGAAAATTGAAGATATATTGTTTTAAAGGGTATAACAGAAATTATAGCGTTTCTGAAATGCTGTAGTTTTTGAAATTTAAAATATGTTTTGATATATACTAAATATACCTACCACAGCACTTTGTAAATGCTGTTGTTTTGAAATATGCAATGTTTTGGAAAGTTTGTAATTGAATGAATAAGCTAATAAATGTTACAACTTTGAAATGAATATTATTTGACATTGAATTTAAAGGGTTAAATGTATCTTGTTAGGAAGATATTAACATTGAATTTAGATGGTCTAAATAAATATGTTTCAAAATGTTTGGTTTCAGAGTTGTTATACCTTGAAAGTGATATGGCTGTGGAAATGAAATTATTGGAAATTGTATTTAATTAATAATTGTCTTTAAATATAAAAAATTGAACTTATTGAAATTGAAGATTTAAGAATATGACTTTATAAAGTGGTTTGGTTTAAGATGATTTAAAACAATATTTCGAGTTTAATAAATTGAAGGAATATTAAATGATTTGGAAATTGGGTTTCATTTAAATGATATATTGATTTTTTTTTGGAATTTAGATGGTATACTATAACTTTATTTTGAAATGGATATTATTTGGAAAGTAATGGTATTTTATTTTAAATAGTTTTGGAATAGAAATGATTTTGAAATAAATATCCATGGGTCATAATAACGACCGGTTGTTAAAGTGACCGAGATCAGAAGTGTCATACTCTCTGTCAACCCCAAAAACCACTTTAACAACCATCTATGCAGTGGAGATTCTAAAACGAAGTAGGATGGTGGCGGCATTCCTTTGAGGAATATTTGTGGATCCGACTCCCATGAGTTGGCTTAAGGTGGCTAAAACAGGAGCGATTCTCGGGCCAATGAGGTAGCCCCTCTAATCGGACACACTATATTCTGACTTTGGATTGATTTGGTGGCCACTTTTGATTTTTGACTTGGGGGTGTGGCTCGAGGTGGGCGGTAGCTGCGACCATGCATTACCACAAGCCTGGATAACAATTGGTATATCTACCTTGGCATTGCCTTATTGTGTCGTCACCCACCCTAGCGCACCTTGTGCGAGTTTGATTTGTGTCGTACCTATGGAGTATCCTCTGGTAGCCTCCCGATCAGGAGGTATTACAGTACTGTATAGACTACTCACACTATTACGTTTTAAGGTGGAAAATGTAAAGCCTTAATGCTATTTAAAAGTAAGTTTATTTTACTATAGACATTATTATAATAGCGAAATATTACTACATAGTAATAGTTTAACGGGTCCTTAGAGGATGAACGGTCCCAAGCATCCTTTAAGTTACTTGTATCTTATATTACAGTTCACTTGAGTTGGTTTACATTGTATAAGTATGTATGTCCCGACTTGAGTGTTTTATGTTTTGCTTTATGCTTGGGTCATACTAAGTGATACAGCATTAGAGACTCACCTTCGGAGCTGGAGCTTTGCTTGAAGATCCAACTATCTATTTCAATTCCCGTTATTCAGTTGATTCCAGTGTTATATCCAGCTTTATGCTTGATTATCATCTTGTTACTTCTGTTGTATCTTATTTAACTCTGATGTATTTATATAGTAGCTTCATGAACTACTATCTCTTTCTTCTGCTGTATTATATTACTCTGTGTCTGTGATTCTGTGATTTATTTATTTGTTATATATTCTGAGACTTGCCAAATTTATTCTACAATTCGGTAATTTGAGCCATTCAAGTCCGACATGTGTGGATGAGAATGGTTGAAAATATCGGGTTGTTACATTTGGTATCAGAGCTTTGGCTCTAGGCAAAACTTAGCATAAATGGTAAATTTATTTACAGAATCACTTTTATTCGAGCTTGAATCTCTTCCTTTTTGACTCTGTCTCCTTTGAATTTTGGAACATTCCCTACGGTTTCAAAATCCATTCTTGTCCCTCACTCTTCGTATTCTTCTGAATTCTGGAGCATTCCATAGCTCCACCGAATGATTTGTAAAGGGGTGAAACTCCTTTACAATGACATTGATTCATCGAATATTTCTGGATCCTCAGTTTAGATGCTAGTATATCTTGTATCCTGAATTCTATCTCTTGAGATCGGATGTAGATTTGCCTTAGGATTCTGCATCGATCTAATTCTAGAAGTCGCGATTGACCTGGTTAAGGTTGCCCGCGATTTAAATGAGCTTATTCTTTTCCTTATTCGGTTAGCTAATCATCCCATCTTTTGTTTCCAACTTATTTTCAAATCATAGTTCTCTTTGATTGAGTTAATCAAATTTGAATCTCTATCCTTGCTTTGTAAATCTATATTTAAAATGTTTTATATATTGTGTTGTTTGAGTTGTTGATGTTGATTTGGGTTTTCGATCGATTCGTATGATTGTGTAATCAACGCTATCAATAGGATCCCTAAAACACTTGAACGGAGCAAACAGACAGAGTATTGTTTTCAAACTTAGTAAATGAATAACTTTTTTATAATTATATTATATATGTATAAGTATAATTTTCTAAATTTCGAAAGTTAATTGAATTGGATGTTGACAAATAGTATTTGACTTTGTATATAGCTTATAATCATTAACTTTTTTTCATACATATAAATAATTGAAATATGAATATGGTTATAAATTAGTTTGGAAATATAAATGAATTTAAACAAGAAACTAAGAATTTAATTTCCGATAGTTTCAAACTTTGTGTTTAAAGTTTTAAAGGGTACATTATTTAAGACATTTCAAGTAGAAATTGTTTCAAAGAATTTCTGTTTTAAATCAGAGCTCTTCTCTTTGTCACTGGAAAATAATTTCGGTGATGGCAGCCGCATCATTGACATTCATTTTCGAGCTTTGAAGTGGAGAGACCATTCTGTAGCTCTACTACACTTTTGTTTGGAAGTTAAATTTGATTTGAATTTCGTGAAGTATGATTTGAATTACAATATATATATATATATATATATATATGATTCAAGTTTGATTTGATATATATTGTGTATATTTATTTATCTCTAATTGTTTGAAGTTAATCGGAAATTTAATTCTAAAATTTTATATTAAAGGAAATTTTCAATTATAAAAGGAAATCAAAATTATAAATAAATATTTAATCTTGAATAATTGAATTAGAAAATTTTATATTGTATAATACTCAATTACATTCCAATATGACTTACCTAAATTATTGAAAGTTAAATATGTAATTGGATAATATACAACACAAAAGGATTTTTATAAATAAAATTTGAGTGGTTGTAATAAATGTTATACACTTAACTTTTAGTTATAAAAGGATTAATTAAGGTAAATAGAATAAAGGGTTAATTGAATAACTTACAATATAAAATGGTCTTAAAGGAATTTTTAAATAAATTGGTATATTTTATTCAAATTAATTAATTTTGTAAATTTATTTGTTTATAAAGTTAGTATTTTTGAATAAGATGTATTGTTTACTTAATTCTTTCTTTCCCTTCTTTTTCCTTTTTGGGGGCGAAAAGTTTTGAGTGGAGGAGAGTGTAACGCCCCATAAATTCTCAATAATATAATTTGTGGATTTAACACAATTTTGGTAATTAAAACTGGAAGAATAAAACTTTGTAATTTAATAGTGAAACAAACGTTAAAATGAAATGTAACAATGTAATTAAAACTAATTATGAAATTTCAAACTAATTGAAATAATGTAAATTGGTGCACTTAGTTATAGATTTGAATATAAGAAAATAAGTGTGAATGTTGAATCATTAATGAGATAACACATGATCCATATAAATTAAAGTAAATCAGTGTTAATTAAGTAATTGTAACAATTTATTTGTAATAATAATGAATTCATTAATATGATTTAAAGTAATACTAATGGTTGTAAGTTACTATTTAACTGGTTTATTAATTTAGTTGTAAATGTTAGATTTAGGTATAAAATTTGAATATAAGAAAATAAGGGTAAGTGTGGTGCGAACAAATGAATTAGTGTATAATCTGTGGTAATTGAATGAATTTAACATTTTGTAAGCAATTATGATAATTAGAGAAAATGATAAACTTGAGTATAAATTAAAGGGTAATGGCAACAGCTATTATAAGTTGTCTATTTAGGCTATAAAATGAACTGGAAATCAACTGTATTCAAATGTAAATAAGTGTTCATTAATGGGAATTAATGCAGTAACGGGAGATGTGAATGTATAAATTAACTAGAAACATAAATTTATTTATAAAGTAATAAATTAGTAAAAAGAATGGAACTAAGGTAAATTTATTTAATTGGTTTCAAACCTTAATTAATGTGTACAATTGACAAAAGTACACATTTAAAAAAAGTAACATTTATACAAATTTAAGATGTAAATCGGGGTGTATTAATGTAATGGAATATAAAACTAGTGTAACCAGGTTTATAAAGAAATAGTGGGCATAGTATAAAGATGGATATTAAATCAAATCAAATTATGGGAATCGATTATAATTGATTGGAATGTAATCTATAATAAATTAATTTAATGATAAGAAAATGAATTTAATTACCATATTAATTGAAAACTAGGATGAAATGGGAATGCATATTTTATTCATAAGATAATATAAAAGATGAAACCTATCTGAATGAATTAATTGAGGTTTCAATCATAATAAATGTATACATTTGACAAATTTAATAAAATAAGCAATTTCTGGAAATTTTTGTATTTTTGGTCAATTGAAAGTCAAAGTTTGACCACAGTTGAAAATTTTAAATTTGAATTTTTAAATGCTAATATTTTTCTTTGAAAATGTATTTTATTTTAATATTTATTCTGCTTTTCGATTCATGAATTTCCGATTTATACTTTTAGATTTGGATAAATTACAACGTTTTACACACAATAAATTTATGTGTTTTCATTCTATGTATATTTATTAATTTCTATATTTTTCCTACATCCATCTTCATTTATTTCTCTATTTATTTGTCTAAGCTTTTATTGTATTCATTGGAATTTATTTGTTTATATCTTTTATAAAGAGTTGGAGAAAATCAAAGGGTATACGTTACTTTGTCAAATGCTTGCCTTTTTAATTTTCTACCCTCTTTATTAATTCTTAGCATTTCTCACCTATTATAGCCGTGCATTACTCTATCAAATCACGTACAAAATCTTCCCAAATATCTCACTTCTTCATTTTCCTCTTCTGATTGGAAGATATTACATAAGTTTCTTTTATTAAATAGGAAATAAATCCCATTCATTCACTAGCCTCTTTATTTCTTGCCTTTTATTTCCTACCTCCTTAATTACCTTCTAGCCGCGCATTTTATTTTCTTTACGCCATGAGAAACTTTCGATTCACTTCATTTTTCATTTGCGTGCAAACAAAGAAAATATATAAGATTCCTTCTCCTTAAATTGTGCCTTTTAATTTCCTAACCATTCATTTTCTAGCCTTTAGATCTCTAGCCATCCACTCTCTATATCTTTAGCCATTCATTGTTTCTGTAACCCTAGCCGTCATTTTTATTATTATTTCACGTGAAAACTTTCTTATCACATTTCCATTTGCGTGAGAGAAAAATAAAACAAGCTCTAAATTTTCATGGCTTCTCCTTACTTTCTTCTTCCCTTTTCTTTTGATTTTCTCTTTGGTTTTTATGCTAGCTCGGCCTCCACCTCCTAGCCTACCTCTTCTCCTCATCACCACCACATGACCACAAACATCCCTAGATGTGAGTTTGTGATGCCTAGACCCTACCCAAACCCAATGGCCGAGCCTACTTGGTGGTTGAAAGCAAGGTTATGTCCTCTTTGATTCATAATTGCATTGTTTAATCCATCTTTTGTTGTGTTGAATCTTACTCTTATGATTTTTGTATTTGTTATATACAAGATATGGATCTTGACTCTTCATCCACTCAAGTTTGCATTGAGCTTTGTCGTTCTTTTTTGTGCTTTGTGGAGTTTGGATTTTTATTCTGAATTTCAATTCTAGTTTTAAAAAGGTGAGTTTTATCACTCTAGACATATGTACTTATATTATTGTGGAATAATGACAAGTGGATCTATATAAATTTATATGTTATTCATACATGCCTGTGATATGTTATATGATATTAAATGTGGTATATATATTTGTTACATCATCTAATATGTTATTATATGATATACTGTTCATTTTATTTACTGTATCATTATTGCAAGTTCCCTATCACTATGGGTTGAAACGATACATAACCGAACGGACTTTAGATGTGACGACCCAGATTTTTCCAACAATTTAAAATAGAATTGTTAATTGATTTTAAAATATTTAAAAGTTAATTTTAACTTGAATTTAAGATATCGATATTTACTTGATAATTAAATCATTGAAGTATATGGTTTAAGAAATGAATTTAATAATTGAAATTGGGTAAATTGTTGAATCTGGGATTTCGAAGCCTGTTTAAAATAATTTGAAGGATTATAAAATTTATAAGGATGATTATGAAGATAATTGAATGATTAAAATTTAAATTAAAGGTGATTCGTTCAATTTTAATAATATATCGTTTAAATTGAATTTATAAATAGCCTTCCGAGGCATAGTCTCGGAATTCGACGAAACCAGTTTCATTGGATCCGAAATAGTTAGTTATTATCGGATTTCAATTTTTGTAGCAATCGGAGTTGTCGGTTGACCCTGGCAGCTCAAAACGCTTCGAATTTATTTGAATCGATTTAATTCAAATTGATAATTTTCTTTTGTAACTCGCGCATACGATCAAAATAGTCTCTGAAACACGTTCCATTGTGTTCAGAACGTGAGTAAAGCCTTATAATTTCCTCGCGGCATTTTTTTAAAGAGGAGATCCAAATCTTATAGGGCAATTAACTAGGGCATTTTAGAAATTTTGTAATATAATAACTTTGAACTACATTAGATATTTTGGTATGTAAACAAGCGTTCACCAGAAGCTTCCCCTTTCCTTATCTCATTCCCGTACCCCCTCTCTATTTTCATAACAGTGATCGAACTCGGTATTAAAAAAAAATGGCCGAAGCCCTCGAAGGAGATGGCGATGCAGTCGTGCGTGATAAAAGGGATCGAATTCAGTTCTGGGGGGGAGGCTCGAGCGCGTGGAGAGCAAGCGCTAGCGCGGGGAGGGGGAGGTTGCTCTTGGCAGTGGCGGAGTGCGGTCGCGTCTGTGTTTGGGTGGAGCATCGTCGTGGAGGCTTCTTCGAACGCGGGGCGACGAGAGACGTGCGCGTGGCTTAGGGAGGCCGATTAGGGTTTCGATGTGGGTGAAGTAGGGGGCGCGATGCTCGAAGGCAGGAGGATTCGAGCAAGGCGTTGGTGCAGGGTCGACGCAATTATCGAGAAGAGGGTCGCCTCTGGGGTTTCGGCAGTAAAGCATCGAAAAGGTTCGATTCGTTATTCCTTCTTCTGTAAATCTTTATTTTGAAGACATATAGGTATGATTAAGTGTTAAAAACTTCCATTAGTTATATATAAACCGTTATGTTTTAACTTAAAATATATAGGAAGTTTTAAAGGTAATATATTTATTTAAAATTTAAAATTTATTTTGAACCCTGGAAATTTATTAAAGGGAATTAGTTTGAAATTTAATTATTCATAAATAAAAGGGGGTTAAATCATTTGTTAGGTAAATTATCATATGGAAATTGATTATTAAGTTAATTCAAATATTAATAAATCATACAATTTTGTTCAAGGTCAAAATTTGGACGAAACAAACTGAATTGGAAGTGGACTGCGACAAATTAATGTGAGTAAATCTCACACTGTTGGATTTTTATCTGAATTTAAATGGTTAAATTTAAATAAATTGGATGAATGATTTAATTGTTTGGAAGTCTACTGATGATCTTGTGATTTGGTTTTGGGTTGTTTCTTGGGTTAAATGTGGTTGACTCAGAATAATTGAGTTATTAAACTTATTATAAACTTAAGTCATAAATACGAAAGTGTGTTCATTGTTAATAAAGGCTTAATGATTGGTGATACATTATATTAGTAGGACAATTAAAATGGATAATTAATTAATTCAATTAATAAATGGTCCGGGTTATTTACCATAGTAATTAAAGGGTTAAATAAATAATAAATTAAGTGTAAGTACATTAACTAAGTATAAGTAATCCAGAATACTCATTTTATGGTGTGATAAATAATTAATTAATGTAATTCATAAAATATAATTACTTCATGAAATTAATCAAGAGGTTGATTAAGAGAGTTAAGTAAGGAGTAATTAATTTAAAAATGAAGTAATTAAAAGAGAGAGTTAATTACAGTTTGGGATTAGTCGGAAATGATTAATATTGTGTTTAATTAATGTAATTAAATTTGACTGGGATAAAATAAATTGAAAATCATTAATTTATATGATTAATGAAGAATTAAAGATTGGTAAATTAAAACTGATTAATCCATGATAAGAGACATATGGAAAATTAATTAATAAAAATGATAAGGGTTAATGTAACTAATATAGTTAATTAAATTTTGAATAATTGAGATTACTTATTGATTTTGGTTAAGGATAATCAACATCGTGAAATTAATTAAAGATAATTATCCCATGTTGATTAATTAAGATGAATAATGAAGGGTTGATTAATTAATGGATTCAGAATTAATTAATATTGAGTGAAGGAATCTAAGGGAATGTGCTTGAAAAAAAAAATTCAATTAAAATCAATTGAATTACTTTGTATGTGATTAAGCATTGCTTATGGATGATTGAATGGTATTGGATGTTTTGAAATGAGTTGAGTTCTCATATATGAAATATTGTGTATTTCGTTTGGACAACTTGGGATAGGATGATATGAGATTCGAAGAGGCCGGGATCGGGTATTGGAAATAGCGGAAACCACTTCGAATTTTTATAATTGATTTGTGAAATCTATAGGCAGGAATGAAATGATTTAAGTGGATTGGATTATTTTATCTAAGTTTGGTACTTAAAAACTTATATGAGGAATAAATTCTGTCTATAGCAAATTGTGAATTGGACAAATTGAGATAAGTTACCCCGGGTTTTATATAAGTTGTTTGCTTTGGTATTCCATGTTAGTTGGGTTTACTCACGCTGGTTTCCAGCCTGATCCGGGTGTTACTTTGATGTAATGCTCGGGTCAGACCGAGTATTACAGAATTTCAGGTAGGTTCATTCTGGAGCTCAGGAGGCGAGCTGGATGGCTATAACGTATAGAGTATTTCCGCTGCAGTACATTATTATATCTCCGAGACATGATTATTATGTATATTCAGTTCTGTGTATATATGTGAAACTCTGATGTATATTAAATGTATCAACAGATATAGTATTCTTTGTAAACTGTTATTATTTATTATTATATTTTATCCGCTGCGAATGTGAGATGTTGGTGTTCTGTTCTTCTTCTTCTATCTCTTTCTTCTTTTCAATAACTATCTGGAATTTTCGGCTTTGAAAATTTCGGGTCGTTACATTCGGTATAGAGCCAGGTTAAGCGAGAACCTTGGCTCTGGTGGGAATTACTCATGGAATAGAGTCCGTAGTACTCTAGAATGAGTTGAGTGTGTGTGTGTGTGTGTGTGTGTGTGTGTGTGTGTATATGAGAGCGTACTTGTTATTTGCTTATAAAGATTTTTAATGATTTTATATAAAAATATATATTTTGATATATAAAGCAATATTCTCTTCTAATGAATATTTAGGTGTTGGTTGTTGAATTATTGGAATTAAGTTACGTAGTAATATAAGATACAATCAAATTATAATTAAATTAATTCAAAATGAAATTCTAGAATTAGAACTCAGGAATTAGGATTGTTTGAAACTTTAAACAAACAAAGTTAATGTGGTTTAAAAGGTTAAACCAATCCTTGAGAATTTAACTCGAATTTATATAATTCGAGATGATTTAAATTTGAAGTTGGAATTGAATTCATTCAAATTGAATCGAATTTGAATTAATTGGATTTGGATTGAATATGTATAAGTTCAAAAATTTAAATGGAAGATTTGGATAGAATTGTAATGATTGAAATTGAAGTGGATTCAATTGAATGGATATTAGTCCAAAGTAATTAGAATAGCTTTGGAATTGTAATTAAAGCGAAATTGGTTTAAAATCAAAAAGGAATTTGAAATATGGATTGTAAATGTAATTTATAAATTGAAATAAACTTCATAAATAAATGAGATTATAAATTGGGATAGAATTCCATAGAATATTTGAAATAGAGTAAGATGAAAATTCCAGAGTAATGTTTAAATATGAATTTGATGGATTGGGAGTTTGGAATTTTGGGAAAAATTAAAATTCCTTTGGTTTTGAAAGTGGTTTCCAAGGGTTATGAAGAAAGAATAGTATTATTTCAAAAATATTTCTATGTTTGAAATTTGGAGATTTGAAATCAAAAATATTTGGTAATTGTGACGCCCCACCTCTATACCCACGCTAGCCAAGAACACTACGGCGTAGTGCAGTCAACAAGCGCGGAGAATGAGGCTGTTGAGGAGCGACCATCCGTGTAATTGCTTTGTGCGAGCACCGATATGTCAGATAGTAAAAACATGCATTTCATTTCGGGAGGGAATCCGACATGCCGATGCAAACTCAAAGCTACTACACAGTGGCTATAATAGTCTAGGAAAAAATATAAACTAATAACACAGATAAATATAAATGCGGAACACAGATAAAACAGAAAGTCTCATATATATAATAACTGATGTCAGTTACAATACATTTGACACGGTACATGTGATACAACTACAATAGTCGACTCAGGAAGTTATATATACAAGTACATTAACGACTAAATACATGAATACATATCAACCTATACTATGACTCGACAACTCCAAAAGATATGAAAAGTCTTCATAGCTCAAGCAGCATCCCAAAGCAGAATATCTACAACCTGAAAATACTCGGTCTGACTCGAGTATTAAATTTCAAAAGAAAATAATACTCGGATCAGTCTAATTCAAACTCAGTTATTAATGCACAAAAGCAATAATAATTAAATAATGAATAGATGACAGTCACAGAAATAAATTTACCTATCCGATTCTTAAATAAGAAATCGGATAACAGTAAATATAACGCGAACCAATTCAAACGATTGGAACATCAATTAAAACGTCAACTCGAGTAGGGCTGCAGTATATGCAAGCGTGTACTGCCACGCCACTACAACATATGGAATACGAAATAGATCCATAAATCAAAAGCAAAAGAAATAACACCAAAACCAATACCGTGTGGCTGCAGTTCACGCTTGCGTGCACTGCCTTGCCACAACAGTGATAATGTACACAACCGGGCACAAGGTCAAACCCAAATAAATTACGGTTCAACTCAGGGGCAGCATGAGTGTACAAAGTCAAATAATCAAATATACAACAGAGCTACATGCAACATATACTTTTGAATGGAGGCAGTGTAACAGGCAAGAGGTTCAAGTGTAAATCCATTATCAAAAATGTAAACTGCCTTACATATGGTCAATACTTCATAAAACAGGTAGACAAACTGTCTCAAGTGGTCAAGATAGCTGCAACAAATGGTCAAACTCGAGGTGTTGGCCAGGTGACGATGCAAGTGCAAGCTACATATAGCATAGAGTGCAAAGGAGATGATCAGTGCATGAATTCATGTAGTGCAACAGGTATGCAGACCAAAGAGCAAAAATATTCTGGAACAAATGCTCAGAGAAACTCAAGTGCCTAATAATGAAATCAATTTCACTTAAATAGAAAATGCACAAGAACGTTGTGGCAACAGTTCCAGGCAACAATAACAACTCAAATGCAAGCTATGTCATGTATGGTACAGTGACAAATTGCACAAACAAGCACAAATGTGCTACAGAGAACATGCTACAAGAAGGACATGAAGGCAGTAAAGTGCTGATAGGAAACAAACTACAATCACTGAAATGAGGTGGGTGGCTAACTCAAACATTTGCCTGTGATAAATGAGAGTAGTAGAGTATGTATGCTGCAAAAGAAAAATGCAGTTGCAACAACAATAAGCACCAACACACACAAAGTCAACCGCAATATGTCTAACTGAAACAACATGAAGCTCAAATATACAGGCTTTATCAAGATTCAAGCAACAACAGGGAAGATCAGGACATCACCACAAACACAAATCAACAGTTGGAATCAAGACTGCAATTCAAAGTCGAGTTTTAGATCAAAGTCCAATTTCAGCAAGGATGGACAGAGCATCTCATACTAAACAGCACAATCCAAAGAAAGTTCACACATATATTCGTACATATATACTTATGCATATACATGGAAGCTCAGGCATGCACATAGCAGTAACGAGCAAGAAGACAGGTATGGAAAGCAACACAAGTGCAGTCATGTGTGAGAAGACAAGTGCGTGCATATACAGCAAACGAAACAAGGGAATAAAGCATGGTCTTAGTCGAGTATCAACATATCAAGGAAGGCTGAAATAGTTTTGAACAAATCAAACGCAAGAAATATCAAATTCGAAAAAAGTCAAGGACGAAATCACAATCAACTGTCACAAAAATGCCAAGGCCGACCTTACACAAGTCAGTGCCCAAATTCAAGTGATTGGAGTCACAAAAACTGAAGCCGTGGGTGATTAGGAATCATCAAAACAATTTCGACATTCAAACAAAAATAAACAGTCGAACGTGAGATGAATTAGATGTGAGCGAATGGTCACTCACCTTAGCAATCGATCGAAAGTTTGTAGCCGATGCTCCAGAAAATCGAAAGCCCAAATTATCGAAGAAGAATGAGCATCGGAATTGAAGCCACGACATCTCGACGTTGAACGAAGCCCTAATTGGAGACGAATGAAAAATTGAGCCGCCACCATTTTTTTTCTTCGTTCGATTTATTTTGTTTAGGGTTGTGAGGAATGAAAGAGAAATGGGGGACGGGTATTCGTTTTGATAACACAACCCAAACGAGAAACGTGGCCAATATTTTAAAGCCCTAATCCCTTAACGAATTTTCAAAAGAATTTAATCTGGATTCAAGGCGCCCAACAACAATTAGCAACCAATTTATCGTTTAATGACGATTATCAATAGATGCAAAATATTGGGTTGTTACAGACTCCCCTCCTTATAGAAATTGCGTCCCCGCAATTTTCATAATGAAGGTCGTCATTAACAATAAATTTTCTAACATAAACTGGTTAAGTTAGAAAAATAAATGTAGAGAATTCAAACATCAAAGAAATCTTTTAATTTCATAAAAGAAATTCACAATTCTCAACAAAAATCTAACTATCAAATAGATTATCAGAAAACAACAAAAATGAATGAACGCAATTATCAGCAATATTCAATTATCAACTAGATAATTAGAATACAAAAATTCACGAAACAGCAATATCTAATTATCGATACGATAATTAGAAAACAGCAAAATCAGCAAATCTAATTATCAACAAAGATAATTAGAAAACACAAATATCTAACTATCAAAAACGATAATCAGGAATTACCACAACGGTAATCAAATTTCAAATCAGCAAATATTCAATTATCAAAACGATAATCAAGTCTTAAATCACAAATATTTAATTATCACAAATGATAATTAAATCTCAAATATCTAATTATCACAAACGATAATTAGAAACAATAAATATCTGATTATCAAAAACGATAATCAGAAATCACAAATCAACGAATATTTAATTATCACAATTGATAATTAAATCTTAAATCGCAAATATTTAATTATCACAAACGATAATCAAATCACAAATATCTAATTATCACAAACGATAATTAGGAACAATAAATATCTGATTATCAAAAATGATAATCAGAAATCACAAATCAGTGAATATTTAATTATCACAATCGAGAATCATAAATCTCAAATATCTGATTATCAAAGACGATAATCAGAACACAAATATTCAATTAACGAGTCCGGGGTTAACCGAAATAGCAAACGCACATGACCCATAACCACGAGTTTTACTAAATCGTTTAATTCACTTCATCGTTTTCTTGAAAGTGCATAATGGTGTATTTTAAAAATAACATTTCACATTCTCAAACGGACAAGTCCGGAATTAAGCGAATCAGTAAAAGAAAGGGGTCATAGTTCTCGATTTTTCTGAAACGTTTAAATCGCTTCCTCATTCTTTTGAAAGCGTAAACTGTAAAAAATTTGAAAACAATTTTAATTTTTTATTTTGAAACAATTTTGAAGAATAACAAATTATTAAAACACGTGATTAAAATAGCAACGTCAGTAGCAACTTTGACAAGGAAATTTCACTTCTCGAAATACCGTAAAAACGGACAACAAAAACAGCATTGCGGGATAACCGCTTGAAAATTCATTTTAAAATTGACGGTTACTGAAGTTAATACGTCAAAATTTCATCGAAATAATTGGCATCAAAATATAATACCAATGAATTTTCATTCATCAAAAATGTCACAAGAATCTTCTCAAAGATAGGAAGGGGTATCATACCCTAAACTTGTATTCATAACAAGTCAATGACACACGAATTCACCAATGCACAAAAATTGATAAAACATATCAATAGAAATCACGAAAATTGGTGAAGCACAAATTCCAGAAGACTCACAAGATGAGAGTATGAAAACTCGAACGGGAGTATGAAAACTCGAACGGGAGTATGAAAACTCGAATGAGAGTATGAAAACTCGAACGGAGTATGAAAACTCAAATGGGAGTATGAAAACTCACCTACACGTGAGCATGAAAACTCATCAGCACATGTAACGCAAAGCGAGAACGGGAGCATGAAAACTCACCTACACGCGAGCATGAAAACTCATCAGCACATGTAACGCAAAGCGAGAACGGGAGCATGAAAACTCACCTACATGTGAGCATGAAAACTCACCAACACGTGCAATGCAAAGCGAGAACGGGAGCATGAACGTATAATAACCAAACATACTATAATAAGCATGTAAAATGAAGAACAATAAGAGATCAAACAACATCTCAAGGATCTTCTCAAAGATCCAAATTCACCCTGAAAGGTGATGACACGCAAATTCGCCAATGCCCATAGATTGATAAACATATCAATGAAAATCACGAAAAAGTGATGAAACACATAAATTCCAGAAATCAACATATGAAATCCAGAAATCACAAATTCTAGAAATCTACACAAGAAATCCAGAAAACACAAAAAAAGGGGGAGGCCTATCACAAAACGGGAGTATGAAAACTCACCACACCGGTATCACAAGACAAGATGCTATCTCATGGTGGCTAACCATTAAATTTTGACACACGAATGGTCCGAAGACCGTGGGGCGCTACCCCACATATGTGAGTCGCAACATCACACAAACGGGGTTTAGTCTCCCTCGTAGACAAAGAGACATCGCACAATCGCTAGTCTAAATCATAAAAAGGGGAAGGCCTAACACAAAATGGGAGCATGAAAACTCACCAACCGGTATCACAAAACGAGACGCTATCTCATGGTAGCCAACCATTAAATTTTGACACACGAATGGTCCGAAGACCGTGGGGCGCTACCCCACATATGTGATGGCGAAACATCACACAAATGCGATGGCGAAACATCACAAGAGCGGGGTCTAGTCTCCCTCGCAGACAAAGAGACATCGCACAATTGCTAGTCTAAAACACAAAAATGATCGTCATAATCATCAAGTAGTGTCAATTACACTAAGTTAGTAAATATAAAAGTTTAGCTTCATGTCCCATAACCACTTGCTTAACTTAAATATTTATGAACAAACTGTAAATCTTCACTAAAATTTTTGCCACAAAAGACTCAATCGAACAAGTCCAAGAATTAACCGACGAAGCAAACGAAAGCGTTTCATACCACTCGTTTTACTAAGCCGTTTAATTAGATTTCTCATCCGACTGAGGTAAAGGTTTGTATATACTAGTAGATCGGAAAACGGTTTTGGAAAAGAGTTTTGTAGTAAAATAGTTTTGAAATCGTTTGGAGAAAAGGGTTTTGATATTTACTACTAGTATAGAAAACCTTTATATTTTTAAAGTGACAAATCACAAAAATGATTGTAGAAACAATCAATCACAAGAATTCACATACAAAGATGTGAATAGAATCCAAAGAAATCGATACTGAATCCATCAAAAAGTATGTTCACAAAAATCCCGAAGAAAATGTCATTAAAGTTGCTAATAAATGATAGCAACAAATCGGGGAAACGATCAAGAATCGATTAAATTTGGAAACCAAATCAGTTCACTAAAATTCACATTCGAAGACGTGAATAAAACCCAAAGAATTCGATTCCAAATTCATCAAAGTAGAAATACCCAAAAATTCCAGAAATAGAAGTTATCAAAATCGACAAAGGTGATAACAACTAATTGGAAAAGAAGAATCGATTATCAATTGGAAAAACAAAGCAAAACGAGCATAAATGCTTGAATGACTTTAGCAAAAGTAAAAGTCAAGTCAATGTCGATATCGACAAGGCAAAGTCCAAGACAATTTCTTTTATACCAAAGAAATTTTAAAACTATCAGAGAGAGGCACATGAAAACCAACAAACCATGGATAAACAGACAGAGTCGACAATTGAAATGCAATTTGTCTCAAAAATTGATACCCAAAACCCAATTGCATAGAGACTGCATTAAGTACACGAATCAGAGACAAGAATGCCGATATACAGCAGTTTGAATAAACAATGCTAGCTCAAATCGAAGTGGGTAAGAGTTGCAGCAATGCTCATGAAAAAGCGTTAGGAATTCATACCTAACAATCAGAAATGATCCTAGGCAAAGATGAGAGATAAAACGTCGACAAATAGTTATAACACATGTTCCATCTAAGTTATGTTTTATATTCGTCCTAAACCCCAGGCTCTGATACCAAGCTGTGACGCCCCACCTCTATACCCACGCTAGCCAAGAACACTACGGCGTTGTGCTGTCAACTAGCGCGGAGAATGAGGCTGTTGAAGAGCGACCATCCGTGTAATTGCTTTGTGCGAGCACCGATATGTCAGATAGTAAAAACATGCATTTCATTTCGGGAGGGAATCCGACATGCCGATGCAAACTCAAAGCTACTACAAAGTGGCTATAATAGTCTAGGACAAAATATAAACTAATAACACAGATAAATATAAATGCGGAACACAGATAAAATAGAAAGTCTCATATATATAATAACTGATGTCAGTTACAATACATTTGACACGGTACATGTGATACAACTACAACAGTCGACTCAGGAAGTTAGATATACAAGTACATTAACGACTAATATACATGAATACATATCAACCTATATTATGACTCGACAACTCCAAAAGATATGAAAAGTCTTCATAGCTCAAGCAGCATCCAAAAGCAGAATATCTACAACCTGGAAATAATCGGTCTGACCCGAGTATTAAATTTCAAAAGAAAATAATACTCGGGTCAGTCTAATTCAAACTCAGTTATTAATGCACAGAAGCAATAATAATTAAATAATGAATAGATGACAGTCACAGAAATAAATTTACCTATCCGATTCTTAAATAAGAAATCGGATAACGGTAAATATAACGCGAACCAATTCAAACGATTGGAACATCAATTAAAATGTCAACTCGAGTAGGGCTGCAGTATACGCAAGCGTGTACTTCCATGCCACTACAACATATGGAATACGAAATAGATCCATAAATCAAAAGCAAAAGAAATAACACCAAAACCAATACCGTGTGGCTGTAGTTCACGCTTGCGTGCACTGCCTTGCCACAACAGTGATAATGTACACAACCGGGCACAAGGTCAAACCCAAATAAATTACGGTTCAACTCAGGGGCAACATGAGTGTACAAAGTCAAATAATCAAATATACAACAGAGCTACATGCAACATATACTTTTGAATGGAGGCAGTGTAACAGGCAAGAGGTTCAAGTGTAAATCCATTATCAAAAATGTAAACTGCCTTACATATGGTCAATACTTCATAAAACAGGTAGACAAACTGTCTCAAGTGGTCAAGACAGCTGCAACAAATGGTCAAACTCGAGGTGTTGGCCAGGTGACGATGCAAGTGCAAGCTACATATAGCACAGAGTGCAAAGGAGATGATCAGTGCATGAATTCATGTAGTGCAACAGGTATGCAGACCAAAGAGCAAAAATATTCTGGAACAAATGCTAAGAGAAACTCAAGTGCCCAATAATGAAATCAATTTCACTTAAATAGAAAATGCACAAGAACGTTGTGGCAACAGTTCCAGGCAACAATAAAAACTCAAATACAAGCTATGTCATGTATGGTACAGTGACAAATTGCACAAACAAGCACAAATGTGCTACAGAGAACATGCTATAAGAAGGACATGAAGGCAGTAAAGTGCTGATAGGAAACAAACTACAATCACTGAAATGAGGTGGGTGGCTAACTCAAACATTTGCATGTGATAAATGAGAGTAGTAGAGTATGTATGCTGCAAAAGAAAAATGCAGTTGCAACAACAATAAGCACCAACACACACAAAGTCAACCGCAATATGTCTAACTGAAACAACATGAAGCTCAAATATACAGGCTTTATCAAGATTCAAGCAACAACAGGGAAGATCAGGACATCACCACAAACACAAATCAACAGTTGGAATCAAGACTGCAATTCAAAGTCGAGTTTTAGATCAAAGTCCAATTTCAGCAAGGATGGACAGAGCATCTCATACTAAACAGCACAATCCAAAGAAAGTTCACACATATATTCGTACATATATACTTATGCATATACATGGAAGCTTAGGCATGCACATAGCAGTAACGAGCAAGAAGACAGGTATGGAAAGCAACACAAGTGCAGTCATGTGTGAGAAGACAAGTGCGTGCATATACAGCAAACGAAACAAGGGAATAAAGCATGGTCTTAGTCGAGTATCAACATATCAAGGAAGGCTGAAATATTTTTGAACAAATCAAATGCAAGAAATATCAAATTCGAAAAAAGTCAAGGACGAAATCACAATCAACTGTCACAAAAATGCCAAGGCCGACCTTACACAAGTCAGTGCCCAAAATCAAGTGATTGGAGTCACAAAAACTGAAGCCGTGGGTGATTAGGAATCATCAAAACAATTTCGACATTCAAACAAAAATAAACAGTCGAACGCGAGATGAATTAGATGTGAGCAAATGATCACTCACCTTATCAATCGGTCAAAAGTTTGTAGCCGATGCTCCAGAAAATCGAAAGCCCAAATTATCGAAGAAGAATGAGCATCGGAATTGAAGCCACGGCATCTCGAAGTTGAACGAAGCCCTAATTGGAGACGAATGAAAAATTGAGCCGCCGCCATTTTTTTTTCTTCGTTCGATTTATTTTGTTTAGGGTTGTGAGGAATGAAAGAGATATGGGGGACGGGTATTCGTTTTGATAACACAACCCAAACGAGAAACGTGGCCAATATTTTAAAGCCCTAACCCCTTAACGAATTTTCAAAAGAATTTAATCTGGATTCAAGGCGCCCAACAGCAATTTGCAACCAATTTATCGTTTAATGATGATTATCAATAGATGCAAAATATTGGGTTGTTACAGTTATGTTTTTAAAGAAAGAAAAGCATTGAACTCTTTCGGTCACTGGTAATTAACGTCGGTGATGACTGCAGCATCATCGATGTTTTATTTTCGAGTTTCTAAAAGAGAAATTGCTACCAAAATGTTTTTAATTGGAATTGTTTGTGAACTGGGTTTGGATTTGAAATTCTGGAATCTTGATAAAATGTTTATGGAATAATAAAAATATAAGTAGAGATAAGTTGAAATGAAGAATTTGACTCAGAAATTTGAGATTGTTTAAAAACTTTAAATAAAAGTTAATGTGGTTTAAAAGGTTAAATCAACCTTTGAGAATTTAACTCAAATTCATATAATTCGAGGTAGTTTAAAATTCAAGATTGAAATTGAATTAGTTCAAAATTTAATGTGGTTTGAAGTAATTGGATTGGTGATTGAAAATATATAAGTTTAAAAAATTTAACTGGGAAATTGGAATGGATTAAATTGAAGTGATTTGGATTCTGAAATTAAATTGTTAATAATTCAAATTGATTGGAATAATATGAAATTATAGTTAAAATTGAACAGGATTAAAATCAATTAGAATTTGATGTAAATTTGGGAAGGAATCAAGATTGATTCAACTTGAATTGGGAATTAATCAAGTCCAATGGAATTTGGAGTTATTTGGATTGGAATTGGGTCACTTTAAATGGAGATTTAAAGTGAATTGTTGGGGAGGTGAACAGTTGACTCTTGACTATTTTCAATACAAATTGTTTGATATAAACTTATTTTCTAAGCTATTAAATATATACAACCATTCTTTCTTGAAGCCAAATTATTATATACATGTTTTACAATTATTTTTGGAGCTATTTAACCATTTTTCAGCAGTTTTCTAAACTAATTACTATTTTTCAACAATGTTACAAATTAATTACTATTTTACAACTATTTTGCAATTATTTAAGATTTCTATAACTATTTGACTAATTTCCAACTATTTTACAATTAGTCAATTATTCTATAACTATTTTGCAAACTACTGATTATTTTTCAACTACTTATCTATTTTCAAAATTTTCAAGCTATTTCCTAAATATAAACTGGTCGGAGTTTAAACTATTATTGATTTAAATACCCAACTGAGATAAGGATTGAAGTAATAATCCAAATGGGGATTAATGTAAAGGTGAATAAGGAATGTGAAATGGTTCTTTTGAACTGAAAGAATATTTTGAGAAATATGAAATGAATAAAGATGGTAAGTGGATATTTCTATGGTTTTTGAGAAGTGTTTGGAGTATAAAAGGTGTTTTATACAAGAAGGTAAGGATCGAAAGTTTAAAAAAAAAAATTCTATGTATATAAATCTGAATATATATAAAGGATCTTATGAGGATTTTGGGAAAGGCTTTTGATTTTTGGGAAAAATCAATATTGAGTTTTGGAAAGCCTATTTTGAGAATTATCGATTTTGGGATAATCGATTTTGTGTAAAGGAGCTTTGTATGATATCATACTAGGTGTATGATTTGAAGATACTATATGTGTATAGTATAAAATATTTTGATGATGGCTCTGGGGGAAAAAGGCGTCCCCTTGAAATGAACTTCTCAGGAGTGCCACTGGTGGTGCTGCCTGGAGCCCGAGGGGGTTCTAAAGTTGATCCTATGAGGAGTCCGGACAAAACTAGTTCCTGGAGATTATGAGTAGTGTATACCATAGCGGAAGTCGTGTGTGCCGCGGAGAGCCAATAGTTTACGTTTGATTCTATATCGGTAGATTGCGACCTATGGTATAACATAGCGAAAGTCGTGTGTGCCGCTGAGAGCCAACAGTCTGCGTTTGAGTTTATCTCGGTAGACTGCGACCTAGGTAAGGGTGGAGAAGTTTCATTTTGATAGCGAGATCGAGAGGCCGCGGAGAGCCTTCAGTTACATGGACTTTTGTTGTGACTGCAACGTAACCCTGGATGTAACTGTGATCTGTTGTGTGGGTTCCATGGCGTAATCGAGAGTGCCGCGGAGAGCCTGCAGTTACATGGACTTTTGTTGCGACTGCAACGTAACCCTGCTATGTAACTGTGACCATGGAATGAGGGTGATGATTTCCAGAGCATCCCCACTAAATATATATATATATATATATAAATATAAATATTTCCTCTATTTTCAAAATTGTTTTCTATATTTTCAATAAAATTGTTTTTCAAGTATTTCACTGGGTGTTGAAAACGGGTTTACCAAGTACTTATAGATTTTCAGTCCTACGCCTGATCAACGTATGACTGAATTTTTGTGAGAACAAGGATGGACTGGTTGAGACATCGAGTTATAAGAAATATTTTTATAAAAAGCTATTTTAATTATATTGTCCAAATTTGAAGGCATTCCTAAATTTTAAAGTAAAAAGGGGATTTCAAACTGGAATTATAAAATAAAATCGGACTTGGGAAATTTGAATGAAGCGATTCTTTGAAATAAAATCGCATATTGATTTGAAAGTTGGAAGTAATCTAATTAACAAAATAATTACTTGATGGAGTAGGTTAATAAAATTTAACTTTGGTTAATAAATGGATTGTAAATTAATAATGGAGATTGGAAATGAATTCAAATTGTAAATAGAACTCGACTTGGATTTAATAATGAAACAAATTAGAAGAGATGTTGTAAAAATAAAATAGGGCTGGATTGAAAAAGAAATGTGATGGTTTGAATTATAAATAAAATTCAAGGGTGATTTGAATAATATTTAATGAGATTTGCAAGTGGATTGGATATAAGCGATTATAATAGAAATAGTTTGAGTTGCAAAGCAAAATCCAAGTGAATAGAAATAAATTGAGATGGCCTTGTATGAATAAAATAAATTCGAAATAAACAAGTAAATTAAAAAATTTAATAGGAACACTGGAATTATATAATAAATGGATGAAGCCTGATGAAAAAAAAAATTGAATCAAACTTTAAATGGAATTGAATTAAATAAAACTGAGTTGGAATCAATTTTAATTAGTTATAAAACTTAAGTAATTCATTATTCACATGGATATTATCAACTTGCGTAGAAATGATTATCGTTTAACGTAAGCGAGATTTAATCAAATTAAATGCTATGAATTAGTAGAAGCGATATAATTGATTTTTGAATCAATTGAAGTGAATATGAGATTGTTTCGCTTAAATTGAGTTGAATGCAAGTAATTGTGTGTAAACCATTAAAATTGAATGAAAAAGCATATAAATTTGGTTGGAAACAATTATATGTGCTTTAAAACATATAAATTGCGTATTGGAAATGTTGGGTGCTTGTTATTTATGTAATGCATGTGTTTGGCTTTTGAAAGTAAGTGTTAGGTTAATAAAATTTCTATATATGGCACTTACATATTTAAATTGAGTAAGTACAGGTACAGGGAAGCCGTTTGGCTAGATTTGGGTATGCTAATTGCTAAAATTTATAAGCTGCTTGCTTAAATGCTAAATAAGGTACGCCTACGCAATAAAAATAGGAAATATGAACTGTTTTTGCTTTTTCCGACCGTGTGGGTCGATGTATACATATTTATATCTATTGTCAAATTGCAAAAGCTCTTCCGTACAAAGGAGACTGCCAAAAATTTTCGAAAATTTTGGGAGTTAGAAAATTTTTGGAAAATTTTGGTTAACGATAAAACAATTTCAAATGGGAAACATAAAATAAACTAGTAAATGAAAATAATATGAATCAGTTTAAATGAAAGATATAACTCCATATTAGAAATCGAAAATAAATTGAATTCATATGAAACGGTGGAAACTAAGTTGAATAGAAGTAATGTGAAGGCTTCTGTAAGAAAATGTATACAATGATTTGAAAGATTACGATTGGATATTGTTGTTAAATAGAATATGCAGGTGTTATAAAGGAAAAAGGAAATTGGATTTAGTTCTAAAAGATAAATTTGAATTGCCCGACTGAAAGGTACATATTGTGATTCTGTATGATATTGGATTGGGTTTTTGATGTAGCCACTTGGCTTTTGTTTTCTTTTTGGAATTTGGGAGCCCGTAGAGGCCTTTTGTAGTCGTACCGAGCTAGCCGCGCAAAGGAGACGCTGGCAAAAAAATTCTGAAATTTAGGGAGTTAGAAAAATTTTGAGAAATTTTGATAATTCAAAAATTTGGTTTTAAATTGAAATTTAAATAATTGAGCAAGGGGGTGTTGTTTGAAACTATAGAGGGTTTTGGGAAGTTGGTTAAGGTGGTAGTGGGTCTTTTATAAAGGATAGTTGGTAGGATGTTGATTTTGAGTTTTGGGAAAAGGTAAACGGGTATGGGACATTCTTCCTAATTAGTAATTTCGGGGACGAAATTCTTTTAAAGGGGGAGAAATGTGACGACCCAGATTTTTCCAACAATTTAAAATAGAATTGTTAAATTTTAAAATATTTAAACGTTAATTTTAACTTGAATTTAAGATATCGATATTTACTTGATAATTAAATCATTGAAGTATATGGTTTAAGAAATGAATTTAATAATTGAAATTGGGTAAATTGTTGAATCTGGGATTTCGAAGCCTGTTTAAAATAATTTGAAGGCTTATAAAATTTATAAGGATGATTTTGAAGATAATTGAATGATTAAACTTTAAATTAAAGGAGATTCGTTCAATTTTAATAATATATCGTTTAAATTGAATTTATAAATAGCCTTCCGAGGCATAGTCTCGGAATTCGACGAAACCAGTTTCATTGGATTCGAAATAGTTAGTTATTATCGGATTTCAATTTTTGTAGCAATCGGAGTTGTCAGTTGACCCTGGCAGCTCAAAACGCTTCGAATTTATTTGAATCGATTTAATTCAAATTGATCATTTTCTTTTGTAACTCGCGCATACGATCAAATTAATCTCTGAAACACGTTCCATTGTGTTCAGAACGTGAGTAAAGCCTTATAATTTCCTCGCGGCATTTTTTTAAAGAGGAGATCCAAATCTTATATGGCGATTAACTAGGGCATTTTAGAAATTTTGTAATATAATAACTTAGAAGTACATTAGATATTTTGGTATGTAAACAAGCGTTCAACAGAAGCTTCCCCTTTCCTTATCTCATTCCCGTACCCCCTCTCTATTTTCATAACAGCGATCGAACTCGGTATAAAAAAAAAAAATTGGCCGAAGCCCTCGAAGGAGATGGCGATGCAGTCGTGCGTGATAAAAGGGCTCGAATTCAGTTCTAGGGGGGAGGCTCGAGCGCGTGGCAAGCATGCGCTAGCGTGGGGAGGGGGAGGTCGCTCTTGGAAGTGGCAGAGTGCGGTCGCGTCTGTGTTTGGGTGGAGCATCGTCGTGGAGGCTTCTTCGAACGCGGGGCGACGAGAGACGTGCGCGTGGCTTAGGGAGGCCGATTAGGGTTTCGATGTGGGTGAAGTAGGGGGCGCGATGCTCGAAGGCAGGAGGATTCGAGCGAGGCGTTGGTGCAGGGTCGACGCAATTATCGAGAAGAGGGTCGCCTCTGGGGTTTCGGCAGTAAAGCATCGAAAAGGTTCGATTCGTTATTCCTTCTTCTGTAAATTTTTATTTTGAAGACATATAGGTATGATTAAGTGTTAAAAACTTCCAGTTAGTTATATATAAACCATTATGTTTTAACTTAAAATATATAGGGAGTTTTAAAGGTAATATATTTATTTAAAATTTAAAATTTATTTTGAACCCTGGAAATTTATTAAAGGTAATTAGTTTGAAATTTAATTATTCATAAATAAAAGGGGGTTAACTCATTTGTTAGGTAAATTATCATATGGAAATTGATTATTAAGTTAATTCAAATATTAATAAATCATACAATTTTGTTCAAGGTCGAAATTTGGACGAAACAAACTGAAATGGAAGTGGACTGCGACAAATTAAGGTGAGTAAATCTCACACTGTTGGATTTTTATCTGAATTTAAATGGTTAAATTTAAATAAATTGGATGAATGATTTAATTGTTTGGAAGTCTACTGATGATCTTGTAATTTGGTTTTGGGTTGTTTCTTGGGTTAAATGTGGTTGACTCAGAATAATTGAGTTATTAAACTTATTATAAACTTAAGTCATAAATACGAAAGTGTGTTCATTGTTAATAAAGGCTTAATGATTGGTGATACATTAAATTAGTAGGACAATTAAAATGGATAATTAATTAATTCAATTAATAAATGGTCCGGGTTATTTACCATAGTAATTAAAGGGTTAAATAAATAATAAATTAAGTGTAAGTACATTAACTAAGTATAAGTAATACAGAATACTCATTTGATGGTGTGATAAATAATTAATTAATGTAATTCATAAAATATAATTACTTCATTAAATTAATCAAGAGGTTGATTAAGAGAGTTAAGTAAGGAGTAATTAATTTAAAATGAAGTAATTAAAAGAGAGAGTTAATTACAGTTTGGGATTAGTCGGAAATGATTAATATTGTGTTTAATTAATGTAATTAAATTTGACTGGGATAAAATAAATTGAAAATCATTAATTTATATGATTAATGAAGAATTAAAGATTGGTAAATCAAAACTGATTAATCCATGATAAGAGACATATGGAAAATTAATTAATAAAAATGATAAGGGTTAATGTAACTAATATAGTTAATTAAATTTTGAATAATTGAGATTACTTATTGATTTTGGTTAAGGGTAATCAACATCGTGAAATTAATTAAAGATAATTATCCCATGTTGATTAATTAAGATGAATAATGAAGGGTTGATTAATTAATGGATTCGGAATTAATTAATATTGAGTGAAGGAATCTAAGGGAATGTGCTTGAAAAAAAAATTTCAATTAAAATCAATTGAATTACTTTGTATGTGATTAAGCATTGCTTATGGATGATTGAATGGTATTGGATGTTTTGAAATGAGTTGAGTTCTCATATATGAAATATTGTGTATTTCGTTTGGACAACTTGGGAGATGATGATATGAGATTCGAAGAGGCCGGGATCGGGTATTGGAAATACCCGAAACCACTTTGAATTTTTATAAATTGATTTGTGAAATCTATAGGCAGGAATGAAATGATTTAAGTGGATTGGATTATTTTATCTAAGTTTGGTACTTAAAAACTTATATGAGGAATAAGTTCTGTCTATAGCAAATTGTGAATTGGACAAATTGAGATAAGTTACCCCGGGTTTTATATAAGTTGTTTGCTTTGGTATTCCATGTTAGTTGGGTTTACTCACACTGGTTTCCAACCTGACCCGGGTGTTACTTTGATGTAATGCTCGGGTCAGACCGAGTATTACAGAATTTCAGGTAGGTTCGTTCTGGAGCTCAAGAGGCGAGCTGGATGGCTATAACGTATAGAGTATTTCCGCTGCAGTACATTATTATATCTTCGAGATATGATTATTGTGTATATTCAGTTCTGTGTATATATGTGAAACTCTGATGTATATTAAATGTATCGACAGATATAGTATTCTTTGTAAACTGTTATTATTTATTATTATATTTTATCCGCTGCGAATGTGAGATGTTGGTGTTCTGTTCTTCTTCTTCTATCTCTTTCTTATTTTCAATAACCATCTGGAGTTTTCGGCTTTGAAAATTTCGGGTCGTTACATTAGAATAACAAAAAATCATTATGGGCTGAAATGATAGGCTCGATTGATTTTTATTGCATTTATTTTACTTGGGATTGCGGGTTTGAAATGATAGAACCCGGATTTTTCTTTTAAATTATGGATTGAAATGACACATATCCTTATCACTTGACCTAGGTTAGAAAATATTATACAGGCCCATGGTTATATCTTAAATGATATTTTCCTAAAAATTTACTAAGCATTTCAAATTTTTTTTGAGAATTATTAAGTATTTTAGAATTATAAATATATGAATTTTTTTAACTTAATTTGATTTAACGCTTTAAAGTGTAAAGAAATATTGTTTGTCCATAAATTAAAAATTTTATAAGTTAATTGGTTATGGATGGAGTTTAAAGAGTCTTACTTATGATAAATAAATTAATATTTAAGTTGATTTAATTTGGAATCTTAAATCTAACCTAGTAATTATAATAAAGGTTATTTCTTGAAATGGACATATTTTGTATAATAATGCAATTTTGAATAATTAAAATGAAATACATTTTATGGGACATTTGTAATAAGTGTATTTAACTTGGAACCATAGTTGAATTAAAATCTAAATGAATAGATCTATTAAGGAAATTTGATTGTTATATTAATTATGATAAAATGTTCTTTTGTGAAATGTTATGTTGGGTAAGATAAATAGTTATGGTTTTAAAATGGGAAAATGTAATTTAAATAATGACTTAACTTGGAAATTTGAAATTTGGTTTTAAATGGAAATATTAAGTTAAGGAAATAAATGGAAATTTAATTTATTTATCGGATGGGTATGTAAAATAAATTATTAAGTTATTTATTGGAATAAAGGTTCAGCAATTTATCAAGTATTGACTTAACAAATGGATGTTTAATTTAAATTGGATATCTATAAATAAATGTTATTTTTCTAAAATTTAAGTAATATCCAAATAATTTTTTTGAAAAGTGGAATAAGTTTGATAAGTTAAAAATAAGAAAATTGAAGATATATTGTTTTAATGGGTATAACAGAAATTATAGCGTTTCTGAAAGGCTGTAATTTCTAAAATTTGAACTATGTTTTGATATATACTAAGTATACCTACCACAGCACTTTATAAATGCTGCCGTTTTGAAATATACAATGTTTTGGAAAGTTTATAATTGAATGAACAAACTTATAAATGCTACAACTTTGAAATGAATATTATATGACATTGAATTTAAAAGGTTAAATGAATCTTGTTTGGAAGATATTAACATTGAATTTAGATGGTCCGAATAAATATATTTCAAAATGTTTGGTTTTAGAGTTGTTATAGCTTGAAAGTGATATGGCTGTGGAAATGAAATTATTGGAAATTGTATTTAATTAAGAATTGTCTGTAATATAAAAAATTGAACGTATTGAAAGTGAAGATTTAAGAATATGACTTTATAAAGTGGTTTGGTTTAAGATGATTTAAAGCAATATTTCGAGTTTAATAAATTGAAGGAATATTCAATGATTTGGAAATTGGGTTTCATTTAAATGAAATATTGATTTGGTTTTGGAATTTAGATGGTATACTATTACTTGGGTTTGAAATGGATATTATTTGGAAAGTAACGGTATTTGATTTTAAATGGTTTTGGAATAGAAATGATTTTGAAATACATATCCATGGGTTATAATAACGATTGGTTGTTATAAAGACCGAGATTGGAAGTGGTCATACTCTCTGCCAACCCGAAAACCACTTTAACAACCATGTACGTGATGGAGATTCCATAATGAAGTAGGATGCCGGCGGCGTTTCTTTGAGGTATATACATGAACCCAACTCCCATGAGTTGGCTTAAGGTGGCTAAAACAAGTGCGATTCTCGGGCTAATGAGGTAGCCCATCTGATCGGATACACTCCTTCGATATTATATTCTGACTTTGGATTGATTTGGTGGTCACTTTTGATTTTTGATTTGGGGGTGTGGCTCGAGGTGGGCGGTAGCTGCGGCTATGCGTTACCACCAGCCCGGATAGCAATTGATATATCTACCCTGGCATTGCCTAGTTGTGCCGTGTCACCTACCCTTGCGTGCCTTGTACTAGTTTGATTTGTGTCGTACCTATGGAGTATCCTCTGGTAGCCTCTCGATCATGAGGCATTATGGTACTGTATAGACTACTAGCACTATTACGTGTTAAGGTGGAAAATGTAAAGCCTTAACGCTATTTAAAAGTAAGTTTATTTTACTATAGGCATTATTATAATAGCGAAATATTACTACTTTGTAAATAGTTTAACGGATCCTTAGAGGATGGACGGTCCCAAGCATCGTTTAAGTTACTTGTACCTTATATTACAGTTCACTTGAGTTGGTTTACGTTGTACAAGTATGTATGTCCTGGCTCGAGTGTTTTGTGTTTTTCTTTACGCTCGGGTCAGACTGAGTGATACAGCATTAGAGACTCACCTTTGGAGTTGGAGCTTTGCTTGAAGATCCAACTTCTATTTTAATTCCAGTTATTCAGTTGATTCCAGTGTTGTATCCAGCTTTGTGCTTGATTATCATCTTGTTACTTCTGTTGTATCTTGTTTAACTCTGATGTACCTATATAGTAGCTTCATGAACTACTATCTCTTTCTTCCGCTGCATTATATTACACTGTGTCTGTGATTCTGTGATTTATTTATTTGCTGTATATTCTAAGATTTGCCAAATTTATTCTACAATTCAGTAATTTGAGCAATTCAAGTCCGACAAGTGCGGATGCGAATGGTTGAAAATATCGAGTTGTTACATAAAGTATGATCAACTTTTCCTATTTCAAATCCTGATTCAATTAAATAGCTTTTAAGGCGTTCATATTAAGCACGTGGTGCTTGTTTTAAACCATATAAAGCTCTTAAGTTTATAGACATGATCTGGATATTTTTCATGAACAAATAAAGGTGGTTGTTCAACAAAGACATTTTCTGTCATGACTCGATTTTTCAACGCCCGAAAAATCAACATCAATACGTCCACTTTATCAATACCGAACAATCAAATGCCGGAAAACCAGACCGTAAGGGAAAGAAGAAGGTGGTAGAAGAAGAGAAAACAAAACAACATCACCATCTCACCATCGCAGCAGAATAATATATAAAAGGTAACAACAGATTTTATATAAAAGAATCTGTAACTGAATAATACATTACATCATCAGAGTACATATGCAACATCCCGCCTTTTAGTACGCTTTAAATCGACGATAAACCACACACGTCAGACTTAAACCATACAGAAGAGCGGATTATTATGGGGTAAATAAGAAAAAGCAGAGAAGAAAAAACAAAATAGAATCTTGCACCGGAACGATAAAATATAATAATCAAATAACAGTTCACGAAGCTGTTTTACAAGACATTCGAGTATACTTATATAATACATATCAGAGTAACACATACCAGAGAATAATAAATAACAATGCGGCGGAACAATTTGATGCAGTGGAATATAATAAATAATAGTAATACAAATCTTCGTCTTCGTCCTTCAGAGATAAAGTCTTCGAATCCTGAAATGCTCGGACTGACCCGAGCGAATTGAAAAACAAAACACTTGAGTCAGAACTAAAAGATCTTATGTAAGCTAAATCAACAGTAAAATATAAGTGGAACAGCGTCAGAGATGTTTACGGGATTTGACATCCCCATCCAGTGTCAAACGTGAGTGCAGTAACATAAGAGATGCTCGGGGTTCACATCTCCTAAGGATCCATTAAACTATTTACTATGTAGTAATATTTTGCTATTATAATAATGTCTAATAGTAAAATAAACTTACTTTTAAATAGCGTTAAGGGGTTACCCATATAGCCCTTACCACATAATAGTCCTAGTAGTCCATCCAGTATCAATGCATCTCCAGATCAGGAGACTACCCTAAATACTCCATAGGCTACGGGAGAAAACCAAACTTGTACAAGGCGCGAGAGGGTAGGTGACACGGCACAACTAGGCAATGCCAGGGTAGATATACCAATTACGCTTCCAAGCCGGTGGTAACGCGTAGCGCGCAGCTACCGCCCACCTCGAGCCACACCCCCAAATCGAAAATCAAAATTGGCCACCGAATCAGTCCAAAAGTCAGAATATAATATCGAAGGGATGTGTCCGATAAAAGGTGCTACCTTCTTAGCCCGTCAATCGCTCCTGTTTTAGCCACCTTATGCCAACTGTAACGCCCACCTGCCAGTGGGGTAATGCCCACCGTAGCATACACTGGTACCTGTGTTCTGCCTTTACGGCCAGCCTCTCGACTACAACAACCCCGCACAGACATGTAGGAGTAAAAGTCATCCGCTCGCTACCAAACCAAATGCGAGAACCCCTTATCATGCTGCACCCTCCAAGTGCATAGGCAGACACACATGTCAAATAAATAGAATAGAATCTTGCAGCGGAACGATAAAATATAATAATCAAATAAACAGTTCATGAAGCTGTTTACAAAATATTCGATTATATTTATACAATACATATCAGAGTAACATATATCAGAGAATAATAATTAATGCAGCAGAAACAGTATGAATGTAGTGGAATACTATAATAAATAATAATAAATCTTCGACTTCATCCTCCAGAATACGGTCTTCTAAATCCTGAAATGCTCAAACTGACCCGAGCGAATTGAAAAGACAAAACACTCGAGTTAGAATTAAAAGATCTTATGTAAGTTAAATCAACGGTAAAATATGAGTGGAACGGCGTCAGAGATTTTTTCGGAATTTGACATCTCCTATCCAGTGTCAAACGTGAATGTAGTAACTTAAGAGATGCTCGAGATTCACTTCTCCTAAGGATCCGTTAAACTATTTACTATGTAGTAATATTTCGCTATTATAATAATGTCTATAGTAAAATAAACTTACTTTTTAATAGCATTAAGAGGTTACCCATATAGACCTTAACACGTAATGGTCCCAGTAGTCCATCCAGTATCAGCGCATCTCCAGATCGGGGACTACCCTAAATACTCCATGGGCTACGGGAGAAAACCAAACTCGTACAAGGCGCTCTAGGGTAGGTGACACGGCACAACTCGTCAATGCCAGGTTAGATATACCAATTACGCTTCCGGGCCAGTGGTAACACATAGCGCACAACTACCGTCCACCTCGAGCCACAACCTTAAATTAAACAAAATCAAAAGTGGCCACCGAATCAATTCAAAAGTCAGAGTATAATATCGAAGGGATGTGCCCAATCAAATGAGCTATCTCATTAGCCTGTCAATCGCTCCTGTTTTAGCCACCTTATGCCAACTCACGGAAGTCGGGTCCACGTATATACGTTAATAAAACGTCGCCACTATCCTACTTCATTCTGGAATCTCCACTGCGTACATGGTTGTTAAAGTTGTTTTCGGAGTTGGTAGAGAGTATGACAACTTCCGATCCCAGTTATAACACCACGGTCATTTCAAAATAATTATACTTCAAAAACTAGAATATAATATCCATTTCAAAACCATATAAATATGATGTAATTTCCACTTCAAAACCAAATTAATATGACATCATCTTTATTAAAACCCTGATCAATATATTATCATTTTTTATTCACACATATCCCTTTTCCAAAATCATAGAACTTTCAAATTTATATACTTCGAAACCAAGCATTTGAAATTATAACACTTTAACATAATACTTTGAAATTCATAACTTCGAAACATTTCATTTTCGATAAAACATTTAAATTTCGATATATTTCAAGGCTTTAAATATTCCAAAATTCCAAAACTAAATTCGATAATTTCGATTCAACAATTAAATTTTGTATTATTTAGTTTTGAAATATTTTTACATAATAAATCCATTATCATTGAAATAAACTCAAATTAAAAATAACTAATTATTTCATTCAATTTATTATACTCGAAATATTCGTTTAATTCATCTTGAACAAAAATACAGTTATTAAATTCATACCTTTAAAATTTCAAGTTTAATAAATTTTACATCAACTTATGGAGTTTAATTCTTAAATAAGCTCAATTTCAAATAATTTCCCAATTTACCTTCCAAACTTATTTTATTTAAATCATTATAACCTCTATATTAAAGTATGACTTAAATACTTAACCATATTCTATTTTAATAAAATGAAACTCCATTATTAAACTTATTGTTATTAAAAAAATTATACATAGCTTAAATACATGAATTTAACCATATATAAAATATTTTTAACGTAATATTAAAAAAAATCAATATTTTCAAACCGGATAATTCTATCCAAAACCATAGAAATCATTTTCAATATATATATATATATATATATATATGTATGTATGTATGTATGTATGTATGTATGTATGTATGTATATAGACCGACGGTGTCTGTATATAACTTTCTATCCTATGGTCAAGTGATACGAATATTTATCATTTCAATCCGTAATTTGAAATAAAAATACGATTATATGTCATTTCAAACCGCAATCCCGAATGAAATAAAATGCATAACAACTTGCAGTTTATAACAGTATAAAATACAATATCCATTCATCCAGTATCAACCATCAACCATTTATGACAATCATCGTCCAATTCAAACAATAACATCAATATAGAACAGATAATAAATAAAAGGTATTTACTGGCAGTTTATATTCAATAATAAATTTAATAACAATTTAACTGCCAGTTTATATGCAATAATAAATTAAATAAAAATTTAATTCATTAAATTAAATTCAACTGGAATGATGATAAAAATATGCCAAACAGTCATAGATAAATTTCTAATCACATCAGAAATTAATTTAACACACATAAGAAATTTTAGAAGTTGTGAGTGGGTTAAAACACTCACCTTTTGAATTTAAATCCAATTTATACCCAAAATTCCAACGGTTTCAGAATTCGTCCAAACTAGCGCCAAAATGTCCGGAATTCCAATATGTACCTAGCGGAGAAAGTCATGCATGAATTGGACCTCGTATGTAAAAGTTATTCGAGTTAGAACGTTGGAAATAAAAATTAAATAAATAAGTAAAAATAAAAGTAGAAGGCCATAGCATGCACACGTCATCAACCAATCGGCCCCACGTGTGAAACCCTACAATTCTCCCATACGCGATCGAAGAGCATGAAACCCCACCACCAACCGCCTCGAGCACATAGCTGGCCATCGCGGCACCACCACGGAGCATCAACCTTCCACAATCGCGCCGCCACCAGCGGCGACCCCCCTACGGCGATCGAACGTCGCAACCTATCAACAGCCGCCAGAAAACCTTAGCTCTCTTTAAATTAAATCAGCCAATCCAGCCGTTGATTCGGCAAATGAACTATACCGATGAAGTCCCCTTGGTCCACTCTACAAAACCCCTCAGATAATTTGGTGATCGGTCACTATTCAGCACGACTTAATGAACCGTCGAAAATTGTTCTTCAATTTCTGGCCAGACAGAGGTTCAAATTGGAAAACGAATTATGGATCTGAGATGCGCTCGTCGAGAGCTTCAAATTGATATATAATTTGATATGTATTGAAGAGTTTGAAATTTTGGATTTGGTTTTAATTTGAATTTGCAGTTTGGGATTTAGGGTTATGTCTGCAATTGAAAGAGAAGAAGCGAATAGAACTGAACGTATAGAAATGAGAAATAAGAAATGAATTAGGATTTATAACAGGGTATATATAGGCAATATGAAATTGGGATGGACCGGATCGATTGGATATACACGTTGAACGATAAAATGGCCCGAAAAAGCCCGTTTCGACTCCGGAACGAAATTGGGTCAACCGATCTATCAAAATAGATGTTTTAAAATATTTTAAAATCAATGGAATAGGTTTAATGTCCAAATTCTATCGTATGAAGAAGTTATGCTAAAATCAAATTATTTCAAATTGATTTCAATTGATTTCAATTAAATTGATTTCAAGGCGTTTCGAGTCTGTACAATCAAACGACAAGTCCAATCACTACGGAGCTTGAAACCCTAAAATAGTTCACCGTTACGGATCCAATAAAACTGGTTTCGTCGAAATCCGAGTCAGTGGCCAAAATTGCTATTTTCCAGTTAATTAAATAATTTAATATTAATTTAATTAACCACTTCTTCAAATTTAAATTCTATAATCAACAAATCTCATCATTTTTGATTTCTTAAACCTTCCCAATAATTTAGGCAAGATCAGATATCTAATTTAAGTTAATTAATTTACCCATCACCATATTAAATTTCGAATTTAAATAAATTCACTAATTGTCAATTGAAATTCCAATAATCCATTTATTTGATTTTTAATCTTATTATGAATCAATTATTAACTTACCATTTCTATCATTTCTGATTACAATTAAACTTCTAATTCATTTACCAAAATTTCCATATCAATCAAATAAGGATTTATCGCAAAATTTATAGTGTTTACCTTCAATTTAAGTAAATTCAATAAATTATAAAAAATTATTTCAATTAAATTTATACCATTCGTATTCAATCTCTTTATTCAATCGATCATCATCTTATGTATAGATTTAACGTTAGTATATATCCAATTACCTTACTATTTTTACTATTATTAACTAAATTCATATTAATGTAGTTTTTAATTATGTTTAATTGCAATGGATGCAGATCTAATCCAATAGATTGAATAAATGGATAAACAATTAATGATTATCACCATTTGCTTAATTTAATCCCATTCATACTTTATTATCAAATAAAAAATATTTTCATTATTTATCTAGCATTCATTCTATCAAATTACAAATGTTTACGTATTATTTCATCAATTAATGTAACTTTGAATTTATTTCCCGATTTACTTATTACAATCGATTATAGCCTTACAATTGTTTCAATTAATTAGGATTGCACTAAATTAATTATTTATTCACTTGAATTAACATTATTACCTTTAATTGCAATTTGATTACCAATCTTATTTAACACACTAAATAAATAAATAACATATATTGGTTGTCACCTATTTACTTTTACTTACATTTACAAGTTTATTACTTACCATTAATACTGTATTATTTCATTAATTAATTCAATACTTACATTTATTTTTTCTTTATATTTCACTTATAAACAAATTACAATGTTTCCATTATTTCAATGAATTTGAACTCCCTTCAAGTTATTAGCCATTCACTTACATCTATTTACTTATTTCAATTTCATACCCCGGTGCAACAATTTACACTATTTCATTACAATATGATTTCACTTCCATTGTCAATAATTAGTTTTTTAATAACAATTGCCACAATTCACTCATAACATTTACTTCAATATAAATTATAAAAAAATTATTTCTTTCTAAATTAAATTACAAGAATCTTATTAATTTAACCAATTTAATTATCGAATTTTACGGGTCGTTGCACTCTCCCCCACTCAAAACTTTTTGTCCCCGAAAAGGAAGAAGAATGGGAAAAGAAATAATTAAGTAGTCAATACATCTTTTTCAAAATATTAATTTTATAAACAAATAAATTTACAAAATTAATTAATTTACATAAAATATACCAATTTATAACCAATAAATCTTTTTATACTCAAAGCAATAAAGTTTGGAAAATATTTCAAAAAATTTCTAAGTCCAAAATTTATGGAAAATTTCGGCAGAGTCTCCTTTGTACGGAGAGGCTCGGGGAAAAATATAATATCAAATATAACAATATATAACATATATTTTCCAAAATAATATATATCCCAACACGGGAAAAATAATATAATAATGCTATAAACTGTAATTCGAAATCGTACCTATTTGTCCGGAAATTTACGCTTATTATATGAAACCAAAAGCAGTAGCAATTGCTTCCATAATCTGTATTTCACTTACATAATCGAAAAGAGCTAATAATTATATAAAATGAAATATTTAAAGTTTTTTCAAACATAAACAAACAAATAAATACAACAACAATCACTTGCAACAAGGCATACAACCATCACATAGAATCAATACAAATCAATCATTCATTCATATCAAACAAAACAAATAGTTGCTTGGGTTCAAAAAACTTTAAATTGTACAGAATGAAAAATAACTACTAAGTGCACCATTTACTCAACAGTCTTAGATAGAACTAATAGATTATTCATTCATCCAAACAAATTTAAAGTATCTTTACCCAAACAGCTATAAGTCAAGCAAACCACAATTTCAAACAATAGATCAAGTTCATTCTTATTATTTCATTCATATAATAATTTATTTTTTAATTTACATTTTATTTCTTACAGTCTCATTTACTTTTATTTATTTCTAACAAAATCTCATTTTCACTTATTCATATCATGAAATTTTCCTTTTATTATATTACATTCATTTATTCACTCCTTAATTTCATTTATTTATAGTATTCATCTTTCTGCTTATTTTCAAAATAAATAACTTCAACATTTACTTAAGTCTATAATTACTTACTTACAACATTTATCTTCTATCATATTTTATTATAGTAAGATTTCAATTATGTCTTAAGTTTATAACAATTACAACATCAAATTCTTATTTATTAAAGAATTTCATTGAATACTTCATTACTTCAAATTTTACTTGTAAAATTTCCCATCGCATTTTCTTTTAACAATTTAACTTTTTATAGTTGGTAAGTCATATATACGTTAATAACATTAAGGGGTTACCCATATAGCCCTTAACACGTAATAGTCTTAGTAATCCATCCAGTATCAACACATCTTCAGATCGGGAGACTACCCCAAATACTCCACGAGCTACGGGAAAAAAACCCAACTCGTACAAGACATGCTAGAGTAGGTGACACGACACAACTAGGCAATGCCAAGGTAGATATACCAATTGCGCTTCCCGGCCGGTGGTAACGCGTAGCGCGCAGCTACCGCCCATCTCAAGCCACACCCCCAAATCAAAAAAATCAAAAGTGGCCACCAAATCAATCCGAAAGTTAGAGTATAATATCGAAGGGATGTGCCCGATCAAAGGAGCTACCTCATTAGCTCGTCAATCGCTCCTGTTTTAGCCAGCTTATGCCAACTCACGAGAGTCGGTTCCGTGTATATACCTTAATAGAATGTCGCTACCATCCTACTTCATTCTGGAATCTCCAACGCGTACATGGTTGTTAAAGTGGTTTTCGGAATTGGCAGAGAGTATGACAACTTCCGATCCCGGTCTCTTTAACAACCAAATGTTATTATAACACCGCGGTCATTTCGATATAATTATATTTCAAAAACCGAAATGTAATATCCATTTCAAAACCATATAAATACGATATAATTTCCACTTCAAAACCAAGTTAATATGACATCATCTTTATTAGAACCCAAATCAATATAATATCATTTTTTATTTCACACGTATCCCTTTTCCAAAATCATAGAACTTTCAAATTTATACACTTCGAAACCAAGCATTTGAAATTATAAAACTTTTAACATAACATTTTGAAATTCATAACTTCGAAACATTTCATTTTCAATAAAACATTTAAATTTCAATATATTTCAAGGCTTTAAATATTCCAAAATTTCAAAACTAAATTTGATAATTTCGATTCAATAATTAAATTTTGTATTATTTAGTTCTGAAATATTTTTACATAGTAAATCACTTATCATTTAAATAAACTCGAATTACAAATAAATAAATATTCCATTCAATTTATTTATACTTGAAATATTCGTTTAATTCATCTTGAACAAAAATCCAGTTATAAAAATCATACCTTTAAAATTTCAAGTTTAATAAATTTTACATCAACTTATGGAGTTTAATTCTTAAATAAGCTCAATTTCAAGTAATTTCCCAATTTACTGTCCAATCTTAATTTATTTAAATCATTATGACCTCTATATTAAAGTATGATGCAAATACTTTACCATATTTTATTTTAATAAAATCAAACTCCATTATTAAACTTATTGTTATTAAACAAATTTATACATAGCATAAATACATGAATTTAACCATATATAAAATATTTTTTACATAATATAAAAAAAATCAATATTTATCAAACAGTATAATTCTATCCAAAACCATAGAAATCATTTTCAAAATATATATATATATATATATATATATATATATATATATATAGACCGACGGTGTCTGTATATAATTTTCTTTCCCATGGTCAAGTGATACAGATATTTATCATTTCAATCCGTAATTTAAAATAAAAATACGGTTATATACCATTCCAAACTGCAATCCCAAATGAAATAAAATTCATAACAACTTGCAGTTTATAACAGTATAAATACAACATCCATTCATCCAATATCAACCATCAACCATTTATCACAATCATCATCCAATTCAAACAATAACATCAATATAGAACAGGTAATAAATAAATGGTATTTACTGACAGTTTATATTCAATAATAAATTTAATAACACTTTAACTGGCTGTTTATATGCAATAATAAATTAAATAACAATTTAATTCATTAAATTAAATTTAACTCGAATGATGATAAAAATATGCCAAAAATCATAGATAAATTTCTAATCACATCAGAAATTAATTTAACACACATAAGAAATTTTAGAAGTTGTGAGTGGGTTAAAACGCTCACCTTTTGAATTTAAATCCAATTTAAACCCGAAATTCCAACGGTCTCATAATTCGTCCAAACTAGCGCCAAAATTTCCAGAATTCTAATCTGAACCTAGCATAGAAAATCGCACGTGAATTGGACCTCGTATGTAAAAGTTATTCGAGTTAGAACGTTTGAAATAAAAATTAATTAAATAAATAAATATAAAAGAAGAAGGCCAGAGAATGCACATGTCATCAGCCATTTGTCCCCACGTGTGAAACCCTACAGCTTTTCCCATACGCGATCGAATAGCACAAAACCCCGTCACCAACAGCACTCGTGCACATCGCTGGCCATCGCGGCGCCACCATATAGCGTCGACCTTCCGCAATCACGCCACCACCAGCGGCGACCCCCCCCCCCCCACGGCGATCGAACGTCGCAACCTATCAGAGGCCGCTAGAAAACCCTAGCTCTCTTCGAATTAAATCGGCCAATACAGTCGTTGATTCGACGAACGAACTATACCGATGAAGTCCCCATGGTCCGCTCTACAAAACCCCTAAGACAATTTGGCGATCGGTCACAGTTCATCACGACTTGATGAATGGCCGAAAATGGTTCTTCAATTTCTGGCCAAACAGAGGTTCAAATTGGAAAACGAATTATAGATCTGAGATGCGCTCGTCGAGAGCTTCAAATCAATATATAATTCGATATGTATTGAGGAGTTTGAAATTTTTGATTTGGTTTTAATTTGAATTTGCAGTTTGGGATTTAGGGTTCTGTCTGCCATTGAAAGAGGGGGAGCAAACATAAATGAACGTACAAAAATGAGGAATAAGAAATCAATTAGGGTTTGTAACAGGATATATATAGGCAAGATGAAATTAGGTTGGACCGGATCGATTAGATATACGCGTTGAATGATAAAATAGTCCGAAAAAGCCCGTTTCGAGTCCGAAACGAAATTGGGCCAACCCGTGTATCAAAATAGATGTTTTAAAATATTTTAAAATCAATGGAATAGATTTCAAGTCATAATTCCATCGTATGAAGAAGTTATGCTAAAATCAAGTTATTTCAAATTGATTTCAATTGATTTGATTTCAAGGCGTTTCGAGTCCGTACAATCAAACGATAAGTCCAATCATTACGAAACTTGAAACCCTACAATAATTCACCGTTACGGATCCGATGAAATAGGTTTCGTCGAAATCCAAGTCAATAGCCAAAATGGCTATTTTCCAGTTAATTAAATAATTTAATTAATCACGTCTTCAAATTTAAATTCTATAATCAACAAATCTCATCATTTTTGATTTCTTAAACCTTCCCAATAATTTAGGCAAGATCAGATATCCAATTTAAGTTAAAAAATTTACCCATCATCGTACTAAATTTCGAATTTAAATAAATTCACTAATTGTCAATTGAAATTCCAATAATCCATTTATTTGATTTTTAATCTTATTATGAATCAATTATTAACTTACAATTTCTATCATTTCTGATTACAATTAAACTTCTTATTTATTTACCAAAATTTCCATATCAATCAAATAAGGATTTATTGCAAAATTTATAGTGTTTACCTTCAATTTAAGTAAATTCAATAAATTATAAAATTTTATTTCAATTAAATTTATACCATTCGTATTCAATCTCTTTATTCAATCAATCATCATCTTATGTATAGATTTAACATTAGTATATATCCAATTACCCTAATAATTTTACAGTTATCAACTAAATTCCTATTAATGTAGTTTTTAATTACGTTTAATCGCAATGGATTCAGATCTAATCCAATAGATTAAATAAATGGGTAAACAATTAATGTAACAACCCGCATATTTTACGATTATATATTTAAATGTTTTATTTAAACATAGCGTCGTTAGTCGAATTTAGGTCCGAAAAGTTACTTTTTGCAAATGGCCGAATTGGAACTCGAAACCATTTCCATTGATTCCAAAATGACGTTTGTGATATTTTTGAGTATAAGCTTTGATATGTTTGGAGTAAGTCGAATTTTGCTCTTTGCTAAGTAGGCTTTTGGGTTTGGGTTTCACCCAAACTATTCTATAAACCAACTCAGCCCTTTCTCTCCTTCCATTCACACATTTTCATTTCTTAAGCTTAAGCAAAACTGAAATGGGGGAAGAGAATGGGAAATAGAAATTCAAGCCCTAGTTTACCTTGCAAACTTGAATTCTTGCTACAAAATCAAAGAGAAGCTATTGGTAAGCCTCCTCTTCATCTTCTTCAACTCTTTCTCCTTAAATTTCAGAAAATTTCTCAAGCCTAACTTAGGAAAATACTTGTTTTGACCTTAGATTGAAGCTAGTAGAGTTGAAGTGGAGAGTGGTTGGTTGTTTTCTTTGCTATTGAGCTTCTCTATTCTTGTTTTGAATTAAAAGGTGAGTTTTGAACTCACATCTACTTCTCTTGAGATTATTGATGTTAGGTGAGATTTTTATCTCACATCTACGTTTACAACTATGTTGGATTGTTAGGTATTAGTTCCTAACACTTATTCATGTTCGTTTACCTTTGGTTTGAATTGAATTGGTGAACATTTCACTTTTTGGTGGTTTGGAGTCAAATCCTTGAAAATCATAACTTTGATGTTTGATCATGTTTTTGGTGGTGAACCGGAGTCAATGGTGTTGGGTTATCGATTGGCAAAAGCCCTTTAAGTCCATTGCTCGACAGGTTGCAAATGGGGTGAGTTTGCTCCTCCATTTGCTAGGCTGGAAAGCATTTCCAGCTACAGCCAGTCGACTGACCCCCTGCAGTCAGTCAACTGACTGCAGAGTTTAAAAACTCTCAGGTTATGATTCAGTCGACTGATTATAGTAGGCCAGTCGACTGACCTGCTTCATTTTGTCCAGTGTGCCATTTGTTTGTGATTTCCACTTTTATCGATTTAAATTGATTCCAATTAGTGTTTATGCATATTTGACCTTGATGATTTCTTTTTTTACTTCATCAACGGGTTTTATAAAATAATCTCCAAATTGCATTAAAAGCTCGTTTCTCTAATTTATAAATTCTATTTAAAACGCACACACACAATTTCGCACTCCGAGCGGAGTGGAAAGGAGATTAAATGGTTAGGTAAAACACGGACCATGAATCAATGTGTTTATCTCTCCGATTAATCCCCGACCTATTCGATTGATTGTTTTGACCTTTTGGTCTGGTTTACCGATGAGATTAGGTAAACTTTGTACTGCTTTGAGTGTGAAATTAACTAACGGATAGTAAACCGTTTAGTGCGAACGAGTGGTTATGGGACTCACGTTACCACTTTTCGGATTCCTTTTTGAGAGCTATGACACATTCTGCCAGTTAGTGGTGTCCAGTACTGGGCCTCCGGACCTTCACCACTACGGTTTGTTGCCTTTGGGATAGTGTCTTCGGACTGTCTCCTTCAGGTTTGTTGCCTTCGGGTATTGTAACAACCCGCATATTTATCGAGTTTGTATTTAAATATTTTATTTAAATATTAACTCGTTAATCGGATTTTGGTCCGAAAAGCTACTTTTTGCAAATGATCAAATTAGGACTCGAGACCACTTCCATTGAGTTCGAAATGTCGTTTACAACTTTTTTAAGTATAAACATCGATAGGTTTGGAGTTAGTGAAATTTCACTAACTTTTCCCGCTTTGGACTTTGGGTTAGTTTAGCCTATTAAGCCCAAGTTCCAACCCTCTTCTCCTCACTCTTCATAAATTTCCTAACTAATCAAGCTTGGGCATTAATGGTGGAGGGAATGGGAAATTAAAATTCCAAAACTCAAATTCAATTGCAATCCATCTTTCTACTCCAAATTCAAGAAGAAGACATTGGATTCAAGCTTCTTGTGCTTAGATAGAAGAAGGATTGACTCTTGCTTGCTTAAAACTTCATTTTCATTGATATTTGGTGCAAAGGTGAGATTTTTATCTCACAATTCTAGCCTATAACTATATTGGACTGTTGGGAATGATTCCCTATCATTTTTGCATGCATGTTAGCATTTGGTTTGGATTGGATTGGCGAAAAACTCCAATTTTTAGCGTTTTGGTGAATTTTCTGCACTTAGGTCGTTCTGGCCATTTTTAGGTCGTTCGGAGTTAAGTCGTTCGTCCATGGGTCGTGAGTCGTTCACGAGTTAACTTTAGGTTGTTCTGGAAGAATTGGCACTTCGGAATTAGGTCGCTCACGAGTTAAGCCTTAAGTCGTAGGTCGCTCACGAGTTAGGCCTTAAGCCGTAGGTCGCTCGCGAGTTAAGCTTTAAGTCTTAGGTCGTTTCCGACCTATAAGGTCTAGGCAAACCTTAGGTCGCTCGTCCACTAAGTCGGCCTGTTTTATCTCGTAGGTCGTCTCCGACCTAAGCTCCTGATAAGTCGTTCGAGTTAGGTCGTTGGGCCATTTACCTTAGGTCGCTCGTCCACTAAGTCGGCCTGGTTTATCTCGTAGGTCGTCTCCGACCTAAGCTCCTGATAAGTCGTTCGAGTTAGGTCGTTGGACCATTTACCTTAGGTCGCTCGTCCACTAAGTCGGCCTGGTTTATCTCGTAGGTAGTCTCCGACCTAAGCTCCTGATAAGTCGTTCGAGTTAGGTCGTTGGACCATTTACCTTAGGTCACTCGTCCACTAAGTCGGCCTGGTTTATCTCGTAGGTCGTCTCCGACCTAAGCTCCAGATAAGTCGTTCGAGTTAGGTCGTTGGACCATTTACCTTAGGTCGCTCGACTCTGTTAAGTCGTAGGTCGTTAGACCTTAGGTCGCTCGACTCTGTTAAGTCGTAGGTCGTTAGACCTTAGGTCGTTCGCCTTCCTTAAGTCGCTCGACCCCTCCACACTAGGTCGCTCGGCTTGCTTGAGTCGTAGGTCGTTGGACCTTAAGTCGCTTGCCTCCCTTAACTCCAGTTAGGTCGCTCGGCCATTGTGTTAGGCCGCGTGAACCCTTAGGTCGTTAGACCTCATTTTGCTTTAGGTCGTAGGCCGCTTGTCTTCACTTAGGTCGTACCGTTTTGGACGGGGCGCTGCCCCCTGGACCACCTTGGGGGGTTGCCACCCCCCCTGGAACCCCCCTCCGTAGGGGATCTTATCTAAAAAACATTGAGCTGATTTCCTTGGATTTTATTCACATCTCCGTATGCGATTTTTGTGACTGATTGTTTCTACAATTGCTTCTGTGTTTTGTCACTTTATAATATAAAGGTTTCAATACTAGTAGTAAATATCAAAACTCTTTTAACAAACAATTTCAACTCTATTTTCAATAACAAAGCTCTTTTCTTAAACCGTTTTCCAATCTATTAGTATATACAAACCTTTACCTCACTCGGATGAGAAATCTAATTAAACGACTTAGTAAAACAAGTGGTATGAAACGCTTGCGTTCACTTCGTCGGTTAATTCTTGGACTTGTTCGATTGAACCTCTTGTGACAATTTTATTAGTGAAGATTTACAGTTTGTTCGTAAATATTTAAGTTAAGCAAGTAGTTATGGGACATGAAGCTAAACTTCTATATTTACTAGCTTAGTGTAATTGACACTTCTCGTTGATCATGACGATCATTCTGATGATTTAGACTAGCAACTGTGCGATGTCTCTTGTTGCGAGGTTAGACTAGACACCACTTGTGTGATTCCACTCACACATACCTTTTTGCTTTTTGGTTAGTCTGGACCTTAATCTGTGTGATTCCATTCACACATGTAGGGTAGCTCCCCTTGGTCTTCGGACCGTCATGTGATAGGCCTCTTTCTCTTTTCTATGATTTCTGGACTTCTTGCATTGATTTCTAGAATTTATGTCATTGACTTGTTATGAGTACAAGTTTGGGGTATGATGCCCTTTCCGAATCTTTGAGAAGATTCTTGTGATATTGATTATCTCTTATTGATTGATCTTCTGTTGATCATTATTTACATACTTATAGTGGTATGTCGGTATGGATGTTTATGTTTATGCCATATCTTTTATGTTATATCATGTCATCTGATATTTATAGCTAGACTGACCCGTTTATTATTTTCTTAAATAATACTCGGGTCAGACCGAGATGTTACAGGTGCTTCTGCTTGACTTCTTCCCAGGGATTCATCACTCTGACTTTTGGCTAACTGTTTAGATTAGCAGTTTTTTGTTGTATACACTTGAGATATAGACTCATAGTTGTTCTTTTGTATAGCACGTGTTGCTATTCTTTTGTATTATCGTGGATCTTACTGACCACTACTCTGATGTACACTTTCATGTGTTAGTTATATATTCATATCTTCTTCCGCATTTGTGATATGGATATCTGTGACTGATTTGTGATATGATTATTTCTATGTTTGTTTCCGAAGATTATTTATAGCCACCGTGTGATAAGCAATTACATGGATGGTCGCTCCTCAACAGCCTTATTCTCCGTGCTAGTTGACAGCACTACTCCGGAGTGTTCTTGGCTAGCGTGGGTATAGAGGTGGGGCGTCACGGCTTGGTATCAGAGCCAAACTTCGGAACAATGTAGAATAACTTAACAAGGATCATCGTCCTAGGTCTATCTTAGGAGTCATACCATAGGATTAATTCGAGTCTTCGTACCGATTCATCCTATTTCCTTTATGATTCCTTGTTTTATCTATCAAGATTGCTTGATGTTCATTGGTAAATAACCTTCTTCTTTCTTTCTTTAAGGAAGAGAATGTCTAGACCAGGCCGTCCCAGAACTGGATCATCTGGTGCTGCTCCTCCGGATGGAGTTTTTATGACTGCTTAACAGCTTCTTGATTTAGTAACTAATGCTCAAGCAGCTGGAGCTAACCCGGAACCTACTCCCCCAAAGTCGGGATTTGCACGCTTGTGTAGCGATTACACCAACTTGGGTGGGAAGCCCTTCAAAGGTTCGGAAAATATCATCGAGCTCCAGGCTTGGTTAAAATCATGCGATCGAATCTTTTCTCGCATGAATCTTATCGATCTCCACCGCGTTCAGGTGGCTTCCAGCATGCTCCAGGAGAGAGCATTGGACTGGTACGAACTCCTTATTTCAGAAATTAATGAAGCGGATCTCACCTGGGAGCAATTTCAGGGACGCTTCGAGTTAAAGTTTGTACCAGAAGCTGGGAAAGTAACCTTGGCTCGACGTTTTATAGACCTTGTTCAAGGTCAATCCTCTGTGACTGATTATGTCGCAGCCTTCGAGTCGCTTTCCAAATATGGGGTTGAATACATCAACACCCCATTGAAGAAGAACCAGAGGTTCGTTTATGGCTTAAATAAGAATCTTAAGAAGCCACTGCTCCTGAAACTAGAAGTCGCATTTGATCAACTCGTCGATATCGCTCTTCGTCTTGAATAGGCTGATAGAGAGAGTGATGTTGAAGTGGAAGGCGCTAAACCAAACTTCAACAACAAGAAGAGGCCAAACAAATTCAAGGGTCCTTATCCCAACAAAAAGGTTAAGCAGGCAACCCCTGCGGCAAAGTCTCCTTCTCCTAGTGGTGCGAGTTGCTTCAACTGTGGGTCTGGGGATCATTATGCGAATAAGTGCTCTAGGCCCAAATCTTGTCGCTATTGTAAGAGCCCGGATCATTACATACATCAATGCCTCAAGCGTAAAGGCAAGAAGGAAGGAAAGTTGAATGTGGCTCAAGCCCCTGGCAACACATCTCGTGGCCAAGGTATTTCTCATTCCATTCTTGATGGTATTATTTTATTTCATGATCAACCTATTAGAGTTCTCTTTGATACGGGTGCATCCCATTCTTTTATATCAAAGGAACTGGTAGACACTTTTTCCTTAAGTGTTACTGCATTGATGACTTCTCTTAAAATTGCGAATCCTGTTGGTGAATCCGCAACTCTTAGTTTGCTTTGTAAAGATGTGGAGATTATTTTTTGCGATTTTTCTTTCCCAGCCGATTTGCATGTCATGCGTTACTTAGGCTTTGGAATAATTTTGGGAATGGATTGGCTTAACCGTTATCAAGCCCATATCCTATGTCCTGAACGGGCTATTCATCTCCGACATCCACTATCTGTTAATCAGATTTCTGTTAATCTTAAAGATTCAGAATCCTGTTTGGTGGCATCTTTATATTCTTTAAATCCTCGTGATAACGATGATGATGATGAAGATGATATTATTTCTCGTATTCATGTTGTTCGTGAATTTTCCGACATATTCGAGCCCGTTTTAGGTTTGCCACCTAAACGAGCAATTGAGTTCAGAATTAATCTTGTTTCTGGAGCTCAACCTATTACTCGTCCTCCTTATCGCATGTCCAATAAGGAAAATGAGGAGATGCGTAAACAATTATCTGAGTTGGAGACGAGGCAATTTATTCGCTCGAGTTCCTCGCCTTAGGGAGCTTCGGCTATTTTCGTAAAGAAATCCGATGGTACTCTGAGGCTCTGCGTTGATTATCGCAAGCTTAACGATTTTACTATTAAAAATAAATATCCTTTACCTCGGATTGATGATCTATTCGATCAGCTTAGTGGTGCTAAGGTCTTTTCACAATTGGACTTGGCTACCGGTTTCCATCAGCTTCGTATCGCTGAGGATAGCATTCCTTTGACATCATTCCGTACTCGATATGGATCTTATGAATGGCTTGTTATGCCATTTGGGTTAACGAATGCTCCAGCTTATTTCGTTGACCTCATGAATCGAGTTTTCAAAGATTTCCTCGATCGGTTTGTTCTCATATTCATTGATGATATTCTAGTGTATTCAAAAACCGAGGAGGAACATGAGAAACATCTTCGGATTGTATTGGAAACACTTAGGAGTAATCAATTAAAGGCAAAATTTTCTAAATGCCACTTTTGGCAATCTCGTGTGAAGTTTCTCGGTCATATTATTTCCGAATCCGGGATATCCGTGGATCCTTCAAAGATCGAAGCGATTCAAGATTGGAAGAGACCGGAGAGTGTGACAGAGATTCGTAGTTTTCTCGGATTGGCGGGCTATTACCGTCGTTTTATTAAAGACTTTTCTAAGATTGTCGTGCCTCTTACTGGCTTGACTAAGAAGGGAGTTAAATACATTTGGTCGGACAAATGTGAAGCCTCTTTTCAGAAATTGAAAGAACTCCTTTCCGATGCTCCTATTCTTGTTATTCCCGAGGGGAATCAAGATTTTGTTGTTTATACCGATGCTAGTCACGTTGGTTTGGGTGCCGTTCTTATGCAAAAAGAACGTGTTGTTGCTTATGCTTCTAGGCAATTGAAGTCGGCCGAGACTAGATATGCCACACATGATCTAGAGCTCGCGGCTATTGTTTTCGCCCTTCGAATGTGGCGTCATTATCTATTGGGAGATAAATTTATTCTTTACACGGATCATAAGTCTTTGAAATATTTATTTTCTCAAAAAGAACTTAATTTACGTCAACAGCGTTGGCTCGAGTTCCTTGCACCTTATGATCTTGATATTCTTTATACCCCCGGTAAGGGTAATCGTGTCGCCGATGCTCTTAGCCGTAAGCAACAAGCAGTTGTTTCTATGATGATATCCGAATGGAACGATCTCGAGATCTTATCCACTTGTGAGATTCGAGTGCGCGTATCCGATTTATGCTCATCGCTTGTTTTATGTAGCCTTGAGGCTCATCCTTCTCTTTTAGACCGCATTCTTGAAGCTCAAGGGCTAGATTCTGAATTGGCTCTTCTTGGCAAAAATGTTAAGGATAAAATTGATATTGAAGGTTTGAAAGACTTTGATATTGATTCTCGTGGCGGCATTCGAAAATTTGGTAGACTTATCATACCAAATATTGGAGATCTTCGTAAAGATATTTTAGAAGATTCCCATCGTTCTAAATTCACCATTCATCCCGGTAGTAGTAAAATGTACGCTGATATGAAGCGACTTTATTATTGGGAGGGAATGAAATCTGATATTGCTAACTTTTTTAAGTGTTGCATGACTTGCCAACTTGTCAAGGCCGAACATCAAAGGCTTGGTGGGTTATTGCAACCTTTAGAAATTCCAATTTGGAAGTGGGATCAAATTTCCATGGACTTTATAGATGGCCTTCCCCGTTCTCGTTCGGGTCATGATAGCTTATGGGTGATTGTTGATAGACTTACTAAATCCGCCCATTTTATTCCTGTTCGGTCTAACCGAACCGTTCCTCTTTTGGCCAAACTATTTGTCAAGGAAATTGTAAAATTGCATGGAGTTCCTACTTCTATTGTTAGCGATCGTGATCCATTGTTTACTAGTGGATTTTGGAAGAGTCTTCAAAAAGCTTTAGGAACGAAGCTTAATTTTAGCACCGCTTATCACCCCCAGTCCGATGGACAAACCGAGCGTGTGAATCAAACTCTTGAAGATCTTCTTCGTTCTTGTGTGCTTGATTTTGGTGGAAGTTGGGAAGACCATATTTCACTTGCTGAATTTTCCTATAATAATAGCTTCCAATCTAGTATTGGTATGGCACCTTTCGAGGCTCTCTACGGAAGGCCATGCCGATCTCCTTCTTGTTGGCTTGAGGCCGGTGAGAAGCTGGTTTTAGGTCCAGATTTTATTCGTGATTCCACGGAAAAGATTGAACTTATTCGACATAGGATGAAAGAAGCCCAGAGTAGACAAAAATCCTATGCCGATAATCGAAGAAGGAAATTAGAATTTTCTGTTGGGGATCCTGTTTTTATTTGTGTTTCACCTATGAAGGGTGTTGTACGTTTCAGTCGATCGGGGAAGTTAGCGCCTCGATATATTGGGCCATTTCCTATCACTGAACGTATTGGTTCCATGGCTTATCGCCTTGCATTGCCGGCTCAGTTTTCTGCTATGCATGATGTATTTCACGTTTCTCAATTACGGAAATGCCTTCGGGATTCCGATTCTATTCTTGCGCCTGCTGTTGTGGAAGAAATTGAAGTTTCGCCGAATTTAACTTATGAGCAGCATCCTATTCGAATTATAGCTTCTGAGGTTAAACGACTTCGAAATAAAGATGTTCCGCTTGTGAAGGTTCAATGGTCCTCAAATCCTAAGGATTGTTCTTGGGAATCCAGAGAATTCATCGAGCGTACACATCCGGACTTGCTTGCTCCTGCTCCTTGAGGTGAACTTCTTATTTCAAAATTCCTCTTGTGTTAATATGCTTTTATGGTTGTTACTTTTTATTTCCATCTTATATATATTGCGAGGACGCAATTTCTTTAAGGAGGGGAGTCTGTAACAACCCGCATATTTATCGAGTTTGTATTTAAATATTTTATTTAAATATTAACTCGTTAATCGGATTTTGGTCCGAAAAGCTACTTTTTGCAAATGATCAAATTAGGACTCGAGACCACTTCCATTGAGTTTGAAATGTCGTTTACAACTTTTTTAAGTATAAACATCGATAGGTTTGGAGTTAGTGAAATTTCACTAACTTTTCCCGCTTTGGACTTTGGGTTAGTTTAGCCTATTAAGCCCAAGTTCCAACCCTCTTCTCCTCACTCTTCATAAATTTCCTAACTAATCAAGCTTTGGCATTAATGGTGGAGGGAATGGGAAATTAAAATTCCAAAACTCAAATTCAATTGCAATCCATCTTTCTACTCCAAATTCAAGAAGAAGACATTGGATTCAAGCTTCTTGTGCTTAGATAGAAGAAGGATTGATTCTTGCTTGCTTAAAACTTCATTTTCATTGATATTTGGTGCAAAGGTGAGATTTTTATCTCACAATTCTAGCCTATAACTATATTGGACTGTTGGGAATGATTCCCTATCATTTTTGCATGCATGTTAGCATTTGGTTTGGATTGGATTGGCGAAAATCTCCAATTTTTAGCGTTTTGGTGAATTTTCTACACTTAGGTCGTTCTGGCCATTTTTAGGTCGTTCGGAGTTAAGTCGTTCGTCCATGGGTCGTGAGTCGTTCACGAGTTAACTTTAGGTCGTTCTGGAAGAATTGGCACTTCGGAATTAGGTCGCTCATGAGTTAAGCCTTAAGTCGTAGGTCGCTCACGAGTTAGGCCTTAAGCCGTAGGTCGCTCGCGAGTTAAGCTTTAAGTCTTAGGTCGTTTCCGACCTATAATCTCTAGGCAAACCTTAGGTCGCTCGTCCACTAAGTCGGCCTGGTTTATCTCGTAGGTCGTCTCCGACCTAAGCTCCTGATAAGTCGTTCGAGTTAGGTCGTTGGGCCATTTACCTTAGGTCGCTCGTCCACTAAGTCGGCCTGGTTTATCTCGTAGGTCGTCTCCGACCTAAGCTCCTGATAAGTCGTTCGAGTTAGGTCGTTGGACCATTTACCTTAGGTCGCTCGTCCACTAAGTCGGCCTGGTTTATCTCGTAGGTCGTCTCCGACCTAAGCTCCTGATAAGTCGTTCGAGTTAGGTCGTTGGACCATTTACCTTAGGTCGCTCGTCCACTAAGTCGGCCTGGTTTATCTCGTAGGTCATCTCCGACCTAAGCTCCAGATAAGTCGTTCGAGTTAGGTCGTTGGACCATTTACCTTAGGTCGCTCGACTCTGTTAAGTCGTAGGTCGTTAGACCTTAGGTCGCTCGACTCTGTTAAGTCGTAGGTCGTTAGACCTTAGGTCGTTCGCCTTCCTTAAGTCGCTTGACCCCTCCACACTAGGTCGCTCGGCTTGCTTGAGTCGTAGGTCGTTGGACCTTAAGTCGCTTGCCTCCCTTAACTCCAGTTAGGTTGCTCGGCCATTGTGTTAGGCCGCGTGAACCCTTAGGTCGTTAGACCTCATTTTGCTTTAGGTCGTAGGCCGCTTGTCTTCACTTAGGTCGTACCGTTTTGGACGGGGCGCTGCCCCCTGGACCCCCGCGACCTGACCGGGCAGGTCGAACCCTGTAAGCGGTGGCGTTGCCCCCGCACCCCCACCTTGGGGGGTTGCCACCCCCCCTGGACCCCCCCTCCGTAGGGGATCTTATCTGAAAAACATTAAGCTGATTTCCATGGATTTTATTCACATCTCCGTATGCGATTTTTGTGACTGATTGTTTCTACAATTGCTTTTGTGTTTTGTCACTTTATAATATAAAGGTTTCAATACTAGTAGTAAATATCAAAACTCTTTTAACAAACAATTTCAACTCTATTTTCAATAACAAAGCTCTTTTCTTAAACCGTTTTCCAATCTATTAGTATATACAAACCTTTACCTCACTCGGATGAGAAATCTAATTAAACGACTTAGTAAAACAAGTGGTATGAAACGCTTGCGTTCACTTCGTCGGTTAATTCTTGGACTTGTTCGATTGAACCTCTTGTGACAATTTTATTAGTGAAGATTTACAGTTTGTTCGTAAATATTTAAGTTAAGCAAGTAGTTATGGGACATGAAGCTAAACTTCTATATTTACTAGCTTAGTGTAATTGACACTTCTCGTTGATCATGACGATCATTCTGATGATTTAGACTAGCAACTGTGCGATGTCTCTTGTTGCGAGGTTAGACTAGACACCACTTGTGTGATTCCACTCACACATACCTTTTTGCTTTTTGGTTAGTCTGGACCTTAATCTGTGTGATTCCATTCACACATGTGGGGTAGCTCCCCTTGGTCTTCGGACCGTCATGTGATAGGCCTCTTTCTCTTTTCTATGATTTCTGGACTTCTTGCATTGATTTCTAGAATTTATGTCATTGACTTGTTATGAGTACAAGTTTGGGGTATGATGCCTTTTCCGAATCTTTGAGAAGATTCTTGTGATATTGATTATCTCTTATTGATTGATCTTCTGTTGATCATTATTTACATACTTATAGTGGTATGTCGTTATGGATGTTTATGTTTATGCCATATCTTTTATGTTATATCATGTCATCTGATATTTATAGCTAGACTGACCCGTTTATTATTTTCTTAAATAATACTCGGGTCAGACCGAGATGTTACAGGTGCTTCTGCTTGACTTCTTCCCAGGGATTCATCACTCTGACTTTTGGCTAACTGTTTAGATTAGCAGTTTTTGTTGTATACACTTGAGATATAGACTCATAGTTGTATTCTTTTGTATAGCACGTGTTGCTATTCTTTTGTATTATCGTGGATCTTATTGACCACTACTCTGATGTACACTTTCATGTGTTAGTTATATATTCATATCTTCTTCCGCATTTGTGATATGGATATCTGTGACTGATTTGTGATATGATTATTTCTATGTTTGTTTCCGAAGATTATTTATAGCCACCGTGTGATAAGAAATTACATGGATGGTCGCTCCTCAACAGCCTTATTCTCCGTGCTAGTTGACAGCACTACTCTGGAGTGTTCTTGGCTAGCGTGGGTATAGAGGTGGGGCGTCACAGCTATGTTGCCTTCGGGTTTGTACCTTCAGGTTTGTGCCTTCGGGTTTGTTGCCATATTGTATCGCTTTCGCAGTTAGGTCTTTATGAGCCGCTCGAGTGATATGTGGGTTTGGAGTCTTCGGGCTCATGGATCCTTGTTTATACAGTACTGAGCACGTGCAAATTTTATGATGTTTCATTGATATGTATATTCCCTAGGTATCGCCCTTCGGTGTTGGTCTTTTTGAGCCGCATGATATGTAGCGATTACCTTGTGGAACTTGTGTTACCTTTATTGGTATTTGTTATTGCCTTTTTGGCTTGTTTTGGGGTATTCCTACCCTTTGTTTCTATGAGTTGCCGATGATACGAGGCTTGTTATCATATGATTCATCTTTTGATTAGATGATTGTGTTATCTCTTTCAAAGATATTTGTTATACCTTGTAACCTTGCAGGTTTATTGTTGTTCAGTTTATCTAACTGATTTGTTCAGCTAGACTGACCCATGTATCTTATACTCGGGTCAGACCGAGATGTTTCAGGTTAGGTGCTCTTGGACATAGCCTATTTTGCTTCCGCATGGACTATTCAGCTTGCTCCTTTTTGTCATAACTTTTTGTGTAGTCCTTTTTGTTGTAACTCTGATATTTATTCTTCTGGATTTGTCTGTATATTGTGGTTTGCTATACCACTTGACATGTATTATTTTGTATACTCTGTTATGTATCAATATATATGTATATGATGATCTACTGTTCTGTGATGTATATTAAATTTGAGTTGTTATATTCTGTTCTGATAGATCCTCCAACGACCTATGGTTTTGTTTTAAGTATTCATTGGGTATGTCGACCCGCTTGGTATGACTATTTTCGATGTATTCAATAAATAGTTAGAGCAAGGCTATAGATGGTCGCTCCTAACCAGCCTTATTCTCCATGTTAGTTGACAGCATTACTCTGTAGTGTCCTTGGCTAGCGTGGGTACAGAGGTGGGGCGTCACAGCGTGGTATCAGAGCTCAGTTCAGAACAAAGTATGATAAACACAGAATAGAGGCACATATTACGATACATCAGAGTGTAATAAGTGATACAAATCTTTGAATCATCATGTCTCTCTATTCCTTCCACCATCAAAGGTTAGATAGAATTTGGTGAATACGTCTAGGTATGCATTTTATTCCGCAGTATTCCGTATTGAAGTATCTACCTTGTGATTAATCTTGTTCTTATCTTACTTTCAGCGTATGGCTGGAAGAGGCAGGGGACGACGTTCGGATGCAGGGCGATCTAGTGGTTCACATCCGGATGGCGTTTATATGTCTGCCGATCAGTTCTTGGAATTTTTTAGGAGCACTCAACCTCCAGTTCCTCCTCGAATTTCTCCACCTCGCAAGTCTGCCTTTGCACGCCAGTGCAGTGATTTTGCTCATCTTGGAGGAAAGCCGTTTAAAGGCTCCGAGTCTGTTCTTGAAGTCCAAGCTTGGTTTCGCACGTGCGAGCGTATCTTCTCTCCTATGGATCTTTCTGACCATGATATAGTTCTTGTAACTTCTAGCTTATTACAAGAGCGTGCTCTTGATTGGTATGAGTTTCTTGTAGCCGAAATTGATGAGTCTACTCTTTCTTGGACTCAGTTTCGGGAGCGATTTGAACTCAAGTTCGTTCCTGAATCTGAAAAGTCTTATTGACCCGTCGCTTCCTTGAGTTGAAGCAAAGGAAATCTTCTGTTTTTGAGTATGTTGCATCATTCGAGGCTTTATCTAAGTATGGTCTTGAATTCATTAGCACTTCTTATAAGAAGAATTTGAAGTTTGTTTCTGGTCTTAAGAAATATCTTAAGAAGTCTTTGTTGCTCCAGCTTAAGCTTTCTTTTGAGGAGTTAGTTGATTCGGCACTTCATCTCGAGACCGTCGAGAAGGAGTGTGATAGTGATGTTGAGGTTGAGGTTTCTAAGAACCCCAACAAGAAGCAGTTTCCATTTCAGAAGAGGTCTTTTCCTTCTAAGAAGAAAAAGACTGGTGGTTCTAGCTCTCAGCCTCAGCCTTCTGGAACACCTTTCGTCCGGAAGTGTTTCAATTGTGGTTCTCTTGATCATATTATTCGAGCTTGTCCTAAGCCTCTCTTCTGCCGCTATTGCAAGAAAGAAGGTCATCATGTTTCCACTTACCCTACTGTTCCGGCTGGTGCCAAGTCTAGCAAGCTTTATGCTGCTAAGGCTTCTGAAGGTCCCTCTCAGCCCAAAGGTATATCTCCACCCATTTTGGAAGGTTCTATTTTATTTCATCATCATAGTATACGAATTCTTTTCGATACGGGTGCATCACATTCTTTCATATCGAAAAAGCTCGTTGATGATTTATCTTTGGATGTTTCTTGTTTGGTTACTTCTTTAAGGATTACGAATCCTATTGGGGGATCCGCGACCCTTAGCTTGCTTTGTGATGATGTCAAGATTGTTTTATGTGGCTTTTCTTTTCGTGCGAATCTGCATGTTATTTCTTGTCTGGGATTTGATTTGATTTTGGGTATGGACTGGCTAGTAAGATATGATGCCAGAATTATTTGTTCGGAGAGAATTATATATCTTCGACATCCGGATTTTCCTACTCAGTTATCTCTTATTCTTCGGAATGTGGATAATTTCGAAATGGCTTTTTGTTCTCTTAATTCGCGAGATGATGATGACATATCTCGTATTCCTGTTGCTTGTGACTTTTTTGATGTTTTTGAACCTGTTTCGGGTTTGCCACCCAAGCGGGCAATTGAGTTCCGCATTGATCTCATTCCAGGCGCGCAGCCAGTTAGTCGTCCTCCCACGAGGAAGTCTATAAGGGAAAATGAGGAACTCAAGAAGCAGCTTTTAGAGCTTGAGTCCAAGCAGTTGATTCGGTCCAGTTTTTCTCTATGGGGATCCGCGGTCATCTTCGTAAAGAAGTCCGATGGAACTCTTAGGCTTTGCATTGACTATCGCAAGCTTAACGAGTTAACCATCAAAAATAGGTATCCATTGCCTAGGATCGATGATATGTTCGATCTATTGAGTGGTGCTAAAGTCTTTTCTCAGCTTGACCTTGCCACGGGTTTTCATCAGTTACGAGTCGCGGAGGATAGCATACCTTTTACCGCTTTCCGCACTCGTTATGGTTCTTTTGAGTGGCTCGTTATGCCGTTCGGGTTGACGAACGCTCCTGCTTTCTTTGTCGATCTCATGAATCGAGTATTCCAGGAATATCTCAATAAGTTCGTCCTTGTCTTCATTGATGATATCCTTGTTTACTCTAAGTCTGAAGCCGAGCATGCGAATCACTTGAGAATTGTCTTGAGTACCCTCCGTCACCATCAGCTTAGAGCCAAATTCTCCAAATGCCATTTTTGGGAGAATAGGGTTAAGTTCTTAGGCCATGTTATATCTTCCGATGGCATTTCTGTCGATCCCTCAAAGATCGAAGCCATCCAGAATTGGAAGAGGCCTGAGAGTGTTCATGAGATTCGTAGTTTCCTTGGATTGGCGGGTTATTATCGTTGGTTCATTAAGGATTTTTCCCGGGTTGTGCTTCCTCTCGCCAGCCTTACTCGGAAAGGCATTCGTTTTATTTGGTCCGACAAGTGTGAAGCTTCCTTTCAGACATTAAAGGAACTTCTCACTAATGCTCCTACTCTTGTGGTTCCCGAGGGGAATCATGATCTTATTGTCTACACCGATGCTTGTGGTAGTGGTCTCGGTGTTGTTCTTATGCAGAAGGGTCGGGTAGTTGCTTATGCTTCTAGGAAACTGCGTCCGAATGAAGTTCGCTATGCCACTCATGATCTTGAGTTAGCCGCCACTGTCTTTGCCTTGAAGATTTGGCGACACTATTTATTAGGTGAGCGCTTCATTCTTTATGCCGATCATAAATCTTTGAAGTATTTGTTTACTCAGAAGGAACTCAATATGAGACAACAGCGTTGGCTCGAGTTTCTTGCTTCCTATGACTTTGATATCCAGTATACCCCTGGAAAGGGTAATCGTGTTGCTGATGCGCTTAGTCGCAAACATTCGGCTGTTGTTTCTATGATGCTTGTCGAATGGGATATTCTTGAGACTCTATCTTTTTGTGAAATTCGTGATCGAGGTTCATCTTCTGATTCTTCTATCCTATTATTTAGTTTGGGAGCTTGACCTATTTTGTTGGATCATATTGCCGATGCCCGGCGGCGTGATCCTGATTTGTTGCATCTTATTCAGCTTTGTGAGTCTGGATCCTGTGATGAGGCGTTGCGGGATTTCAGCATTGATTCTCATGGGTGTCTTCGCAAGAAGAACCGTCTTTTTATGCCTTCTGATTTTTCACTTAGGCATGACATTCTTGATGACTGTCACCGTTCTAAGTATGCCATTCATCTTGGTAGTAGTAAGATGTATGCCGATATGCGTCGTCTTTATTATTGGGAAGGCATGAAGCGCGATATGGCGAGTTCTGTGAGTAATTGCATAACTTGTCAGCGTATTAAGGCTGACCATCAGCGTCCTTCTAGTCTTCTTTAGCCTCTAGAGGTTCCATTGTGGAAATGGGATCAGATTTCTATGGATTTCATTGATGGCCTTCCTCGTTCGAGATGGGCCATTCTAGCATTTGGGTTATTGTTGATCGCCTCACCAAGTCTGTTCATTTCGTTCCTATTAAGTCTAATAGGACTGCTTCGCATTTGGCTAAGTTTTATGTCAAGGAAATCGTGAGACTTCACGGTGTTCCTAGTTCTATTGTGAGTGATCGTGATCCTTTATTCACGAGTCATTTTTGGAAGAGTCTTCAGCAAGCTTTGGGAACAAAGCTTAATTTTAGTACAACTTATCATCCGCAGTCTGACGGACGGACTGAACGGGTGAATCGTATCTTGGAAGATCTTCTCTGTATTTGTATTTTTGATTTCGGTGGTAGTTGGGAGGATCATCTACCTCTTGTAGAGTTCTCCTACAACAATAGTTTTCAGTCTAGTATCGGTATGGCTCCTTTCAAAGCCTTATACGGAAGGCCATGTCGATCACCTTCATGTTGGTTGGAATCTGGAGAGAAGCTTATTCTTGGTCCAGATTTTGTTCGTGATTCTTCCGAAAAGATTGATCTTATCCGGTTGAGAATGAAAGAGGCACAGAGTCGCCAGAAATCCTACGCGGACAGCCGTAGGAGGCCTCTCAAGTTCTCGATCTGTGATGTTGTCTTTATTCGTGTTTCTCCTTTGAAAGGGGTTATGCATTTCAGTACGACTGGGAAATTGGCTCCTCGCTATACAGGAACATTTTCTATTACTGAACGTATTGGCCCTGTGGCTTATAGAGTTTCACTTCCTACTCATTTATCTGGCATTCATGACGTGTTTCATGTCTCGCAACTTCGGAAGTGTCTTCGGGAATCGGATTCTGTTATTGATTCTTCTGATTTGCTTGAGCTTGAGATCTCACCAGACTTATCTATTGTATAGCAGCCTATTCACGTACTTGACATGGAGGTGCGACACCTTCAAAATAAGGACGTGCCGCTCATTAAAGTTCAATGGTCCGCTAATCCCAATGACTGTACTTGGGAAACCAGAGAGTTTATTGAGCGATCCTATCCGGGTTTTCTATCTTTGCTTGGAAACGGTGAGCATATCTTTTCATCTCAAGCTTATTTTCTTTTCTTTTGAATGTTGTATGTATGTAGTTGTTACAAGTATCGTCTCTAGGAATTGCGGGGATGCAATTTTGTTAAGAGGGGAGATCTATAACAACCCGCATATTTAACGATTATATATTTAAATGTTTTATTTAAATATGGCGTCGTTAGTCGGATTTAGGTCCGAAAAGTTACTTATTGCAAATGGCCGAATTGGAACTCGAAACCATTTCCATTGATTCCAAAATGACGTTTGTGATCTTTTTGAGTATAAGCTTTGATATGTTTGGAGTAAGTCGAATTTTGCTATTTGCTAAGTAGGCTTTTGGGTTTGGGTTTCACCCAAACTATTCCATAAACCAACTTAGCCCTTTCTCTCCTTCCATTCACACATTTGCATTTCTTAAGCTTAAGTAAAACTGAAATGGGGGAAGAGAATGGGAAATAGAAATTCCAAGCCCTAGTTTACCTTGCAAACTTGAATTCTTGCTCCAAAATCAAAGAGAAGCTATTGGTAAGCCTCCTCTTCATCTTCTCCAACTCTTTCTCCTTCAATTTCAGAAAATTTCCCAAACCTAACTTAGAAAAATACTTGTTTTGACCTTAGATTGAAGCTAGTAGAGTTGAAGTGGAGAGCGGTTGGTTGTTTTCTTGGCTATTGAGCTTCTCTATTCTTGTTTTGAATTAAAAGGTGAGTTTTGAACTCACATCTACTTCTCTTGAGATTATTGATGTTTGGTGAGATTTTTATCTCACATCTATGTTTACAACTATGTTGGATTGTTAAGTATAAGTTCCTAACACTTATTCATGTGCATTTGCCTTTGGTTTGAATTGAATTGGTGAACATTTCACTTTTTGGTGTTTTGGAGTCAAATCCTTGAAAATCATAACTTTGATGTTTGATCATGTTTTTGGTGGTGAATCGGAGTCAATGGTGTTGGGTTATCGATTGGCAAAAGCCCCTTAAGTCCATTGCTCGACAGGTTGCAAATGGGGTGAGTTTGCTCCTCCATTTGCTAGGCTGGAAAACATTTCCAGCTACAGCCAGTCGACTGACCCCCTGCAGTCAGTCGACTGACTGTAGAGTTTAAAAACTCTCGGGTTATGGTTCAGTCGACTGACTGTAGTAGTCCAGTCGACTGACCTGCTTTATTTTGTCCAGTGTGCCTATTTGTTTGTGATTTCCACTTTTATCGATTTAAATTGATTCCAATTAGTGGTTTATGCATATTTGACCTTGATGGTTTCTTTTTTTACTTCATCCACGGGTTTTATAAAATAATCTTCAAATTGCATTAAAAGCTCGTTTCTCTAATTTATAAATTCTATTTGAAACGCGCACACACAATTTCGCACTTCGAGCGGAGTGGAAAGGAGATTAAATGGTTAGGTGAAATATGGACCATGAATCCATGTGTTTATCTCTCTGATTAATCCCCGACCTATTCGATTGATTATTTTGACCTTTTGGTCTGGTTTACCGATGAGATGAGGTAAACTTTGTACTGCTTTGAGTGTGAAATTAACTAACGGATAGTAAACCGTTTAGTATGAACGAGTGGTTAAGGGACTCATGTTAACACTTTTTGGATTCCTTTTTGAGAGTTATGACACATTCTGCCAGTTAGTGGTGTCCAGTACTGGGCCTTCGGACCTTCACCACTACGGTTTGTTGCCTTTCGGATAGTGTCTTCGGACTGTCTCCTTCAGGTTTGTTGCCTTCGGGTATGTTGCCTTCGGGTTTGTACCTTCGGGTTTGTGCCTTCGGGTTTGTTGCCCTATTGTATCGCTTTCGGAGTTAGGTCTTTTTGAGTCGCTCGAGTGATATTTGAGTTTGGAGTCTTCGGGCTCATGGATCCTTGTTTATACAGTACTGAGCACGTGCAAATTTTATGATGTTTCATTGATATGTATATTCCCTAGGTATCGCCCTTCGGTGTTGGTCTTTTTGAGTCGCATGATATGTAGCGATTACCTTGTGGAACTTGTGTTACCTTTATTGGTATTTGTTATTGCCTTTTTGGCTTGTTTTGGGGTATTCCTAGCCTTTGTGTAACGACCCGTATAAATTCGATGCTTAAAATGAATTAAATTAATAAGATTTTAAATTTAAATTTAGAGAGAAATAAAAATATTATTAATTTATATGAAAGAAAATATTGAAATTTGATGTGTCAAGGGAAATTAAAATTTACAAATTTAATTTTATATTTCAATTAATTGGAATAGTGAAAATTTGTGCATTTGGATATAAAGTTAAATAAGTAAATAAAGGCAAGTATTGAATTCATCAATGAAATAAATTATTTATTTATGAAGATTGAATGTAAATGGAGGTAATAAAGTAATGCAGGACAATAAATAATTTATTTAGTACAATTCCTTTTTTTTATTTGTAAACTATTGTAAGGTGTTAATTAATTGAAATGTGAAAATTAGGAAATAGATCCAAATTTATGTTAGACAATGAATTGCAATAATAAAAGTTAATAAATTAATGGATTTAATGGAATACAATTCACTCAGAAAGTGAATATAAGTGAATGTAGAAAAATGAATAGGAAATGCTAATTTACTCATAGAGTGATGGTTGATGTAAAAAGGAATGGAACCTGGATGGAATAATTAATTGGATTTAGAATCTTAATTTGTATGTGAGCATTTATTTATATTGGAATATAAAAGGGTAAATTTATAGTATAAAATGTTGACATCACCTTTAAGATGATGGGTTTATAATTGATGCATAATAGGGAAATCAAATGAATGGGTTTAATTCAATAGCAATTAGCAATTAATGAATGAATAAAAAAATTAAAAGGGCATAATTGATTTCGTTAAATAAATTTTGGTAACAAATGGTAATGAATATAGATTTAACGTTGTGTGATGTATTTAAGTAATAATTGGAGAACAATGTAAATTATATCCGTGAATGGTCAATTCAATTAAACAACAAGATTTTTAAATAAATAAAGTTTTTTATTTAGGTTTCAATTTGTTAATTTATGAAGTTTAATAGGAAATCAATTGCAATAAATTGCCCTAATTTATGCAGTTAGAGGAGATTTAGATTTGCATTATAGATGGAAGTATAATCTAAATTGACAAGTAACAAACTTAAGAATAAAATTTAGAGCTAATAGGTGGCAAATTTATATAGTTGTTTATTTACGTAATGTGTACGTAAGCTTTGGTAAACCAATTTCTATCGATCCAAATCTAATAATTTGTTAATATAGATTTAAGTATAGGAGCAGTATTTATTAATTGAATTGAAGTATTGCAAAATAAATGAAATTCAACGTTTAATATTACATTATTGTAAGTAAGATAATATGTGTAAGTATTGTTAAGGTTATTCATATTTGAAAAATTTATTGAGTTATAAGGATTGATATATAAATTAATGTTGGTTTAGGATATCGTTACTTGGTGATTTATTATAGAGTAACGGGAGTGTGAACGTAAAATAATAAAAGCATAGATTTATGGTAGGACATAATTTATGGTTTTGGGAATTTAAATCCAAAGATTTATTTATTTGAGGAAATAATACGTATTAAATCTCAACTTAATATAATCAATGCAAATTTCGTAATTAAAAATAAATTGCAAGTTGGTAATTTAGGATGTTTGTGAGTAAATTTGCAGGTAAGATAATTTTTAAAGTTTTACCCATTCATATAATTTATTTAAATATATATAAATCAAATGGCAACATTGTGTTAATAATAGTCCTAAGTGAATTTGAATCCTAAAGGGGTAACAATCGTTTTAGGTTAACCGTTTATTTAATATATTAAGTCTAGACTGGTAATCGATTGAAAAAAAAAAAATTTGTTTTGTTAACGTGACTTAGTTAATAAAGAGGAATTTATATGAAATGAAGCATGCATGAGAAATGCATTATAATTCAATGTAATGTTTACCCATTAAATGTATACTAGGTTAAGTATCAAATAGAGGGAAAGAAAAGTAAATATTGAATTGATTGATGAATAAGTATTCATTGGATAGAAATTTAATGTAAAGTTGATATTAATTGTATAAAATCTATCTAAGATAATGAATTGCAATAAATTATGGGTTGATAATAAGGTGTGAATGGAAATTTGATTTGTTATATTAAATGAATGGATTCAAATTTATTGAGAAAGGTAAGTGGATATTTGGTAATAAATATAAACGGACTTCAATAGTGAATTTAGTTAATTTGAATATATAATAAATAATGATTTAATGGAAACCTATACTCTGTATATATCTATAATATTTGAGTGGAAATAATATATACTTACAAATGTGGGATTTAGAGTCTTACAACAATTATTAGGAGTGATATAATTAGTTCATTCAATTAAATTTGAAAACATTGCAATAGATGTAAATTAAGGGTTGTGTTAAATAAAGTAATAAATGGGAAATAATGTAAATGTCTTCATAGTATGGTGATTTGTAATTATTACGTTAATTTGAATTATCGTTAAGCGCGTTTGTTTATCAGATCCATCTACTCTAATTCTAACATTTCTATATAAACCCAATTATAAACCCTAGCCTCCATCTATTCTCTTTTATTTGTGCATTCATTTTCTTCAATTCTTTCTCTTCCTAAATTTGTGCAAATTTCAGATCCAATTCTATTCAAAAATCTAAAAAAAATTCAAAGTTCTCAGAAGAAAAAAAAATTATGTTGTAGTTTTCATCTACGGATCTAAGCGCAGTCTCTATTTTTGCAATAGTCGCTTGAGACAACCAGAAATCACGGTCAAACGTGTAAAATTCAAAACCCAAAAGGTTGAATTGGAGCTTTTTGATTTCTTCATCTATTTGCGAAATTGGAACATGGGTTTGGTGAGATTAGTCACTAGGGGTGCGCAGGAAACGCTGACGTGGCAAGTGGTAATAGGTAGGTTTATTTTGTTTGAATTTAATTTGATTTTGATTTTTCAAACGCGTTAATACATTTAACTTCCACATACGAACTCCGTTTCACGCGCGATTTTTTTTGTTAGGATCGTAATTAAATTCTAGATATTTTGATGCTGGTTTGGACAGATTTGGAGACCGTCGAATTTTTGGGTTTAAATCGGATTTAAATTCGATTAAAATTCAAAAGGTGAGTGTTTTAACCCACTCACAATTTCTAAAATTTGTTGTGTTTGTTAAATTAATTTTAGATATGGGTAGAAATTTTTTTATGACTGTTTGGCATGTTTTATTCACTATTTCTGTTTAAACGCATTTATTTAACATAACTGTAAATTTATTTATTTATTGCATATAAATTTGACAGTTAGAATTTATTTATTTCATATTAACTGCCATGCATAGTTATGTTAAATTTTATTTCATATTAACTGCCAGTTAAGTTTACGTTTATTTTTGCATATAAACTGCCAATTAACAGTTATTAAATTTATTTTGAGTATAAACTGATAATTGATACCATTATTTATCACCTGTTATATATTGATGATTGTTTGAAATTGGATGATGACTGCGATAAATGGATGTATGATTTGATGGATGAATGGATGATTTATTTTATTAATTGCAAGTTGCTATGCATTTCATTCATTCGGGATTGCGGTTTGAAATGATATACAACCGCATTTTATTTTAAATTGCGGATTGAAATGATAAACATCCGTATCACTTGACCATATGGTAGAAAATTTTACACAGGCACCGCTGTATATATATAAAATATATTTTGGAATGTTTTTATGGTTTTATAAAGCTATATATATGGTTTATGGGATATTGAATTAGTTATTTATATATATATATATATATATATATATATATATATATATATAGTAATTTTCGGGTTTAAGCTTTGTATAAATTTGATTTGAAGTATAAAATAAAGTTTGATTTTTAAGATCAAATACGATTAAGCATTTATTTAAAATCTAATTTCTGGAGTTTTTATGACTTAAATGAGAATAAGATTTGGAAGATGAATGTTAAGTTAAATTGAAATTTAATAAAAATTAAAATTTTTAAAGGATATGATTTTTATAACTTGATTTTTATGTAAAGTGATTTAAATGAATATCAGGTTGATTTAAATGAATATATCAAGTTTAATAAATTGAAAGCTTTTCCAATTATGTGAAGTTAAAGGCTTTACTTAAATTATATTGAATTCATTAAGTAAACATTTCAAGTCTAAATAATAAGTAATTGAATTTGATATATATGGGTTTGTCAAATGAGTTTATTTTTGAAATGGTGAAATATTTAAAGCTTTGAAACATAAGAACTGAAATGGTATTTGATAGTTTAAATCGATATTTGAAATTGATTTGTGAAATCTAAAGAAGCTATTTTGTTTTATAAAAGTAATTTAATATTTAACCATTTAAGAGATGGAAATTTTGTTTCAAAGCTATGTTTTCAAGGTAGTATAATTTGGAAATATTATATTCAAGAGTTTTGATTTCTAAATATTTTACTTTGAAACCACTATGATTTTTGGAAAGAATATATTGGAAAATAAAGATGATATCATATTGTTTTGGGGTTTTAAAAGGAAGGGATATCATATTTATATGTTTTTGAAATGGATATTATATTCTGGTTTTAAAAGTATAAATTATTTTAAAGGACCGCAGTGTTATAATAACGTTTGGTTGTTGAAGAGACCGGGATCGAAAGTTGTCATACTCTCTGCCAGCTCCGAAAACCACTTTAACAACCGTTTACGCGGTGGAGATTCCAGAATGAAGTAGGTGTGTGGAGGCATTTCCTTGAGGTAAATACGTGGACCCAACTCCCGTGAGTTGGCATAAGGTGGCTAAAACAGGAGCGATTCTCGGGCCAATGAGGTCATTCCTCTGATTGGACACACTCCTTCGATATTATACTCTGACTTTTGGATTTGGATTCGGTGGACACTTTTATTTGATTTGGGGGCATTGTTCGAGGTGGGCGGTAGTAGCAGCTACGCGTTATCACCAGCCCGGATAGCAATTGGTATATCTACCCTGGCATTGCCTAGTTGTGCCGTGTCACCTACCCTATCGCGCCTTATACGAGTTTGGATTTCTCCCGTAGCCCGTGTGGTATCCTCTGGTGGCTTCCTGATCAGGAGGGACCATGATATTGGATGGACTACTGGGACTATTATGTGTTAAGGTGGAAAATGTAAAGCCTTAACGCTATTTAAAAGTAAGTTTATTTTACAAATAGACACTATTATAATAGCGCAATATACTACATAGTAAATAGTTTAACGGATCCTTAGGAGATGTAAATCCTGAGCATCTCTTGAGTTACTGCACTCATATTTATTTCTGTTAATTTAACTCACATAAGATCTTTTAGTTCTGACTCGGGTGTTTTTGTCTTTTCAAATTCGCTCGGGTCAGTCCGAGCGTTTCAGGATTGGAAGATTTAGCTCTGGAGGACGAAGACGAAAATTTATGTTATTATTATTTATACTAGTGCACTACACACTGTTCTGCTGCATTGTTATTGGTATGTGTAACTCTGATATGTATTATATAAATGGTTTTGTAAACAGATTTATAAACTGTATAATTGATTATTATATTTTATCCTTCCGCTGTGAGATTCTGTTTTGGTTTTTTTTCTTCTCTGTTTTTTCTTATTTACCCCATAACAATCCGTCCTTCCGTATGGTTTGAATTGGCACGTGTGTCGATTTAAAGTGTGCGAAAAAGCGGGACGTTACAGTTGGTATCAGAGCTTTGGTTTAGCGGTAAACCTTAGCTTGTGGGGTCTGACTCTTTTGTTAATAGGGTAGTAATACCCTATGGGAGTCGCTGAGTGTATATATATGAGAGAGCGTATTTGTCAGGGTTATAAAAAGATTTTAATATTGTGTTAATCTGTTCCGTTTTGTATTTATAAATTCTGGTTGGTGCATGGGACGCTGTGACATCAATAGGGATTTCTAAACACTTAATAGGACAGACCGACATAATATTGTTTTAATATAGGTGAATGGAATAATTTTGCCTATTATATTTTCTATGTATAAAATAAAATTTTCAAAAGATATCTATATTTGGCTGCAATAGACTGGTTGATAGGTAATAAAGTGTAAAAATAATAATAGAAATAAGATTGAAAAATTAAATAAATGAAATTCGGGAATTTAGAACTTAAGTTCTGAGGTTTTGAAATTTCTTTCGAATAAATTTGGGAATATAATAATATTGTTTATAAGTATTTTCTGATATAAATATTTCAATATAATTCGGAAGAATTGTTTTAAAGAAGATTTTGAAAAAATAAGTTTTGCACTTTCCTTTCTATCGTTGGAAAATAATTTCGGTGATGGCGGCCGCATCATCGACTTTCATTTTCGAGTTTGGAAGGAGGAATGCCACCGTAGTAGTTTTACTGCAGACTCATTTTGATAGAAAAATATAAATTTTGAATTGTTTTAAATATAATTAGAGATATATAAGTAGTAAGAATATATTTATCTATTATTTTAAAATAATTTGAAATTTAACCCGGTATTTAACTCTTATATTTCCTTTAATTAATTGTTTCAATTATTGTAGTGAAATGAAGGGTAAGAAATTAATAATTGAAACCTCTAATTTAGGTAAGAGATTTAAGGATAAGTTATAAAGGAAATAAAAAGGAAGTTAAAATTGTAACTTATAAAACGAATGTAAATTTTTGAACCATTAATTAATTAAAGGAATTGAGAAGAAACTTGTATAATTTTCACTTACATTCTTAAAGCATATATATAACTTACCATATAACAAAAGTTACCATGTTAGTAAGAAAATGTAAAGGGGAAATCTTACAAGTAAAAACTTGGGGATGAAAGTATTCAACGAATTTGTTGTTTTTAATGTTATAAACTTAAGTTATACATTGAAATTTTACCGTAATTAAAGGCAAGTATTATAAATAGGTGATTTTAAACTTACGTAAATAAAATGAAATTCTTTAATAAATAAGGATTGATGTGTAGGGTTATTAACTTAAGTATGATTTAAATGCTTCTAGTTTAATATAATAGGAAGTATGTAATATAAATAAATGACTGCAAACCCTAGTAAATGAATTAATAAAATCCTTTACTTATAAGAATGGATGTTATAAGGTTAAGAATTTAAGGGTAATTGAAAAGGGTTACTATAATTAAATATAATAGAAATGTAAGCATTAAATAAAGGATCGAAATTGAGAAGTGCGTAAAATGTAATACAAATAAAAGAAACTTACATGACCTGAATAAATGAAAATGAATAATTGTAAGAAATAAGTAGAAATAAAGGAAACAACCACTGAATGAGTAAACAAAATTAAATGTTTGTTAGAAATAAATGTAAATTATAAAAGGAAAATTTATGTGGTATGAATAAAAAGAGAAATTAGACAACAAATGTATGAATAAAATTAATGAGGATAAACAAAAAAATTTGTTCAAATTGATTGTTGTTTGTTTTGGGTTTTAGTTGTTTTGGGTAAGGATACTTTAAATTTTGTTGGGATGGATGAATAATCCATTTTGTTTAATCTAAGACGGTTGAGTAAATGATGCACTTGATGGTTTATTCTTCATTCCGTACAATTTAAAGGTTCGAACCCGAACAACTGTTTGTTTGTTTGATTGTATGGTTGTTTTGTATTTGTTGTATATACCGTTTGTGAAAATTGTTGGTTGTTGTATTCATTTGTTGTTAGTGATTGAAACCACTTAGATATTTCACTTTATATAAATTATTAACCTTTTGATTCTTATAAGCGCAATGCAGGTTATGGAAGCAATTGCTACTGCTTTTGGTTCCATAAAATAAGCGTAATATGCCCGACAAATAGGTATGTTTTGGGATTACGGTTTATAGCGTTATTTTATATATTTTCCCGTGTTTGGATATACTATTTTGGATATTATATGTGATAATTTGTTATATTTAATATTATATTTTCTTCCGAGCCTCTTCGTACAAAGGAGACTCTGCCAAAATTTTCCATAAAATTTTGGACTTCGAATATTTTGAAAATGTTTACCAAACTTTAGTAATTTATAAAAAGATTTAAATGGTTATAAATTAAGATATTTTATCTAAATTAATTAATTTTATAAATATAATTGTTTATAAAGTTAATGTTTAAATAAGGTATATCGATTTCTTAGTTATTCGTTTCCCTTCTTTTCCTTTTCGAGGGCGAAAAGTTTTGAGTGGGGGAGAGTGTAACGACCCGTATAAATTCGATATTTAAAATGAATTAAATTAATAAGATTTTAAATTTAAATTTAGAGAGAAATAAAAATATTATTAATTTATATGAAAGCAAATATTGAAATTTGATGTATCAAGGGTAATTAAAATTTACAAATTTAATTTTATATTTCAATTAATTGGAATAGTGAAAATTTGTGCATTTGGAATAAAGTTAAATAAGTAAATAAAGGAAAGTATTGAATTCATCAATGAAATAAATTATTTATTTATGAAGATTGAATGTAAATGGAGGTAATAAAGTAATGCAGGACAATAAATGATTTATTTAGTACAATTCCTTTTTTTTATTTGTAAACTATTGTAAGGTGTTAATTAATTGAAATGTGAAAATTAGGAAATAGATCCAAATTTATGTTAGACAATGAATTGCAATAATTAAAGTTAATAAATTAATGGATTTAATGGAATACCAATTCATTCAGAAAGTGAATATAAGTGAATGTAGCAAAATGAATAGGAAATGCTAATTTACTCATAAAGTGATGGTTGATGTAAAAAGGAATGGAACCTGGATGGAATAATTAATTGGATTTAGAATCTTAATTTGTATGTGAGCATTTATTTATATTGGAATATAAAAGGGTAAATTTATAGTATAAAATGTTGACATCACCTTTAAGATGATGGGTTTATAATTGATGCATAATAGGGAAATCAAATGAATGGGTTTAATTCAATAGCAATTAGCAATTAATGAATGAATAAAAAAATTTAAAGGGCATAATTGATTTCGTTAAATAAATTTTGGTAACAAATGGTAATGAATATAGATTTAACGTTGTGTGATGTATTTAAGTAATAATTGGAGAACAATGTAAATTATATCCGTGAATGGTCAATTCAATTAAACAACAAGATTTTTAAATAAATAAAGTTTTTTATTTAGGTTTCAATTTGTTAATTTATGAAGTTTAATAGGAAATCAATTGCAATAAATTGCCCTAATTTATGCAGTTAGAGGAGATTTAGATTTGCATTATAGATGGAAGTATAATCTAAATTGACAAGTAACAAACTTAAGAATAAAATTTAGAGCTAATAGGTGGCAAATTTATATAGTTGTTTATTTACGTAATGTGTACGTAAGCTTTGGTAAACCAATTTCTATCGATCCAAATCTAATAATTTGTTAATATAGATTTAAGTATAGGAGCAGTATTTATTAATTGAATTGAAGTATTGCAAAATAAATGAAATTCAACGTTTAATATTACATTATTGTAAGTAAGATAATATGTGTAAGTATTGTTAAGGTTATTCATATTTGAAAAATTTATTGAGTTATAAGGATTGATATATAAATTAATGTTGGTTTAGGATATCGTTACTTGGTGATTTATTATAGAGTAACGGGAGTGTGAACGTAAAATAATAAAAGCATAGATTTATGGTAGGACATAATTTATGGTTTTGGGAATTTAAATCCAAAGATTTATTTATTTGAGGAAATAATACGTATTAAATCTCAACTTGATATAATCAATGCAAATTTCGTAATTAAAAATAAATTGCAAGTTGGTAATTTAGGATGTTTGTGAGTAAATTTGCAGGTAAGATAATTTTTAAAGTTTTACCCATTCATATAATTTATTTAAATATATATAAATCAAATGGCAACATTGTGTTAATAATAGTCCTAAGTGAATTTGAATCCTAAAGGGGTAACAATCGTTTTAGGTTAACCGTTTATTTAATATATTAAGTCTAGACTGGTAATCGATTGAAAAAAAAAAAAATTGTTTTGTTAACGTGACTTAGTTAATAAAGAGGAATTTATATGAAATGAAGCATGCATGAGAAATGCATTATAATTCAATGTAATGTTTACCCATTAAATGTATACTAGGTTAAGTATCAAATAGAGGGAAAGAAAAGTAAATATTGAATTGATTGATGAATAAGTATTCATTGGATAGAAATTTAATGTAAAGTTGATATTAATTGTATAAAATCTATCTAAGATAATGAATTGCAATAAATTATGGGTTGATAATAAGGTGTGAATGGAAATTTGATTTGTTATATTAAATGAATGGATTCAAATTTATTGAGAAAGGTAAGTGGATATTTGGTAATAAATATAAACGGACTTCAATAGTGAATTTAGTTAATTTGAATATATAATAAATAATGATTTAATGGAAACCTATACTCTGTATATATCTATAATATTTGAGTGGAAATAATATATACTTACAAATGTGGGATTTAGAGTCTTACAACAATTATTAGGAGTGATATAATTAGTTCATTCAATTAAATTTGAAAACATTGCAATAGATGTAAATTAAGGGTTGTGTTAAATAAAGTAATAAATGGGAAATAATGTAAATGTCTTCATAGTATGGTGATTTGTAATTATTACGTTAATTTGAATTATCGTTAAGCGCGTTTGTTTATCAGATCCATCTACTCTAATTCTAACATTTCTATATAAACCCAATTATAAACCCTAGCCTCCATCTATTCTCTTTTATTTGTGCATTCATTTTCTTCAATTCTTTCTCTTCCTAAATTTGTGCAAATTTCAGATCCAATTCTATTCAAAAATCTAAAAAAAATTCAAAGTTCTCAGAAGAAAAAAAAATTATGTTGTAGTTTTCATCTACGGATCTAAGCGCAGTCTCTATTTTTGCAATAGTCGCTTGAGACAACCAGAAATCACGGTCAAACGTGTAAAATTCAAAACCCAAAAGGTTGAATTGGAGCTTTTTGATTTCTTCATCTATTTGCGAAATTGGAACATGGGTTTGGTGAGATTAGTCACTAGGGGTGCGCAGGAAACGCTGACGTGGCAAGTGGTAATAGGTAGGTTTATTTTGTTTGAATTTAATTTGATTTTGATTTTTCAAACGCGTTAATACATTTAACTTCCACATACGAACTCCGTTTCACGCGCGATTTTTTTTGTTAGGATAATTAAATTCCAGATCTTTTGATGCTGGTTTGGACAGGTTTGGAGACCGTCGAATTTTTGGGTTTAAATCAGATTTAAATTCGATTTAAATTCAAAAGGTGAGTGTTTTAACCCACTCACAATTTCTAAAATTTCTTGTGTTTGTTAAATTAAATTTAGATATGGGTAGAAATTTTTTTATGACTGTTTGGCATGTTTTATTCACTATTTCTGTTTAAACGCATTTATTTAACATAACTGTAAATTTATTTACTTATTGCATATAAATTTGACAGTTAGAATTTATTTATTTCATATTAACTGCCAGACATAGTTATGTTAAATTTTATTTCATATTAACTGCCAGTTAAGTTTACGTTTACTTTTGCATATAAACTGCCAATTAATAGTTATTAAATTTATTTTGAGTATAAACTGATAATTGATACCATTATTTATCACCTGTTATATATTGATGATTGTTTGAAATTGGATGATGACTGCGATAAATGGATGTATGATTTGATGGATGAATGGATAATTTATTTTATTAATTGCAAGTTGCTATGCATTTCATTCATTCGGGATTGCGGTTTGAAATGATATACAACCGCATTTTATTTTAAATTGCGGATTGAAATGATAAACATCCGTATCACTTGACTATATGGTAGAAAATTTTACACAGGCACCGCGGTATATATATAAAATATATTTTGGAATGTTTTTATGGTTTTGTAAAGCTATATATATGGTTTATGGGATATTGAATTAGTTATATATATATATATATATATAGTAATTTTCGGGTTTAAGCTTTGTATAAATTTGATTTGAAGTATAAAATAAAGTTTGATTTTTAAGATCAAATACGATCAAGCATTTATTTAAAATCTAATTTCTGGAGTTTTTATGACTTAAATGAGAATAAGATTTGAAAGATGAATATTAAGTTAAATTGAAATTTAATAAAAATTAAAATTTTTAAAGGATATGATTTTTATAACTTGATTTTTGTGTAAAGTGATTTAAATGAATATCAGGTTGATTTAAATGAATATATCAAGTTTAATAAATTGAAAGATTTTCCAATTATGTGAAGTTAAAGGGTTTACTTAAATTATATTGAATTCATTTAGTAAACATTTAAAGTCTAAATAATAAGTAATTGAATTTGATACATATGGGTTTGTCAAATGAGTTTATTTTTGAAACGGTGAAATATTTAAAGCTTTGAAACATAAGAACTGAAATGGTATTTGGTAGTTTAAATCGATATTTGAAATTGATTTGTGAAATCTAAAGAAGCTATTTTGTTTTATAAAAGTAATTTAATATTTAACCATTTAAGAGATGGAAATTTTGTTTCAAAGCTATGTTTTCAAGGTAGTATAATTTGGAAATATTATATTCAAGAGTTTTGATTTCTAAATATTTTAGTTTGAAACCACTATGATTTTTGGAAAGAATATATTGGAAAATAAAGATGATATCATATTGTTTTGGGGTTTTAAAAGGAAGGGATATCATATTTATATGATTTTGAAATGGATATTATATTCTGGTTTTAAAAGTATAAATTATTTTAAAGGACCGCGGTGCTATAATAACGTTTGGTTGTTGAAGAGACCGGGATCGGAAGTTGTCATACTCTCTGCCAACTCCGAAAACCACTTTAACAACCGTGTACGCGGTGGAGATTCCAGAATGAAGTAGGTTGGTGGAGGCGTTTCCTTGAGGTAAATACGTGGACCCAACTCCCGTGAGTTGGCATAATGTGGCTAAAACAAGAGCGATTCTCGGGCCAATGAGGTCATTCCTCTGATCGGACGCACTCCTTCGATATTATACTCTGACTTTTGGATTTGGATTCGGTGGCCACTTTTATTTGATTTGGGGGTGTTGTTCGAGGCGGGCGGTAGTAGCAGCTACGCGTTACCACCAGCCCGGATAGCAATTGGTATATCTACCCTGGCATTGCCTAGTTTTGCCGTGTCACCTACCTTATCGCGCCTTGTACGAGTTTGGATTTCTCCCGTAGCCCGTGTGGTATTTTCTGGTGGCTTCCCGATCAGGAGGGCCATGATATTGGATGGACTACTGGGACTATTACGTGTTAAGGTGGAAAATGTAAAGCCTTAACGCTATTTAAAAGTAAGTTTATTTTACAAATAGACACTATTATAATAGCGCAATATACTACATAGTAAATAGTTTAACGGATCATTAGGAGATGTAAATCCCGAGCATCTCTTGAGTTACTGCACTCATATTTATTTCTGTTAATTTAACTCACATAAGATCTTTTAGTTCTGACTCGGGTGTTTTTGTCTTTTCAAATTCGCTCGGGTTAGTCCGAGCGTTTCAGGATTGGAAGATTTAGCTCTGGAGGACGAAGACGAAAATTTATATTATTATTATTTATACTAGTGCACTACACACTGTTCCGCTGCATTGTTATTGGTATGTGTAACTCTGATATGTATTATATAAATGGTTTTGTAAACAGATTTATAAACTGTATATTTGATTATTATATTTTATCCTTCCGCTGTGAGATTTTGTTTTGGTTTTTTTTCTTCTCTGTTTTTTCTTATTTACCCCATAACAATCCGCCCTTCTGTATGGTTTGAATTGGCACGTGTGTCGATTTAAAGTGTGCGAAAAAGCGGGACGTTACACTTTGTTTCTATGAGTTGCCGATGATACGAGGCTTGTTATCATATGATTCATCTTTTGATTAGATGATTGTGTTATCTCTTTCAGAGATATTTGTTATACCTTGTAACCTTGCAGGTTTATTGTTGTTCAGTTTATCTAACTGATTTGTTCAGCTAGACTGACCCGTGTATCTTATACTCGGGTCAGACCGAGATGTTTCAGGTTAGGTGCTTTTGGACTTAGCCTATTTTGCTTCCGCATGGACTATTCAGCTTGCTCCTTTTTGTCATAGCTTTTTGTGTAGTCCTTTTTGTTGTAACTCTGATATTAATTCTTCTGGATTTGTCTGTATATTGTGGTTTGCTATACCACTTGACATGTATTATTTTGTATACTCTGTTATGTATCAATATATGTGTATATGATGATCTACTGTTCTGTGATGTATATTACATTTGAGTTGTTATATTCTGTTCTGATAGATCCTTCAACCACCTATGGTTTTGTTTTAAGTATTCATTGGGTATGTCGACCGGCTTGGTATGACTATTGTCGATGTATTCAGTAGATAGTTAGAGCAAGGCTATGATGGTCGCTCCTAACCAGCCTTATTCTCCGTGTTAGTTGACGGCATTACTCTGTAGTGTCCTTGGCTAGCGTGGGTATAGAGATGGTGCGTCACAATTAATGATTATCACCATTTGCTTAATTTAAACCCATTCATACTTTATTATCAAATAACAAATATTTTAATTACTTATCTAGCATTGATTCTTTCAAATTACAAATTTTTACGTATTATTTCATCAATTAATATAACTTTGAATTTATTTCCCGATTTACTGATTACAATCCATTATAGCCTTACAATGGTTTCAATTAATTGGGAGTGCACTACATTAATTATTGTAATGACCCGTAAAATTTTAATAATTAAGTTGGTTATTTTAATTAAAATTGAGTAATTTAATTTTGAAGGAAACAAAATTTGGTAATTTATAATGAAGTAAACGTGAAAAAAGGGTAATGTAAATGGTAAATCACGTAAGACTTTGTGATTTAATATTTGGAGAATAAAATTTGGGTAACTTATTTATGAAATAATAAGTGAATTAAAAACGTAACAATGCTAATTAAAATTTATAATTAATGGATCTAATGAAATTTCCAATTTGTTGTAATACGGGAAAAGGAATACTTATTAATAAATTTAATATAAGAAACGAACTTAAATATTGAATTTATGAATTTATATATATATTGAATAGCAACTGAACGTAAATTTAGGTAATAAGGTGTAACGAGTCGGTTTTTTGCCCGCTCGAAAATCGACATCCATACTTCAAATCGTATTCGAATGCCATAGATTCGACCGTTCAAATCCGATTCGCCGGAGCTTATAACAATCATTAAGTGAACAACACAGCGGAATAAAAGAATAATACATTGATATACAGCTTTGATACAAAATCTGATACAACAGATGATCCAATAGATATCAATATACATCAGAGATATGATACAATAAAATAGCAGCGGAAAAGAAAAATAGATGACATCTAGCATACGGAACAATATAACTCTAAAATAGTCTTCAAGGAAGAACTCCAAAGATAACTGCAACTCCATTTCCAAGAATCAATCCAGCAATAGCTCGAACCCCCAATAACGAAGCCCAAAGCTTAGCAAGACTGGTGTGGTCCAAAGACTAAACTAACTCCAGATAATCTACTGAACCTAGTTATCTGAAAAACCAAACTCTAGACTGCTCGTGTAGGAATATAATGAGCACCCAGAGTTTAGGAAAGAAAACAATAAACTCCGGATCAGTCGTGGGACTGGTGTGAGCAACAAAAACAGTTTATTTTTTCAAAACATTCAACAAAAGATTTTCAAAGTCAATTCGCAATGCTTTTTAAAAATGAGACTACCATAAGGCCTCCCGCACACATACACAATGCAAACGCAGAATCGGAGGAGATTTCTCCTTATGATAGTCAAAGATGCTTGATACGCATTAAAAGGAAACATTTGATATTATTACTAGTGCATAGTGTAGGAAAAACTCATTTCGAAAGTAGAATATAAATCTTAGCCAACATACGACCATTATCGTATGCCTACTATAGCTATCATCCAAACAGTGGGGTGCCACCATAAGTGAATGATAGGTTCTACAACTAATACCGTACAAGATCGTATTGTTTCTTTGGATTTCCAACGAATGGTCAGGCCAAGGAACTTCCCATTGCCACATGAGAATGCCTCAGGATGGACATCCCCGAGAACCAAACCGGATCTCTACCATCACAAGGTCGGGTTACCCCTAACTGAGTAACAACTGACCGAATATGCCATCCCCCGGTCCTTTGGGACCTTTCAACCGAGCGCTCGTAATCAATTCACACAATCATAAAGTGTTTTCAACATGAGTAAGTATCTGGGCTCCATACCATGATACCACCCTTTTCCAGAAGGAAATGCACATATCCTAAAGGGCGCTACCCCTCATAACCTTGCCGCATCTTTCCTGTTTTGACCATTCCCGAGGTGTGAGGCTCGACGAAGTCACGTCCGCAAAAACATACTTTATACAAAAGCCATGCTTTGGGTCAACAAATGATCATAGAAATGATCACCAGGATAGACGATCAAATAAATGATCCTATCACAAATAATCAACACAATGATCATTTCACAGCAACACTCAGCATGTCACATTACCAAATTGGGAATATATCGCTGATAACATTCAACTACATAACCTCTGAGCTCGTACGTCTCAGAGAAGGGTGTTAAGCTAAGAGAATAAATTCTCCGCCACCAACAGAAATATATTTGAAAGAAATCTGCTTTATATCTCAAATTGTAATGTCAGACATAACAATCCATACAAGTCTGTTCTGGGTTCGAACAGAACCGAAGGCACTTCCAAAGAAGCCCTTGCAATCCGGGTATTCACAATCCCGATCGGACTTCCCATCACTTAGGGAGTCTCTATACCGTTGCAACTCAGTGCAGAGACAATCGATAGGTCATACTATCGTTCTTGCAAATACCCGGTCTTCACCACCGGTCTTCAAATGCTATTCATAACGACGTATCACATATTCGGAATGGGTTATACGACCCAAAGGTCCTTTCCCGGCTAACCCGAATAGTGAACGCAATATTTAAAACATATGGATATGGGATTTCAATTAAGTCACAACTTATTACCCAAAACTTTTCTTCCAAATGGTTTAAACAAATTACCATTTCAAATCTTTTAAACAAAAAGATTAATTTCACAAAATTCCATTTACGGATTTCAAAACAGTTTCCATTTCATTTGGATTAACTCGTTTAAAATCTTTAAATTAAAGATTTAACTTATAGCTTTCAAACCGTTTCCATAACTTGGAAAATCATTTTCATTTTTAACTTGAAAACCTTTTTAACGAAATTTGGAAGTTCACTATTCATATAAAAGCTTTTATTATTTGAAAACGAATTTATTTTAGAAAGATCCAATTTTTATTTACACGAGTTAAAGCCTTTGAATATAAATTCAAGTTCCCAAATCAATACCTTTAAAATAGTTTAATCCATATAAACTCATTTATAAGTTGAATAGCCCTTTTTAAAACCCTAGTTTCTAAATCATAGAATTCAATTTCAAATATTGAATTCAAATTTAAATTCTAATATTTAAATTTCAAAACTCAATTAAGTTATTCAAATAAATTTCATCTTTGAAATTGCATTTCAAAAGCTTTTCACTTTAAACCCAATCCATTTCCAAAACATTTTGAGTTTAAATATTCAGCCTTTTAAAGTCATTTCAAAATCTGTGACTTAATCGATTTCCTCGTGAAATCCATATTGGTGTGTGTATAAGTGTGGTCTAGGGTTTAACACAATAGTGCAACATGATTCAATCATCACAGATTAAAACACAGAAATATAGTTGATAAGCGATATAAACTATAACGCTTATCGTCTATTCACAGATTCACAGATAATATACAAATGTAAATAAACGAATGAATCATACTCAGCTCAATCCATAGTACAAAATATCACAATCAGTTAGGACAATCAATTCAAGGTATCTTATACTATACAACCAATTCATAAGTAAGGTCAAACATTCAATTGTCATTTATAAGTAGGATTAATTTAAATTGTTTAATCCTAATCAATTCAATTTATTTCCAAGTAAATTTATTACTTATGAATTAATTATCTAATCTTGTTTTATTAATTTCAAATCATTTGATATAAATTTATTTATCAAACATTTTAATTAATTAATAAAAAAATTTCTTAATTAATCATATTAATTAAATTAACCTTTAAACCAATTTCATAATTAATCATTCAAATTAACTTAATCATTTATGAATTACAAATCAATATATTTCATTAACTATAAAGATAATTTATTCTTATTAATGATTTTATTTATTACTTTCTTAAGTTTGAAAACATTCATTTTAAATTTACTTTTAAGATTTCATGTTAAAGTAATATTAATCATCTGAAAGAAATTCAAAAGAGTTTAAACTCAATCATTTATTTCCAAAACATTTTTTTTTTAAAGTTTAAACAGAAGCAGGTTTTGAAACCTGTACCACCTTATACCCGAGCCCCATCATGATTTGCTCGACAAATGCTTCGAGTTACCCACCAAAATCACCCGAGCCCCTCCTGTAACACTTCCTCTTCTCTTTTTTTCTACTCCAACCTGCTCTTTCATCTTCTTCTTTTTTTTTCTTTTGTTAAGTTAACACAACAGCAAAACATACCCACGCCCTCTCTGACACACCCACGCCACCGTGCACGTGCACGGTGGCTCGCCGCACCTCCTGTGGCTCACACTACTCCAGCAAACCAAGATTCTCCTTCCAACTCAATATCGCAACCCAGATTTTCGAACCAAAGTCGAAATCAAAAAATCGCCTGCAGCTTGAACCAGTAGTTCGAACAACCACACGAAAACCGCTTCGCCCCACCAACACTGACCACCGGAGGCGGAACCACCTCGCCAACGCCATGTCCTGACCTTCCTCAACCACCTCCTCGAAGCATGATCCACTCGATCACGTCACGGCAACAAAAATAAATTTTTACAGAACTAAAAATTTAACTCGGACCAAACCCTACTTTTGGTTCGATCCCAAAACTCTTGCATTAGAAAAATTTTCCAATATTTTTCCTATACTCGAGAATCATCAAACTAGCTATACCACAAGTTTCAACATTTAAAATTTGTTGGATCACTAGAAATTTACAAAAAAGCATTTCTTGTTTAGTTATAAAATACACCTTGTATACTTATCAAAAAATCATCATTTCTGTTTAAAAAATCTTACTTTGGTATGTTAAATCAAGATATGAATTCGAATTAACAAAATAAATTATTTGAATTTTAACATATGTTTCCTTTTTACTGTAAAAATGAATACCCAGTATCTATAACTCACTGTAAACCTTCAAATAAGGTTCCAAGCTCTGACATTAGTTCGAACCTACTTATTTAACTTAAATTCCTAAGTTTAACTATTTATATGAAGGAGTTTTGTTTTAAATTTATTTGCTTTCATTTGCTCTGTAGCTTGAAATGTTGAAAACATAGCAAGATACAACTTCCAGTAAGCAGAATTCATCACAGAATTCATCTTTACAATAGATACTAGCTAAACCAAGATTTTCTACAAATCAATCATCAAGTTTTAAACTTCAAGATAATATATTTGCTCACCTTATTTTGCAGAGTTACGCAAATTTTATATTTTATTTTTCTTGTAATTTAGACACTTAACTATGCTAAATGAAACAATTTTTGTTTAAGTCCTAAATCAAAACAAGTAAGTCCAAAGATTGTTTTGCCTGTAAAAACATTTTTTTTTTTTTTGATGCTTGAAACAAGGATCAGAGTATTACAGGGATTAGCTATGCATATATTTACATACAGGAATACAACAACAATACTTATACACAATCATATATTTATATTTTCAGATATCAATCATGCAACCATTTTCATAAACGTAACTTAAGTGATGTTACTCACCTGGAAAGTGGAGGCAGAGAAGCAGATTTTTAAATTTGAAACTGCTGTTATTTTTCCCTTCTTCCTTTAATCTCTCTTTTTCTTTCTCTGTTTTGTTGATGATAATTGTTTTGACCTAGTTGCTGTTAGTTGTTTTCTAGTTGTAGCTTTTCTTTTCTTTCTCTATATTAATGATGATTGTTTACATTCTTTTCTCCGGTTTTGTTTAGTTTTGAGGGAATGAGCTAAAGTGAGGAGTTGATGCATATACAAGGTAGTGTGCAGGCTTGCATTTCTTTACTGGTACAAGTGATACCATAACTAGTACAGGGTGCTATTTGTTCATACAATACAATAGGGTTGGCTGAGATGCTTTCATTTAATGCCTTGTACAATAAGCACGGCTGAACATCTATGCCTTTATGGGCTAAGATGTTGTATGTACTTATATATTTTATTTTATTTGCCTACTTTCCATTAGCTCGACTGAGATGATGTTAATAAATGCTTGATTTATGACCATGTACTTTTGTTTCAAACTTAGACCATACCTTAGCTTGCTTGGCTTCGGTTGATATTTGCAATTTGTTTTATTTATTTTTTTATTTTACTTACATGCCTCACTTAGCTTTTGTATATGTACTGAGATGATTTCATTTTGGTGCAGAGAAGATTTTGTTGGTTTCCTTGCATTCTTTAACTCGACTGGCATATCTTATTTGTGCTGAAGATTTTGTATAGTGTGATGGCTTGCATTAATGATGTTGCACAATATACTTATCTCTTTTGCCTTTGTTTGTACATACTTATATTAATATTTGGTTGCTTTGACTATGCTAAGTTTGATTTCATACTTCAATGTTCTTAGCTTTGCATTTATTTTGTCATATGAACATATTTCTATTATTGTAAAAAAAATTTCTAATGTATTCATAAAAAAAATTGACACGGTTTATTAATATGTTGTTTGGCTTTGTATTTTATAAATTTATCTTATATATTAATAAATAACATATTTTATTTGAATCTGGAAAATTTCAAATCAGTTTATCATTAAATTTCACAATTTTTAATTCAAAAATTCAATTAATTATAAATTTAAATTTAATTAAAATCCGAGGTCGTTACATAAGGTTAGAACAAGTTGATAAATATTAAATGTGTAGTGTAATCCCAGTTGATTTAAACCATTGTGAAGTTTTAACTGATCATAATGTTTAATAATTGTTAAAATAATAATGGAAGTGTGAATGGAAGTTTAATAGAAATGTTAATTTTATGCATAGATGGCAATTGATTTAATTTAAAATTTGAAACCAAGATAAAACAATGAATTGGGATATTAAATGGGTTTTGTAACGACCCAGGATTTTTATTAATTAAAATTTGAATATTTAATTAATTTTAAATATTAATAAGTGAATTTATAAGTCAAATAAATTTTTATTTGAATTATTGAATTTTATTGAATAATTAAATCGACAATTTAATACGTTAAATTATGGAAATAATTGAAAATTGGGTTAAATATGATTGAAAATGATTTGTAAAATTTTATTTTATCATATGGGAGTTAGAACAATATTTTAGAACTTTTAAAATCGAATTAAAAGTTAATTTGTGAAAATTGAATATTTTAATATTTAAAATCGGCTAGTGAAAATAGTCAATTTTTGAACAGTCTCAGAATTGAACGAAACCAGTTCCATTGGATCCGTAATAGTTAGTTATTACCGGATTTCAAATTTCGTGTCAATCGGAGTTATCGTTTGAGCGTGGCAGCTCGAAACGCATCAATTTATTTTTAATTTAAATTTGACGAGCTAAAATAGCCATTTTTCAAAAAGTCTCGGATTTCGACGAAACCAGTTTCATCGGATCCGTAATGTGATATTATTGTAAGGTTTCAAATTTCAAGTCAATTGGATTTACCGTTTGTCCGGTACGAATTAAAACGCCTAGAAATCGACTTAAATCGGTTTAATTTAAATTGAGCGTTTTTAGCCATAACTCGCACATACTTCCGAATTAGCTTTCGAAACCTGTTCCATTGTGTCCGGAACGCGGGGTAAACCTTAGAAACGCTGGTTACGGCGCGTAAATCGGAGTTCGGAATTTCCGGGATGAATAGTGTTTGAGAATTCCTTATAAATAGACCACCACCATCAAAAAAATAAAAAAAGAAAGAAAACTTAAACCCTAGCCGCCTCCACCTAATACACGGCCAGTGTTTCTCCTCCTTCTTCCTCAATTAACTCGAAATCCATTAACAATTAGACGAAACTTCCAACTACAAAGAGGTAGAGCATGAAGAGATCTCGAGATCCAACGGTTATGATCGAGTTTGGAGTTGTATTTTGGGAGATAGGAGGCCGCGTTCTCCATGGCCTGTGCACGCATCCCAAGGCGATGCTGATGACCGAGCTTCACAAGCTCACGGCCGAACATAGGTGGGGTTTGTGGCTTCGTTTTGGCAGTGGTTTGATGGGGTTTTGTCGAGTTTTGGAGTTGCAATGTTTAACCCTAATATCTATATATGGGTTCGGCCCCATTTGCGTGTTGTCTGGAGATGAACGAGAGGTTGGGGGAGATGAACTTGAGGCGTTGGATCTACTATGCACGGCCTAGATTTAGTTGGGTATAAAAATTTTAATTTAGTTGTAAATAATTATATTTATAAGTGTACAAACTTTAAACTGTTGTATCTTGGTCATACGAGGTCCGTTTCGGACGAGATTTTTTGCGTTGGAATCGTATGGACGAGCACTACGCGATGGAGTTGGTTTGGAGTCGTTTGGAGTTAGTGAGAATTTTGGATAAAATTAAACGTCCGTTTAATTTTATTCAAAATAAATCGCTAAAACGGAAATTAAAATCAAGGTGAGAACTTCTCACTCAATCGAATCAGTTTTGATTTTATTTTAAATAGTTAGATTTAAAATATTTGAATGCATGTTTGAATGTTGATTGATATCTATTGATTGTTAAAATAGACATTATACGCCGTTAGTAAGCGGATGTCATTTATTAAAAACATATACCGCGAATATTTCATAAACAGTGAAATTGGTATTATATATAATAGCAATATATATATATTGGCATATGTATATATTGGAGTTATTGATTTCCCGCATTTATTTGTTTAGCGGATGAGACCCTATTGCGCCGTTATTAAGCGGATAATATTTAATAAGCACATATACCGCGATAATTTCGTACTGGAGCGAAATTGGTATTGTGCTAATATTTTTGGATGCAGGAAAACAGGTTGGAGGGATCCAACTGGATTCCTCAACAGTATTTATTTAATTTCAGATATTTTGATATTTGATGGATTATCATATCGATATATGATATCGTTGTTGTCGTGATTGACTATTTGGTGTGTAGCATCATTGGACCCAGATTTTGGGATTTTAAAATGATTTTTAAAGTGATTTTTGAGAATATATAATATTTTGGAATTGATCCATTTAAAATAAATAAACGTTATAATTTTTAAAGTTATAAAAATTATGATTTTTGAGAAAAATAGTTAAAAACTGATTTTTGAGAATATGATGCTAACGATTTATAAAATAGTTTAATCGGAATTTTAGAATTATTGTGAAAAGTTTAAATATAGGATTTTATAAAATTTAATTATTCTATGAATCAAAATGGTGAAATAATAAAGGAGATTAAAGAAGTTTTAAAAGAATAATATAAATTGAATTATATTAAGAGATTTATAAATGGATATTTATAAATTGAAATATGGACATTATAAAACGAGTTTTTATAAGTGTTTGAATGAAGTGAAAATGAAATTCATAAATGAATGAAATTTATAGAATTATATAACGGTGAAGTTATAAATGGAAATTTTATAAACAGTAGGTTTATAAAATTTGTAAAGTTCAAAGGAACGATTTTTGCAAATAAATAAATTATAAGTGTTTGACTTATAATTTGGACTTTTGGTTTATAATTAAAATTATAAATCGAATAAGTTAATAAAGAGATTTATAAAAAGGAAGTTTTTATAAATAAATAGAAATGGAATTTAGAAACGTTGTTTTATAAATTCGCAAATGACTTATTTTGATAAGAAAATTGTTGAAACCTATAAAAGGAGTTATATTCACATTTTTGAATAGTGAATAATCCTTTAAAATAAATTGAATAGAAGTGATGAAATCGTTAACGAAGTTTATTCACATTTTTGAATAGTGAATAATATGTTAAAGAAATTGTTTTAGATATGATGTTTTAAATAGAATTAAAACTATCTAACGATGTTTTTAAAAGGTATTGAGATTCGAAATCATAGATTTCAACATTTATTGTTGAAATAGATGTTTCGAGAAATAAAAGGGAATGGTGGACTATAACACTGTTGTTATAGTAAATAATTTCCGAAAGGAAATGTTTTGTATAGTATTGGGATTTATATATCTATTTTTAATTTCGAATCCCTATACTAGTGATTTTGGGACGTCGTAACGATGTTTTACGTAACATTCGTTTTGGCCCAAATAAATATGTTTAAGAGAATGATTTCCTTAAAGAATGAAATATATACTTAATTTCGATTTAAGTATATTGAATATTTTCTAAGTGTTGAAAATAAATAAAATTTGTGAATTACTTATGAATAAATAAGTATGGAAATGTTTTCCAATATAAAGTGAATATTTTGAGAATTTATCTTTTTGAAGATAAATTGAAAAGAAAATTGAAATGAATAATTGAAATCGAATATTCATTGATATTTTGGAATTATAAATTCACTAAGGAATTTATAAAGGAAGTGAAATTGGTTTAAAAATACATATTGATTTATTTTTGAAGTGTTGAAAATTATATATTTAGTGAAGATATTTTGGAAAATAAATAATTTGGAAAATTATTTGGAAACTGGTGATGTGTGCATATCCAGTGATAGTTCAATAACCGACTATCAATATTTCCCTTTGAATGGGTAATTGATGTGATTTGATTGAATGTGAATGCTACACTTATTTTTTTTAAATAAGCGCTCACTATTCGGGTTAACCGGGAAAGGACCATGGGGTCGTATAACCCATTCCGAATATGTGATACGTCGTTATGAATTGCATTTGAAGATCGGTGTTGAAGACCCGGTATTTGCGAGAGCGATAGGATGACCTGTCGATTTACTCTGCACCGAGTTGCTCCGGTATAGAGTTCTCCATATGTGATGGTGAATCCGATCAGGATTGTGAATATCCGGATTGCAAGGACTTCTTTGTAAGTGCCTTCGGTTTTGTTCGATCCCGGAACAGACTTGTATGGATAGTATGTCTGACATTACAAGTTGAGATATAAAGCCGATTTCTTTCAAATATATTTCTGTTGGTGGCGGAGAATTTATTCTTTTAGCTTAACACCCTTCTTTGAGACGTACGAGCTCAGAGGTTATATAGTTGAAGTTATCAGCGATATATTCCCAATTTGGTAATGTGACATGCTGAGTGATGCTGTGAATGATCATTGTGTTGATTATTGTGATAGGATCGTTTATTTGATCGTCTATCTTGGTGATCATTGTGTTGATCATTTGTTGACCCAAAGCATGGCTTTTGTATAAAGTATGTTTTTGTGGACGTGACTTCGTCGAACCTCACACCCCGAAAATGGTCAAAACAGGAAAGATGCGGCAAGGTTATGAGGGGTAGCACCCTTTAGGGTATGTACATTTCCTTCTGGATAGAGGTGGTATCATGGTATGGAGCCCAGATATTTAACCTATGTGGTTACTACGAATTTATTACTTTGTGGTTGTTGGTTTTCGGGATCCCGTGAGAAAGGTCGTTTACGATCGGGGAATGGCGTGCTCGTGTCAGTAGTTACCCAGTTAGGGGTAACCCGGCCTTGTGTTGGCAGAGTTCCGGTTTGGTTCTCGGGGATGTCTTTCCAGAGGCATTCTCATGTGGCAATGGGAAGTTCCTTGGCCTGACCATTTGTTGGAAATCCAAAGAAACAATACGAAACTTGTACGGTATTAGTTGTAGAACCTGCCATTTACTTATGGTGGTCACCACTGTTTAGATGGTAGCTATAGTAGGCATACGATAATGGTCGTATGTTGGCTAAGATTTATATTCTACTTTCGAAATGAATTTTCTCTACACTATGCACTAGTAATAATATCAAATGTTATTTTAAATGCGTATCAAGCATCTTTGACTATCATAAGGAGAAATCTCCTCCGATTTTGCGTTTGCATTGTGTGTGTGTGCGGGAGGCCTTATGGTAGTCTCATTTCTAAAAGCATTTCGAATTGAATTTAAAAATATCTCTCTATTTTGATTTTAAAGATAAATAAACTGTTTTGAGTTCTCACACCAGTCACATGACTGACTTGGAGTTTATTGTTTTCCTTCCTAAACTCTGGGTGCCCACCAATTTCCACACGGGCAGTCAAGAGTAAGGTTTATCAGGATATTCTGGATATTCTGGAGTTGCTGGAGGCAAGATGGATGGCATGGCGTATTACTTATATAGTATTTCTTTTTCCGCTGCACTATTTGTTGTTGTTGTTGTACACTCTGATGATATGATGTAATGAAATGAAATGTAATAACTGACATAGTTCTTTGTTTAAAGATTATTCATTTATTATTATATGTTGTTCCGCTGCGAATTGTGAGATTTTGATGTTGTTGTGTGTGTTCTATTTCTGTTCCGTCCTATTTTAAAATTCTATCTTTCTATTTTTCCTCTATTCTCTATTTCTTCTATTTTTAAAATTTCCTATCTTCTCTTCTCTCTATTTTAAAATTCTGTTCTATTCTCCTTATTTTCTGTTCTCTCTAATTTCTATTTTCAAATTTTCTGTTTTCTTTTCCCTATCTAAATTTTCTATCTTTCTTTTTCTTTTCCTAAATTTTTCTTAAAAACCCTAACATTTCGGTTTTTCGGCAACGAAAAATCGGAAACGTTACAGTTGGTATCAGAGCTTATGGTTAAGCGACAACCATGGTTCTGTTGGGTATTACTCATTAGAGATAGAGTCAGCAGTACTCTAGAATGAATTTGAGTGTAATAATAGCTATGAGAGCGTATTTGTTAGTGAATATAAAATTGTTTTATATTGTGATGATTGGTTTGTTGAGTGGTATATGAACCTTCGTCAGCACGGTATGTACAACTATGCCGAAGGGGTTTCTAAACACTTGAATAGAACAATTCGGCACAGTATTGTTTAAATTGGGTAAATGAAATAATTTTACCTTGATTATATTTTATATATAAAGAAAATAATTTTTCAGAATTATTAAAGTGTATATAAGTTGATTGTTTGGTTGTTTGAATAATCTAAATAAAAGAATAATTGTATAAGTAAAAAGAATTATAAGAATTGAATTATAATTAAAGTGATTTACAATTGTGAATAAACTTATATATATGAGAAGTGAAACTATATGAATATATATAGGAATATGAGTTGTAAATAAAAGTGAATTTAAAGTTAAATGGAAGTATAACTTAAGTGATATGGAATTAAGTTGATATTAGTATCAAACTAAATTAATAAAGTTAAGTGATAAATATGAACTTAAGTTATTTAAATGAAATTCAACTTTTGTAACAGAATTGAATGAATGGATTGAATATTAATCAATTAAATGTGAATTAAGTTGATATGAAATAATGAATGTAAGTGTTAAATTCATTAAAATCTAATGTTATTGGAAGTTGAATAAAAAAATCAATTAATTAAACCAATTGTAAGCAAAGGAATTTGGTTGTATTTAATATACATTGATTGCTATATGATTGTTAGTTGATTGATTGTAAATAAAATTCATTAAGTGTTAATGAAATGGAAAGCTAGAGTAAATTTGAATAAGATTGAATTTGATTTGGAAGTGGACCAACTTGAATATGAATTAGTGAATATAAACTAATTGAGAATGAATGTTAGTAAAAACATCCAATGTAAATAAATCAAATGTGATTAAATTGAAAACCCAATTCATTGAATATTAATGAGAATATAAATGAATATATTGATTATGAATTTGTTGGATGATAGTTGGTTGATGGTTGATGTTGGTATTTGTTGCTTTTAGTTGCATTTGCTATGTGACATATATAGTTATTATGTTGCTATATGATGTATATCGATACTATTATCTATATGCATGATTCTCATATTGTTTGTTGAGTGATTAGTAGGTGCGGATCGCGTTTGCTTCGCATTTGGAGCTCGCTTTTGCGCTATATTAGCCGTATACGCTTGCTAATAAAATATAAGGTACATATCTCGGATTAAATATCGTACTTTTACACTTTTTTCCCTACGGGATGCCTCATTACTTGATGAGATGTATATTTGTGATATATATACTGTCATTTTTTTTTTCGGATCGAGCCGCGCAAAGGAGACTATGGCGAATTTTTCCGAAAATTTAAGGCGTTAGAAAATTTTGAGAAAATTTTGAAAACTTTAACCTTTGATTTTGGAATTGAAAGTTAAACAATAGTAATTGTTTTCGAAAAGATAACTAAGTATGATTTGGAAAACTTAGTAAAGTATTGTAAAGAAGTTTAAATTTGTTTTGGGAAAATTAATAGATTATATAACTTTTCTTACTTGTAATTTTGAGGACGAAATTCTTTTAAGTGGGGAAGATTGTAATGACCCAGGATTTTTATTAATTAAAATTTGAATATTTAATTAATTTTAAATATTAATAAGTGAATTTATAAGTCAAATAAATTTTTATTTGAATTATTGAATTTTATTGAATAATTAAATCGACAATTTAATACGTTAAATTATGGAAATAATTGAAAATTGGGTTAAATATGATTGAAAATGATTTGTAAAATTTTATTTTATCATATGGGAGTTAGAACAATATTTTAGAACTTTTAAAATCGAATTAAAAGTTAATTTGTGAAAATTGAATATTTTAATATTTAAAATCGACTAGTGAAAATAGTCAATTTTTGAACAGTCTCAGAATTGAACGAAACCAGTTCCATTGGATCCGTAATAGTTAGTTATTACCGGATTTCAAATTTCGTGTCAATCGGAGTTATCGTTTGAGCGTGGCAGCTCGAAACGCATCAATTTATTTTTAATTTAAATTTGACGAGCTAAAATAGCCATTTTTCAAAAAGTCTCGGATTTCGACGAAACCAGTTTCATCGGATCCGTAATGTGATATTATTGTAAGGTTTCAAATTTCAAGTCAATTGGATTTACCGTTTGTCCGGTACGAATTAAAACGCCTAGAAATCGACTTAAATCGGTTTAATTTAAATTGAGCATTTTTAGCCATAACTCGCACATACTTCCGAATTAGCTTTCGAAACCTGTTCCATTGTGTCCGGAACGCGGGGTAAACCTTAGAAACGCTAGTTACGACGCGTAAATCGGAGTTCGGAATTTCCGGGACGAATAGTGTTTGAGAATTCCTTATAAATAGACCACCACCATCAAAAAAAGAAAAAAAAAAGAAAACTTAAACCCTAGCCGCCTCCACCTAATACACGGCCAGTATTTCTCCTCCTTCTTCCTCAATTAACTCGAAATCCATTAACAATTAGACGAAACTTCCAACTACAAAGAGGTAGAGCATGAAGAGATCTCGAGATCCAACGGTTATGATCGAGTTTGGAGTTGTATTTTGGGAGATAGGAGGCCGCGTTCTCCATGGCCTGTGCACGCATCCCAAGGCGATGCTGATGACCGAGCTTCACAAGCTCACGGCCGAACATAGGTGGGGTTTGTGGCTTCGTTTTGGCAGTGGTTTGATGGGGTTTTGTCGAGTTTTGGAGTTGCAATGTTTAACCCTAATATCTATATATGGGTTCGGCCCCATTTGCGTGTTGTCTGGAGATGAACGAGAGGTTGGGGGAGATGAACTTGAGGCGTTGGATCTACTATGCACGGCCTAGATTTAGTTGGGTATAAAAATTTTAATTTAGTTGTAAATAATTATATTTATAAGTGTACAAACTTTAAACTGTTGTATCTTGGTCATACGAGGACCGTTTCGGACGAGATTTTTTGCGTTGGAATCGTATGGACGAGCACTACGCGATGGAGTTGGTTTGGAGTCGTTTGGAGTTAGTGAGAATTTTGGGTAAAATTAAACGTCCGTTTAATTTTATTCGAAATAAATCGCTAAAACGGAAATTAAAATCAAGGTGAGAACTTCTCACTCAATCGAATCAGTTTCGATTTTATTTTAAATAGTTAGATTTAAAATATTTGAATGCATGTTTGAATGTTGATTGATATCTATTGATTGTTAAAATAGACATTATACGCCGTTAGTAAGCGGATGTCATTTATTAAAAACATATACCGCGAATATTTCATAAACAGTGAAATTGGTATTATATATAATAGCAATATATATATATTGGCATATGTATATATTGGAGTTATTGATTTCCCGCATTTATTTGTTTAGCGGATGAGACCCTATTGCGCCGTTATTAAGCGGATAATATTTAATAAGAACATATACCGCGATAATTTCGTACTGGAGCGAAATTGGTATTGTGCTAATATTTTTGGATGCAGGAAAACAGGTTGGAGGGATCCAACTGGATTCCTCAACAGTATTTATTTAATTTCAGATATTTTGATATTTGATGGATTATCATATCGATATATGATATCGTTGTTGTCGTGATTGACTATTTGGTGTGTAGCATCATTGGACCCAGATTTTGGGATTTTAAAATGATTTTTAAAGTGATTTTTGAGAATATATAATATTTTGGAATTGATCCATTTAAAATAAATAAACGTTATAATTTTTAAAGTTATAAAAATTATGATTTTTGAGAAAAATAGTTAAAAACTGATTTTTGAGAATATGATGCTAACGATTTATAAAATAGTTTAATCGGAATTTTAGAATTATTGTGAAAAGTTTAAATATAGGATTTTATAAAATTTAATTATTCTATGAATCAAAATGGTGAAATAATAAAGGAGATTAAAGAAGTTTTAAAAGAATAATATAAATTGAATTATATTAAGAGATTTATAAATGGATATTTATAAATTGAAATATGGACATTATAAAACGAGTTTTTATAAGTGTTTGAATGAAGTGAAAATGAAATTCATAAATGAATGAAATTTATAGAATTATATAACGGTGAAGTTATAAATGGAAATTTTATAAACAGTAGGTTTATAAAATTTGTAAAGTTCAAAGGAACGATTTTTGCAAATAAATAAATTATAAGTGTTTGACTTATAATTTGGACTTTTGGTTTATAATTAAAATTATAAATCGAATAAGTTAATAAAGAGATTTATAAAAAGGAAGTTTTTATAAATAAATAGAAATGGAATTTATAAACGTTGTTTTATAAATTCGCAAATGACTTATTTTGATAAGAAAATTGTTGAAACCTATAAAAGGAGTTATATTCACATTTTTGAATAGTGAATAATCCTTTAAAATAAATTGAATAGAAGTGATGAAATCGTTAACGAAGTTTATTCACATTTTTGAATAGTGAATAATATGTTAAAGAAATTGTTTTAGATATGATGTTTTAAATAGAATTAAAACTATCTAACGATGTTTTTAAAAGGTATTGAGATTCGAAATCATAGATTTCAACATTTATTGTTGAAATAGATGTTTCGAGAAATAAAAGGGAATGGTGGACTATAACACTGTTGTTATAGTAAATAATTTCCGAAAGGAAATGTTTTGTATAGTATTGGGATTTATATATCTATTTTTAATTTCGAATCCCTATACTAGTGATTTTGGGACGTCGTAACGATGTTTTACGTAACATTCGTTTTGGCCCAAATAAATATGTTTAAGAGAATGATTTCCTTAAAGAATGAAATATATACTTAATTTCGATTTAAGTATATTGAATATTTTCTAAGTGTTGAAAATAAATAAAATTTGTGAATTACTTATGAATAAATAAGTATGGAAATGTTTTCCAATATAAAGTGAATATTTTGAGAATTTATCTTTTTGAAGATAAATTGAAAAGAAAATTGAAATGAATAATTGAAATCGAATATTCATTGATATTTTGGAATTATAAATTCACTAAGGAATTTATAAAGGAAGTGAAATTGGTTTAAAAATACATATTGATTTATTTTTGAAGTGTTGAAAATTATATATTTAGTGAAGATATTTTGGAAAATAAATAATTTGGAAAATTATTTGGAAACTGGTGATGTGTGCATATCCAGTGATAGTTCAATAACCGACTATCAATATTTCCCTTTGAATGGGTAATTGATGTGATTTGATTGAATGTGAATGCTACACTTATTTTTTTTAAATAAGCGCTCACTATTCGGGTTAACCGGGAAAGGACCATGGGGTCGTATAACCCATTCCGAATATGTGATACGTCGTTATGAATTGCATTTGAAGATCGGTGTTGAAGACCCGGTATTTGCGAGAGCGATAGGATGACCTGTCGATTTACTCTGCACCGAGTTGCTCCGGTATAGAGTTCTCCATATGTGATGGTGAATCCGATCAGGATTGTGAATATCCGGATTGCAAGGACTTCTTTGTAAGTGCCTTCGGTTTTGTTCGATCCCGGAACAGACTTGTATGGATAGTATGTCTGACATTACAAGTTGAGATATAAAGCCGATTTCTTTCAAATATATTTCTGTTGGTGGCGGAGAATTTATTCTTTTAGCTTAACACCCTTCTCTGAGACGTACGAGCTCAGAGGTTATATAGTTGAAGTTATCAGCGATATATTCCCAATTTGGTAATGTGACATGCTGAGTGATGCTGTGAATGATCATTGTGTTGATTATTGTGATAGGATCGTTTATTTGATCGTCTATCTTGGTGATCATTGTGTTGATCATTTGTTGACCCAAAGCATGGCTTTTGTATAAAGTATGTTTTTGTGGACGTGACTTCGTCGAACCTCACACCCCGAAAATGGTCAAAACAGGAAAGATGCGGCAAGGTTATGAGGGGTAGCACCCTTTAGGGTATGTACATTTCCTTCTGGATAGAGGTGGTATCATGGTATGGAGCCCAGATATTTAACCTATGTGGTTACTACGAATTTATTACTTTGTGGTTGTTGGTTTTCGGGATCCCGTGAGAAAGGTCGTTTACGATTGGGGAATGGCGTGCTCGTGTCAGTAGTTACCCAGTTAGGGGTAACCCGGCCTTGTGTTGGCAGAGTTCCGGTTTGGTTCTTGGGGATGTCTTTCCAGAGGCATTCTCATGTGGCAATGGGAAGTTCCTTGGCCTGACCATTTGTTGGAAATCCAAAGAAACAATACGAAACTTGTCGGTATTAGTTGTAGAACCTGCCATTTACTTATGGTGGTCACCACTGTTTAGATGGTAGCTATAGTAGGCATACGATAATGGTCGTATGTTGGCTAAGATTTATATTCTACTTTCGAAATGAATTTTCTCTACACTATGCACTAGTAATAATATCAAATGTTATTTTAAATGCGTATCAAGCATCTTTGACTATCATAAGGAGAAATCTCCTCCGATTCTGCGTTTGCATTGTGTGTGTGTGTGCGGGAGGCCTTATGGTAGTCTCATTTCTAAAAGCATTTCGAATTGAATTTAAAAATATCTCTCTATTTTGATTTTAAAGATAAATAAACTGTTTTGAGTTCTCACACCAGTCACATGACTGACTTGGAGTTTATTGTTTTCCTTCCTAAACTCTGGGTGCCCACCAATTTCCACACGGGCAGTCAAGAGTAAGGTTTATCAGGATATTCTGGATATTCTGGAGTTGCTGGAGGCAAGATGGATGGCATGGCGTATTACTTATATAGTATTTCTTTTTCCGCTGCACTATTTGTTGTTGTTGTTGTACACTCTGATGATATGATGTAATGAAATGAAATGTAATAACTGACATAGTTCTTTGTTTAAAGATTATTCATTTATTATTATATGTTGTTCCGCTGCGAATTGTGAGATTCTGATGTTGTTGTGTGTGTTCTATTTCTGTTCCGTCCTATTTTAAAATTCTATCTTTCTATTTTTCCTCTATTCTCTATTTCTTCTATTTTTAAAATTTCCTATCTTATCTTCTCTCTATTTTAAAATTCTGTTCTATTCTCCTTATTTTCTGTTCTCTCTAATTTCTATTTTCAAATTTTCTATTTTCTTTTCCCTATCTAAATTTTCTATCTTTCTTCTTCTTTTTCTTTTCCTAAATTTTTCTTAAAAACCCTAACATTTCGGTTTTTCGGCAACGAAAAATCGAAAACGTTACAGGTTTAAGCGCATAAATTTCAGCATAATGAAATAAAATATTGAACACAAATAAAAGATGAAATTTGAATTATATAGCTGATTAGAACATTTGTTGGAATTAATGAACTTTTAAAGGCAATTAAGAGTTAAGGGTAACAATGGTTATAAGTTACATATCTATATAGTTGAAAAAGTTAGTTTGAAATCAATTACAGTTAATTCACTTAATTAGTGCAATTTGATGTAGATTAATTTGGTAATCGGAGAATGTTAATTCAATAGGATGTAACCAATGAAATTTTAATCTAATACTACGTTAAGACTAACTACGGTAAGTATTAATAAAGCAAATGAAATGCAATACCAATTGAGGGAAACCAACTCGTAAGGGTATAATTGAATGAAATCGGTAAATTGGGAAATAAATTCAAAATTGATATTTATTGATGAAATAATGCATAATAAATTGTTGGTTGATAATTAAAGTATGAAGGTGTGTAAATGGCGTATGTTAATTACAATGAAATAAATTAGCGTTGAATATGGAATTATAAATCTGGTTTGATGAGTAACGATGTAACGACCCAGGATTTTAATTAATTTAAATTTGAATATTTAATTAATTTTATATATTAATAAGTGAATTTATAAGTCGAATAAATTTTATTAGAATAATTGGATTTAATTGGATAATTAAATCGATAATTTAACATGTGAAATTATGGAAATAATTGAAAATTGAGTTAAATATGATTGAAAATGATTTGTAAAATTTTATTTTATCATATTGGAGTTAGAACGATATTTTAGAACTTTTAAAATCGAATTAAAAGTTTATTTATGAAAATTGAATATTTTAATATTTAATCGACTAGTGAAAATAGTCCATTTTTGAACAGTCTCAGAATTGGACGAAACCAGTTCCATTGGATCCGTAATAATTAGTTATTACCGAATTTCAATTTTCGTAGCAATCGGAGTTATCGTTTGATCGTGGCAGCTCGAAACGCATCGAATTATTTTTAATATTAATTTGGCGGGTTAAAATAGCCATTTTTCAAAAAGTCTCGGATTTCGACGAAACCAGTTTCATCGAATCCGTAATGTGATATTATTGTAATGTTTCAAATTTCGTGTCAATTGGATTTACCGTTTGTCCGGTACAAATTAAAACGCCTAGAAAATCGTTTAAATCGGTTTAATTTAAATCGAACGTTTATTGCCATAACTCGCACAGATGTCTGAATTAGCTTCCGAAACCTGTTCCATTGTGTCCGGAATGCGGGGTAAACCCTAGAAACGCTGGTTACGGCGCGTGAATCGGAGTTCTGGAAAACCGGATGAATAGTGTTCGTTCAAAATTCTATAAATAGGCTCATAATTCACAAATTTTTAAAAGAAAAAAAAACCTAACCCTAAACGTGTAGCCGCCACCCACATCTATGAACGGCCGAAAATTCAATTCGTTCTCCTCCAATTTTCTTCAAATCTAAGCATTATTGCAAGAAACTCTCAACTACAATCTTGAAGAGCTCGATGAGATCTTTAATATCAACGGTCATGATCGAGTTTGAGTGAGTAAATCGAGGGGAAAGTCGCCGTGTTCGACCGGCAGTTTGCACGCATTTCGAGAGCGAGGGGGGCACGATGGGGGTGCGGTCGCTGGGCGTTGGTGAGGGGGAGTGAGGCCTTCGATTTGGCGCATCCTGATCGCGTTCAAGTTCGTCGAGGAGGCGGAGATGTTTAACCCTAGTTTGGAGCTAAGTGGGTTCGGTTGCGTGATGTTGTCTGGAGATGTTACGCGCGCGTGGGAAGAAGATGTAGGGACGGTCACGATTTGCAGGTGCTGGAATGGATGGCCAGGATTGAATTTAGGTTATAAAATTATAATATATGTTGTAGTTTATATAATAAAATTCGTGTAAACTTCATAAAATCATAACTTTTTCATACGAGGTCGAAAACGCGCGAAACCAGTTGCGTTGGAATCGTATGGATGAGCACTACGCGATGGAGTTGGATTGGATTCGTTTGGAGTTAGTGAGAATTTCGGGTAAAATTAAACATCCGTTTAATTTTATTCGAAATAAATCGCTAAAACGAAAATAAAATCAAGGTGAGAACTTCTCACTCAATCGAATCAGTTTCGATTTTATTTTAAATAGTTATATTTAAAATATTTGAATGCATGTTTGAATGATGATTGTTATCTATTGATTGTTAAAATAGACATTATGCGCCGTTAGTAAGCGGATGTTATTTATTAAAAACATATACCACGAATATTTCATAAACAGTGAAATTGGTATTATATATAATAGCAATATATATATATATATTGGCATATGTATATATTGGAGTTATTGATTTCCCGCATTTGTATAGCGGATGAGACCCTATTGCGCCATCTATTAAGCGGATAATATTTAAATCCCATATACCGCGATAATTCCGTACTGGAGTGGAATTGGTATTGTGCTAATGTTTGTGGATGCAGGAAAACTAGTTGGAGGGATCCAACTAGATTCCTCAACAGTTTTTATTTGATTTCAGATATTTTGATATTTGATGGATTATCATGTCGATATATGATATCGTTGTTTGTCATGATTGACTATTTGGTATGTAGCATCATTGGACCAAACTTTGGAATTTTAAAATGATTTTTAGAGTGATTTTTGAAAATATACTATATGTTTGGAAATTGATTCATTTTAAATAAATAAACGATATAATTTTTAATGTTATAAAAAATTATATTTTTAAGAAATATAGTTAAAAGTTGATTTTTGAAAATATGGGTTAATAATTTTATAAAATAGTTTAAATTGGGATTTTTGAATTTATTATACAAAGTTGAAAAAAATAGGATTTATAAAATTTAATTATTTTATAAATAAAAATGGTGAAATTATAAAGGAGATTAAAGACGTTTTAAAAGAATAATATAAATTGATTTATATAAGAGATTTATAAATTGATAATTTGTAAATTAAAAATATTTGAGTTATAAAACGAGTTTTTATAAGTGTTAGAATGAATTGTGAATGAATTTCATAAATGAATGAAATTTATAGAATTATAAACGGTGAAGTTATAAATGGAATTTTATAAGCAGTAAGTTTATAAAATTCATAAAGTTATTAAAAGAATGGTTTTGGATAAATAATTGAAGCTTATAAGTTATAAGATTTACAAGTATGAAGTTCAAAGGAACGATTTTTGCAAGCAAATAAATTATAAGTATTTCACTTATAATATGAACTTTTAGTATATCATTGAGATATGAATTGAGATAGGTTAATAAAGGAGATTTATAAAGGAAGTAGTTATAAAACAAATAGAAATAGAATTTATAAACGTTGTTTTGTAAATTCGCAAACGACTTATTTTGATAAGTAAATTGTTATAACGTATTAATGGGGTTATATTCACGTTTTTAACTGTGAATGATCCTTTGAAATAAAATGAATAGAAGTGATGAAATTTGTTAACGTAGTATATTCACGTTTTTGAATAGTGAAAAATATGTTAAAGAAAATGTTTAGGATGTGATATTTTAAACAGAATTAAAACGATCTAACGATGTTTTAAATGTGTTAAGATTCGAAACCATAGATTTCAACATTGATTATTGAAATAGACGTTTTTGAGAAATAAAACGAAATGGTGGACTATAACACTGTTGTTATAGTAAATGATTTCCGAAAGGAAATGTTTTGTATAGTATTGGGATTTATATATCTATTTTAATTTAGAATCCCTATACTAGTGATTTTGGGTTGTCGTAACGATGTTTTACGTAACATTCGTTTTGGCCCAAATAAATATGTTTAAGAGGATGATTTCCTTAAAGAATGAAATATATACTTAATCTCGATTTAAGTATATTGAATATTTTCCAAGAGTTAAAAATAAAAAAATTTGTGAATTACTTATGAATAAATAAGTATGGAAATGTTTTCCAATATAAAGTGAATATTTTGAGAATTTATCTTTTTGAAGATAAATTGAAATGAATAATTGAAATCGTATATGCATGGATATTTTGGAATGTAAATTCACTATGGAATTTATAAAAGAAAGGGGAACTTGTTTAAAAATAAATATTGATTTATTTTTGAAGTGTGAAAATTATTTATCTTGTAAAGATATCTTTGGGAAATAAATAATTTGGAAAATTATTTGGAATCTGGTGATGTTGTGCATATCCATTGATAGTTCAATAACCGACTATCAATATTTACCTTTGAAAGGTATTTGTTGTGATTTGCTGAATTTGAATGCTACACTTATTTTTAAATTATTGCGCTCGTTATTCGGATTACCCATTCCGAATAGTGATACGACGTAATGGATAGCATTGATGACCGGTGTTGAAGACCGGGTATTGGCGAAAGCGATAGGATGACCTATCGATTGTCTCTGCACTGGGTAGCTCCTGGTATAGAGATTCCCTAAGTGATGGGAAATTCGATCGGGATTGTGAATACCCGGATTGCAAGGGCTTCGTAAGAAGTGCCTTCGGTTCTGTTCGAGCCCGGAACAGACTTGTATGGATTGTATGTCTGACGTTACAAATTGAGATATAAAGCAGATTTCTTTCAAATATATTTCTGTTGGTGGCGGAGAATTTATTCTTTAAGCTTAACACCCTTCTCTGAGACGTACGAGCTCAGAGGTTATGTAGTTGAAGGTTATCAGCGATATATTCCCAATTTGGTAATGTGACATGCTGAGTGTTGATGTGAAATGATCATTGTGTCGATTATTTGTGATAGGATCATTTATTTGATCGTCTATCCTGGTGATCATTTCTATGATCATTTGTTGACCCAAAGCATGGCTTTTGTATAAAGTATGTTTTTGTGGACGTGACTTCGTCGAGCCTCACACCTCGGGAATGGTCAAAACAGGAAAGATGCAGCAAGGTTATGAGGGGTAGCGCCCTTTAGGATATGTGCATTTCCTTCTGGAAAAGGGTGGTATCATGGTATGGAGCCCAGATACTTACTCATGTTGAAAACACTTTATGATTGTGTGAATTGATTGCGAGCGCTCGGTGAAAGGTCCCAAAGGACCGGGGGATGGCATATTCGGTCAGTTGTTACTCAGTTAGGGGTAACCCGGCCTTGTGTTGGTAGAGATCCGGTTTGGTTCTTGGGGACGTCCATCCAGAGGCGTTCTCATGTGGCAATGGGAAGTTCCTTGGCCTGATCATTCGTTGGAAATCCAATTCCCAATACGAAATCTTGTACGGTATTAGTTGTAGAACCTGCCATTCACTTATGGTGGTCACCACTGTTTGGATGGTAGCTATAGTAGGCATACGATAATGGTCGTATGTTGGCTAAGATTTATATTCTACTTTCGAAATGAATTTTTCCTACACTATGCACTAGTAATAATATCAAATGTTCTTTTTATTGCGTATCAAGCATCTTTGACTATCATAAGGAGAAATCTCCTCCGATTCTGCGTTTGCATTGTGTGTGTGTGCGGGAGGCCTTATGGTAGTCTCATTTTTAAAAGCATTGCGAATTGACTTTAAAAATATTCCTCTATTTTGATTTTAAAGATAAATAAACTGTTTTGAGTTCTCACACCAGTCACATGACTGACTCGGAGTTTATTGTTTTCCTTCCTAAACTCTGGGTGCCCACCAATTTCCACACGGACAGTCAAGAGTTAAGGTTTATCAGGATATTCTGGATATTCAGGAGTTGCTGGAGGCAAGATGGATGGCATGGCGTATTACTAGTATATAGTATTTCTTTTTCGCTGTTTGTTGTTGTTGTTGTACACTCTGATGATATGATGTAATGAAATGTGATGTAATGTAATAACTGATATAGTTCTTTGTTTAAAGATTATTCATTTATTATATGTTGTTCCGCTGCGGATTGTGAGATTCTGATGTTGTTCTGTTGTTTTCTGTTCCGTTCTATTCTCTCTTTTTTCCTCCATTTTCTATCTTTCCATTCTTCTTCTGTCTCTTCTTCTTTCTTAAACCATAACATTTTGGATTTCCGGCCTTCGATTTCTCGGCAGTCGATAAAGTGAGTATCGATGTTGAATTTTCGAAAGTCGAAAATTTTCGGGACGTCACAAACGAACTTAAATGCAAGTAATATAGGTGGCTTGTTATATAAGGTGTTAAATAAACTATGTAAATAATTAGTAACTATATCTAAATTTAATGTTTTATTAATGTAATTTAAAGTAACGATTAATGTAATAAAGGATGGCACCAAGGTAAATTAGTTAATTGGTTTTAAAATCCAAATTTATGAGTGAAATTGACAAATTTCAATGTAGTAGTTATTATACAATAATTGGAATTAAAATAGCTAATACGAATAAAGGTGAAACTGGAAGTATCAATGTAATGTAACATAAACAAATGTTCAATATGTTTAGAGGATAATGTTTGTTTAAATAATAAGAATGGGAATCAACATTTTTTTCCATTTATTTGAATTTAAATTACGATAATATGATTTATTGCAATTAAATGGACACTTAATATTTGAAATATTGCATAAATGGAAATGTAGATGAAACCTAAGAAAATAAATGTAAATAATCGTGAACCAATGTAATTTGCATCCTTTTGATAATGATGAATTTAATAATAGAATGAATACTGAATTTAATAGAATTGTTGGAAATTTTATTTATAATTTTGAAATTAATGAAAATGAAGGTTTATATTGAAATTTATAAATTTATCTTGAGAAATATAAGGTGATATAATTGTCAATTTTAGAATTGAAATTTAAAAATTTGATATAATCAATTAATTATACATTTATTTAATTAATATAAAAATAGCCATTTTGGCCACTGACTCGGATTTTGACGAAACCAGTTACATCGGATCCGTAACAGTGAATTATAATAGTGTTTCAAGTTTCGTAGCGATCAGACTTGTCGTTTGATCGTACGGACTCGAAACGCCTTGAAATTTATGCAATTTAAATCAATTGAAATGAATTTGAAAATTTTGAATTTAGCATAACTTCTTCATACGATGGAATTTGGACGTGAAACTTTTCCATCACGTTTAAAATATTTTTAAACATATATTTTGATATATGGGTTGACCATTTTTCCGTTTCGGAATCGAAACGGGCTTTTCGGGTCAATTATCGTTAAAAACCCAAATCCAACCTAGCCCATTCTTTCTATTCTGCTTGCCTGTGGTTATAAACCCTAGGTCATTGCTTATTCCTCATTCTGCACATATGCTCTTCCTCATTCCACTGAAACCCTAATCTTCCCAATCCAATTTCAATTTCAAAAAAAAAAAATTGCGGATCTGCAGCAACTTCTGGTCGCGCTTGTGATTTCAGAGGTAAAAACGCTGCATCTACTTCGGGTTAGAAAGAAAGTTACTCGGGTCGCTCTAGGTCTGGCAAAAACTCCAAGCAAGCACCGGGGAATTGAGGCAGTGGACCAAAGTTGAACCCGAAGTCGACTCAGGACCAGAATTTTTCAATCTTCTAATTTTCCTCACTTTTTCATACGAGCTCGGATTCATGCGCGGTTTGTTTTTTTGGGATCGTGTTAGAATTACGGACGTTTTGGCACTATTTTGGATGGATTTGGAGACTGTTGAAATTTTGGGTTTAAATTGGATTTAAATTCAATTTAAATCAAAAGGTGAGTGTTTTAACCCACTCACAACTTCTAAGATTTCTTATGTTGGTTAAATTGATTTATGATGCGTTTAAAATTTTATTTGTAGCTGTTTGGCATATATTTCATCATTTTCTCAGTTAAATTGCATTCATTTAATTTACGCGTTATTTAATTCATTATTGCATTTAAAACTGCCAGTTAATTGTTAATTAATTTATTAATTGCATTAAAACTGTTAGTTAAAATTTTAGTAAAATTTATTATTGCATATAACCTGCTAGTTAAATTTATTTATTATTGCATATAAACTACAGTTAAACGGTTATTTAATTCATTATTAGAAATTTAACTATCAGCAATTAATTATTATTTATTGATGTGATTGTTTGAATTGGATGATAAATTGATGAATGTTTGATGATTGATATGATGGACGAATAGATGCTGTATTTATATTGTATAAACAGCAAGTTACTATGAATTTTCATTCATTCGGGATTTCGGTTTGAAATGATATACAACCGCATTTTTTATTTTTAAATTGTGGATTGAAATGATAAATATCTGTATCACTTGACCATAGGATAGAAAATTATATACAGACACCACGGTGTATATATATATATATAATTATTTTTGAAATGATTTTCTATGGTTTGGATAGGATACGGTTTAATAGATATTAAATTTTGATATTTTATAAATATTATTTTATATATACATATATAGTTAAATTTTTGAATTTAAGCTATGTATAAATCTGTTTAATAAAAATGAATAAGTTGAATAATGGAGTTTGATAATTTATATTATATGATTTAGTACAGGTTTAAGATATTGTGTGTGTGTGTATATATAGGGTTAAATGATTCAAATCAATTAAGATTGGAATGTAAATCGAAAATTTATTTGGAATTGAGCTTATTTTAAAATTTAACTCCATAATTTGATGTAAACTTATTAAGATTGAAAATTTAAAGGTATGATATTTATAACTGGATTTTATTCAAGATAAATCAAATGAATATTTCTAGTATAAATAAATTGAAGGAAATATTTAGTTGTTAGTAATTTGAGTTTTATTTAAAATGATTATGGATTTATTATGTAAATATTTTAGACTAAAATATAGAATAATGAATGGTTGAATAGGAAATTTCCAACATTAGTTTTGAAATTGTTAAATACTCAAAGTTTGAAATATATTGGAATCGAAGTGTTTTATTGAAACTGAAAGAGAATCTAGATTTATGGGTTTAGACTTAATTTAAAGTGAATAAATGGTAAAGGCGTGGAAATTATTTACTTTATAAAGTAATTTAAAATCAACTATTTTACATACTGTTGAACATCCAAACCATTCAAGTTTTAGAGGTTATAGCTTTAAAACTATGAATTTCGAAGTATTATGTTTTAAAGTTATAATTCAAATGTTTGGTCTCCAGATATTATAAATCTTAAAGCGGTATGATTTTGGAAAAGAAATATATTTGAAATAAAAATGATATTATTGATTTGGGTTTTATAAAATAATATCAAAATGAGTTGTTTTGGAAATGGAATGATATCGTATCTATGGGTTTGAAATGGATAATTATATTCTGGTTTTAAAGTATAAACTATTTTTAAAGACCGCGGCGTTATAATAACGTTTGGTTGTTGAAGAGACCGGGATCGAAAGTTGTCATACTCTCTGCCAACTCCGAAAACCACTTTAACAACCGTGTACGCGGTGAAGATTCCAGAATGAAGTAGGATAGTGGCGGAGTTTCCTTTGAGGTAAATTCGTGGACCCGACTCCCATGAGTTGGCATAAGGTGGCTAAAACAGGAGCGATTCTCGGGCCAAGGTGGTTAGCACGGGGTTAGCGCCTTTATCGGATACTCCTCTTCGATATTATACTCTAACTTTGGATTGATTTGGTGGCCACTTTTGATTTCTTTGATTTTAGGGGGGAGTTTGTCCGAGGTGGGCGGTAGCTGCGGCTACGCGTTACCACCAGCCCGGATAGCAATTGGTATATCTACCCTAGCATTGCCTAGTTATGCCGTGTCTCCAACCCTGGCGCGCCTTATACGATTTTGTTTTGTACAATACCTATGGAGCGCCCTCTGACGATGCCCAGTACGGGAGAGATTACGGTACTGTATAGACTATGGGAATATATTTTGTGTTAAGGGATATGGGTAAAACCTTAAAGCTATTTAAAAGTAAGTTTATTTTACAAATAGACACTATTATAATAACGAAATATACTACATAGTAAATAGTTTAACGGATCCTTAAGATATGCAAATCCCGAGCATCTTTTAAGTTACTACACTCATATTTATTTCGGTCGATTTAACTTACATAAGATTTTTTAGTTCTGACTCGAGTGTTTTGTCTTTTCAATTTGCTCGGGTCAGTTCGAGCGTTTTAGGACCGAAGACTTTAGCTCCGGAGGACGAAGATGAAGATTCTATTATTATTATTTATTATTGCACTACACTCATACTGTTCCGCTGCATTATTATTGGTATGTGTAACTCTGATATGTATTATATAAGTAAAATCAAATGTTTTTGTAAACAGCTTTATAAACTATATATTTGATTATTATATTTTATCCTTCCGTTGTGAGATTCTGTTTTGTTTTATTTCTTTCTTGTTTTTTTCTTATTTAGCCCATAACAATCCGCCCTTTCGTATGGATTGAATTGGCACGTGTGTCGATTTAAAGCGTGCGAAAAGGCGGGATGTTACATCTGGTATCAGAGCTTTGGTTTAGTGATAAACCTTAGCTTTGTGGGGTTTGACTCTTTACTAATAGGGTAGTAATACCCTATTAGAGTCGCTGAGTGTATATATATGAGAGAGTGTATTTGTTAGTGTTATAAAAGGGTCTTAATATTACGTTAATCTGTTCCGTTTTGTGTTTATAAATTCTTGTTGGTGCATGGGACGCTACGACATCAATAAGATTTCTAAACACTTAATAGGATAGACCGACACAATATTTGTTTTAATTTAGGTGAATGAAATAATTTTTCCTATTATATTTTCTATATATATAAAATAAATTTTACAAAGATTATATTTGGTTGCAATATATTGGTTGTTCGGAATAAAATTTATAAATAATACGTATATTAAGATTGACAATAAAATCAATGGAAATTTGGAAATTTTAGAACTTAAGTCCGGGATTTTGAAAAATTGCTTTCAAAGGATTATGAAAATATAATAATAGTATTTAGAAGTATTTTCTGATATAAATATTACTATATAATTTGAAAGGATGGTTTTAAAGAAATTCTGGAAAGAAATAAGTTGTACTCCCCTCTCTGTCACTGGAAAATAATTTCGGTGATGAGTGCACGCATCATCGACTTTCATTTTCGAGTTTCGAAGTGGGAAGGCCACTGTAGCAGTTCGACTATAGAATGATTTTGATAAACAAAAGTGAATTTTTAATTTGTTTTAAATCTACTTGGATATATAAATTATAAGTTTATATTTATCTATTATTTTAAAATGAATTGAAATCTAAACCCGGTATTTAATTCTTGAATTTCTTATAATTAATAGTTTTAATTAGGATAGTGAAATGGTAGTTAAGTAATAATTGGAATTTTTAAATAAATAAGAGATTAAATGCCTGGTTATAAATGAAATTAAAGGAAATTTGAAATTTGTAACATATAAAACAAAGGATTATTATTGAACAATAAATTAAATAAAAGGAGTAGAAGAAACTTGTATAACTTTCAAGTACCTCCTTATAAACATATATATAACATACCGAAATATTAAAAGTTGAAATGTGTAATAAGAAAATGTAATGGAAGTGGTACAAGTAAAAGTATGTAATGAAGTGTTCAATAAATTGCTGTTATTAATAAGAATCTAATGTTATAATTGTTATAAATCTAGGTTATGACTGAAAGGTCTCTAATTAAATATAATAGAACGGTTATAAAGAAATAAAATATGTTTAAAAAGAATTGAAGTTATTTATAATAAAATAAATGGAAAGATGAATACGATAAATAAATAATATTAAGAGTGGAAAAAAATGAAGCACCTTAATAAATAAAAAATTGATGTCATAGAGTTATAAACTTAAGTTGAAATTGAAGTATTTATAAAATTTAATATAATAGAAATATAAGCGCTAAATAAGTAAATGAAATTTGAGAAATGAATGTAATGCAAATAAATAAATAAATGTGATTTGTCGTTTGCTATTGTTGTCGTTTGGTTTATGGTTGTTTGGGTGAAGATACTTTAAGATTGTTTGGATGTATAAATAATCTATTTAGTTTCATCTAAGACTGTTGAATAATTGATGCGCTTATAGTTTATTTTTCATTCTATACAATTTGAAGTTTGAACCCGAACAACTATTTGTTGTGTTTGATATGAATGAATGCTTGCTTTGTTTTGATGTTTGTGTGATGGTTGTATGTTGTTTGTTGCAATTGATTGTGTTGTACTGATTTGGTTATTTATAATTGAAACCACCTTAAATATTTCACTCTACATAATTGTTAACCCTTTTAGATTATGTGAGTGAAATGCAGAAAATTGCTACTGCATTTGGTTTCATAATTAAGTGTATATTTCCCGACAAATAGGTATGTTTTCGGATTACAGTATAGCGCTATTATATTATTTTTCCCGTGTTAGGATTTTATATTATTTTGGAAAATATATGTTGTATATTATTATAATCGATATTATATTTTCCCCCGAGCCTCCCCGTACAAAGGAGACTCTATTGAAATTTTCCGTAAAATTTTGGACTTAGAAAATTTTGAAAATATTTTCCAAACTTTATTTATTTATGTATAAAAAGATATAATGATTATAAAATGGGTATATTTTATTTAAAGTAATAAATTTTGTAAATTCATTTGCTTATGAATTTAATATTTTCGTATGATATATTGATTTCTTAATTCTTTCTTCTCCCTTCTTTTTCCTTTTCGGGGACGAAAAGTTTTGAGTGGGGGAGAGTGTAACGACCCGTAAAATTTTAATAATTAAGTTGGTTATTTTAATTAAAATTGAGTAATTTAATTTTAAAGGAAACAAAATTTGGTAATTTATAATGAAGCAAACGTGAAAAAAGGGTAATGTAAATGGTAAATCACGTAAGACTTTGTGATTTAATATTTGGAGAATAAAATTTGGGTAACTTATTTATGAAATAATAAGTGAATTAAAAACGTAACAATGCTAATTAAAATTTATAATTAACGGATCTAATGAAATTTCCAATTTGTTGTAATACGGGAAAAGGAATACTTATTAATAAATTTAATATAAGAAACGAACTTAAATATTGAATTTATTAATTTATATATATATATATATATATATATATATATATACTGAATAGCAACTGAACGTAAATTTAGGTAATAAGGTTAGAACAAGTCGATAAATATTAAATGTGTAGTGTAATCCCAATTGATTTAAACCATTGTGAAGTTTTAACTGATCATAATGTTTAATAATTGTTAAAATAATAATGGAAGTGTGAATGGAAGTTTAATAGAAATGTTAATTTTATGCATAGATGGCAATTTATTTAATTAAAAATTTGAAACCAAGATAAAACAATGAATTGGGATATTAAATGGGTATAAGCGCCTAAATTTCAGCATAATGAAATAAAATATTGAACACAAATAAAAGATGAAATTTGAATTATATAGCTGATTGGAACATTTGTTGTAATTAATGAACTTTTAAAGGTAATTAAGAGTTAAGGGTAACAGTGGTTATAAGTTACATATCTATTTAGTTCGTAAAAGTTAGTTTGAAATCAATTACAGTTAATTCACTTAATTAGTGCAATTTGATGTAGATTAATTTGGTAATCGGAGAATGTTAATTCAATAGGATGTAACCAATGAAATTTTAATCTAATACCATGTTAAGGCTAACTAAGGTAAGTATTAATAAAGCGAATGAAATGCAATACCAATTAAGGGAAACCAATTCGTAAGGGTATAATTGAATGAAATCGGTAAATTAGGAAATAAATTCAAAATTGATATTAATTGATGAAATAATGCATAATAAATTGTTGGTTGATAATTAAAGTATGAAGATGTGTAAATGGCTTATATTAATTGCAATGAAATAAATTAGCGTTGAATATGGAAATATAAATCTGGTTTGATGAGTAACGAACTTAAATGCAAGTAATATATGTGGCTTGTTATATAAGGTGTTAAATAAACTATGTAAATAATTAGTAACTATATCTAAATTTAATGTTTTATTAATGTAATTTAAAGTAACGATTAATGTAATAAAGGATCGCACCAAGGTAAATTAGTTAATTGGTTTTAAAATCCAAATTTATGAGTGAAATCGACAAATTTCAATATAGTAGTTATTATACAATAAGTGGAATTAAAATAGATAATACGAATAAAGGTGAAATTGGAAGTATCAATGTAATGTAACGTAAATAAATGTTCAATATGTTTAGAGGATAATGTTTGTCTGAATAATAAGAATGGGAATCAACATTTTTTTCCATTTATTTGAATTTAAATTACGATAATATGATTTATTGCAATTAAATGAAAACTTAATATTTCAAATATTGCATAAATGGAAAAGTAGATGAAACCTAAGAAAATAAATGTAAACAATCATGAACCAATGTAAATTGTATCCTTTTGATAACGATGACTTTAACAATAGAATGAATAGTGAATTTAATAGAATTGTTGGAAATTTTATTTATAATTTTGAAATTAATGAAATTGAAGGTTTATATTGAAATTTATGAATTTATCTTCTCTAACTAGACATTTAAATTTGTTTAAATCATTAAAAATGTTTAAGAAATATAAGGTGATAAAATTGTCAATTTTAGAATTGAAATTTAAAATTTTGATTTAATCAATTAATTATACATTTATTTAATTAATATAAAAATAGCCATTTTGGCCACTGACTCGGATTTCGACGAAACCATTTATATCGGATCCATAACGGTGAATTATAGTAGTGTTTCAAGTTTCGTAGCGATCAGACTTGTCGTTTGATCGTACGGACTCGAAACGCCTTGAAATTTATGCAATTTAAATCAATTGAAATCAATTTGAAAATTTTGAATTTAGCACAACTTCTTCATACGATGGAATTTGGACGTGAAACTTTTTCCATCGCGTTTAAAATATTTTTAAACATATATTTTGATATATGGGTTGACCATTTTCCGTTCCGGAATCGAAACGGGCTTTTTGGGTCAATTATCGTTCAAAACCCAAATCCAACCTAGCCCATTCTTTCTATTCTGTTTGCATGTGGTTATAAACCCTAGGTCATTGCTTATTCCTCATTCTGAACGTATGCCCTTCCTCATTCCACTGCAAATCCTAATCTTCTCACTCCAATTTCAATTTCAATAATAATAATAATAATTTGCGGATCTGCAGCAACTTCTGGTCGCGCTTCGAGTTTCAGAGGCAAAAACGTTGCATCTACCTTGGGTTAGGAAGAAAGTTACTCGAGTCGCTCCGGGTCGTTTTGGCAAAAACTCCAAGTAAGCACCGGGGAATTGAGGTGGTGGACCGAAGTTGAACCCGAAGTCGACTCAGGACCAGAATTTTCCAATCTTCTAATTTTCCTAACTTTTTCATACGAGCTCGGATTCATGCGCAGTTTTTTTGATGGGATCGTGTTAGAATTACGGATGTTTTGGCACTGTTTTGGATGAATTTGAAGACTGTTGAAATTTTGGGTTTAAATTGGATTTAAATTCAATTTAAATTCAAAAGGAGAGTGTTTTAACCCACTCACAACTTCTAAGATTTCTTATGTTGGTTAAATTGATTTATGATGTGTTTAAAATTTTATTTGTAGCTGTTTGGCATATGTTTCATCATTTTTTCAGTTAAATTGTATTCATCTAAGTTACGCGTTATTGAATTCATTATTGCATTTAAAACTGCCAGTTAATTGTTAATTAATTTATTCATTGCATTAAAACTATCAGTTAAAATTTTAGTAAAATTTATTATTGCATATAACCTGCTAGTTAAATTTATTTATTATTGCATATAAACTACAGTTAAACGGTTATTTAATTCATTATTGGAAATTTAACTATCAGCAATTAATTATTATTTAATGATGTGATTGTTTGAATTGGATGATAAATTGTTGAATGTTTGATGATTGATATGATGGACGAATGGATGTTGTATTTATATTGTATAAACAGCAAGTTATTATGAATTTTCATTCATTCGGGATTGCGGTTTGAAATGATATACAACCGCATTTTTTATTTTTAAATTGTGGATTGAAATGATAAATATCCATATCACTTGACCATATGATAGAAAATTATATACAGGCACCGCGGTGTATATATATATAAAATTATCTTTGAAATGATTTTCTATGGTTTGGATAGGATACGATTTAATAAATATTAAATTTTGATATTTTATAAATATTATTTTATACACACATATATAGTTAAATTTTTGAATTTAAGCTATGTATAAATCTGTTAAATAAAAATGAATAAGTTGAATAATGGAGTTTGATAATTTATATTATATGATTTAGTACAGGTTTAAGATATTGTGTGTATATATATATATATATATATAGGGTTAAATGAATCAAATCAATTAAGATTGGAAGATAAATCGAAAATTTATTTGGAATTGAGCTTATTTTAAAATTTAACTCCATAAGTTGATGTAAACTTATTAAGATTGGAAATTTAAAGGTATGATATTTATAACTGGATTTTATTCAAGATAAATCAAATGAATATTTCTAGTATAAATAAATTGAAGGAAATATTTAGTTGTTAGTAATTTGAGTTTTATTTAAAATGATTATGGATTTATTATGTAAATATTTTAGACTAAAATATAGAATAATGAATGGTTGAATAGAAAATTTTCAACCTTAGTTTTGAAATTGTTAAATACTCAAAGTTTGAAATATATTAGAATCGAAGTGTTTTATTGAAACTGAATCTAGATTTATGGGTTTAGACTTAATTTAAAGTGAATAAATGGTAAAGGCGTGGAAATTATTTACTTTATAAAGTAATTTAAAATCAACTATTTTACATACTGTTGAATACCCAAACCATTCAAGTTTTAGAGGTTATTGTTTTAAAACTATGAATTTCTAAGTATTATGTTTTGAAAGTTATAATTCAAATGTTTGGTCTCCAGATATTATAACTCTTAAAGCAGTATGATTTTGGAAAAGAAATATATTTGAAATAAAAATGATATTATTGATTTGGGCTTTATAAAATAATATCAAAATGAGTTGTTTTGGAAATGGAATGATATCGTATTTATGGGTTTGAAATGGATAATTATATTCTGGTTTTAAAGTATAAACTATTTTTAAAGACCGCGGTGTTATAATAACGTTTGGTTGTTGAAGAGACCGGGATCGGAAGTTGTCATACTCTCTGCCAACTCTGAAAACCTCTTTAACAACCGTGTATGCGGTGGAGATTCCAGAATGAAGTAGGATGGTGGCGGAGTTTCCTTTGAGGTAAATACGTGGACCCGACTCCCGTAAGTTGGCATAAGGTGGCTAAAACAGGAGCGATTCTCGGGCCAATGGGGTTAGCACCCTTTATCGGATACTCCTCTTCAATATTATACTCTGACTTTGGATTGATTCGGTGGCCACTTTTGATTTCTTTTATTTTAGGGGGGAGTTTGTCCGAGGTGGGCGGTAGCTGCGGCTACGCGTTACCACCAGCCCGGATAGCAATTGGTATATCTACCCTGGCACTGCCTAGTTGTGCCGTGTCACCTATCCTAGCGCCTTATACGATTTTTTTTTGTACCATACATATGGAATGCCCTCTAACGACGCCCGGTACGGGGGAGATTACGGTACTGTATAGACTATGGGAATATATTTTGTGTTAAGGGCTATATGGTAACCCCTTAACGGTATTTAAAAGTAAGTTTATTTTACAAATAGACACTACTATAATAGCGAAATATACTACATCGTAAACAGTTTAATGGATCCTTAAGAGATGTGAATCCCGAGCATCTTTTAAGTTACTGCACTCATATTTATTTCAGTGAATTTAACTTACATAAGATCTTTTAGTTCTAACTCGAGTGTTTTGTCTTTTCAATTCGCTCGGGTCAGTCCGAGCGTTTCAGGTCCGAAGACTTTAGCTCTGGAGGACGAAGACGGAGATTTCTATTATTATTATTTATTATTGCACTACACTCATACTGTTCCGCTGCATTATTATTGGTATGTGTAACTCTGATATGTATTATATAAATAAAATCAAATGTTTTTGTAAACAGCTTTATAAACTGTATATTTGATTATTATATTTTATACCTCCGCTGTGAGATTCTGTTTTATTTTATTTCTTTCTGGTTTTTTTTTCTTATTTACCCCATAACAATCCGCCCTTCCGTATGGATTGAATTGGCACGTGCGTCGATTTAAAGCATGCGAAAAGGCGGGATGTTACAATTATTTATTCACTTGCATTGACATTATTACCTTTAATTGCAATTTGATTACCAATCTTATTTAACATACTAAATAAATAAATAATATATATTGGTTGTCACCTATTCAATTTTACTTACATTTACAAGTTTATTACTTACCATTAACACTGTATTATTTCATTACTTAATTCAATACTTACATTTGTTTTTTTTCTTATATTTCACTTATAAACGAATTATAATGTTTCCATTATTTCAATGAATTTGAACTCCCTTCAAGTTATTAGCCATTCACTTACATCTGTTTACTTATTTCAATTTTATACCTCGGTGCAACAATTTACTCTGTTTCATTACAATGTGATTTCACTTCCATTGTCAATAACTAGTTTTTTTAATAACAATTGCCACAATTCATTCATAACATTTACTCCAATACAAATTATAAAAATTTTATTTCTTTCTAAATTAAATTAAAAAAATCTTACTAATTTAACCAATTTAATTATCGAATTTTATGGGTCGTTACACCAACTCACGGGAGTCGGGTCCACGTATATACCTCAAAGGAACGCTACCACCATCCTACTTCATTCTGAAATCTCCACAGGGTGCACGGTTGTTAAAGTGGTTTTCGGTGACGGTAGAGAGTTTGACAACTTACGATCCCGGTCTCTTTAATAACCAAACATTATTATAACACCACAGTCATTTCAAAATAATTTATACTTCAAAACCAGAATATAATATTTATTTCAAAACCATATAAATACGATATCATTTCCATTTCAAAACTCATAAATATGATATCCTTTTATTAAAACCCAAATCAATATAATATCATTTTATTCTGAATATATCCTTTCTAAAATCATAGCACTTTCAAAATAATAATATTTCGAAACCAAACGCTTGAAATATAACCTTTCAAAACATAATACTTCGAATTTCATAGCTTCTAAACCATAACTTCCAAAACTTAAACGGTTTGGATATTCAAACAATATATAAAATAAAATAGTTTGAATTTAAAATTACTTTATAAAGTAAAATAATTTCCTCGACTTCACAATTTTATTCACTTTAAATTAAATCTCAATTCATAACTTCAACTCACTTTTAGTTTCAATAAACCATTTCAATTTCAATATATTTCAACTTTGAGTATTAAGCAATTTCAAAACTAAGGTTGGTAATTACGATTCAACAGTTCAATCTTCTATTATTTAGTTTTGAAATATTTGCATAATAAATCCGTTATCATTTAAATAAAACTTAAATCACAAATAACTAAATATATCCTTCAATTTAAATATATCCCATTTATAACTTAGCATTAAATCTCTTATTTCATTTAGAGGTTCCAGTTATTAATTACTTACATTCCATTTCACTACAATAATTGAAGTTGTTAACTAACGGAGTCAAGAACTAAATACCGGGTTTAATTTCAAATTATTTTAAATAATAGATAAATGTATATGCTTATAATTTATATATCCAATTATATTTAAAACAATTCAAAATTTACACTTGTTTATCAAAATAAATCTCCAGTAGAACTACTACCGTGGCCTTCCCACTTTGAAACTCGAAAATGAATATCGATGATGCATGCACTCATCACCGAAATTATTTTCCAGTGACAGAGAGGGGAGTACAACACTTATTTCTTTTTAAAGTTTCTTTAAAACAATTCTTCCAATTTATATTGAAATATTTATATCAGAAAATACTTCTAATGATATTATTATATTCCAAAATCATTTGACATAAATTTTCAAAACCTCAGAATTTAAGTTCTAAAATTTCCAATTTATTCTTATTTATTTTACCTTTCAAATCCTACACTCAACTAATATTTATAATTTACACTACCTAACAACCAATATATTACAACCAAATATATATCATTTATAAAAAATTCATCTTAATACAAAAAATATAATAGGCAAAATTATTTCATTCACTTACATTCAAAACAAATATTATGTCGGTGTGTCCTATTAAGTGTTTAGAAATCCCTATTGATGTCACAGCGTCCTATGCACCAACCAGAATTTATAAATACAAAATGAGACAAATTAACACAATATTAAAACCTTTTATTACACTAACAAATACGCTCTCATATATATATATATATATATATATATATATATATATATATATAGACACACACACACACACACGGCCAGCTACTCATCATATGGCATTACTACCCTATAAATAAAGAGTCAGACCCCACAAAGCTAAGGTTTATCGCTAAATCAAAGCTCTGATACCAGATGTAACATCCCGCCTTTTAGTACGCTTTAAATCGACAATAAACCACGCACGGCGGACTTAAACCATATAGAAGGGCGGATTGTTATGGGGTAAATAAGAAAAAGCAGAGAAGAAAAAAAAAATAGAATCTTGCAGCGGAACAATAAAATATAATAATCAAATAACAGTTCATGAAGCTGTTTTACAAAACATTTGATTATACTTATATAATACATATCAGAGTTACACATACCAGAGAATAATAAATAACAATGCAGCGGAACAATATGATGCAGCGGAATATAATAAATAATAGTAACACAATTCTTCATCGTCCTTCAGAGATAAAGTCTTCGAATCCTAAAACGCTCAGACTAACCCGAGCGAATTGAAAAAAGAACACTCAAGTCAGAACTAAAAGATCTTATGTAAGTTAAATCAATGGTAAAATATGAGTGGAACGGCGTCAGAGATGTTTACGGGATTTGACATCTCCTATCTAGTGTGAAACGTTAGTGCAGTAACTTAAGAGATACTAGGGATTCACATCTCCTAAGGATCTGTTAAACTATTTGCTATGTAGTAATATTTCGCTATTATAATAATTTTTAATAGTAAAATAAACTTACTTTTAAAATAGCGTTAAGGGGTTACCCATATAGCCCTTACCACATAATAGTCCTAGTAGTCCATCCAATATCAGTGCATCTCCAGATCGAGAGACTACCCTAAACACTCCACGGGCTACGGGAGAAAACCAAACTCGTAAAAGGCGCGCTAGGGTAGGTGACACCGCACAACTAGGCAATTCCAGGGTAGATATACCAATTACGCTTTCGGACTGGTGGTAACGCGTAGCGCGCAACTACCGCCTACCTCGAGCCACACACCCAAATCAAAAATCAAAAGTGGCCACCGAATAAATCCAGAAGTCAGAGTATAACATCGAAGGGATGTGTCCGATAAAAGGTGCTACCTTCTTAGCCCGTCAATCGCTCTTGTTTTAGCCACCTTATGCCAACTCACGGGAGTCGGGCTCACGTATATAGCTCAAAGGAACGCCGCCACCATCCTACTTCATTCTGGAATCTCCACCGCATACACAGTTGTTAAAGTGGTTTTCGGAGTTGGAAGAGAGTATGACAACTTTCGATCCTGGTCTCTTTAACAAACAAACATTATTATAACACCGCTGTCATTTCGAAATAATTTATACTTCAAAACCAGAATATAGTATCCATTTTAAAACCATATAAATACAATATCATTTCCATTTCAAAACTCATAAATATGATATCCTTTTATCAAAACCCAAATCAATATAATATCATTTTATTCTGAATATATCCTTTCTAAAATCATAGCACTTTCAAATAATAATATTTCGAAAGAAAACGCTTAAAATATAGCTTTTCAAAACATAATACTTCGAATTTCATAGCTTCTAAACCATAACTTCCAAAACTTAAATGGTTTGGATATTCAAATAATATATAAAATAAAATATTTTGAATTTAAAATTATTTTATAAAGTAAAATAATTTCCTCGAGTTCACAATTTTGTTCACTTTAAATTAAATCTCAATTCATAACTTTCAACTCACTTTCAGTTTCAATAAACCATTTCAATTTCAATATATTTCAACTTTGAGTATTAAGCAATTTCAAAACTAAGGTTGGTAATTACGATTCAACAATTCAATCTTCTATTATTTAGTTTTGAAATATTTGCATAATAAATCGATTATCATTTAAATAAAACTCAAATTACAAATAACTAAATATATCCTTTAATTTAATTATGCTTGGAATACTCGTTTAATTCATCTTAAACCCAAAATCCAGTTATAAAAATCATACCTGTAAAACCTCAATTTTATTAAATTTCAAATCAATTTTATTCGAATATAATCCTTAAATATTGTAATTCACATCAATTTCATATTTATCATCCAACCTTAGTTTTATTTAAGCTATTATAACTATGTATACAATATAATTTAAACGGCTACTTAACCATATTATATAAAAACAACCAAAAATTATTATTCAACTTATTTTATATTTCAAAGCAAATTTCTACATAGGTAAAAACAATAATAAAATAACATTTACATAACATCAAAAATCAATATTTATACAACCCATATATTTCTTTACAAAACCATAGAAATCATTTTAAAATATTTTTATATATATAGGCCGCGGTGTCTGTATATAATTCTCTATCCTATGGTCAAGTGATACGGATATTTATCATTTCAATCCGAATTTTAAAATAAAAATACGGTTATATATCATTTCAAACCGCAATCCTGAATGAAATAAAAATGCATAACAACTTGCAGTTTATAACAATATAAAATGCAACACCCATTCATCCAATATCAATCATCAAACAATTATCACAATCATCATCCAATTCAATCAATAACATCAATATATAACATATAATAAATCACACGCATTTACTGCTAGTTTATATTCAATGATAAATTAAATAAAAAATTAATTTAAATAAATTTAATTTAACTGAGATGATGATTAAAAATATGCCAAACAGTCATAAGTAAATTTCTAATCGCATCAAAAATTAATTTAACACATATAAGAAATTTTAGAAGTTCCGAGTGGGTTAAAACACTTACATTTTGAATTTAAATTGAATTTAAATCCAAAATTTGAACAGTCTCAGAATTCGTCCAAACAAGCGTCAAAATGTTCGGAATTTCAATACGAAGCTAGTAGAGAAAACCGTGCGTGAATCGGACTTCGTATGTGAAAGTTATTCGAGTAAGAAGTTATATGATTAAGATTAAAAATTAAATAAAAAACGAACCAGAAAAAGGGGACACGTCACTGTTCGCTATCTCAACCCTACCCAGCAAAATCGAATGAGCACGAACAATGAACCATGACAGCCAAAATTGATTGTCACCACCGCCGTTTCTGCTCGTCGCGACCGCGTAGTCGCCGTCTATCGAAGCGCCGACCCCTAACAGAGTCGTGCGACCCCCACGACCATCCTCCGTTCGCCCAAAAGCACGCAGCCGCCGCCTCCATCTAAACCTTAATCGAATTAAATAAATCGATCCAACCATCCAATCGACAAACTAATCACCTAGATGCGATCCCCTCGGCCACCTCTACAAAAGTGCGCTTCAATTTATCGATCAGACGACTTTGATTGCGGCACGATGAATGGCCGTGATTTGTTCCTCGATTTCTGGCTAAACAGTGCATCTAATTGAAAAACTGTGATATCCCAGAATTTTTGGCAATATCAATTTAATAATCTGTGTTAAAATTAAATAGATTTGATAATATTGTTAATAATAAATTTGAACTGATTTAATAACCTTCTTAAATAAATATTTAAATGGGTGATTTTATCTTTTAAAAGCTAATTAAATTGCTTTCTATTTATAATGTATATATATTTGTATATATTGTAAGTAGGTAAGCTTTGTTTTAAATTTAATAAATAAAGGCATGTTTTCTAATTCTAATATTTTTGGTAATTTGGAAATTTGATTTAATTTAATATTAAGCTATTAAATAAATAACCATATGGTTTTAAAATACTCAAGATAAAAGTTTATTTGTTTAAAATGATTCTAGCTTATGTTTAAATTTAAACAAAAAGGTTGTTTTGTTCTTCTTAAATATAGCTTGATAAAATAAGTCAATTTATTAATAAAGAGATAATTTATTTTATAAATTATTTTAATTTAATAATGAGTTATTTTTAAACAATATTAATAATGTAATGTCTATACAAATGGATTTTTAATATAAAAAAATTTGTTATTTCAAATTTATATATATGGGTATTTTGGAAGAAACTATGGTTTGAAAATTTAAAAGTAGTCTTTCAAAATATTTAAATTAAAATATGTCTTATTCACGTTAAATTAAAGAAAAGCTCTACCTTATTAACTTTTGATCTAAATATATAATTATGGTGTAATCTAGAGAAAAATGTTTAAAATAAAATAAATCTTATAAATATTTGAACATAAATATAAATCAAATATATGGTTATAAACATAAGTATAAATACATAAACATAAGAAACTATGATATTAATATAAGTATAAGAATAAATAATAAGTAAATTAAGTGTTTGATAGTTTAAGTTTAAAAATAAAAGGGAGATAAAAATAAGCAATTATGTTAAGAATAGAACTAAATACTTAAGTTAAAAATTTACAACAAATAACTAAAACAAAAGTACATATATCTACTTAGGGAATAAGTGCATAGGTAGGCAAGTAAAATATGTCTGTAAAATAAATATGCAAGGCAAGTAAAAGAAAATATCTACATAAAAATGGGATAGGTATGAAAATATGAAACAAGACAAAATACATACATGAATGCACTTTCAAATAAAAAATATATAATAATATGTGTAAACATGAAAAGGAACCAAGGCATTTAATGCCATCATCTCTAGCACATAAGGAAATCATTTCAGCCTCCATATGCAAAAAAAATATATCTGACCTAAAGAAAAGCTTGTTCCAGAAAATCCTACCTTATACAAACCTTGTGCAATCTTCCTATATACATATCTCCTTATTTCTGTTCGTTCATAAACTTAGCAAACCAGAGAAAAGAATAACATCACCCTATACAAACTCAAATACAAACTTAAGTAACATTTGCAACTCAACAACCAAGATGATTTAAAGGAAGATCAAAGCAAAACATTTCCCAGTTTTAAAAATTCAAAGCTGTTTTCAAAAAGAAGTGCTCTGTCATCTTCTCAAAACAGGGAGTAACATTATTTTAAAAGCTTAAGTATATGTATCTGGTTGCATGGTTAAAATCTGGAATAAGTATGCTTTGTATATATGTATTCTTCTGTGTATATATGGATGAATGGTTGTGTACATATTGTAGTCTCTGTGACTATACTGTTTTTAGTTTCCAAGCTTGAGTTTTGATTCAAAAATTATTATCCCTTGATCTGATAATTTTTAGGACTTAGAATACAAATGAAAATTGTTTATTTCATCCTAGATTAGAGATTAAATTTTATATAAGTTAAAGTAATTTTGTATATTGCTCTGGAAAATCAAAACAACAGAGAAAACTTGAATAAGAAAAAAACCCAAACATTCTAATTTATAAATTCAGGATCATAAGTTGAATCCTTAACTTATAACACGATTTTTAAGAAGGAAATCATAATTTTTAGTAAAAGGATGGGAGAGCGGTTTTGGTATGAACTGGAAATGGGAATTTGTGATTTTCTGGTAATCTGCTTGAAGGTGGAGGTCGGGTCTCTTCTTGGAGTTGGAGAAGTGATCGGAGAATAGTGGAAAAATGTCTGATAGTGGAGCAGGTCAACGTGGTGGAGGTGGTTGATAGAGGAAGGCAGTAACCCTAGCTCTGTTAGGTTGGGTATTTTTGATCTGCTTTGTCTCTCTGGTTGATCAGGAGTTATGGAATTGTGGGTGATGGAAGCTTAGACATTAAAGAAGGCATAGCCAGAGTTGCAGACCTTCAGGTGGCCGGAATTTTGCAAGCGAGGCGTTTCCAGGTTTTGAGGTGGTGATCATGTTTGTGTTTCCAGGTTTGGTTTTAGTTCTCGAATTCGATTTCAAGAAGCGGAGCACGATCTGATGATCGTGGAGTGATGTTTGAGTATTGGCCGACGTGGAAGATCATCGACGGTGGACAAGAATGACCAGCATCACCGTGCATGGTGCACTGCATTTCTGGTGAAGTTGGTTTTGTTTGTTTTCGAATTAATGGTTGTGTTGACTCGAAGTAGGTTGATGTTTTACTCGGGGAAGTTGGGTCTTGAATTCGAAGCAAAAGAATAGTGCCTCGGGTTAATTTTTATGTTACAGGTTTTACAGAAACCTGTTGTTCTGTTTTTAAGTTTTTAAAATATAATTTAGAAGCTAAGTTTAAATGAAAAGCAAAGTTTTAATTAAGTTTAAATCCAAGTTTGATTCTGATTCAAATCTAGTTTGAATCTGAGTTTTGAAAAATAAAGTTTTTCTTAATTTAAATTTGTTTAACCACCTAAAATATTTAAGTGGGTTGAATTTAAGGATAAAGATTTAAATTTGTAAGTAAGAGTTTAATCTGGATTCAAATACAGATTTGAATTCTTATGTTGAAACAAAAGAAGTTTTTAAATTTAAATTGTTTTAAACAGTTTGAATGATAAAGTGAATTTTTAAATTGATTTGAATTTAAAATGAAATTGGGTTTTAAATTCTTTTAAACTTCTATTATAAGATAAATAATTCTTTAACTTGTGTAATAAAAAGGGTTTTGAAATTGTTTTAAGCTTTGTTAAAGTTAATTTGTTTTCATTTTAAATCTTAAATTTAAAAATGAAATTTTAAAGTAAAATTTGAAATTAAATTGTTTTTAAATACCTTGTTAATGATAATTTGATCATTACTAAGAAGAATGATTTTATCTTTAAATAAAAGAAGATTTAATGATTTATAATTATTAAATTAATTAAAATGGATAATTATTGATTTGGTTTAAATTAGTTAATTATGGTTTAAGCTAATTAATTTAGGATAAATTAATCGGTAATTAAGGATCATTAATTAAATAAGACTGAATTTAAATTAATGATTAGTAATTAATTAATTAATTAAGGATTAATTAAGTTACAATTGACGCATAATTAATTAAATAATTATGGATAAATAAATGGGTTATTAAAGATTAATTAAATTGTAATTACTAATGATGAATCTTAGTTAATTATTTTAGAAAAGTAATTAAAGAATTGTTAATAGTTAATGAAGGCCATTAACTAGAATTATTTAGTAATTAATTAATGTGATTAATTTTTAATAATTAATTAGATTAATTAATTTAAAGACAATTAATTGTAAATTGTTTAAGTATAATTACTTAATGGAAGTAAATTAAGGAATTAACTACTCATTGTAATTAATTAAGTTTAATATGAATTGTTTAAGTTAATTAATTAAGTTTAATTAATTTAAATAACCATTTGATGATGTGATAAGTATAATTACTTAGGGAAGTAATTAATGGTAATTACTGGATGTACTTAATTGAGAATGATTTAATAATCGAAGTAATTTAAGTCAAAATTACTTTGTGAAATTAATCAAGGGATTAATTTAAAGAAAATTAATTAAGGAGTAATTAATTTATTTGATGGAGTAATTAAGGGTAGTTAATTACTGAATGGTATTAATCAAGGGTGATTAATAAATGTGGTTTAATTAAATATTAATTACCTAAGGTAATTAATTTAAATTGGATAATTAATTAAAATGTAATTAGAAATCATTAATAAATATAATTAATGATGTAATTAAGGGTTGATCAATTAAGATTAATTAATCAATAATAACTGACTAAAGAGTAATTAATTAGTGTAATTAAAGATTAATGTAATTAATTATAGTTAATTAATTTATGAAGTAATTAAAAGTTAATTACTGTGTTTGGTTAAGGATAATTTATTTGTAAAATTAATTAAAGGATAATTACTTGAATATAATTAAAAGTAAATTAATTAAGGGTGATTAATTGAAATGAATAATTAATGAATGATTTATTAATTAATGGTAATTGATTAATAGTTATATAAGTAAGATTCAAAATGGTGAAGTAATTAATTTAATTTACTTTAAATTAATTAGAGATGAAGTAATTAATTTAGTTCATTTTAAATTAATTATAGCTGATGTGATTGCTTATGTATGGATGGATGATATTGTTTACCTTGAATGGTTTGAGATCTCAAATATGAGATAAATGATGCTGTGTGAAATAGATGCTTTGATTAAAATATGATGATGATATGGATTATCTGTTTGTAATGATAATATGGATTATCTGTTTATGATGAAAATGTTGATTATCTATTGTGATATTGTGAATTATCTATCTGTGTGTATATAGATAATATTGGATTGAATTGTTTTAACTTTAAACAACTTGACCTTAAAAGATGGCATTTGGATTTCGATGAGACCGGGATCGGGTTTCCATATTTGGACATCCGAAAACCACATCGATCCAAATTAACAATAGGTCGTGAATCTGAAGTGAAGACGAAGATTCAGAGTGCAAGGGTTATCGTCGTTGACTCTGAGGATGATTCCAAAATGAGTGTAATGGGATAATGCCTTCGGTTTCGTTCGAACCCGGAACGAACTTGTATGGATTGAATGCTTTCAGAACGTCGTCAGGTGGGCGATGAGCATTCTAAGAGATGTGTTCTCTAAAGGTAATCGTAGCCTCAAGCCTCATCAACCAAAAATGGCTAAAACAGAGGATGTGCAGCAAGGTTAGGTGGGTAGCACCCAAGCAGGACGAGATATACCCTTGTCTAGATGTCCCTTTTATTTCGGCTGTGTGGGCAGTTTTGAGCTCTAACTGCCGGGGTTATCTTGTTCGGGACTGTTCAGTAAGGAATAGTTCCCGCCTTGTGTTGTAGGGGGTATGGAGTGATCCTCGGTACGGTGATCTAGGCCACGTACTGTGACGGGCGGTACCCCAGTAGCCCTGCCATTGATGGAAACTCATTTTCTCTACGAGACCCTACGGTTTTGATTTGTATTACCCACTTTTGTGGCTAGTGCTGGAATTTAATAGATGTAACAATTTCGACTATTTTCTATTTACTTGAAAACCCTAGACACTATTATAATATCACTGGATTTCCTATAAAATGTTTTGGTTAGCGTATAGTAAAAACTTACCCATGTTTATGTGTGGGGAGTCTTACGTGATACCTTTTGTTTTCTAAGGTTTTTCTAAGTTAAGCAACTTTAACCTGTTACTCACACCAGACCCATGTCTGACCTGGAGTTTATTTCTATTTTTCCTAAACTCTTCGGTACTCAAATTTTTACAAGTTGCCAAGGGATTCAGGTTAGCTTTGACGAATTCTGGAGGATCAATGGAGCAGAAGGCTTCGACGTTGTAGATATATAGTTTTCCACTGTGTTGGTTTCTCTGTGTTATTTTCTCTGAGTTGTATTGAGATGTAATAACTAGACAGGTGTTTATAACTGTCTAGTATGTGATGTATTATCTATGTAACTCTGATTGTATACTATGTAATACTTATGTGATTAATATAATTTATTCATTCCGCTGTTGAGATTCTGGTGTTGTTTCTTCTTTCTTCTTTATCTTTTCTCTTCTCTATCCCTTTCTTTCGTCATTTTATGGTTAGAAAGTCGAGTCGTCACAGTTGGTATCAGAGCGCTAGGTTGAGCGAATACCTAGGCTCTTGAGTGATTTCTTTCTTGAGAGAGCGTATTTTTAATTTTGATATATAAATATATATTCCTACCTATTTTTTGGGTTACCTATTCTGGTTTTCCAATATATGTTATAAAGGTAGATAGGGTAGTGGTGTGTGTAACACGACTACCAATGGTTGGAGTTTGAATGTTTGAGATTGGAAGTGTATCTGTCGAGACTGTAGACGTATTGTCGTCTCAAGTGAGCTTTGGGTGGTGTAAGGATTTCATCGATCTCTGAAGGAAACCTGTTAAGGCTCGGAGTTCATCTTTGAAGTGTTGGATGAGCTAGAAGTTTGGATCTGTTGGTTGGACAGAAGCAAGTCATGATATCTTGATACCTCAGGATGTAGTAGCTGTGTGATGAGACATAGTGACTATAGATGTCTCCGAAGGTGTTTCTTTGGAACAAGTTAAGGAAGCGTGTCTGCTTCGGTGTTGTGGCTAAGTGCAGTAGGGTGTTTCTGTGCAGTTTGAGGTTCGAGTTTTTTAAAGAGTTTTAGATAGGAAGTCTTTGGGCATCTGGATCAGCAATGTAGCTCGAAGTGTTCTATGTTCCATTGAGAAGGTTTTCTGGTTAGCAGTTTTTCTTGAGGTAATTTCAGGAGTAGCAGAGTGGATCCATTTCTTCGATGGATTGGCTAGATAAGCGTAAGCTATTTTGATTTGTAAAGAGAGAACAGTTTTTCTTTGGAATTAGGCTGGATTGATCGCAAAAGTGACTTGCGATAGCTGAGTGTTCTCTTGGGTTGTCAGAAATTTTTCTTCAGGAAGTCAGAGTTTTGTCCGCATCTAGAGATTGAGTTTGGTATCGACTGGATTCCAGAAGTGGTACCGATGGTTCAGCTTAGTAGTAGGATGGTTTCTGGAAAATGAGTTTGGTGAAGCACCTCAGGTTTTGAGGAAACTTTTGAGTTTTATTTTTGGATCCGTTGAACCATATTTTTGGAATGTTTTGTCCAGTCTATGCTTGTATTCGTCATTAGTAGTTTCATCTGCTCAGTCAGAGTTGCGCATTGGAAGCATGGTGGCAGCTATTTTAAAGTAGAAGCAACTGGAAGTTGCAGTGTTTGGATTGGAAGGTTTCTTCAGGAAATTTTTCAGGATTTTAAGGCCATTTTGGCGGGTGCACCAGTTTGTCTCTTCCGGATAGGAGGAGTGAGTTCAGCCTTCTGCTAATTTTGGAGTAGAGTCTGTGTTCTGAGTTTTGGTTGATCTTGGAAAGATCATTTTGTTGGATTGTTTTTGGTTCAGTTTGTTTCTAAGAGCATCAGCTAGGGTTGAGCTGATAAGGAAGGATGTAGGCAGCCCAGGATCGTCCGAAGAGTTTTGTGAATAAGAGAGGAAGGAATTTGGATTCCAAAGTCGGAGATTTGATTTTGAATAAGTGTTTGGTCTTCAGGATTGAATTTCCAGTTGGATAACTGGAATTCAGTGTGTTTCATGTATCTCTGAGAGAGTACGTGTATGAGCTATCTCTGGTTGGGAACCAGCAGTTCATGGAGTTTTGGTTGTTGAGTCAGACTTTGTATGTAGTCTGATATCTTGTCTTGTTTTGTAGATCTAGATGAGTGGAAGCTTTGTAGCTTAGTAGTATGGATTGTTTGGATTCTGTACAGCGAGTATCTCGATATTTATACTTGGGAAACTCGAGAAAATTCTATCCAGAATTTTTGTCTGGATAGTTAGATTTGTTTGATTGGATGAATTAGTTGCTATGGTTGTTAGCATATGATTGATAAATGCTTGTGTTTTAAAATTAAATCCTTAATTGGATTATTAAATTACCTTTGTTTTAAATTTCGGGGACGAATTCTTTTAAGGGGGGAGGAATGTGATATCCCGGAATTTTGGCAATATCAATTTAATAATCTATGTTAAAATTAAATAGATTTGATAATATTGTTAATAATAAATTTGAATTGATTTAATAACCTTCTTAAATAAATATTTAAATGGGTGATTTTATCTTTTAAAAGCTAATTAAATTGATTTCTATTTATAATGTATATATATTTGTATATATTGTAAATAGGTAAGCTTTGTTTTAAATTTAATAAATAAAGGCATGTTTTCTAATTCTAATATTTTTGGTAATTTGGAAATTTGATTTAATTTAATATTAAGCTATTAAATAAATAACCATATGGCTTTAAAATACTCAAGATAAAAGTTAATTTGTTTAAAATGATTCTAGCTTAAGTTTAAATTTAAACAAAAAGGTTGTTTTGTTCTTCTTAAATATAGCTTGATAAAATAAGTAAATTTATTAATAAAGAGATAATTTCTATTATAAATTATTTTAATTTAATAATGAGTTATTCTTAAACAATATTAATAATGTAATGTCATTACAAATGGATTTTTAATATAAAGAGAAATTGTTATTTCAAACTTATATATATATGGGTATTTTGGAAGAAACTATGGTTTGAAAATTTAAAATAAAGTCTTTTAAAAATATTTAAATTAAAATCTGTCTTATTCACATTAAATTAAAGCAAAGCTCTACCTTACTAACTTTTGATCTAAATATATAATTATGGTGTAATCTAAAAAAATGTTTAAAATAAAATAAATCTTATAAATATTTAAACATAAGTATAAATCAAATATATGGTTATAAACATAAGTATAAATACATAAACATAAGAAACTATGATATTAGCATAAGTATAAGAATAAATAATAAGTAAATTAAGTGTTTGATAGTTTAAGTTTAAAAATAAAAGAGAGATTATTAGGAATAGAACTAAATACTTCAGTTAAAAATTTACAACAAATAGCTAAAACAAAAGTACATATACGTACGTAGGGAATACGAGCATACGTAGGCAAGTGAAATATGCCTGTAAAATAAATATGCAAGGCAAGTAAAAGAAAATATCTACATAAAAATGGGATAGGTATGAAAATATGAAACAAGACAAAATATACACATGAATGTAATTTCAAATAAAAATATATATAATAATATGTGTAGACATGAAAAGGAACCAAGGCATTTAATGCCATCACCTCTAGCACATAAGGAAATCATTTCAGCCTCCATATGGAAAAAAATATCTCTGACCCTAAAGAAACAAACACTGTATAATCTTCCTATATACATCTCTCCTTATTTATGTTCGTTCATAAACTTAGCAAACCAGAGAAAAGAATAACATCACCCTGTACAAACTAAAATACAAACTTAAGTAACATTTGCAACTCAACAAGCAAGATGATTTAAAGGAAGATCAAAGCAAAACATTTCCCAGTTTTAATAATTCAAAGCTGTTTTCAAACAGAAGTGCTCTGTCATCTTCTCAAAATAGTGAGTAACATTATTTTAAAAACTTAAGTATATGTATCTGGTTGCATGGTTAAAATCTAGAATAAGTATGCTTTGTATATATGTATTCTTCTGTGTATATATGGATGAATGGTTGTGTACATATTGTAATCTCTGTGACTATACAGTTTTTAGTTTCCAAGCTTGAGTTTTGATTCAAAAATTATTATCCCTTGATTTGATAATTTTTAGGACTTAGAATACAAACAAAAATTGTTTATTTTCCTAGATTAGAGATTAAATTTTATATAAGTTAAAGTAATTTTGTATATTGCTCTGGAAAATCAAAACAACAGAGCAAACTTGAATAAGAAAAAAAACCCAAACATTCCAATTTATAAATTCAGGATTATAAGTTGAATCCTTAACTTATAACACGATTTTTAAGAAGGAAATCATAATTTGTAGTAAAAGGATGGGAGAGCAGTTTTGGTATGAACAGGAAATGGGAATTTGTGATTTTCTGGTAATCTACTTGAAGGTGGAGGTCGGGTCTCTTCCTTGAGTTGGAGAAGTGATCGGAGAATAGTGGAAAAATGTCTGATAGTGGAGCAGGTCAACGTGGTGGAGGTGGTTGATAGAGGAAGGCAGTAACCCTAGTTCTGTTGGGTTGGGAATTTTTGATCGGCTTTGTCTCTCTGGTTGATCGAGAGTTATGGAATTGTGGGTGATGGAAGCTTGGACATTAAAGAAGGTGTAGCCGGAGTTGCAGACCTTCAGGTGGCCGAAATTTTGCAAGCGAGGCGTTTCCAGGTTTTGAGGTGGTGATCCTGTTTATGTTTCCAGGTTTGGTTTTAGTTATCGAATTCGATTTCGAGAATCGGACCACGATCTGATGATCGTGGAGTGATGTTTGAGTATTGGCCGACGTGGAAGATCATCGGCGGTGGCCAGGAATGACCAGCATCAACGTGCATGGTGCACTGCATTTCTGGTGAAGTTGGTTTTGTTTGTTTTCGAGTTAATGGTTGTGTTACTCGAAGTAGGTAGATGTTTTGCTCGGGGAAGTTGGGTCTTGGACTCGGTGCAAAAGAATGGTGCCTCGGGTTAATTTTTATGTTACAGGTTTTACAGAAACTTGTTGTTCTGTTTTTAAATTTTTAAAATAAAATTTAAAAGCTAAGTTCAAATGAAAAGAAAAGTTTTAATTAAGTTTAAATCCAAGTTTGATTCTGATTCAAATCTAGTTTGAATCTGAGTTTTGAAAAATAAAGTTTTTTTTAATTTAAATTTGTTTAACCACCTAAAATATTTAAATGGGTTGAATTTTAAGGATAAAGATTTAAATTTGCAAGTAAGAGTTTAATCTGGATTCAAATACAGATTTTAATTCTTGTGTTGAAATAAAAGAAGTTTTTAAATCTAAACTGTTTTAAATAGTATGAATGATAAAGTGAATTTTTAAATTGATTTGAATTTAAAATGAAATTGGATTTTAAATTCTTTTAAACTTCTATTATAAGATAAATAATTCTTTAACTTGTGTAATAAAAAGGGCTTTGAATTTTTTTTAAGCTTTGTTAAAGTTAATTTGTTTTCATTTTAAATCTTAAATTTAAAAATGAAATTTTAAAGTAAAATTTGAAATTAAATTGTTTTTAAGTACCTTGTTAATGGTAATTTGATCATTACTAAGAAGAATGTTTTTATCTTTAAATAAATAAAGATTTACTGATTTATAATTATTAAATTAATTAAAATGGATAATTAATGATTTGGATTAATTAATCTAGTAATTAAGAGTTTAAATTAGTTAATTAAGGTTTAAGCTAATTAATTTAGGATAAATTAATTGGTAATTAAGGATCATTAATTAAATAAGATTGAATTTAAATTAATGATTAGTAATTAATAAATAAATTAAGGATTAATTAAGTTATAGTTGACATATAATTAATTAAATAATTGTGGATAAATAAATGGGTTATTAAAGATTAATTAAATTGTAATTAATAATGATGAATCTTAGTTAATTATTTTAGGAAAGTAATTAAAGAATTGTTAATAGTTAATGAAGGTCATTAACTAGAATTATTTAATAATTAATTAATGTGATCAATTTTTAATAATTAATTAGATTAATTAATTTAGATAATCAATTGTAAATTGTTTAAGTATAATTAATTAATGGAAGTAAATTAAGGAATTAATTACTCATTGTAATTATTAAGTTTAATATGAATTGTTTAAGTTAATTAATTAAGTTTAATCAATTTAAATAGCCATTTGATGATGTGATAAGTATAATTACTTAGGGAAGTAATTAATGGTAATTACTGGATGTAATTAATTGAGAATGATTTAATAATGGAAGTAATTTAAGTCGAAATTACTTTGTGAAATTAATCAAGGGATTAATTTAAAGAAAATTAATTAAGGAGTAATTAATTTATTTGATGGAGTAATTAAGGGTAGTTAATTACTGAATGGTATTAATCAGGGGTGATTAATAAATGTGGTTTAATTGAAGATTAATTACTTAAGTTAATAAATTTAAATTGGATAATTAATTAAAATGTAATTAGAAATCATTAATAAATATAATTAATGATGTAATTAAGGGTTGATCAATTAAGATTAATTAATCAATAATAAGTGATTAAAGAGTAATTAATTAGTGTAATTAAAGATTAATGTAATTAATTATAGTTAATTAATTTATGAAGTAATTAAAGGTTATTTACTGTGTTTGGTTAAGGATATTTAATTTGTAAAATTAATTAAAGCATAATTACTTGAATATATTTAAAAAATTAATCAAGGATAATTAATTGAAATGAATAATTAATGAATGATTTATTAATTAATTAGTAATTGATTAATAGTTATATAAGTAAGATTCACAATGGTGAAGTAATTAATTTAATTTACTTTAAATTAATTAGAGATGAAGTAATTAATTTATTTATTTTAAATTAATTATAGATGATGTGATTGCTTATGTATAGATGGATGATATTGTTTACCTTGAATGGTTTGAGATCTCGATATGAGATAAATGATGCTGTGTGAAATAGATGCTTTGATTAAAATATGATGATAATATGGATTATCTATTTGTAATGATAATATGGATTATCTGTTTATGATGAAAATATTGATTATCTATTGTGGCATTGTGAATTATCTATCTGTTTGTATATAGATAATATTGGATTGAATTGTTTTAACTTTAAAACAACTTGACCTTAAAAGATGGCATTTGGATTTCGATGAGACCGGGATCGGGTTTCCATATTTGGACATCCGAAAACCACATCAATCCAAATTAATGATAGGTCGTGAATCTGAAGTGAAGACGAAGATTCAAAGTGCAAGGGTTATCGTCGTTAACTCTGAGGGTGATTCCAAAATGAGTGTAACGGGATAATACCTTCAGTTTCGTTCGAACCCGGAACGAACTTGTATGGATTGAATGCTTTCAGAACATCGTTAGGTGGGCGATGAGCATTCTAAGAGATGTGTTCTCTAAAGGTAATCGTAGCCTCAAGCCTCATCAACCAGGAATGGCTAAAACAGGGGATATGCAGCAAGGTTAGGTGGGTAGCACCCAAGCAGGACTAGATATACCCATGTCTAGATGTCCCTTTTATTTCGGCTGTATGGGCAATTTTGAGCTCCAACTACCGGGGTTATCCTGTTCGGGACTATTCAGTAAGGAATGGTTTCGGCCTTGTGTTGTAGGAGGACGGGAGTGATCCTCGGTACGGTGATTTAGGCCACGTACTGTGACGGATGGTACCCCAGTAGCCCTGCCATTGATGGAAACCCATTTTCTCTACGAGACCTTACGGTTTTGATTTGTATTACCCACTTTTGTGGCTAGTAGCTGGAATTTAATAGATTTAACAATTTCGGCTATTTTCTATTTACTTAAAAACCCTAGACACTATTATAATATCACTGGATTTCCTATAAAATGTTTTGGTTAGCGTAAGGTAAAAACTTACCCATGTTTATGTGTGGGAAGTCTTACGTGATACCTTTTGTTTTCTAAGGTTTTTCAAAGTTAAGCAACTTTAACATGTTACTCAGACCAGACCTATGTCTGACCCGAAGTTTATTTCTGTTTTTCCTAAACTCTTAGGTACTCAAATTTTTACGAGCAGCCAAGAGATTCAGGTTAGCTTTGACGAATTCTGGAGGAGCAATGGAGCAGAAGGCTTCGGCGTTGTAGATATATAGTTTTCCGCTGTGTTGTTTTCTCTGTGTTATTTTCTCTGAGTTGTATTAAGATGTAATAACTAGACAGGTGTTTATAACCGTCTAGTATGTGATGTATTATCTGTGTAACTCTGATTGTATATTATGTAATACTTATGTGATTAATATAATTTATTCATTCCGCTGTTGAGATTCTGATGTTGTTTCTTCTTTGTTCTCTATCTTTTCTCTTTTCTATCCCTTTCTTTCTTCAAGATGATACGTCTTTCTACGGTTAGAAAATTGGGTCATCACAAAAACGAATCACAAAATTGAGATGCGCTCTTCGAGAGCTTTCCGACGATATAAAATATGATATAGTTTGAAAAGTTTGAATTATCAGCTTTGAATTATATTTGGAATTGCAATTGGAATTTAAGGTTCTGGGATTTTGTCTGCCATTGAGGAAGAGGAGGTGAGAAGGAATTGTACGTACAGACAAATGACAATGAGGAACAATTAAGGTTTATGACGAGGGATATATAGATAGGTCAGAAATAAAGATGAATGGACACGATTGGTTAGGACCGTTGAACGATAAAATGACTCGAAAAGCCCGTTTCGACTCCGGAACGAAATTGGGTCAACCCATATATCAAAATAGATGTTTTAAAATATTTTAAAATTAATGAAATAGGTTTCAAGTCCAAATTCCATCATATGAAGAAATTATGCTGAAATCAAGTTATTTGAAATTAATTTAAATTGATTCAAATTTCATTGATTCCTAGGTGTTTCGAGACCGTACGATCAAACGACAAGTCTGATCATTACGAAACTTGAATCCTACAATAATTCACCGTTATGGATCCGATGAAACTGGTTTCGTCGAAATCCGATTCAGTGGCCAAAATGGCTATTTTCCAGTTAATTAATTAAATAAATATTAAATTGATAAAATCAAATTTTAAATTCCAATTCCATAATTTTCAAATTTTATCATTTTTGATTACACCATTACAATCCTTTAAACAATTCAGATATCAATTTAAAGTTAATAAATTTACCACTACCATATTTAGTTTCAATTTTAATAAATTTGTTAATTATCAATTAAAATCTCAGTAAATCCATTTATTTGATTTAAAATCTTGCGATTCAATAAATTGACATCTTATGGGTATAATTAACATTTTTTTATATTACATTCCATTAATGTATATGTCATTTCATATTAATTCCCATTATCGAAATATTTGATTTCATTTAATCTCAATAATCCATTTATTACAGCTCAAAATCCAATAAATTAATCAAACATGAATTTCAATTGTTTTCATTCAATCAATTGCCATATTATGGATAGAGTTTACATTGGTTACTTCTTATTGAATTAACAATCTTCAATGACAAATCAAATCTACCCTAACTGCACAAATTAAGTCAATTAACTGCAACTGATTTCACATTAAATTTTAAATTCCATTTATTTGCAATTAATTCAATTAATAAATTAAAATTTCCAACAAGTTAATAAATCTTGAATTTCCATTCCTTTTATTCAACCAATTGTCATATTATGAATAAAGTAAATGTTATTTCCCATTATTAACTAAATTCACATTAACAAAATATTTAATTTATATTTATTGCAATTTTTACCACATTTAAATTAACAGGCTAAAAAAATAGGTAACCTAAAATATTTGTTACCATTTACTTTCAATCACACTTATGAGTTATTATTCCCAAATATTGTTACAATTGTTTACATCACACAAATTTCATTCAATCATCATTAACATACTATTTAATTATATTTATTGAAATTTATTTCCAATTTTTCGAATACAATGAATTATGACCTTACCATTGTTCCAATTAAATTGGGATTGCACTAAATTAGTTATTTATCAACTGGCATTAACATTACTACCTTAATTTACATTCAGTTGCTATTAATCAGTATATTATTTCATTGGTTAACTCAATACTTACTTTTATTTACCTATTTTCCATTTTTATAACCAAGTGCAAAAATTTACACTACTTTATTATTGGGATTTCACTTCACTTGTTAATAATTAATTTCAATTACCATTTCTACATTTCGTTTTTAACATTTGCTTCATTATAAATTATAAATTTTTTTATTTCTTTCTAAATTTAGTTACAAAAATCTTATTAATTTACCCAATTTAATTATAGAAATTTACGGGTCGTTACACTCTCCCGCACTCAAAACTTTTCATCCCCGAAAAGGAAAAAGAATGGAACTGAAGAATCAAGTAGTCAATACATCTTATTTAAAAATTTAACTTGATAAACAAATAGATTTACAACATTTAATAGTTTAAATAAAATATATCAATTCATAATGATTAAATCTTTTTATAATCGAATTAACAAAGTTTGGAAAACATTTTTCAAAAATTTTTAAGTCCAAAGTTTTCAGAAAATTTCGGCAGAGTCTCCTTTGTACGGAGAGGCTCGGGAGAAAATATAATATCAAATATAACAATATATAACATATATTTTCCAAAACAATATATCCTAACGTGGGAAAAATAATATAATAATGCTAGAAAACCGTAATCCGAGAACGTACCTATTTGTCGGGCAATTAACGCTTAATTATGAAACCAAAAGCAGTAGCAATTGCTTCCATAACCTGTATTTCACTTATATAATCCAAAGAGGTTAATAATTATATAAAATGAAATATATAAAGTTGTTTCAATCAATAGCAACAAATCAATATAACAACAATCACTTGCAACCAACAGCATACACATCAAATACAAATCAACCATCCAAGCAAGACAAAGCATTGGTATGTTCGGGTTAAGATACTTTAAATCGCATAGAATGACAAATAACTACGAAGTATTCCACTTACTCAACAGTCTTAGACAAACTCAATAGATTATTCCTACATCCAAGAAAATTTAAAGTATCATTGCCCAAACAACCATAAACCAAACAAACAACAATTCCAAACAATAAATCAAGTTAATTTTTCAATTTCATTTCATGACCTTTGTTGTTTGATTTCCTCTTCTTTCATATAATACTTATCTTCATTTAATTTTCTTCATATCATGTCAATTCTCTTTTTATTGTATTATATATTCATTCATTGCTTGGTTTCATTTATTTACATTCATTTAATAATATTCATGCTCAATTCAGTCACTTGGGATGACAATTTCGTTAACTTACGTTTATGATCTTTTTTATTCACATTTTATTTCTAATAGTTTTCATTTATTTCTATCCACTACTTACAAATTCATTTACATTAATCCATGTACTGCTAATTCTCTTATTTTTATTACATTCATTTTTTCATTTACTTAAGTTTATAATCTTATACTTACAATACTTACTTCATGTTACCATTATTTCAGTAACATTTCAATTATAGCTTAAGTTCACAACAATTACAACATCAAATTCTTATTTATAAAAGAATTTCATTAAATACTTTCATTACCTCAAGTTTATTACTTGTATAACACCCATTACATTTTTTATTAAACATTAGAACTTTTAATATTTGGTAAGTTACATACATGCTTTTAAGGATGTAATTGAAAGTTACACAAGTTTATTTTATTTCTTTTAATTAACTTAATGTTCAATACTAATATCCTTTGTTTCATAGGTTACAATTTTAAATTTCCTTTAATCCCATTTATAACTTAGCATTAAATCTCTTATTTCATTTAGAGGTTCCAGTTATTAATTACTTACATTCCATTTCACTGCAATAATTGAAGTTGTTAATTAACGGAGTCAAGAACTAAATACCGGGTTTAATTTCAAATTATTTTAAATAATAGATAAATGTATATACTTATAATTTATATGTCCAATTATATTTAAAACAATTCAAAATTTACACTTGTTTATCAAAATAAATCCCAGTAGAACTACTACTGTGGCCTTCCCACTTTGAAACTCGAAAATGAATATCGATGATGCATGCACTCATCACCGAAATTATTTTCCAGCGACAGAGAGGGGAGTACAACACTTATTTCTTTTCAAAGTTTCTTTAAAACAATTCTTCCAATTTATATTGAAATATTTATATCAGAAAATACTTCTAATAATATTATTACATTCCAAAATCATTTGACATTAATTTTCAAAACCTCAGAATTTAAGTTCTAAAATTTCCAATTTATTCTTAATTATTTTACCTTTCAAATCCTACACTCAACTAATATTTATAAATTACACTACCTAACAACCAATATATTACAACCAAATATATATCATTTATAAAAAATTTATTTTATATATAAAAATATAATAGGCAAAATTATATCATTCACCTACATTCAAAACAAATATTGTGTCGGTCTGTCCTATTAAGTGCTTAGAAATCCCTATTGATGTCATAGCGTCCTATGCACCAACCAGAATTTATAAATACAAATGGAACAAATTAACACAACATTAAAACCTTTTATAACACTAATAAATAAGATCTCATATATATATATACACACACACGCCCAGCTACTCATCGTAGGGCATTACTACCCTATAAATAAAGAGTTAGACCCCACAAGCTAAGATTTATCGCTAAACCAAAGCTCTGATACCAGGTGTAACATCCTGCCTTTTAGTATGCTTTAAATCGACGATAAACCACGCACGTCGGACTTAAACCATACAGAAGTGCGGATTGTTATGTGGTAAATAAGAAAAAGCAGAGAAGAAAAACAAAATAGAATCTTGCAGCGGAACGATAAAATATAATAATCAAATAAAAGTTCATGAAGCTGCTTTACAAAACATTTGATTATACATATATAATACATATCAGAGTTACACATACCAGAGAATAATAAATAACAATGCAGCGGAACAATGTGATGTAGTGGAATATAATAAATAATAGTAATACAATTCTTCATCTTTGTCCTTCAGAGATAAAGTCTTCGAATCCTGAAATGCTCAGACTGACTCGAGCGAATTGAAAAAAAACACTCGAGTCAAAACTAAAAGATCTTATGTAAGTTAAATCAATGGTAAAATATGAGTGGAACGGCGTCAGAGATGTTTACGGTATTTGACATCTCCTATCCAGTGTCAAACGTTAGTGCAGTAACTTAAGAGATACTAGGGATTCACATCTCCTAAGGATCCGTTAAACTATTTACTATGTAGTAATATTTCGCTGTTATAATAATGTTTAATAGTAAAATAAACTTACTTTTAAATAGCGTTAAGTGGTTACCCATATAGCCCTTACCACATAATAGTCCCAGTAGTCCATCCAATATCAGTGCATCTCCAGATCGAGAGACTACCATAAATACTCCACGGGCTACGGGAGAAAACCAAACTCATACAAGGCGCGCTAGGGTAGGTGACACGGCACAACTAGGCAATGGCAGGGTAGATATACCAATTACGCTTTCGGACCGGTGGTAGCGCGTAGCTCGCAACTACCACCGACCTCGAGCCACACCCGCAAGTCAAAAATCAAAAGTAGCCATCGAATCAATCCAAAAGTCAGAGTATAACATCGAAGGGATGTGTCCGATAAAAGGTGCTACCTTCTTAGCCCGTCAATCGCTCCTGTTTTAGCCACCTTATGCCAACTCACGGGAGTCGGCTGCACGTATATAACTCAAAGGAACGCCGCCACCATCATACTTCATTCTGGAATCTCCACCGCGTACACAGTCGTTAAAGTGGTTTTCGGAGTTGGCAGAGAGTATGACAACTTTCGATCCCGGTCTCTTTAACAAACAAACGTTATTATAACACCACTGTCATTTCAAAATAATTTATACTTCAAAACCAGAATATAATATCCATTTCAAAACTATATAAATACAATATCATTTCCATTTCAAAACTCATAAATATGATATCGTTTTATCAAAACCCAAATCAATATAATATCATTTTATTCCGAATATATCCTTTCTAAAATCATAGCACTTTCAAATAATAATATTTCGAAAGAAAACGCTTGAAATGTAGCTTTTCAAAACATAATACTTCGAATTTCATAGCTTCTAAACCATAACTTCCAAAACTTAAATGGTGTGGATATTCAAACAATATATAAAATAAAATTGTTTGAATTTAGAATTATTTTATAAAGTAAAATAATTTCCTCGACTTCATAATTTTATTCACTTTAAAGTAAATCTCAATTCATAACTTTCAACACACTTTTAGTTTCAATAAACCATTTCAATTTCAATATGTTTCAACTTTGAGTATTAAGCAATTTCAAAACTAAGGTTGGTAATTACGAGTCGACAATTCAATCTTCTATTATTTAGTTTTGAAATATTTGCATAATAAATCGGTTATCATTTAAATAAAAATCAAATTACAAATAACTAAATATATCCTTCAATTTAATTATTCTTGGAATATTCGTTTAATTCATCTTAAACCTAAAATCCAGTTATAAAAATCATACCTTTAAAACCTCAATTTTATTAAATTTCAAATCAATTTTATTCGAGTATAATCCTTAAATAATTTAATTTCATCAATTTCATATTTATCTTCCAACCTCAGTTTTATTTAAGCTATTATAACTATATATACAATATAATTTAAACGACTACTTAACCATATTATATAAAAACAATCAAAAATTATTATTCAACTTATTTTATATTTCAAAGCAAATTTCTGCATAAGTAAAAACAATAATAAAATAACATTTACATAACATCAAAAATCAATATTTATATAACCCGTATATTTCTTTACAAAACCATAGAAATCATTTTAAAATATTTTTATATATAGGCCGCGGTGTCTGTATATAATTCCCTATCCTATGGTCAAGTGATACGGATATTTATCATTTCAATCCGAATTTTAAAATAAAAATACGGTTATATATCATTTCAAACCGCAATCCCGAATGAAATAAAAATGCATAACAATTTGCAGTTTATAACAATATAAAATGCAACATCCATTCATCCAATATCAATCATCAAACAATTATCACAATCATCATCCAATTCAATCAATAACATCAATATATAACATATAATAAATCACAGGCATTTACTGCTAGTTCATATTCAATGATAAATTAAATAACAATTTAATTTAAATAAATTTAATTTAACTGAGATGATGATTAAAAATATGCCAAACAGTCATAAGTAAATTTCTAATCACATCAAAAATTAATTTAACACATATAAGAAATTTTAGAAGTTCCGAGTGGGTTAAAGCACTTACCTTTTGAATTTAAATTGAATTTAAATCAATTTAAACCCAAAATTTGAACAGTCTCAGAATTCGTCCAAACCAACGTCAGAATGTTCGGAATTCCAATACGAACCTAGTGGAGAAAACCACACGTGAATCGGACCTCATATGTGAAAGTTATTCGTGTTAGAAGTTATATGATTAAGATTAAAAATTAAATTAAAAACAAACCAGAAAAAGGGGCCACGTCACTGTTCGCTATCTCAACCCTACCCAGCAAAATCGAACACGCTCGAACAATGAACCACGACAGCCAAAATCAATCATCACCACTGCCATTTCTGCTCGCCGCGGCCGCGCAGTCGCCATCTATCGAAGCACCAACCCCTACCAGAGTCGTGCGACCCCCACGACCCTCCTCCGTTCGCCCAAAAGCACGCAGCCACCGCCTCCATCAAAACCATAATCGAATTAATTAAATCGATCCAACCATCCAATCTGTAGGATAGATTTCACCCTAGAGGGGGGGTGAATAGGGTGACAGTATTAATTTTAAAAATTAATTACGGAAGCTTTTAGAATAATTTCAACACATATCACAGAATAATAGCAGCACAGAAAAATAGCAGAATAATAAAATGCAGAAATAGAACGACACAGAATTTACCCAGCTTCGGCAAAACCCTACATATGTGCTGCCCCTAAGGTTTCTACTAGAAATTAAGTAGTCACACGCTTACACACGTGAACTTGCGACATCCGCTACTGACTAACCTAACTCTACGCTCAAAACCCTGCCACAACTCAGCCACTGAGTTGCGAATTCTCAAACTACGCCACGTAGTTTGTGCCCTAGTCACAGGACTAGAAATTACAACGGTTTAGAAACAAAAGTAAAAATTAAAGGCACTTTAAATTAAAAACAACCCTAATTCAAAAATAAAAAGCCCTTTATAAAGAAAAACCCTAATAAAAAAAGCCGGCCCTCCTTTTTCTAATTTGGCCCGTTCCTCTTTTATTTGCTCCGTTCCTTTGTGAAAATGGTGGCCGTTCCTTTTTCGTTCTTCTTCGATCTGTAATTAGGGCTTTTTGAAGCGCCTGATTTTAGTTGATCAATCGCAAGAATAATTGCGGGTAGCTTTGATCGATTGTTTCTCATTGCTCACTTTGGCTGCTTCTGTTCGATGGAGTTCAACTTCGATTTGGTATATGATTTTCGTTTGTACTATTCTGTTATGCTTGATTGAACTCCTATAATCTGCCAAAGATGACTTTTGGGGTTTTAATGCTAGAACTCGATAATTAGAGAACTGCCGATGATGTTGCTTATATATAATTCGATGCCCTTGAATTTTTGTTCGTATTCATTTGATTGAATTCGTCACTTGAGTATTCTCGGCCATTTGATTTTGTTTTAATGCTTTGGATATTTCTGACTTGTTCATATCGTATCTTTCCCTTACTTCACTGTCACGGTTTTAGCTTGAAACGGTTTGATCCTTCCTTAATCGTTACGGCAGCGACTTTCCTATTTTATTTGGATTTGATTTTTCAATTTTTCAATTTTCACACACACACTTGATTTCTGACTTGGTCAACTTCGATGTTGATTTGTGAATTCAATTTCTTTTTTCTGATGACTTCGGTCTTGACACTGTGTATGCGAATCCACGACTTCGGCCATTTTGATTTCTTAAAATAAAACCTGGTGATAATGTTCGAACTGTACCATCTGTTCCAATATGATGAATTCTGTTTCTTTGTTCATTTTGAGCTTCATAATATTTTTGGCACGTCTGCATTGATATATGCATTCATCTTTGCACTTGCACTGGTTGCGGCCCTTTACTGCTTGAAATATGACTTTGTAATGTTGTCATATATATATGAATTAGTTGCTATGTTGCATGATTACTGGTCTTCAATACACATGTATATATGATGTTCATTAGTCGACCATTTCGATTCACTGGTCTTGGACTTTGGTTCTTGTGCATCACTTTGTTTGTTGCATTTATGCAGCTGTCTTCACTGTAATATGTCTTTAACTGTGCCTTAGCCTTGCTTGTGCATCACCATACATTTGTTGCATCAATTTGTTTGTTTGCATATATCACTTGCTTGACACTTGCATATGCTCTCTGTTTATTCTGGTCAATCATATATAGGTTTGGTCGAAGCATTTGCTGTTTAAATTTTACTCTATCATTTGTTAATTTGTTGCTCTGTAGTATTGTGTCTTCATTTAAAACATGTTCAGTGGTCTAGTTTCTTCATGTTGTCACTTGGGCTTGTAATTGAATGTAAGTTGTATCGTTGGTGCGTTGATTTGTAACCTCTGGTTCTTTGTTATTCATTATTTTTGCCTGCAGCTTGTAGTTGCCTTGACCATATTGACTAACTTGATTTTGTGATGTCTGTTTGTTGTCATGTTGAATTGTGAACATTTGTGTTAGTTCCATTGTTGCTGTGTATTGCATAGTAGTTACATCTTTTGGTATTGTTGCAGACCACATATTCATTCGTTCATGTTGCATTATATCTGGACTTGCTCGAGTTCATAAATCTGATTTTGTTGAGTTTGATTATCCATTGTAGCTTGTCTACATTGTGTTTATTTTTGTTGTCATATTTCTGATGCACTTGGTCATTCGAGCCTTTGTGCTTTGGTGCTGCAGTTGAGTTGAGTTGAGTCAGTGACTTGACCTTTTGCATTTTGTTTGTGGTTTGGTGCCTTCTTGAATTTTTTTTTTTGCAGTCTTTCGTGAGCATGTTGACTTTCAGTTGGACTGTGCATTACACTTGAGTTGAATCCAGCTTGTAGCTCGGATTTGACCTTGTGCTGAAGTTTGTGACATTATTTTATCGCACCTGAGTTGAATCCGGTATTTTGGGTTTGACCTGTGCTCACCTGTCCCTGTAAATTTATCAAGTATATATATCGGTGTGCACGGCCTTGTGGCATATACAGTGATACACTGTGTATGTCACAAGCTGTTCGTGTATGATGTATTCAAAGTTAAATGATGACTAACACCCAAATAACTGAGGCAAATATTATTTTCACAATTCACATTTTATTTTATACTGCAAAAATATTTCTTTTTCAATTTTAGTGCGTCAATATTTATTTTTGCAGATTGCTCAGATGCTGGATTCAATCTGGAATGAAGTTGAAGATAAATTACAAGTTGAGTGTATGAGTGATATGTAGTGAGGTCAGATGTAAAAGTAAAATTGTGACGTAATTGAATTTGTATTGTAATCAAAGTTGTATATGTATAGTGAGAGCTTGAATTTGTACTATTCAAAATTGTAATAAATATTTGTTTGAATAAAAATTCTGTTTGAATAAAAATTCTGTTTGAATTCAAATTCTGTATTATTTATTTTTATTCAGCAAATATTTATTTAATCTATGAAAAATAAAATAGTACATTAACAAATACATTTACACGAATATGTAAATGTTTATTATCATCAAACAAAAACCATATAATCGCATATTCAACAATCTCCCCCTTTTGATGATAACAAACATATATTTAAGATTTTGAATATGTTAAATGTATTTGATCATTGACATGCTCTAACTGCTCCCCCTATTTAAATGCTTCCTCTCTACACAAAGCTCCCCCTACAAATATGCATACAATTAAAAATATTCAAATGAGCCTAGATGAAAATGGAAAATATTTGACCTTTTGCTTGATTTTATTTGACAAAATCTTAACTTTTCTCTCCCCCTTTTGTTATCAGCAAAAGAGTAATAGTGTTAGAGAAAATAAAGATAAAGTGATCGATATTAATTCCACATTAAAAACTCAATTGAATATAAACATTAAATTTCAATAAAAAATCAAACAAAAATCATAACTACCCTTGTTAGGCGCATATTCCACTTTTAGAAATAATGGAAATGATGTTCTCATATAAAACCATACAGTTGTATCTATTTGTGGTACATTTATATCAGGAATTTGAATATCTACTAATCATGCATAATCGTTAGGACTTTTAAATGAGATTAGTAGTATTCCAATTTAATTTTAAAAATGAATTCAAGTATCTTCTAACCACTCATAACCGTGAGGACTTTTAAATGGGATTAGAATCAACTTGTTTATTTAATAAATCAATTTTGATATGCATTCCATACATGCATAACCGTGAGGACTTTTAAATGAGCATGGAAGCACATAACAAATTCCAAGTAATTCACTCATGCATAACCGTGAGGAGTTTTAAATGAGAGTGAATACTTTGGAATTTATTTTATTATACAAAATAAAAAACGAATGATTCCTGTTTAAAGTACCACATATCGACAAACTATATTGAATTTTGATGAGCGATGGTCGATAGAAATATGATAGAAATAGAAATGGTCACGGAATCTTTACCCAACAAAAAGTTTTTATAACTCTTGTTTGAATTTCTAAAGAAATTTTCTAAATATACTGTCTTGAGTAATGTATGATAAATATCAACACTCGTCACTTTTTCAATCACTATTTATATTTTTGTTAATTAGTAGGGAGTCGGATCAGTCAAAATTGTCATTTAAAATCAAATAAAATTAATTTTTTCAAAATGATTAATCTGAAAATATGGTCAAAAATGATTTTCTCGAAGGGGTTATATAAGATGCTATTAGAAAATTATTTTTAATGAAAAATATGCAGATATTTACTTTGAAAAACGATGCAGTTACTGAATGTCTCACCATAAACCACGTTCCACTAGTAATTTTTCTATCAACTAGATTACCAGTGTAATCTGCATCTGAATCTCTCTTTCACTCAAAGTTATCTTTAATTGAATTTGATAGACCAGACCATGAAATGTGCAACAAAATATCTCAAAATCAATTTTAACAGCTTTTTAAATGACATTCTCTTGAATTGAAGCCGTGTAAATAATCAAAAAACCGTGAATGTAGTGTTAGCCATATTAAAAACCAAATGCATCATCATTGTGACGCCCCACCTCTATACCCACGCTAGCCAAGGACACTACGGTGTAATGCCGTCGACTAGCACGGAGAATAAGGCTGTTGAGGAGCGACCATCCGTGTAATTGCTTTGCGCGAGCACCGATATGTCAGATAGTATAAGAAATCCGACATACCGATACAAACACAAAGCTACTACACAGTGGCTATTATGTCTTCGGTAATAAATATAGAAATAAACATAACACAAATCAGTCATAGATAATTCATATCACAAAGGCGGAAGAAGATATGAATATATAACTAACACATGAAAGTGTACATCAGAGTTGTGGTCAAAAGGATCCACAATAATACAAAAAGAATAGCAACACGTGCTATACAAAAGAATACAACTATGAGTCCATATCTCAAGTGTATACAACAAAATAAACTACCAATCTAAGGAGTTAGCCAAAAGTCAGAGAAGTCAATCCCAAGTGAGAAGTCAAGCTGAAGCACCTGTAACATCTCGGTCTGACCCGAGTATTATTTAATAAGAAAATAATAAACGGATCAATCTAGCTACAAATATCAGATGAAGCGATATAGAATAAGAGGTATGACTAAACACATAATAATCACAATGCCAAGCTGTGATAAATAAGTAATTGAAAATCAACAAGAGATTAATCAATATTACAAAAATCTACTCAAAGATCAAAGAAATGTCACTCTTTATTTCGTTCACCAAACCATAAATATTGACGATTATATCAATGTCAATCACAAAAGTCAATGACACACAAATTCACCAATGCACAAATATTGATAAAACTTATCAATGAAAATCAATAAAATTAGTGAAGCACAAATTCTAGAAATCATCTCAAGAAATCCAGAAATCACAAAAGGGGGTAAGGCCTATAACAAACGGGAGCATAAAGCTCACCAACACGTGTATCACAAATGGAACGCTAATTCCATGGTTGCTAACCATCACAAATTGAGCCGAAGCTCCACAAACGGCCCGAAGACCATGGGTTGCTACCCCACCAATTTGAGTCGAAACTCCACAAAACGAGGTTTAGTCTCCCTCGCAGACAAAGAGACATCGCACATTGCTAGTCTAAATCACAAAGATGATCGTCATGATGTGTTCGCTCGATGAACTCTCTAGATTCCCAAGAGCAATCCTTAGGATTTGAAGACCATTGAACTTTAACAAGCGGAACATCTTTATTTGGAAGTCGTTTGACCTCCGAAGCAATAATTCGAATAGGATGCTGCTCATAAGTTAAATTAGGCGAAACTTCAATCTCTTCCACAACACCGGGCTCAAGAATAGAATCGGAATCTCGAAGGCACTTCCGTAATTGAGAAACATGAAATACGTCATGCATAGCAGAAAACTGAGCCGGTAATGATAGGCGATAAGCCATGGAACCAATGCGTTCAGTGGTAGGAAATGGCCCGATATATCGAAGCGCTAACTTTCCCGATCGACTAAAACGTACAACACCTTTCATAGGTGAAACACGAATGAACACAAGATCTCCCAAAAAAAAATCTAACTTCCTTCTTCGATTATCGGCATAGGATTTTTGTCTACTCTAGGCTTCTTTCATCATATGTCAAATAAATTCAATCTTTTCTGTGGAATCACGAATAAAGTCTGGACCTAAAACCAACGTCTCACCGGCCTCAAGCCAACTAGAAGGAGATCGGAATGGCCTTCCATAGAGTGCCTCGAAAGGTGCCATACCAATACTAGATTGGAAGCTATTATTATAGGGAAACTCAACAAGAGATATATGATCTTCCTAACTTTCACCAAAATCAAGAACACATGCACGAAGAAGATCTTCAAGATTTTGATTCACATGCTCGGTTTGTCCATCGGACTGGGGATGATAAGTGGTGCTAAAATTAAGCTTCGTTCCTAAAGCTTTTTGAAGACTCTTCCAAAATCCACTAGTAAACAATGGATCACGATCACTAACAACAGAAGTAGGAACTCCATGAAATTTAATAATTTCTTTAATAAAAAGTTTGGCCAAAAGAGGTATGGTTCGGTTAGACCGAACGGGAATAAAATGGGCGGATTTAGTAAGTCTATCAACTATCACCCATAAGCTATCATGACCAGAACGAGAACGGGGAAGGCCGTCAATAAAATCCATGGAAATTTGGTCCCACTTCCAAATTGGAATTTCCAAACGTTGCAATAACCCACCGGGCCTTTGATGTTCGGCCTTAACGAGTTGGCAAGTCATGCAACGCTTAACAAAGTTAGCAATATCAGATTTCATTCCCTCCCAATAATAAAGCCGCTTCATATCCGCGTATATTTTACTACTACCGGGATGAATGGTAAATTCAGAATGATGAGAATCTTCTAAAATATCTTTACGAAGATCACTAATATTTGGCACGATAAGTCTACCAAATTTCCGAATGCGGCCACGAGAATCGATATTAAAGTCTTTCAAACATTCAATATCAATTTTATCCTTAATATTTTGGCCAAGAAGAGCCAATTCGGGATCTAGCCTTTGAGCTTCAAGAATGCGGTCTAAAAGAGAAGGATGAGCCTCAAGGGAACATAAAACAAGAGATGAACATAGATCGGAAACACGGTCTCGAATTTCGCAAGTGGATAAAATCTCGAGATCGTTCCATTCGGATATCATCGTAGAAACAACTGCTTGTTGCTTGCGACTAAGTGCATCGGCAACTCGATTTCCCTTTCCGGGAGTATAAGGGATATCAAGATCATAAGGTGCAAGGAACTCGAGCCAACATTGTTGACGCAAATTAAGCTCCTTTTGAGAGAATAAATACTTCAAAGACTTATGATCGATATAAAGAATAAATTTCTCTCCTAAAAGATACAACTGCGAGCTCTAAATCATGAGTGGCATATCTAGCCTCAACGGGCTTCAATTGCCTAGAAGCATAAGCAATAAAACGTTCTCTTTGCATAAGAACGGCACCCAAACCAACGCGACTAGCATCGGTATAAACAATGAGATCTTGATTCCCCTCGGGAATAACAAGAATAAGAGCATCAGAAAGAAGTTCCTTTAGTTTCTGAAAAGAAGTTTCACATTTGTCCGACCAAATGTATTTAACACCTTTCTTCGTTAAGCTAGTGAGAGGCACGGCAATCTTAGAAAAGTCTTTGATAAAATGGCGGTAATAACCCGCCAATCCAAGAAAACTACGAATCTCCGTCACACTCTCCGGTCTCTTCCAATCTTGAATCGCTTCAATCTTTGAAGGATCCACGGAAATTCCGGATTCGGAAATAATATGACCGAGGAACTTCACACGAGATTGCCAAAGGTGGCATTTAGAAAAATTCACCTTTAATTGATTACTCCTAAGAGTTTCCAATACAATCCGAAGATGCTTTTCATGTTCCTCCTCGGTTTTTGAATACACAAGAATATCATCAATAAAGATGAGAACAAATCGATCGAGGAAGTCTTTGAAAACTCTATTCATAAGATCAACGAAATAAGCCGGAGCATTCGTTAGACCAAATGGCATAACAAGCCATTCATAAGATCCATAACGAGTACGGAACGATGTCAAAGGAATGTTATCCTCTGCAATATGAAGCTGATGAAATCCAGTAGCTAAGTCTAATTGTGAAAAGACTCTAGCACCACTAAGTTGATCGAATAGATCATCAATTCGAGGTAAAGGATATTTATTTTTGATAGTAAGATCATTAAGCTTGCGGTAGTCAACCCAAAGCCTAAGTGTACCATCGGATTTCTTCACACCGAAGCTCCCCAAGGCGAGGAACTAGAGCGAATAAATTGCTTCGTCTCCAATTTGGATAATTGTTTGCGCATCTCATCATTTTCTTTATTGGACATGCGATAAGGAGGACGAGTAATAGGTTGAGCTCCAGGAATAAGGTTAATTTTGAACTCAATTGCTCGCTTAGGTGGTAATCCTAAAATGGGCTCAAATATGTCGGAAAATTCACGAACAACGTGAATAAGAGAAATAATATCTTCCTCATCATCATTATCGTCATCATGAGGATTTAAAGAATATAAAGATGCAACCAAGCTGGAATCCGAATCTTTAAGATTAATAGAAATCTGCTTAACAGATTGAGGATGTCGAAGATGAATAGTCCGCTCAGGACATAGGATATGAGCTTCATAACGGTTAAGCCAATCCATTCCCAAAATCATTCCAAAGCCTAAATAACTCATGACATGCAAATCGGCTAGGAAAGAAAGATCACACAAAATAATCTCGACATCTTTACAAAGCAAACTAAGGGTAGCAGATCCGCCAACTGGATTCGAAATTCTCAAAGAAGTCATTAAAGCAACAACACTTAAAGAAAAAGTATCAACAAGTTCTTTTGATATAAACGAATGGGATGCACCCATATCAAAAAGAACTCGAACGGGTTGATCACGAAATATAATGGTGCCATCAAGGATAGAATGAGACATACCTTGACCACGAGATGTGTTTCCAGGGGCTTGAGCAACATTTAACTTTCCCTCCTTCTTGCCCTGAAGCTTGAAGCATGAAGATATAACATGACCGGGACCTTTGCAGTAGCGACAAGAGAGAGACTTTGGGCACTTGTTCGCGTAATGTCCTTCGAACCACAATTATAGCATTCCCTACGACCAAAGGAAGAAGTCTTTGCCACTGGGGTTGCTTGCTTCCCTTTCTTATTGGGATAAGGGCCTTTGAATTTACTGGGCCTTTTCTTGTTGTTGTTGAAGCTTGGTTTGGAACCTACCACTTCAACATCATTTTCCCTATCCGCCTCTTCAAGACGAAGAGCGATATCAATGAGTTGGTCGAAAGAAACTTCTAATTTTAGAAGTAATGGCTTCTTGAGACTCTTGTTCAAGCCATAGACAAATCTCTGATTTTTTTTCAATGGGGTGTTAATATATTCAACCCTGTATTTAGAGAGAGATTCAAAAGACGCGACATAATCTGCCACGGAAGATTCACCTTGAACAAGGTCAATAAAACGGCGAGCCAAAGTCACCTTCTCTGCTTCTGGCACGAATTTTAATTTGAAGCGTTCCTAGAATTGCTCCCAGGTGAGATCCGCTTCATTAATCTCAGAAATAAGAAGTTCGTACCAGTCCAATGCTCTTTCTTGGAGCATACTAGAAGCCACCTGAACTCAGTGAAGATCAATGAGGTTCATGCGAGAAAAGATTCGATCGCATGTCCTTAACCAAGCCTGGACTTCGATAATAGTTTCAGAACCTTTAAATGGCTTCCCGTCCAGGTTGGTGTAATCATTGCATAAACGTGCAAACACAGATTTAGGGTGAGTAGGTTCCGGATTAGAACCAACTGCCTGAGCATTCGTGACAAGGTCAAGAAGTTGCTGGGTAGTCATAAAAACTCCATCTTGGGGTGGAGCACTAGATGATCCAGCTCTGGGACGACCAGGTCTAACCATTTCTCTTCCTTTAGAAAGAAAGAAAGAAAGAAGAAGAAAAAGATTATTCACCAAATGAATATCAAGCAATCTTGATAAATAAAACAAGGAATCATAAAGAAAATAGGATGAATCGGTACGAAAACTCGAATTGAATCCTAAGGCACGACTCCTAAGAAGGACTTAGGACTATGATCCTTGTTAAATTATTCTACATTGTTCCGAAGTGTGGCTCTGATACCAAGCTATGACGCCCCACCTCTATACCACGCTAGCCAAGGACACTACGGTGTAATGCCGTCAACTAGCACGGAGAATAAGGCTGTTGAGGAGCGACCATCTGTGTAATTGCTTTGCGCGAGCACAATATGTCAGATAGTATAAGATATCCGACATACCGATACAAACTCAAAGCTACTACACAGTGGCTATTATGTCTTCGAAAACAAATATAGAAATAAACATAACACAAATCAGTCACAGATAATTCATATCACAAAGGCGGAAGAAGATATGAATATATAACTAACACATGAAAGTGTACATCGGAGTTGTGGTCAAAAGGATCCACAATAATACAAAAAGAATAGCAACATATGTTATACAAAAGAATACAACTATGAGTCCATATCTCAAGTGTATACAACAAAATAAACTACTAATCTAAGGAGTTAGCCAAAAGTCAGAGAAGTCAATCCCAAGTGAGAAGTCAAGCTGAAGCACCTATAACATCTCGGTCTGACCCGAGTATTATTTAATAAGAAAATAATAAAAAGATCAGTCTAGCTATAAATATCAGATGAAGCAATATAGAATAAGAGGTATGACTAAACACATAATAATCACAATGCCAAGCTGTGATAAATAAGTAATTGAAAATCAACAAGAGATTAATCAATATCACAAAAATCTACTCAAAGATCAAAGAAATGTCATACTCTTTATTTCGTTCACCAAACCATAAATATTGACGATTATATCAATGTCAATCACAAAAGTCAATGACACACAAATTCACCAATGCATAAATATTGATAAAACTTATCAATGAAAATCACTAAAATTGGTGAAGCACAAATTCTAGAAATCATCTCAAGAAATCCAGAAATCACAAAAGGGGGTAAGGCCTATCACAAACGGGAGCATAAAGCTCACCAACACGTGTATCACAAACGGAACGCTAATTCCATGGTTGCTAACCATCACAAATTGAGCCGAAGCTCCACAAACGGCCCGAAGACCATGGGTTGCTACCCCACCAATTTGAGTCGAAACTCCACAAAACGGGGTTTAGTCTCCTTCGCAGACAAAGAGACATCGCACATTGCTAGTCTAAATCACAAAGATGATCGTCATGATCAACGAGAAGTGTCAATTACACTAAGCTAGTAAATATACGAGTTTAGCTTCATGTCCCATAACCACTTGCTTAACTTAAATATTTACGAACAAACTGTAGATCTCCACTAGAAAATTGTCACAAGAGATTCAATCGAACAAGTCCAAGAATTAACCGACGAAGTAAACGCAAGCGTTTCATACCACTCGTTTTACTAGGTCGTTTAATTAGATTTCTCATACGAGTGATGTAAAGGCTTGTATATACTAATAGATTGGAAAACGGTTTAAGAAACGAGCTTTGTAATAAAATAGTGTTGAAATCGTATGATGAAAGAATTTTGATATTTACTACTAGTATTGAAACCTTTATATTTTTAAAGTGACAAATCACAAAGAAGATTGTAGGAACAAACAATCACTAAAATTCACATTCGAAGACGTGAATAAAATCCAAAGAAAACGATAAAGAATCCATCGAAATGGATATTCAAAAATCCCTAAAAAGGAGTCATCAAAGTCATAATAAATGATAACAGCAAATAGGATCATCACGAATCGATTTAAATTGGAATTCTTAAACAAAAAGGCAAGCAGGCAAAACACTACAGTTTCAGACGTCTGAACCAAATGTTTCAGACGTCTGAAATAGGCGTTTTTAGCCTATTTTCTTTCTGTTTGAAAATGAGCCAATTCAGATGTCTGAAATCCCAGATTCAGACGTCAGAAACTGGAATTTTGAGGATTCCCTGAACCTCGACCAAAAATGGTCAAACGAATATCGGAAACGATCAAATGAGCAAATAAAGACTAAGGATTTACGCCACGCGACAACCCAGCCTTAACGGCTCTTCGATACGTCTCAAATATCAATGTCCAAATATCCATAATAGGATTTTCATAGATTTTGATTTCGAAACACCAAAAATTGGAATATACACCAAATCAATCCAAACCAAAATCAATTGCACAAGAATAAGTGTTAGGAATTCATACCTAACAATCGAAGATAATTATAGACAAAGATGTGAGATAAAAATCTTACCTTTGAACCCAAACAAATGAAGAAGATGCTTGAAAGCAAAGAAGAATCAACCACTCTTCAAATCCAACTCAAGAAGCTTGATTCTAAGCTTAAAAGAAGAACTTTCCCAAAATTAGGTTTAGGAATTTCTGAAATTGATTAAGAGAATGAGTTGGAGATGATGAAGAGAAACTTACCAATGGGTTCTCTTGAATTTGGAGATAGAAGTTGGATTTGCTAAGGAAGACTAGGGTTTTGGAGTTTTAATTTCCCATCTCTCCCACCATTGATGCTTTAGAACTGAAAAGAGGAGGAAGTGAGAGTGAATGGGGGGAGTGGTTCAGATTTGAGTATAAGTTAAACATAGGGCTGAACCCAAACCCAAACCCAAAGTGAAAAAGTAGCAAAACTTGACTAACTCCAAACATATCGAAGCTTATACTCAAAAAGGTCGCAAACGGAATTTTGAACTCAATGGGAGAGGTCTCGAGTCCAAATTCGATTGTTTGCAAAAGTAGGTTTTCGGACTAAAATCCGACGAACGATGAAATATTTAAATACACAATCGATAAATATGCGGGTTGTTACAATCATCAAACAAAACACTATTTTTGATCTAAACTTATATACATGAAGTAATTCCAAGCATCTAGAGAATTTTATAGTGTTTTTGGCATAAGAATATAATTGGCCAACAATTTTGAATAAGTTAGAATCTACACCATCATCTTTTCATCATCTCATTATTGGCTGATTTAATTCAAAATATGGTGCAGATTATCACATTAAATATATCGTTCAAATAAATATACCTTTACTTGTTTTACCTTTACGATATTTTTCGTTGTTGTTTGTTGTGATTCTGTCACCTTTATACTAGGCTAAGGAACTCTTCTTTGTCGTCCGTTGTGTTTCTGGAACATCCAAAATCCAGATAACACTGTTGTTGCTCCTTAGCCTGCCACCACACCTACTCGGGAACAGATTTTTGTGACCTATTTGTTTTTATAGGTCCATGTTTGTTAGTGGAAGAATATTTAGAAAAATAATTTTGTGGAGACCCAAAACTGTTTATATATGTTCCTTTTGGCACCTAAATTTGTTTAACTTTGAGAGATTTTATATTTGTGCCTTTTGGAACCCAAATTGGTATAGTTTTCGCATATTTGGGTCTATAGCAACAATTATTGTGATTGTGTCCATATTTTCTACAAATTGTGAACATAGAATTTTCTTGATTAATATCGCTTTCAACATTTTCAGATTGATTATATCCAAGTCCTTGTCTAGCTGTATTAACAGTTTGCTTCCCTAAAAACATGTTCAACGATTTTTCACTTTTTGAAAATTTATCTAAAGTTGTTGACAATTGTTGGACTTGTATTTTGAGAGATTCATTTTCGTTTAACAATTGTGTGCACTTTTTAATAAAATTCTCCTTCCTAGTATTTTCCTTTTCTTTCAAAATCAGAATTTCATTTTCAAGTGATTTTATATTAATTTCTGATTTTTTTGATTTCTTCTTTGAATGTTGGACACTTATCACACTTAGGGATCCAACTTTGATAGGTTTTAACTAATTGGTCAAGTTGTTTATTTAATCTATTAAAGTATCTTTTTGTGATTCAAGTTTGGCATACTTCTCCCTAAGTCGCTCAAAACAGCCATTCACTTCGTGAAAATATATAAGTAATTCTGAATGAGAAAATTTTGATACCTTACTTGGCTCGTCATCATCACTGTCAGTTATTTAACCATGAAGACACATGTCTGCTTTTTCATTCTCACTGTTAGCACTTTGATTATCTTCATCACTTGTATTCCACGTGGCTGCAAAACTTCTCCTTTTTATTTCTTTTCAAAGTCACGTTGATTTTGAGGACAATTGGGTTGATGGGTCCGGGTTGATTGCACTTATGATTGATGATCTTTTGTTCTTCTGGATTGTCCAATATTTTATTTATTCTGCTTTTCAATTTTCGATTTAGAGCTGGATTTCCGTATTTGTAATTCCACCTTTTGACTTTCTTGATTATCAGCTCCAATTCTGCTGCTCCATCATCATTATCATCGTTATCACTTTCTGTTGTTCCTTTAAGAGCTATTGATTTCTTTCGAGTATCACCACCTTCACGTTCTTCCTTGAATTTCATTTCTAGCTCATAAACGGTGAGATTTCCGATGAGTTCTTCGATTTTCATTTGTTTCAAATCTTTTGATTCTTGAATGGCAGTCACTTTGGCTTCAAAACTTCGTGGAAGGACTCTGAGGATTTTTCAGACTATCTCCAACTTTGTATATGATTTTCCAAGAGCTTTTGATTTGTATACGATATTGGAAAGTCGTCCATGCATCTCTTTGACATTTTCTTCTTTTGCCATTGTGAAATTCTCGTATTCGCTGCTTAGCATGGCAAGGTGAGATTCTTTGACTTGAGATATTCCATCATGAGTCACTTCTAGTGTGTGCCATATTTCCTGCACAGTTAGACAATGTGAGACACAATTAAATTCAAATTGATCCAATGAACAGATAATAGAATTCATAGCTCTAGCATTAGCATTTTGTAATTTATTTTCTAGCTCTTTCCATTGATCCATTGGTTTATCTATTTCCTGATTATCTGCAATTATAGTTGGTGCTCTATAACCTGTCTCAAAAATGTTCCAAGCGTCAATGGTTTTCAGAAAAAATTTCATTCTATTTTTCCAGAAGGCGTATTCACCATTGAACTTTGGTGATCTAACTATGGACTGACCTTCAGCAAAAGCATTATTAAAATCCATTTTAAAAATTCAGCTTTTTAAAACAAAAATTGATTTTTGAAAAAATCAAAATTTTAAAACCAAAAACCGACTTCTATTCCTAGCTCTGATACCACTTGTAGGGTCGATTTCACCCTAGAGGAGGGGTGAATAGGGTGACAGTATTAATTTTAAAAATTAATTACAGAAGCTTTTAGAATAATTTCAACATAGATCATAGAATAATAGTTGCACAGAAAAATAGCAGAATAAAAAAATGCAGAAATAGAACGACACAGAATTTACCCAGCTTCGGCAAAACCCTGCCTACATGTTGCCCCTAAGGTTTCTACAAGAAATTAAGTAGTCACACGCGTACACACGTAAACTCGCGACACCGCTACTGACTAACCTAACTCTACGCTTAAAACCCTGCCACAACTCAGTCACTGAGTTGCGAATTCTCAAACTACGCCACGTAGTTTGTGCCCTAGTCACACGACTAGAAATTACAACGGTTTAAAAACAAAAGTATAAATTAAAAGCACTTTAAATTAAAAACAACCCTAATTCAAAAATAAAAAGCCCTTTAGAAAGAAAAACTGTAATAAAATAAAGCTGGCCCTTTTTTTTTAATTTGGCCCGTTCCTCATTTATTTGCTCCGTTCCTTTATGAAAATGGTGGCCGTTCCTTTTTCGTTGTTCTTCGATCTGTAATTAGGGCTTTTGGAAGCGCCTGATTTTAGTTGATCAATCGCGAGAATAATTGCAAGTAGCTTTGATCGATTGTTTCTCGTTGCTCACTTTGGCTGCTTCTGTTCGATGGAGTTGAACTTCGATTTGGTATGTAATTTTCGTTTATGCTATTCTGTTATGCTTGATTGAACTCCTATAATCTGCCGATGATGACTTTTGGGGTTTTAATGCTTGAATTCGATAATTAGAGAACTGCCGATGATGTTGCTTATATATAATTCGATGCCCTTGAATTTTTGTTCGTATTCATTTGATTGAATTCGTCACTTGAGTATTCTCGGCCGTTTGATTTTGTTTTAATGCTTTGGATATTTCTGACTTGTTCATATCGTATCTTTCCCTTACTTCACTGTCACGGTTTTAGCTTGAAACAGTTGATCCTTCCTTGATCATTAGGGCAGCGACTTTCCTATTTATTTGGATTTGATTTTTTTACTTTTTCAATTTTTGCACACACTTGATTTCTGACTTGGTCAACTTCGTTGTTGATTTTTGAATTCAACTTCTTTTTTCTGATGACTTCGGTCTTGACACTGTGTATGCGAATCCACGACTTTGGCCATTTTGATTTCTTAAAATAAAGCGTGGTGATAATGTTCGAACTGTACCATCTGTTCCAATATGATGAATTCTGTTTCTTTGTTCATTTTCAGCTTCATAATATTTTTGGCATGTCTGCATCGATACATGCATTCATCATTGCACTTGCACTGGTTGCGGCTCTTTACTGCTTGAAATATGACTTTGTAATGTTGTCATATATATATGAATTAGTTGCTATGTTGCATGATTACTGGTCTTCAATACACATGTATATATGATGTTCATTAGTCGACCATTTCGATACACTGGTCTTGGACTTTGGTTCCTGTGCATCACTTTGTTTGTTGCATTTATGCAGCTGTCTTCACTGTCATATGTCTTCAACTGTGCCTTAGCCTTGCTTGTGCATCACCATACATCTGTTGCATCCATTTGTTTGTTTGCATATATCACTTGCTTGACCCATGCATATGCTCTCTATTTATTCTGGTCAATCATATATAGGTTTGGTCGAAGCATTTGCTGTTTGAACTTTTACTCTATCATTTGTTGATTTGTTTCTCTGTAGTATTGTGTCTTCATTTATAACATGTTCAGTGGTCTAGTTTCTTCATGTTGTCACTTGGGCTTGTAGTTGAATGTAAGTTGTATCATTGGTGCTGTTGATTTGTAACCTCTGGTTCTTTTTTATTCATTATTTCAGCCTGCAGTTTGCAGTTTACTTGATCATATTGACTAACTTGATTTTGTGATGTCTGTTTGCTGTCATGTTGAATTGTGAACTTTTGTGTTAGTTCCATTGTTGCTGTGTATTGCATAGTAGTTACATCTTTTAGTATTGTTGCAGACCACATAATCATTCGTTCATGTTGCATTATATCTGGACTTGCTCGATTTCATAAATATGATTTTGTTGAGTTTGATTATCCATTGTAGCTTGTCTGCATTGTGTTTATTTTTGTTGTCATATTTCTGATGCACTTGGTCATTCGAGCCTTTGTGCTTTGGTGCTGTAGTTGAGTTGAGTCAGTGACTTGACCTTTTGCATTTTGTTTGTGGTTTAGTGCCTTCTTGAATTTTTTTTGCAGTCTTTTGTGAGCATGTTGAATTTTAGTTGGAGTGTGCATTACACTTGAGTTGAATCCAGCTCGTAGCTCGAATTTGACCTTGTGCTGAAGTTTGTGACATTATTTTATCGCACCTGAGTTGAATCCGGTATTTTGGGTTTGACCTGTGTTCACCTGTCCCTGTAAATTTATCAAGTGTATATATCGGTGTGCACGGCCTTGTGGCATATACAGTGATACACCGTGTATGTCACAAGTTGTTCGTGTATGATGAATTCAAAGTTAAATGATGACGAACAACCTAAATAACTGAGGCAAATATTATTTTCAAAATTCACATTTTATTTTATACTGTAAAAATATTTCCTTTTCAATTTTACTGCGTCAATATTTATTTTTGCAGATTGCTCAGATGCTGGATTCAATCTGAAATGAAGTTGAAGATAAGTTACAAGTTGAGTGTATGAGTGATATGTAGTGAGGTCAAATGTAAAAGTAAAATTGTGATGTAATTGAATTTGTATTTTAATCAAAGTTGTATATGTATAGTGAGAGCTTGAATTTGTACTATTCAAAATTGTAATAAATATTTGTTTGAATAAAAATTCTGTTTGAATTCAAATTCTGTATTATTTATTTTTATTCAGCAAATATTTATTTAATCTATAAAAAATAAAATAGTACATTAACAAATACATTAACAAGAATATATATATGTTTATTATCATCAAACAAAAATCATATAATCGCAAATTCAACATAATCGACAAACTAATCACCTAGATGCGATCACCTCGGCCTCCTCTACAAAACCGCGCCTTCAATTTATCGATCTGACGACGTTGATTGCGGCACGATGAACGGCCGTGATATGTTCCTTGATTTCTGGCTAAACAGTGCATCAAATTGAAAAACAAATCACAGAATTGAGATGCGCTCTTCAAGAGCTTTCCGACGATATAAAATATAATATAGTTTGAAAAGTTTGAATTATCGTCTTTGAATTTTATTTGGAATTGCAATTGGAATTTAGGGTTCTGGGAATTTGTCTGCCATTGAGGAAGAGGAGGTGAGAAGGAATTGTACGTACAGACAAATGACAATGAGGAACAATTAGGGTTTATAACGAGGTATATATAGATAGGTCGGAAATAGAGATGAATGGACACGACTGGGTAGGACGGTTGAACGATAAAATGGCCCGAAAAGCCCATTTCGACTTCGAAACGAAATTTGGTCAACCCATATATCAAAATAGATGTTTTAAAATATTTTAAAATCAATGGAACAGGTTTCAGCTCCAAATTCCATCGTATGAAGAAGTTATGCTGAAATCAAGTTATTTCAAATAGATTTCAATTTTATTGATTCTTATGTGTTTCGAGCCTGTACGATCAAACGACAAATCCGATCATTACGAAACTTGAATTCTACAATAATTCACCGTTACTGATCTGATGAAATTGGTTTCGTCGAAATTCGAGTCAGTGACCAAAATGGCTATTTTCCAGTTAATTAATTAAATAAATATTAAATTGATAAAATCAAATTTTAAATTCCAATTCCATAATTTACAAATTTTATCATTTTTGATTTCTTACACCATTACAATCCTTTAAACAATTCAGATATCAATTTAAAGTTAATAAATTTACCCATTATTGTATTTAGTTTCAATTTTAATAAATTTATTAATTATCAATTGAAATCTCAGTAAATCCATTTATTTGATTTAAAATCTTGCGATTCAATAAATTAACATCTTATGGGTATGATTAACATTTTTTTATATTACATTCCATTAATGTATATTTCATTTCATATTAATTCCCATTATCGAAATATTTTATTTCATTTAATTTCAGTAATCCATTTATTACAGCTCAAAATCCCATAAATTAATCTAACATGAATTTCAATTGTTTTCATTCAATCAATTGCCATATTATGGATAGAGTTTACATTGGTTACTTCTTGTTGAATTAACAATCTTCAATGATAAATCAAATCTACCCTAACTGCACAAATTAAGTCAATTAACTGCAATTGATTTCACATTAAATTTTAAATTCCATTTATTTGCAATTAATTCAATTATTAAATTTAAATTTTCAATAAATTAATAAATCTTGAATTTCCATTCCTTTTATTCAACCAGTTGTCATATTATGAATAAAGTAAATGTTATTTCCCATTATTAACTAAATTCACATTAACAAAATATTTAATTTAGATTTATTGCAATTTTTACCACATTTAAATTAACAGGCTAAATAAATAGGTAACCTAAAATATTTATTACCATTTACTTTCAATCACACTTATGAGTTATTATTCCCAAACAATTGTTACAATTGTTTTCATCACACAGATTTCATTTAATCATCATTAACCTATTATTTAATTATATTTATTGAAATTTATTTCCAATTTTTCGAATACAATCAATTATAACCTTACCATTGTTCCAATTAAATTGGGATTGCACTAGATTAGTTATTTGTCAACTGGCATTAACATTAATACTTTAATTTACATTCAGTTACTATTAATCAATATATTATTTCATTGGTTAACTCAGTACTTACATTTATTTACCTATTTCCCATTTTTACAACCAAGTGCAAAAATTTACACTACTTCATTATTGGGATTTCATTTCACTTGTCAATAATTAATTTTAATTAGCATTGCTACATTTCGTTTTTAACATTTTCTTCATTATAAATTATATTTTTTTTAATTTTTTTCTAAATTTAGTTACAAAAATCTTATTAATTTACCTAATTTAATTATATAAATTTACGGGTCGTTACAACATATAAACAACAACCAAATACTGGACAGTGTTAACAACTTGTCCTCACCCAAAAGCAGACTATACAACTTATACTGCACAGCATAATATACATCAAGCATGTGTGATACGTCTCGCTATCAAGCTCGTCTCCTGAGCTCCATAGCATCCTACCCTATATCCTATAATACACGGTCTGACTCAAGCATTATAGTGAGATAACACCTGAGTCGGTCTTGAAAACCAGCGTGAGAAAACACACTCGATTAGATTATTAAAGTTTTCAAAATCCTTTGTAATCAAAGGCATCTCGTAAGACCACACCACAAATAAACATGTCGGGTTTTTACCTTACGATAACCAAAACATTTTTATCAAATTCGTCTGATATTATAATAGTGTCTATAGAAAGTAAAATAGAATCTAGCTGAAATGCTTGCATCTTACGTTCTAGCAATAGTTAGGCACAATCAAAACTGGACAGGCGCTTATTGGAGATTGGATTCCATACAATGGTAGGGAAACTGGGGTACCGCCCATCATAGTACCTGGTCTAGATCTGGATACCGAGGATCCCCCCGGATCCCCTGCAACACAAGACCGGAGCTACCCCTTACTGGATAGTCCGAATAAGATCACCCCGCAGTTGGGATCAGCAACCGCCCATACAGCCGAAAAAAGGGACATTTAGACAGGGATGACCTTACCCTAATTGGTTGTCAGCCACTTAGCCTTGTTGCACCTCCCAAGTTTTAGCCATTCTCGGTTGATGAGGCTTGAGGTTAAGCATTACCTTTTAGTACACATGCACTTAGAATGCTCATCATCCCCTTGAAGATATTCTGATAGCATTCGTCCATACAAGTCTGTTCCCGGTCCGAACGTAACCGTTGGCACTACTCCTACTACATCTATTTTGGAATCCATTTTCGACTCCAAGCGCTTGTCTTCCTCACTAAAACATTCAAACCAGATCAAAGTGGTTTCCGAAAATTAATCACGATCCCGGTCTCTTCGAAAAGATCAGCGCATTGGCCAACATTGATAGTCGCTTATTTAACTATCATACTACATCGACAAACAATCATCAGGCCTTAATAATTTCCCAAATTATTTATTTTAAAATGCCTTCGCAACATATTTTTCTACACTTCTACTCTTTGAAAATAGTTTTCAAAGTACTTTTTCTCGCGGAATAAATTTCTACCCCATTGTTTTATTTCCACTGAAAATCATCAAGTCTTACTACTTTGGCTTTTAAATAATTATTATCACTTTACCCAAAAATATATACCTTAAAATACTTAAAATAAAAACTACTTAAACACTTATTTAAAATACTAGTTATGAAATTTTATAATAATTCTCATGTAAAACTTAAGCTAAAACTAAATGTAAAACAAAAGTTATTCTACAAGGTATAAATATTAAATAATTATCTATTAAATCATAATACTCGTTAAACCTTTAAAATAATTTACTTATACAATTACCTTAATAAATATTTACTTTTATTAATTTAAACCACTAAATAATAATATCTTTCTAATACATTCTCTTAAAATCACTTTAAAACTTCTAACTTATACTTGGAAATCTTTATTTAAAAATATACTTGGCTTTTTAGGGAAATACACTTTCCATTTAAATATAGCCATCTAATCATTTATAAATCCTGCTTGATTTATTTTGGTTTAATTTACGTCCCCATCCCGTAAATTTTCCTTTCCGCACTTTTCAAAATAAAACCGCCTTTTATTTTTGAACCAAATTACCATTTCTTAATAAATTTCCATCATGAAGTTATACTTCCAAATTATCCATTGATAAATATTCACTTTATTTATAAACCCAGTTTATAATTTCCATACTTCATTCTCTTTTAATTACTGTTTCAAAACACTTAATCGATTTAAAAATCGATTTTCTAAATTTAATTCCCCATAGAATTATTTCCTGATCTATTCAAGTTTAATCAAAATCCATTAATTCCAGATGTACTTCTTAATTATGATTTAAAATCTTATTTAAAACTGAAAACATCAATTTCATACTATATTTCAAAATTCACCTTGTATTTCTTCCCAAACCATTTAAATCCTGAATAAAAAAGATAAATTCTTTAATTTTAGAACAATACCACTATAATTCTAAAATTTCATTTATTTCCATCTATTCAAAAATCTCTTTTCCTATAATCGGAATTTATTTATTAGAATTTAAAAACCAACTTTTATTCCATTCCAATTTCATTCTTAAATTTTATCCAAATTAGCTGAATTATTTTACTTAAAACTTCTCTTTTTAATTCCTTCAAGAATCCATTCTTTATATTTTTGATATCTCAATATACCCAAAATATACTCGGTCAAACCATAACATTCAATATTTTCAATTCCCAATATTATCAATATAATCCATCACGGATTATCACATTGTAATATCCCACCTTTTCACACGCTTTAAATCGACGATAAACCACACACGTCAAACTTAGACCATACAGAATGGAGGATTGTTATGGGGTAAATAAGAAAAAGCAAGGAAAAAAATAGAATCGTGCAGCGGAACGATAAAATATAATAATCATATAAACAGTTCATGAAGCTATTTACAAAATATTCGATTATTCTTGTAAAATATATATCAGAGTTACACATACCAAAGAATAATAACAATGCAGCGGAACTATGTGATGTAGTGGAACCCTATAGTAAATAATAGTAATAATACAATTTTCTTCTTCGTCCTCCAGAAATAAGGCCTTCAATTGCTAAAATACTCAGGCTGACCCTAGCGAATTGAAAAGACAAAACACTCGAGTCAGAACTAAAAGATCTTATGTAAGTTAAATCAACATTCAATAATATGAGTGGAACGGCGTCAGAGATGTTTACGGTATTTGACATCTCATATCTAGTGTCTAACGTGAGTGCAGTAACTCAAGAGATGCTCGAGATTCACACCTCCTAAGGATCTGTTAAACTATCTACTATGTAGTAATATATGCTATTATAATAGTGTCTAAAGTAAAGTATAATATACTGAAAATAGCGTTAAGGGGTTACCCATATAGCCCTTAACACACTTTTATATTCCTATAGTCTATACAGTACCGTAATCTCCCCCGTACTGGGCGTCGTCAGAGGCACTCCATAGGTATGGTACAAAACAAAATCATATAAGGCGCGCTAGGGTATTTGAGTAAAATTCTTAAATAATTTGATTCAAATCAATTTCTTATTTATCTTCAAAACAAAATCAAATAAATTCAATTTCATAAAATCTCATATTTATCTCAATTTCAAATCAGATTTTATTTGAGTAAAATTCTTAAATAATTTGATTCAAATCAATTTCCTATTTATCTTCCCATCATATTTTATCTTCCAAATCTTAATTTATTTAAATCATTATAACCTCTATATAAAAATATGATTTAAATACTTAACCATATTTATTTTAATAAATCAACTCCATTTCTTTACTTATTGTCATTAAACAGATTTATTCATAGCTTAAATACATGAATTTAACTTTATATAAAATATTTTTACATAATATCAAAAGAATCAATATTTATTTAAACCGTATAATTCTATCCAAAACCATAGAAATCATTTCAAAATATTTATATATATAGACCGATGGTGTCTGTATACAATTTTCTATCCTATGGTCAAGTGATATGGATATTTATCATTTCAATCTGCAATTTAAAATAAAAATACGGTTATATATCATTTCAAACGGCAATCCCGAATGAAATAAAGTGCATAACAATTTGCAGTTTACAACGATATAAAATACAACATCCATTCATCTAATATCAATCATCAACCATTAATCACAATCATCATCCAATTCAAACATAGCATCAATATAGAGCATATAATAAATAACGGGAAATTACTGACAGTAATATTTAATAATAAATTAAAAACCCATCTAACTGACAGTTTATATGCAATAATAAATTAAATAACAGTTTAATTTAAATAAATGCAATTTACTGAGACGATGATTTAAAAATATACAAACAGTCATAAATGAGTTCAAAATCACAACAGAAATTAAATTTAACGAACATAAGAAATTTTAGAAGTTGTGAGTGGGTTAAAACACTCACCTTTTGAATTTAAATTGAATTCAAATCCACTTTAAATCAAAAATTTGGACAGTCTCCAAATTCGTCCAAACCAACATCAAAGTGTCCGGAATTCCAGTACGAACCTAGCGGAGAAAATCGCGCGTAAAATGGATATTGTATGTGAAAGATATATGAATTAAAACATTCGAAACAAATTTAAAAATAAATTAAATAACATAAACGTACAGGCGAATCACCATCTGCCACGTCACTCTTCACTTTCGCACGCACTGCTCATTCCACGAAGAAACGACCCATAGCCGCCACGAAGAAGAAACCCTAACCCAAATTTCACCGCCGCCTCCTCTCACCTACGACTCGATCAAGACCTCCAGTGACGTCGCCTCGGCCAGCCGCTTCAACAGGACCCCAGCACGACCCACTCGGTCGCCCCCTAGCACCCGTAGCCGCCGACGAACGTGCCACGTTCCACTTCAAAAGCTGGCGAACCCAAATGCGATTTCGACCAAAGAACGGCACCGATGCGTGCTGCACCTCCTCCTCTACTCATCGCCACTTCCCGATCGACAAAAGGTCGACGATCCACCGTTGCATTAGCAAAAATCCAATATGAATGGCCCTGGTTCAATCTCGATTTCTGGACAAATCGATGATTCAAAACCAAAAACGAACTGCAGATCTGAGATGCATACATCGAGAGCTTCGATATACAAGTTTTTTGAATTTTTTTAGGAGTTTGAAATTTCAATTTGATTTTTGAATTGCAATTGATATTAGGTATTTGTCTGCCATTGAAATGAGGAGTTGAAAGAAAATGTATGCGCAGACAAATGAGAAATCGAGGTAGGCTAGGGTGTATAACAGGGTATTTATATAGGTAGGTCAGAAATTAGAATGGATGGATAAGGTTGGATATGCGTTGAACGATAAATGACCCAAAAGCCCGTTCCGACTCCAGAACGAAATTGGGTCAATCCATATATCAAAATAGATATTTTAAAATATATAAAACGCGATGGAACAAGTTTCAAGTCCAAATTCCATCGTATGAAGAAGTTATGCTAAAATCAAATTATTTCAAATTGATATCAATTGATTTCAACTAAATCGATTTCAAGGCGTTTCGAGTCCGTACGATCAAACGACAAGTCCGATCGCTACAAAACTTGAAATCCTATAATAATTCACCGTTACGGATCCGATGAAACTAGTTTCATCAAAATCCGAGTCAGTGGCCAAAATGAATATTTTTACATTAATTAAACAAATTAATAAATTAGCTAATTTAAATCAAATTTAAAATTTCAATTCTTTAATTGACAAATTTCATCCTTTTTGATTTCTTAATCAATCATAATAATTTAAACAAGTTCAGATGTCAAATTTAAAGTTGATTAATTTATAAATTTCAGTATTAACCACAATTCCGTTAAATTCGGAAATTATAAATTTAATTCCGAATAATTCCATTAAATTGGCCTTTTACTCTATTATTCAATCTATTAGTATCAAATAAATGAAATTAACATTGGATTCATACTCCATTACATAAATATCTTCAATTTCATCTAAATTAATATTTACGTCATATTTAAATATTTAATTTAATTGCAATAAATCCACTTTATTAAATTTAAATTAAAAATCTTGGTTCCCATTCTTACTTTATTATCAAACAAAATTTATTATAATTACTCTCTAGCATTGATCTTATCAAACTACAATTCAATACGTATTATTTTTATCAATTAAAATAACTTTGGATTCGTTCCCAATTTACAAATTTTAATCAATTATAACTTTACAATTTGTTTCAAATAATTGGGATTCCACTAATTAAGTCAATTACTGCAATTGCTTTCAAATTATATTTTTATGAACTAAACAAATAGGTAACTTATACAATTGTAACCATTAAAATTTAATTAACTTTTAAGTTTATTACTTCCAAGCAAATAATATGATTTCTTACAGAACATTGATTTTTATTCAATTACCATTTATAAAAATTCAAATTCATTAATTTATTGAATGCTTACATTTGTTTCCATATATCCAATTTGTAGCTAAGTATAACATTTACATTATTTTCATTGATTTGAATTAAATTCCTATCTTTATATTGTGCCTATTATTATGCTATAAACCGGTTACTATTGATTACCTTTCATTTACTTGTCATATTCTCATTCCCATCATTGTAACCTTTGTTTATATTTATTAAAAATTTTATTTCTCATTTCAATTAATAGACTAAATAAACGGGCAACACAAATTTATTGCCATCGTTTACTTTTAACTGCATTTATCAGTTTATTGTTTACTAACCCAAGTTACACATTTACATAATTTCAATTTATCGTAATCACATTCAATCTATCGAAAATTTAGCTTAGATTACATCATTAACATTCATTTGTTATTGACTTTAATTAGCATTGCCTACCTTGCATTAACATTATTACTTTACATCTACATCCAGTTACAATTAATATTCTCAATAAATTTATTTACTTGGCCTCATGCTTTTTATTACATCAATTACTACCTTATAAGTAAATGTACGTTACTATTTTAATTTACATTCACCCTTTCCGTTATTATATTAATTATCATTTAAGTACATTTAATTATCTTGTATGTTAATTCTTCCCAACTAATTACCACCTATTATATTATTCCACACCTTAAATCACTAATTACATTTGCTTTCTCATATTCCACTTATAACCAAGTCATACATTTAAATTATTTTATTTAATTAGAATTTCATTCAAATTCAATAATTATTAACTTTAATCAACCCCTGTTATGTTTCCTCTTAATTATTTTCATTATTATATCACAACTTCTTTTTTTTACAGTGCACTAAATTTTTATTTTCATCAATATTAAATTTCAAAAATCTTATTAAATTAACAATTATAATTACTGAAAATTTACGGGTCGTTACAGACATGAATCGCATTACTGAATATATAATAAATTCAATTTTGAGGAATTCAGCTGGATCCCTCCAACCTGTTTTTCTGCATCCACGGATGTTAGCACAATATAAAATACTAATCCCACTTCGAGGTGGAATATCGCGATCTATGGGGTCATCCGCTATTATGCAGGGCGCATAGGGTCTCATCCACTATAAAATGCGGGATTCAATTACTTCAATATATATACTATTGTATATAGTATCACATCCTAACTATTTAAATTTAAATGGTAATCCAAATGAGTGAGATTAACTCACCTTTAATTTTGTTTTGCAATCTGATCCATCTCGGCCATTTCCTTCATGATTTTAGACCTTGCATAAACATGTACAGCTTATTATCATTTGAACTGATCAATTCCATTTAATAAATTTAATTAACCATTAAATTAATTTAACTAATAATTTCCCTTAAAATCCTTTTTAGTCAACTAAAATAAGTAAATAAGTTTATTAAACAACTTAATCATTATAATACATTACTTAAAATAAACTAGTAGATTTTAAAATGTGTGTATGTATTTTTAATTTATTTTTGAAATTTTATACATACTTATAAAAAATAAACCATAGGTTTCAAAAAATCTACTTTTATATAAACTTCCAAATATTTTAAAATTCCTATTTTCTTTCCAAAATCTTATCTATATAAAATTTTCCATTTATCTAAGTATATTAAACACGCAAGTGTATTTATATATTTATTCATTTCTTTTCTGTAAATAGTAAAAATGAGATTTACTTTACTGTACAAATTTCTTTCCTTAATATATATATAAAAAAATCTGATTTTTAAAACCTTTCCTCACTGTAGATTATTTTTCTAACCTATATATACATATCTATGACATAGATACTTTATATCTTTACTGTAATTATATTTTTTCTTTTGCATGTGTACATAGATATATAAATTAAATAAAAGAAAATACCCTGTCATTACCTCGCTGCTAGATCCTAAATCGGCCGCCATCCCATCGAAGACCATGACCATCTCCAAATTCTTGCGTGCGAGACCCACCCGAACCTCGCTATTCGTCGAGGTCAACCCCTCCCCGATCACGAATCGAGACGTTGAAGCCCCATCGCGCACGCACACCCATGTGCTCTACCTTTCCCCTTCGTCCATGTGCGGCAGTGAATAAGGGTTTGCCGAATCCAACAACGAGACATCATCGCGCCCAAAGCTTCCAAACAACTCGATCGCAATGTGCTTGGGGCTCAGTCACGATTCAAGACAGCTCGCGATTTCCCTCGGCCTCTCTTTTTTAAGATGATTTTCATTCTGCCATTCAATTCACAAATGAATTAGATTCGGAGATGATTTCAATTTTGATTTGAAAAGGGGGACGACGATTTGATTTTGTGAAGATAAAGAAAAGGGGAAGGAAGAGTAAGAGGGACCGCGATTTTTTTTAGAATGTTTAAGTTCAGCCATTATTATTATTATCTCCTTTGCATAGATCTGCTACGTGTTTATCAAAAGTAGAATGGGGAAGACAAGTGGAGATGTTGGCATGAAGGAATGGTTTTGCTATAGTGCAAAGAGAAAAGGTATTGATGTGAAATTAATTGACTGGTCAAAATATGTAATATGTATATAAAGTATAATTTAAATTTTAAATTTTTAAATCATCTCGATATCGCAACTAAAAATCTCGATCTCCTATCGAGGCATGCTGCCAGGTGTTTATAATATTATACCCCGATCACGAACGCAATGGAGAAGGTTCCGAGTCTTAATTCAATCATAAGGAGAAGATAGCTTTTTGGACCCAGTAATTATTGAATTTGATATAGATTTCAACGCGTTTATCTACCGTACGATCACACGACAACTCCAACCACTATGAAATTTAAAATATGAGAATAATACATAATTACGGATCAAATAGAACTAGTTTTGTCGAAATCCGAGACTATGCCTCGGAAGGCTGTTTTAGATATCAATTTAAACGATATATTTTCAAAACTGAACAAAACACTTTCAAATTCAAATTTAAAACTTCTGTTATCTCTAGTATTGTAAATATAAATTTTCCAAGACTTTGAAATTTTCTTAACCAGCTTAAAAACCAAGATTCACTATTTTAAACAATTTCCAATTATTAAATTCAATAATTTAATTGCCAAATAAACAGTTATATTTGAAATTCAAGTTAAATTAACTTTCAAATATTTAAAATAATTAAATATTCCAATTTCAAATATCCAAAAATTCCGGGTCGTCACATTCCTCCCCCCTTAAAAGAATTTCATTCCTGAAATTACTAGTTAAGAGGAATGTTCCACAACCCTGTTAATTTTTCTTCCCAAAATCAAAAAGTTTTAAACAACTTTCCAAAACAAACTTTTTATTAAAGACACACTACCCCTCTTTCTAACTTTCCAAACCCATCCATAGGTTTCAAACAATATTACGAAATAAACCATTCAAATTTTAATTTAAAATCAAATTCCAAATTATCAAAATTTTCTCAAAATTTTTCTAACTCCCTAAATTTTCAAAAAATTTCGCCAGCGTCTCCTTTGCGTGGCTAGATCGGTACAACTACAAAACGCCTCTACGGGCCCTCAAATTTCAAAAGAAAACAAAATGCCATGTGGCTAGAGGAAAAAATCATCAAATTTTATACGACAATTTAAATACATACCTTTATCGGCTATCAAATTTATCTTCTGAATTCTACAACACCAATTTCCTTTGCTTTTAGAACATCTGTATATCCTACTTAGCAATAGTATCCAATCACAGAATCCAAAATCATTTTATACATTTCTTTTCAAAATTTTCCACATTTGCTTTACTTAAGCCCATATGATGCCCATACGATGCGTATATATCATCTGTATGCAATACCAAATCTGATCGCTCATTCGATCACATAACTTCACTTTCGAACTAGTATCATCCACCTACTTTCAAGTACGGACCCAGATCTGGTTTCTTGATTAGAAACGGTCATTCTCCTTGCATACCCATAAACTATGATAGAGAATTTCCATAATCAATCAAAAATACATATCCAGGGTTAGCCGTCGAAAATCGAGTGAAAAATCCCATCATGGATCGATATGACTATCTCGAAATTCTGTACTCTTAACCGGATCAAATCGCTATGCGAATAAAGTAATATACGTACATCCTACGTATTTATCTCAATTGATTATTACTATATCAATTCCCTTTTATTCACATTTATTTTCCATTCACTTATCCCATTCCACACTTTACTTAACCTTCATCCATTATTAACTTAGAATATTTTCCCATGGCCAAATTTTACTTAAGAAATTCCCCATCCACTATTACATTTCAATTTAAATTTTCAATTCCATTTTGAATTAAATTTAATTCCCAATTTTAGAATGCTGAATTCTATTCACCTTATCCAAACAATAGTTAATTAACAATTTCTTTAATTAGTTTCGCCTACTAATTTATTTTCAATCAAATTCAATTTCAAATCTTTTTAACTTACTAATTCAATTAATCCCTTCATTTCCAATTTTTAATTTCAAATTTCAAATTTTTTCTCCATTTACAACTTTATTCATATCTCAAATACTTTTTATTTCCAAACCTTTATTATTTTTAGTCCACTTCGAACTAATTCGACAACTTCACTTTACTTTACACAACTTAAATTAAATATCATCCAATATTCAATTTCCATTCACTTGCTTACCATTAAATCAATTAGTTTGCTTACTAGTTTAAATTTTTTACTTTGTTTTACTTAGTCCAACTTGACTTATTTCCCCATTTCACACAATTCAAATTAAATTCTGATATTTAGTTTCAATCCCCATTTACTTCGAATGTAAATTCATTTTTCCATTCCCAATTTATTTCCCATTGGCCTGCTTAGGCTTATCTGTCAAGTTCACTTTCCTTACTCAATTCAAGTTGATTTTTTACTTTAATTCCTATCTTATAAGTTATCAACCCATTTTTACTTCCCAAACATTTTTAAATATGATTCCAGAGTTTAAACAATAGCTTAAGTATTTCAAAATCAATTTTGAAATCAATTACATCCAAAATTCTTTGGTATAACAAGTAATTCCTTTGAATTTCAAAACCAAACCCACTTTTGCAAACAACTCCAATTTAAAACGTTTCACAACATTTAGGTAGCAATTCCTCTCTTGGAAACTCAAAAATGAACATCAATGATGGTGTAGTCACACCGAAGTTATTTTCCAGCGACCAGAAAGAGCTCAATGCTTTTACTCTTTTTCAAAACATTTCAAATATCTATTTTTTAATTCCAAATCTCACCATATTTCATATCCAATTCAAAAATGTTTCTGAAGTAATACCACTATTATTTCTCCAAAACTTTTGAAAACCATTTCCAAACCCAAAGGTATTTAAACTTTTCCCAAAATTTCAAATTTCAAATTCTTCCAATCTATAGTCAAACATTACTCTAGAATTTTATCTCATTTCAATTATAAATCACATTTATAATGAAAATTTGCAAATTCCATTCTATTCTATAAATTTATTCCTTAACCTTTGGTTTTAGTTTCATTTCCTTATTTCAATTTCCACTTAACAATGATAATAATTTAATATTATCATTTTCCAACAACCAAGCAACCATATAGTATAACAATTTATGGAAAATTATTTCTTTTATATAAAAATAATTTGTGAAAAATTATTTCATTCACCCTATTTAAAACAATAAAGTGTCAAATTTTCTTTACAATTGTTTAGAGATCCCTATCAATAACGTTAATTACTCGTATTGACCAGGATCCATAAGCCACTCAACAAATCAATCAACACAGTATAAAACAATTTTATATTCACTAACAAATACGCGCTCATATCTATTAATACACTCAAACTCATTCTAGAGTACTACTGACTCTATTTCTAATGAATAATCCCTACCAGAGCTAAGGTTCTCACTTAACCTTCTGCTCTGATACCAAAATGTCACGACCCGATTTTTCGACGCCCGAAAAATCAACATCAATACGTCCACTGTATCAAATGCCGAACAATCAAATGTCGGAAAATAAAACCGTAAGGGAAAGAAGTAGGAGGTAAAAGAAGAGAAAACAAAACAACATCAGAATCTCACCATCGCAGCGGAATAATATATAATTAGATAACAACAGACTTTATACAAAAGAATCTATAACTGAATAATAAATTACATCATCAGAGTACATACAAACAACAGCCAAATACTGGACAGTGGTAACAACTTGTCCTCACCAAAAAGAAGACTATACAACTTATACTACACAGCAGGTACGTGTGGTACGTCTCACCATCCAGCTCGTCTCTTGAGCTCCACAACATCCTACCCTATGTCCTATAATACTCGGTATGACCCACGCATTATAGTGAAATAACACCCGAGTCAGTCTGGAAAACCAGCGTGAGATAACATACTCAATTGGATTATTAAAGTTTTCAAAACCATTTGAAATCAAATGTATCTCGTAAGATCACGCCACAAATAAACATTCGAGGTTTTTACCTTATGATATCCAAAATATTTTTATCAAATTCATATGATATTATAATAGTATCTATAGAAAGTAAAATAGAATCTAGCTGAAATGCTACATCTCACGTTCCAGCAATAGTTGGGCACAATCAAAACCGTACATGCGCTTATTGGAGATTGAATTCCATGCAATGGCAGGGCTACTGGGGTACTGCCCGTCATAGTACCTGGTCTAGATCAGCGTACCTAGGATCCCCCCTGATCCTCTGTAACACAAGACCGAAGCTACCCCTTACTAGATAGTCCGAATAAGATTATCCTGTGGTTGGGATCAGCAACCGCCTACACAGCCAATAAAAGGGACATCTAGACAGGGATGACCTTAAACCTATTTGGTTGCTAGCACTTAGCCATACTGCACTTCCCCTGTTTTAGCCATTCCGGTTGATGAGGCTCAAGGTTAAGCATTACCTTCTTATCACACATACACTTAGAATGCACATCGTTCCCTTGATGATGTTCTGATAGCATTCGTCCATACAAGTCGTTCCCGGTCCAAACGGAACTGTAGGCACTAAGCCTACTACATCCATTTTGGAATCACCCTCAGGATTAGTAGTCGTTAGCCCTTGCACTTCACTGTTCCATCTTTGACTCCATGTTTTTGTCTTCTTCACGAAAACGTTGAAACTGGATCGAAGTGGTTTCCGGGAAATTAATCTCGATCCCGGTCTGTTCGAAACGATCGACGCATTGGCCAATATTGATAGTCAGTTATTTAACTATCATATAACATCCACAAACAATCATTAGGCCTTAATAATTTTCCAAATAATTTATTTCAAAATATCTTCGCAAGATATTTTTCTACACTTCAACTCTTTGAAAATAGTTTTCAAATTACTTTTTTCTCGCGGAATAAATTTCCACCCAATTGTTTTATTTCCATTGAAAATACCAAGTCTTACTACTTAGGCTTTTAAATAATTTAAATCACTTTAACAAAAAATATATACCTTAAAATTCTTAAAATAAAAACTACTTAAACACTTATTTAAAAATATTAGTTATGAAATTTTATAATAATTCTCATGTAAAACTTAAGCCAAAAATAATTTAAAGTAAAAGTTATACTATAAGGTATAAACATTAAATAATTATCTTTTAAATCATATTACTAGTTAAACCTTTAAAATAATTTACTTATATAGTTACCTTAATAAATATTTACTTTTAAAAATTCAAACCGCTAAATAATAATTACTTTCTAAAACATTCTTTTAAAATAACTTTGAAACCTCTAACTTATACTTGGAAACTTTCTTTAAAAATATGCTTCGCTTTTCAGGGAAATACACTTTCCATTTAAATATAGCCATCTAATCATTTATAAATCCTGCTTGATTTATTTCGGTTTAATTTACGTCCCCATCCAGTTAATTTTCCTTTCCACACTTTTCAAAATAAAACCACCTTTTATTTTTAAACCAAACCACCATCTATTAATAAATTCCCACCGTGAATTTATACTTCCAAATTATAAACTAATAAATATTCACTTTATTTATAAACCCAGTTTATAATTTTCATACCTCATTCTCTTTTAATTACTGTTTCAAAACACATAATCGATTTAAAAATAGATTTTCTAAATTTAATTCCCCATAGAATTATTTCTCGGTTTATTCAGTTTATTCAAAATCCATTAATTCCATATTTACTTCTTAATTATGATTTAAAATCTTATTTAAAACTGAAAATATCAATTTCATACTATATTTCAAAATTCTTAAAATTCATTTATTTCCATTTATTCAAAAATCTCTTTTTCCATACTCGGAATTTATTTATTAGAATTTAAAAACCAACTTATATTCCTTTCTAATTCCATCTTTAATTTTATCCAAATTAGCTGAATTATTTTACTTAAAACTTCTCTTTTTAATTCCTTCAAGAATCCATTCTTTATATTTCTGATATCTCAATATACCCAAAATACATTCAGTCAAACCATAGCATTTAATATTTTCAATTCCCAATATAATCCATCACAGATTATCACATGAATCACATTACTGAATATAAAATAAATTCAACATTTTGAGAAATCCAGTTGGATCCCTCTAACCTAGTTTCCTACATCTACAGATGTTAGCACAATATATAATACCAATCCCACTTCGAGGTGGAATATCGCGGTATATGGGGTTATCCGCTATTATGCGGGGTGCAAAGGGTCTCATCCGCTATATAATGTAGGAATCAACCACTCCAATATATATATACTATTATATACAATATCACACCTAGTCAATTCAATCATTCAACCAATAATTTAAATTTAACTTTTTAAATTTAAATGGTAATCCAAATGAGTGAGATTAACTCACCTTTAACTTTGTTTTGCAATCCGATCCATCTCGACTATTTCCTTCATGATTTTAGACCTTGCATAAACATTTACAGCTTATTATCATTTTAACTAATCAATTACCATTTAATAAATTTAATTAACCAATAATTTAATTTAACTAACAATTTTCCCTTAAAACCCTTTTTATTCAACCAAAATAATTAAATAAGTATGAAACAATTTAATCAATATAATACATTATTTAAAATAAACTAGTAGATTTTAAAATGTGTGTGTGTATATATATTTAATTTATTTATGAAACTTTATATATAGTTATACGAAATAAACCATAGGTCTCAAAAAATCTACTTTTATATAAACTTCCAAATATTTTAAAATTCCTATTTTCTTTCAAAAATCTTATCTAAATAAAATTTTCCATTTATCTAAGTATATTAAACACGTAATGTATTTATATATTTATTCATATTTGTGTTTGTTTTCTGTAAATAGTAAAAATGAGATTTATTTATTGTAAAATTTTCTTTCTTTAATATATATGAAAAAAATCTGATTTTTAAAACCTTTCCTCACTGTAAATTATTTTTCTAACCTATATATACATATATACTGCAGAAATAGTTTATATCTTTACTGTAGTTATATTTTTTCTTCTGCATATATTCATAGATATATAAATTAAATAAAAGAAAATAACCCTGTCGTTACCTCCCTGCTAGATCCTGAATCGGCTGCTATCCCATCAAAGACCACGACCGTCTCCAAATTATTGCATGTGAGACCCACTCGAACCTCGCTTTTCGTCGAGGACACCTCCTCCCCGACCATGAATCGAGACACCGATGCCTCATCGCGCACGCGCACCCATGTGCTGCTACCTTTTTTCTTCGTCCATGTGCGACAGTGAAAAAGGGTTTGTCGAACCCATCAGCGAGACGCCATCGCGCCCATAGCTTCCCCCCACTCGATCGCATTGTGCTTGGGGATCAGTCGCGATTCAAGACAGCTCGCGATTTCCCTCGGGCCTCTCTTTTTTTTAAGATGATTTCGCTCTGCCATTTAATTCGCAAATGAATTTGATTCAGAGATGATTTCATTTTCGAATAGAAAAGGGGGACGGCGATTTGATTTTGTGAAGATAAAGAAAAGGGGGAGGAAGAATAAAGTGGGTCCTCGATTTTTTTTTAGAATGATCAAGTTCGGCCATTATTATTATTATCTCCTTTGCACTGGTCTGCTACGTCTTTATCAAAAGTAGAATAAGGTAGACAAGTGGAGATGTTGTCATGAAGGAATGGTTTGCTACAGTGCAAAGTGAAAAAGTATTGATGTGAAATTAATTGAATGGTCAAAATATGTAATATGTATATAAAATATTATTTAAAATTTTAAATTTTAAATTGTCTCGATATCGCAACTAAAAATCTCGATCGCCTATCGAGGGGTGCTGTCAGGCCTTTGTAACGTTATACCGCTATTAGAACGCAATGGAGAAGGTTCCGAGTCCTAATTCGATCGTAAGGAGAAGATTGCTTTTTGGACCCAGTAATTATTGAATTTGATATAGATTTCAGCACGTTTATCTACCGTACGATCACACGACAACTCCAACCACTACTAAATTTGAAATCCAAGAATAATACACTATTACGGATCCAATGGAACTGGTTTCGTCGAAATTCGAGATTGTGCCTTGGAAGGCTATTTTAAATATCAATTTAAACGATATATTCTTAAAACTGAACAAAACACTTTCAAATTCAAATTTAAAACTTCTATTATCTCCAGCACTATAATATAATTTTTTCTAGCCTTTGAAATATTTTTTACCAGCTTAAAATCCAAGATTCGCTATTTTAACCAATTTTCAATTATTAAATTCAACAATTTAATTGCCAAATAAACAGTGATATTTGAAACTCAAGTTAAACTAACTTTCAAATATTTAAAATCAATTAAATATTCCAATTTCAATATCCAAAAGTTCCGGTTCGTCACATTTTCTTTAACATAACCTTTTAAAAATGCACTTTCAACATCCATTTGATAGAGTTTAAGGTTATTAAAACACGCGTAAGCCAGCAAGATTCATATTGCTTCTAGTCTAGTGACTGGCGCAAACGTTTCTTCATAGTCTATTCCTTCTTCTTGGTTATTCCCTTGTGCTACTAATTTGGCTTCGTTTTTAGTTATATTTCCTAATTCGTCTGCTTTATTTTTATAAACCCATTTAGTTCCTATAACAGTCTGCTCGGTTGGTCTGGGTACTAGTTCCCAAACTTCATTTCGTTCAAATTGATTTAGTTCTTCCTGCATAGCAATTATCCAATTTTCTTCGGATGATGCTTCCTTAGTATTCTTAGGTTCTATAGAAGAAAGAAAAGCTACATGACCCATTAAATTTAGTTGATTTCTAGTTCGAACATTTGAATTTATTTTCCAATTATATTTTCTGTAGGATGATTTCGTAAGATTCTTGGAGGAGATCTTATTGTATTGGTGATATTTCTATTTTCTGAATTATGAATAATATTTTCATCTTCTCTAGAATTATGAATAATGTTTTCATCTTCTCTTGAATTATTTATTTCTATATTCATGTTATCATCAAGTAAATCATCGTCATCATTAAAACTTGAAATATGTTTAAAGTTTTCATTAAAAGATATGTGGAATGTTTATTCAATAGTATTGGTCCGTTTATTGAAAATTCGATAAGATTTGCTTCGATCCGAATACCCAAGAAATATTCCTTCATCACATTTTGAGTAGAATTTGCCAAGCTGGTCTTTGGTATTTAACCCAAAACATTTTGATCCAAATACTTTAAAATAAGATATGTTTGGTTTTCTACTGTTAAAAAGCTCGTAAGGTGTATTCTTAGTGAGGGGTCTAGTAGAAACACGATTCAATATGTAACAGGTAGTTGCAACGGCTTTTTCCTTGAAATGTTTTGGTAATGTGCTTTCTTTTAGTAAGATTCTTGCACATTCTTGTAGAGTCCGATTCTTTCGTTCTACAACTCCATTTTGTTGTGGAGTTTTAGGAAAGGAAAAGTTATGAAATGTTCCTATCCATTTACAATAGTTATCAAATAGTTCATTTACAAATTCACCTCCGTGATCACTTCTAATATTTTTAATTTTAGTACCTTTTAAATTTTGAACTCGTTTAACAAATGTGTTGAAATTCTCAAAATTATCACTTTTATTTTTCATAGAGATAGTCCATGTATATCTAGAAAAATTATCAACTATTACAAATACGTATTTATTGTGATTTATGGATTGAACCTGGATTGGTCCAAATAAATCCATGTGAAGTAATTCAAGTGGTTGCTATGTCGAAATGATTTTCTTAGATCTAAACGAAGGTTTAGTTATTTTACCTAATTGACATGCATCACAGATATTATTAACGTTAATACTTATCTTTGGTAATCCTTTTACGAGATTATTTTTAGAAATTTTATTTATAGTTTTGAAATTGATATGACAAAATCGTTCGTTCCATAGACAGAGATCATTTTCTTTGGCTATTAAACACATGTCTGAGTTATCATTAACTTTCATATTTAAAATTTAAATGTTTCTCTCTCTATTTCCTTCGAAAATAAGATTTTGATTTTGGTCGAAGATACTACATTTATTTTCAGAAAAAGATATTTTAAATCCTTTAAAACATAATTGACTTATACATAATTGATTATGTTTTAGATTCTTAACTAAAAAATTTGTAATAAGAGGTAAATTAGATGTACCGTAATTGCTCACATTGCCTTTGCCGGTGATATGTCCCTTGGAATTATCTCCAAAAGTGACAGAACCTCCATCAGAGCGTAATGTTTTGTCAGCATATCTTTGTCTCATGTATGTATTTTGAGCAACCACCGTCGAGTATCCATTTTCCTCTTTTCTTGAGTGGGACCTGCAAAAAATATGAGATGACTTGGTACCCACCTCTTAAATAGGGTCCTAAGAGTTAGATCTTAGGAAACCAAAACCAAGTGGGTTCAGTATCCCCTTTATAAATATATTTTTTATTATTATGAACATTTTCTATGAAGGATCTAATATACTTATTCCTTATTAACTTGTTATTTTTTTAGGAACCCATAAATTGATAGTTTTAGAAATTGATCTTTTGAAAAGATGAGTGTTTGATTAGACTTAACATTATATAAATTACTGGACTGTGAATTTTTGACTTTCTTATAACCTAGTCCGTTTTTATTGTTAGTAGGTTGTGAATTTTCAATAATTCTAGATAAATTCTCTTCGCCTTTATTAAAATTCGATACATTTTTAGTGATTCCTTGTAGTTTGGTCTTTAGACTCGAATTTTCTAGTTCTATCATTTTGATATTAGTTTTCAAATCAGGATTTTCAGAAACAAGAACATCATTATTTTCTTTTTGAGTTTTAATTTCTTGACTCAATAATATTAGTTGAGAATTAACATTTGAAAGCGATTCTTGAGTTTTCTCAAGTTCTTCTTCCAATATTTTCTTATTGTCTTTAAGTATATCTCTTTCAAATTCTGCCTTGTTATGATTTTCAACAGCCTCTTTATATTTTCTTTTGAGACTTTTAAAGTATCTAACAATTCTAAGTTTATTTCTATCATATCATAAAAAGTTAAATCACTAATCTCATTATCTTTGGCCATAAAGCATATGTTGGCTTGTTCATTATCGCTGTCACTCTCGCTTTCTGAAGAGGAAGAGGAGTCTGAATCATCCCATGTGACTGAGAAAGCTTTCCTTCTGAATTTTTCATTCCTTTTATTGCGATATTCTTTCTTTTGATTCGTACAATCCTTCTGTATATGCCCTTTTTTGACAGTTAAAGCACTCCAGAACTGATGAAGATGGTGGTTTATTGCTGTTTGAGCTTCTCTTGCCAGTATTTCTGTTTCCATTTCTATACTTCAAGAATTCCTTGAATTTTTTGGCAATAAATGCTAAGTCATCTTTGTCTGAATCTGATTCATCTTGTTCTGCATGGAATGCTATATTCTTTTTATCTTGAGCTTGAACTCGTTTAGCCTGCAAATTCACTTCATAAGACATCAGATTTCCTGTTAACTCTCCCAAAGTTATTTTGGAAATATCGTTCGTTTCTTCAATAGCGAGAACTATTCTTTCCCGTTCTTCCATTAAAGAGTTAAGGACTTTGGATACAATATCAAAATCTAAGTATTTTTCTCCTAGTCCTACAAATAAATGATATATATCCTGAAATCTTGAATACATATCGTTTATAGATTCATTATCTTTCATTCTAAAGCTTTGAAACTGACTTTTGAGCATGGATATCTTGTTGTGCTTGACCTTGTTAGTCCCTTCATGTGTAAATTTGAGTGTACGCCATATTTCATATGCATTGTTGCACATGTTAACGCAGTTAAACTCATTTTTATCTAAGGCACAAAGCAACATATTCATGGCTTTTGCATTTGTTGTGGCATCTAATTTTTGTGTGTTTGTCCAAGTAGAATACTCCTCAGTAGGAATAGTGTATTCTTTTTGAGTTATATTCCATGAATCAAAATCATTTGCTTGCATATATATTCTCATTCGTGTGGCCCAATAGTTATAGTTCATGACCATTGAATAGTGGTGGAAGTGTAGTGGATTGCCCTTCTATGAAGCTAGTGTTAACGCTAGTGCTAGTGTTAGTTTCCATATTATTGTATCAGATAACTATGTTACAGTTATATGAAGAACCTTGCTTTGATACCAACTGAAAGTGTGCTATGAATCATGTAATATGGATATACGATAATACAAAGTATAGTAATGATAGCTATATTTAATAACGCGGAATATAAAAACAGTATAATAAAAATAACACTAGAGATTTTTATACTGGTTCGGAGCTCAATCCTACGTCCAGTCCCAGACTCCTTATGGAATTTTACTAAAACAAAAACCCTCACTTAACCCGGAGGAACAAGACTATACAACCCCTGAGCAGTCGAACAGGGACCTAAGCAGCGAAATAGGATTTCTCCTCAACGGCCGAAGAGGACTTCACACGCCTGAGCAGTAGAACATGACTTCAACAAATACAAAATATTGTTTGAATTTTTATGTTCTGATAACACGGATAAGTCTGTTTATAGTACACCCTTCCTATGATCTTCTCCTAGAGTATAAATATGTATGTTTGAAGTTAATGAAGATTAGGAAGGAATAGTATTGCTTAGAATACGATATATCGCTGAATATTTGAGAGTATAGTTGCAAGAATATTCAAGAAAGTTAGATAAGAGAGATAAGCAGATTCGGTAATTTGGAATGAAGTTACGAAATGCATTTATAGTTGTTATATAGTAGCGACCATTGGCGAAGAGTTCCAGTTGAAGCGTTGCGTCCAAATCTCTTCGTAAAGATTCATAACTCTTCACAAATGATCGTGTCTTTTTAAAAAATATAGATGTTATAGAAATTCATTCGACTGAGCCTCTGGGTCAGTCGACTAAATATTCAAACGATTTTATTATAAATTATATATATAATTGTGCACTTGTGCATTTTTCACAGATACTAGCATATCAGTCGACTGTCCGACCAGGTCAGTCGACTGTCCGACCAGGTCAGTCGACTGACCTGGTATCATCTGTGCAATTTTCACAGTTTACACAAGTGTGTGTATATATATATTATATGATTCTAACTTTAGAACATTGATAATATATATATTATGTTTATATATGTATAAATCATTTGAAAATAATATATACATAAATGAGCAGAGATCTTAACAATATTGACTCAAGACTCAAACAAAATAATATAAAAGTTGATGCTCCGATTTTGATGTCTTGTCTCCATGTAGTATATATTCTCTTTTTGTCGTAACAATCATTGAATATGTATGTTGCAGTGATAGCTTCATGTCATGAATTAAAACCAAATCTCAACAATACCATCCAATTCTAGGGATCCAAAAGGAAAGCTTGTGTTGCAAGGTGCACTATCTATTTCTGATACTCCTGTTAGAGTGTTATTTGATACTAATGCATCCCATAGTTTCATTTCACAAGATCCTTTTAAAAGTTTGAGCTCAAACCCATTCTTTTTAACAATTCTCATTGTGTGTCAAACTCAAATGGGGGTTCGACCAATCTTGACACCATATGTCTGAATGTGCCTACTTATTTTTGAGATTGGCCTTTCCTTTCTGATTTATTTGTTCTTGGGTTCATGGGTTTTGGGGTAGTATTGGGTACGGATTGGTTGTCCAAATTTAGAGTATCCATAAAATGTAATCAAAGGATTGTCAGAATTGGTGATGCTGGAAATGTTGGTATGGATATTTATTATGGGGATCCTAAAATGTTGACGAGCAGTTTTCTCTATTCGCTCGAAGCACCCAAAGATGAGATAAGAAATATACCAATCGTTCAGGACTTCAAGGATATTTTTGAAGAAGTGCAAGGTATACATCCTCATCATGAAGTAGAGTTCCACATTGATACTCCAAAGTAAAGAAGAGAATTGGAGAAGCAGACGTTTGATTTACTATAGAAAGGTTTGATCAAACCCAGCATATCAAGTTAGGGATCGCCAGTAGTGCTTGTTACCAAGGCCGATGTGTGAAGATCCACATTTCGGAAGGTTTAAATCAACAATAATCCAGACATGTTCACTTAAACAATCCGAAACATAGATAATCATTAGGGTTAATTAAGAAAAATAAGGAAAGAAGAAGAAAACAAACACAAAATCTCGCAGCGGAATAACAAAATATAATAATCAAATAAACAGTTCATGAAGCTGTTTATATTATACATTTGATTATAATTTATAAAATATTTATCATAGTTATAAATACAACCAGGATAAATAAAATAATGCAGCAAATAACATGATGTAGGATAATAATAGTAATAATATAATAAATCTTCATCTTCGTCCTCTAGAAAATGATCTTCAATGCGCTGAAAAACTCAAGGATGACCCTAGCGTAATGAAAAGACAAAACACTTGAGCCAGGACTAAAATATCCTTATGTGAGTTAAATCGATATCACATATAACATGAGTGCAATGGCGTTATAGGGTTTCACATCTCCTATTCGGTGTATAATGTGCATGCAATAACTCAAGAGATGTTACGGGATTTTCCGTCTCTTAAGGATCCGTCGAAATATTTATATAGTAGAATACGCTACATATATAATGTCTAGTCAGTAAAACAAATATTTTTCTTAGTGTTAACGCTTTAATTAATCCCCCTTAACGCGTTTTTAAGCATTGTCATACAATCTGCATATAATGCCCCAGCAGAACATCGGGGGATAGGGATACGCCATGATACGACAACACTAAATCAAAATCGTAGGGATCTCGTATAGGGATAAAAGTATGACTCGAAACGTGAGGCAATGCCCAAGGTAGGATACTACCAGTTCAGTTCGCAGGGCTGGTGGTAACGCATCATAGCCATGACCGCCCACCGCGTCCATCCATCCCATGTCGATTCAAGGATGTACTAATCGAAACCAACATCAAAAGTAATAATATGGACCAAGTCCAAGAAGAAAATCGAAGAACGAATGTCTGCAAGGGGTAGCTAGTCTGCTTAGCCCTGTCGAGCCATCCTGTTTTAGCCATTTCAAATTGGCATAAATGCCGGGTCTATCCATCATCTTTATCTTTCTTCAAAACCAGCAAACGACACCAAATCCAACCAGTTAGTTCTGGAGTCTCCTCCGCATACAGAGTTGTCAAAGTGGTTCCAATATTGATAAAGAGTATGCCGATAAGAGGCCCCGGTCTCTATAACAGCCAAACGTCGTTTTACACACCGGTTGGTACTTTTACATTTCAAAACGATTCGTACTTGATATCAAAATATCATATTCGTTTCAAAATCAAATTCATTTCAAAATCATCATATTTATTCAAAATATTCTATTTTGCTTCAAAATCATTTTTGCCTTAATATCTCGATTTCACATCCAAATTTTTTTTTAATTTCAATTTAGGTTATAACTTCATTCTAAACCCCATTCGTATTTGAATCCATGATTTAAACATAAACAATTCTCATTTTAACCAGTTTGAATTTTTAGAAAAGGCTTGAATAGTTTTATAATAGTTAAAAGGTTAAAATAGTTAATAAAAAATGATTTGAGTATTGAAAATGGCCTATATAGTAAAATATCTTGGAAAATCAAAATAATTTGAATGTTTAAGAAGATAGATATTAAACCACTTATATTAAAATAATTTATTTGAAAATAGTTTCAAGGTCAAACTAATTCAATTCCAAATCTTCCAATTTATATCAATTTCAATTTCCATTCCATTTAAGTCGACTCAATTTCGATTTCCATTCTAAATCAATTCCATTTCAATTTTAATTTAAATTAACTTCGATTCTAATTTCAATCCAAATTAATTTCAATTTCGATTTTCATTTTTAATTTCAAATTCGCTTCAAAATTCAAGTCAATTGTTCAAATTTTAATTCAATTCTAATTTTAAACCATTTCAATTCATATCAATCAAATTCAATTTCAAAACATCACTTTAAATCATTTAAATCCAATTTAACTTCAATATTCAATTTAAGATTCAAATCTTTAAAATAATTCAATTCAGAGCTTAATTTTGAAATATCGTTTTAAATTACGTTTACTTAACAATATTTCAAAGTTCAAGTAAAAATTCATACTTTTAACTTCAAATCAATTTCCAAAAATCAAACCATATTTCAGTTATAACTTCAAAATCTCAACTTCGATTATTTAATCAATTACTGTTACCAAATTTAAATTTCAATATTTCGAGCTCAAGTTCTCCGTAAATTCGATTTTTATTTATTTAAATTTAAGTCATTTAAATAATTTCATATCAAAATTCTAAAATCATTTAACTTAACCAATCCGGTGTCCGTATATAATTTTCTATCCTATGGCCAAGTGAATCAATTATTTCAACATACTTTAGGGATGGATATATATCATTTCAATCCAAAATAAATATCATAGGTCTATATCATTTCAACATATTTCTTAATTTATTCGAAATAATTTAGTTAACAGTTTATATACTGTCATTAATCTACAGGGTGATAAAGGATATATATAAAATAAATAAACATCCACTCACACAATATTTCTACCAATGGGCATCCATCACAATCAATCATCCAAATAATTAATAATTCACAACAATTAACCAATTATCAATAATTTGGAATTTTTCTAGCAGTTTAATTCTAATTTTAGTTTAACTGTTAATTCAAAATTTCTAACATGTAAGTTCTATATCGATTTTCATATCAGTTAAATTTACCAAACAACAATCAATAAAATAAATAACTTCACGATTATCAATTTATCGAACACAAAAATATTTTAATATGTCGTGAGCATTATAAAACACTCACCTTTTTTTGAAACTTAAATTTTTTTAGCTTCAAATAAATTTCGTTTTGCTTCCAAGGCATAGACGATGTTGATAAAATTCAACTGTAACTTGTTTCTCCCGAATCGGACCTCGTATATTGAAGTTATGAATTTTATTAGGATAATGATTAATTAAAAGTAATAAACGTATTAATTAAAATAAATAATCTAATGAAACAAGTACATGTCATCTTCATTTCTAGGTACTAACTCATGCTCGCAAACCTAACGTCGCTTCCAATTATCTCGAGATGCCCCCCACCATGAGCCAAGTCAACTGCCAACGCCGCGCATCCCAAGCCATCATCCCCACGCTCCGCCTTGTCATCATCCAACTCGCATGCATGAACCCAGCGTGAAACCTAGAAACCCTAAATCAACTGTTGACCTCGCCTCCATCAGCGCATGCACACAACCTCCTCCAACACTACTACAGGTCGCACACGACCAGAGGAATAATCACTATTTCGTTTGATCAATTTGATTTTTTTCGTTCATTTCGATCGGAGGATATTAAAATAGTGGGAGATGTACGAGCTGGACAAATTTATGGGCGTATGTACCAATGGTTGAGGGTGAAAAGAAAATATATAATTATAATAAGGAAAATATCTAACCCGATAGGCCCGTGCAGTTCCGAACTATAACAACCCAATCTTTCGACTTTCGAAAGTCAACATCAATACGTCCACTGTATCAAATGCCGAATAATCGAACGTCATAAAAAAATCGTTAGGGTTGAAGAAGAAGAAGATAGAAGAAAATACAGAAACAATAATAGAATCTCACATTTCGCAGCGGAACAATATATATGATAGATAAATGAATAATCTTTAAAATAAAGAACTATATCAGTTTATACATTACATCATCATAGTTTTACAATAACAAAACAGCAGAAAAAATATCATATACTAGTGGTACGCCTCGCCATCCAGCTTGCCTCCTAATCTCCAATAGAATACTTTTCTAAGTTCGCTCCAGAACAACTGATAACCTGACTCTAGGCTACCCGTGTGGAAAATTGTGGGCACCTAGAGTTTAGAAAGGGAACAATAAACTCCAGGTCAGTCATAGGACTGGTATGAGATCTTAAAACAGTTATTTGCACAAAAGGAAATAAAAAAGAAATCCACTATGCTTTTGGAAAATGAAACTACCATAAGGCCTCCCCGCACACACACAATGCCAGCGCACAATTGGAGGAGATTTCTCCTTATAATAGTCAAACATGTTTGAAACGCAAAATCTTTGTTTTAATATTATCATTAGTGCATAGTGTGAAAAACATTTTGAAAGTATAATATTAATCATAGCCACCATACGTACCATTATAGTATGTCAACTATAGCCACCATATTAGACGGCAGGTTCTACAACTAAAACCGTATAAGGTGTGTATTGAATGATTGGGTTTCCAACAAATGGTCAGGCTGAGGAACTTCGTCACTGAATGGCTACTCCTCTGGAGGGACGCCTCGAGAACCTAACCGGATCTCTACCAACACAAGGACGGGTTACCTCTGTAACTAGGTAACTAAATGTCATGAGTATGCCACCCCCCAGTCTAGACCGACCTTTATCTGAGGTGCCTCTCAACCAACAACCACTAAGTAAATAATCTGGGCTCCATACCAGAAAATCACTTTTAAATCCATACAAGTTAAATATTTTGACTCCATACCGGATACCACTTTTTATCCAAATGGAGACGAACATACCCTGAGGGGCGCGACCCTCATAACCTTGCCGCATCTTTCCTGTTTCGACCATTTTCAGGGTGTGAGGTCCGACGAAGTCTCATCCACAAAGCTATGCTTTCAACAAAAGTCATGCTTCGATCAACAAATGAATAGCAATACTTAGCATGCCACATACCAAATTGGGAATATATCACTAGTAACAATCAACTACATAACCTCTGAGCTCATACGTCTCAGAGAAGGGTGTTAAGCTAAGAGAATAAATTCTCCGCCACTAACAGAAATGTATTTGATAGAAACCAGCTTTACATCTCAAAGTGTAACATCAGACATACATCCATACAAGTACGTTCCGGGTTCAAACGAAACCCCTCTAATTAAGGAAAGAAGCCCTTGCAAATCCGGATATCCACTAATCACGTCTGGACTCCCCATCACAAAGGGTGCTAAAATCTCTATACTGGAGCAACTCGGTGTAGAGACATTCGACAGATAATCCTTTCATTTTCGAAAATACCCGGTCTTCAACACCATCTTCAAATGCAATCCCATTTCGTCGTATTATTATTCAGAATGGGTATTCGGACACAAAGTCCTATCCCGGCCCAACCGAATAATGAGCACTTATTTTAAAAATAGGTAGTTATATTCAGATTTCAATTAATTCACAACAAATTTCCACTTTGATCTTGTAAAAAATAGATCCATCACAAAGATTCGATGTGGTTTTTGGATAACCATTTGGAATCCGAGTCCCGGTCGCATCGAAATTTAATTGCCATTTAAAGGCCAATATTGATAGTAGGTTATTTAACTATCAAACAACATTCACAACAACCAACAAATTTAAATAATTTTCCCAAATTATTCATTTTAAAAATATCTTCACAAGATATATTTTCACGCTTCAACACTTTGAAAACAAATTTCAAATCACTTTCCTCACGCAAAATAAATTTCCAAATATTTATTCATTTCCACTGAAAATTTGCCAAGTCCGAATAATTTAAATTAATTTAAATCACTTATCCAAAGTATATATATACATATTTGGAAACACTTGAAATAAAACTATATTTAAACACTTTATCTAAAATATTAGTTATGAAAATATTATACTAATATCTCATATTAACTTCAAGCCCAAACTAATTTTAAAAATAAAATTATTAGATAGAGTATATCTATTTAAATAACCATTTTCTAAATCAAATATCAATTTAATCTTTAAAATAATCACTTTTATAATTTACTTAATAAATATTTACTTTAAAGATTATAATTTACGTAAATAATTTCTCCAAAAACATTCTTTTACAAACCAACTTTAGAACTTTAAATTTATAATTTTAAAGCTACTTTGAAAACATACTCAGCTTTCTAGCGAAAATAAACTTTCCGTTTCAAAATAATCCATTTAAATAAATTAATAAATCCTTCCTGATTTATCTCAAATTTACATTCCAAATTTGTAAATTTCTTTCCATAGTTTTAAAAATAAATCAATATTTATTGTTAAAACAAAATTTCCTATCCTTTATAAATCCCCATTGTGAATTTAAATTTCTAAAATCCATTGATATACGATTTTCAAATATTCACTTTCAAAACACCAAATCAATTTTCATGCAAACACCAAATCAATTTTCATATCCATTTCCCAAAGATTTATTTTCAAATACCAAATCAGTTTTCAAATTGATTCCCAGATTTATTTCAAACACCAAATCAAATTCCTAATTGATTTCTAAAATTTTTACTATCTTTTAAAATAAATTCCTTTATTTCTTATAAACTATTAAAAATCCAAATTTTAAATAAATTCTTTAACTTTTAAACAATATTACTCAAAATCCATTTATTAAAATCTTTCCCTATATTTTGGAATTAATTCGTTAGGATTAGAAAAATCAACTTTTATACTTTAAATTCCTTCTTTTAAATTTATCCAATTCTCTAAACTGAATTTACTTAAAAGTTTATATTTTAATTTCCAAAAATCCATTTTTATATTTCTAGTATCCTATGATACCAAAAATATATTCGGCTAAACTATAGCCTTCAATAATTTTCAACCACCAATATAATCATTCACACCAATATAATCGTTCACATATTATCACATCACAACATATACAAATAAATTCAAAAATGTGCGAAATCTAGTTGGATCCCTCCAACCTATTTCCCTACATCCACAGATGTTAGCACAACAATTTAAATACCAATTCCACTTCGAGTTGGAATATTGCGGTATATGAGATTATATCATATCATCAGCTTGTATGCGGCGCGTAGGATCTCATCCGCTATATAATGCGGGAAATCAATCACTCCAATACACACACACGCACACTATCACAACCAAACAATCAATCAATAATTGAAATTCTATTTATTTCAATTGAGTGAGAAGATCTCACCTTTGACCTTTGACTATGCATGCAACACCTGTGACGCCCCACCTCTATACCCACGCTAGCCAAGGACACTACGGGGTAAGGCCGTCAACTAGCGCGGAGAATAAGGCTGTTGAGGAGCGACCATCCGTGTAATTGCTTTGTGCGAGCGTGGATATGTCAGATAGTATAACATGCATATCATTTCAAGAGGAAATACCGACATACCGACGCAAACTCAAAGCTACTACACAGAGGCTATTATATCTTCAGAATCAAACATAGAAATAAACATAACACAAATCAATCACAGAAGTTCATATCACAAAGGCGGAAATAGATATGAATATAACACATAGAAGTGTTCATCAGAGTAGTAGTCTAACAAGATCCACAATATCGCAAAAGAATAGATACAAATGCTAGCCAAAAGAATATGTATACATCAAGGAGTCTCTATCTCAAATGTATACAACTAAATAAACTACTAATCTAAGTAGTTAGCCAAAAGTCAGATTATGGTTCCAGATAAGAAGTCCAGTAGAAGCACATGTAACATCTCGGTCTGACTCGAGTATTATTTAATAAGAAAATAATAAACGGATCAGTCTAGCTATAATTATCAGATAAAATGAGATATAAGAAGAGATATGATAAAAAGCTATGATATCAAAAATGTCATACTGCGACAAGTATATATTAAATGACAACTAAAATCATACAATATCTCAAGAAATCTCGAATCACTAAAAAGAATGTCATATACTTTGTTTTATTCACTAAACCACAAACATTGGCAAACGTCGCAATGCCAATCGTAAAAATTGTTGAAACACAAATTCACCAATGCACAAATAATGATAAAGCTTATCAATGTAAATCACGAAAATTGGTGAAACACATCTAGAAATCGATCAATAGAATCCAGAAATCACAAAAAGGAGAAAGAGGCCTGTCACTAGAACGGGAGCATGAAAACTCACCAACACGTGTATCACAAAATGGGTCTTTATCCCATAAAAATGAGCCAGAGCTCCTCCTGACAGGGTATAGTCCCCCATTGCGGACTATGAGCCGAAGCTCCTCCTGATGAGCCGAAGCTCCTCAAAATTTAGGTATAGTCCCCCCATGTGGACGAAGAGAGGCAAAGCTCAACATAACGGGGTACTGTCCCCCACGTGGACAAAGAGACATCGCACATTGCTAGTCTAAACCATAAACGATCATCATCGATCATCAAAAAGTGTCAGTTACACTAAGCTAGTAAATATATGAGCCTAGCTTCATGTCCCATAACCACTAGCTTAACTTAAATATTTACGAACAAATTGTAGATCTCCATAAGAAATTGTTACAAGAGATTCAATCGAACAAGTCTAAGAATTAACCGACGAAGTGAACACAAGCGTTTCATACCACTTGTTTTACTAAGCCGTTTAATTAGACTTCTCATACGAGTGAGGTAAAGGTTTGTATACTAATAGATTGGAAAACGGTTTAAGAAACGAGCTTTGTAATAAAATAGTATTGAAATCATTTTGATGAAAGAATTTTGATATTTACTACTAGTATTGAAAACCTTTATATTTTGAAGTGAAAATCACAAAAATGATTATAGGAACAATCAATCACTAAAATTCACATTCGAAGACGTGAATAAAAATCCAAAGAAATCGATACCGAATCCATCAAAGTGGAAATACCCAAAAATTCAAAAATAGAAGTTATCAAAGTCGACAAAGGTGATAACAACTAATCGGAGAAGAAGAATCGATTAAAGATTGGAAAAGAAAAGCAAAATGAGCATAAATAGCAAAATAGGGAAACAGGAGCAGGTCGATCGACTGAACTCTCTGAGTCGGTCGACCGAAAATAGTCCAGAAAGGTTTCGGCTACAGCTTCGGTCGACCGACTCAGAGAGTTCGGTCGGCCGAACCCCAAATCCTGCATTTTCTACCCTATTTAATAGAAGTGCAAACTCACTCAATTTGCAACCGGTCGAGTACGAACGCTAGGGGATTATGCCTATCGGCTACCCGGTCCTATTGGCTCCTCGATGCATTACCAAAAACATGTTCAAACATCAAAGTTTGGATTTTAAAGATTTGAACCCAAAACACAAAAAATTGGGATATTAACCAATTCAATCCAAACCAAAAGCAAGTACACATGAATAAGTGCTAGGAATTCATACCCAACAATCAAAGATAGTTGTAGACAAAGATGTGAGATAAAAATCTCACCTTTTCACAAAACCAATGAAGGAGAAGCTTGAAAGCAAAGGAAGAATCAACCACACTTCAACACAACCCAAATGAGCTTGAACTTAAGCTCAAAAGAAGAACATTCCCAAAGATAGGTTTAGGAATTTCTGAAAATTGAAAGGAGAATGAGTTGGAGAAGAAGAAGATGATGCTTACCAATGGCTTCTCTTTGATTTTGGAGCAAAAATTTGGGTTTGCAAAGGAACTAGGGTTTAGGAATTCTAATTTTTAATCTTTTCCCCCATTATTCTCTTGAGCTTGAGAGAGTTAGGAAATGAGAAATGAATGAAGAGAAATGGAGAGGGGTTGGGTTGATATAACCAGAATTGGGCAAATGGTCTGAACCCAAACCCAAAGCCCCATAGAAAAAGTAGCAAAAATCAACTTACTCCAAACATATCGAAGCTTATACTCAAAAATGTTGCAAACGGCATTTTGAACTCAATGGAAAGGGCCTCGAGTCCCAATTCGACTGTTTCTTTTCGGACCATAATCCGACTAACGATGAAATATTTAAATAAAATATTTAAATATACAATCGATAAATATGCAGGTTGTTACAACACATTTCCAAATCGTCTTGCTTCTTTACACATTTCGACCTAGTATAAACAATTATATGAAATTATTAATATTCGAACAAATCGAATAATCAATTATCATTTAGTAGTTTAATTAACTAATAGTTTTATTTAAACCAATTTCTCCTTTAATAAATTTATTTAAAAATCAAAATTTTAAACTAAATTTCCTTTAATAAATCATTTTATCTAATAAATTTAATTTCTAATATATTTAATTTTGCAAAATAATTTTAGTGATTAAAATATATTTTAAATAAGCTAATAAACAAAATAAATCACCTTAAAATTTTATTTTAGAATATAAAGGTGCATATGTATATTTTTTCCTATTTCTTTTTCACTTGAAACTATATAAATAATTTTTATAAAATAAGCTAATAGATTTCATAAAAATCTAATTTATCTATATAGAATTCAAACATTTTTAATATCCCTATATATATTTTCCAAAATCTTATCTAAAATTATATATATGGTTTACTTCCCTTTATATATACATAAAAAGAACAGAGCTGCCTTTTTATTTTTTATCTTTCGAAATCAACATTTTTATCTTTAAAAATCTATCTATATATATATATTCGGGAAACTGCATTAATATGCCTAATTATTGTATTTCATTACCTAAAATATATTCACATATATATATACACATTAATTTTAATAAAAATAAAAATGAATAAATTATCTTGTACTTATGGACCAGGCTCGGCAAAACTATACCTCGCCGATCATGCTTCACCACGCTCATTGACGTCGCGACTCCACTATCGTCACTATCGTCATCTCCAAACGCTCGCGAGAATGCCTACAACCACCATCCCAAATCGCATCATTTCCTTCCTTCCAGATCCAACATGCTGCTCGAACTTGAGCGCCTCCCTTTGCCATCTTCCTGCGCGCGCAACAAGACCGTGATTTTCATCACGACATGCCATCGAGCCTACGAACTCAACTCGGTTCAGCACCTCACGTGAAAGACCATAAAATCCACGCTATTGACACGGCCCAAATGCGAAGTGTCGCTCGTGATTTCAAATTAATCGAACTACCGAAGAAACAAATGGGTTGAATAAGAATCTAGAGTTGGATTTAGTTTGTTCGCCATTTTTTCAGCCATGATCCTGATTTGAGGGAAAAAAAGAATTTGTTTCGATTTTTGTTGATTCGTGCATCGAAACTGTAAGGAAATAATTTTGGTTTTTGAAAAAAAATAGAGGGCTCGACTTTTTTAATTATTTTTGGAATGATAGAAGAATTTGATTTCTCCTTGCTCCGGCCATTGTTTGCTTTTGATTTTTCTTTTCGAACGAAAATAATTTCATTTGTTTGTTTTAACGAGATAGGCCTCATTCGGTTTTTTAAAACGGCACATTTTTTAATTTATTTTTGCCAAGTGTTTGAAAAGAAATGTTAGGTGTTAGAGGAAAGAAGAACGTGTAAAATTTGTCTTGTAAAACAATTATTATATTTTAAATTTAAATTCAAATTCAAATCGTCTCAATAGTAATAATTAAATTTTCGGACTCCTATAGAGGAGTGCCGCTAGGTGTTTCTAATGTAAAAGCCCATTCCGAACGTAATGGAAAAGGTTTCGGGTCCAAATTCGATTGTATGGAGAAGATAGATTTTTGAACCCAGTTATTAAATTAAATTTCGATATAATTTTCAGCGCGTTTTATGTCGTACGATCACACGACAGCTCCAAATGCTAAGGAAATTAAAATCCGATAATAATGCAATATTACGGATCCAATGTGTAACGATCCAGGTTTTGAGTCAAATTTAAATTGGAAATTAAAATAAATTTTGAATTAAATTGTGAATTAATTTGATCATTTTCAAATTAAATAAGATATGTGCCTATTTATTTATATGAGTAGATTGTAATTTGAAATTTGAATTTGAAAATATCTAAAATAAAGAATATACGTTGTTGATAAAATTTGATTTTGATATTCAAAAATAAATATATTAAAAATAAATTGGATTTGAAAACTCTATATTTCAAAGATAATAAGAAATTTGTTTTCTAATTATAATGTACATATGTAATATATATAGTTTGAAAGTTATATTTTGGAATTAATATAGTAAATTTTCAAAAGTTGTTTAAAGCTAAATTCTATACTTTATAATATACATCCGTATGTTTATTTATTTATGTATAATTACTTCTTAAATCATTTTCATTATAAGTTATGCAAGTGTAAAAAAATAGAGAATGTATAAATATAAACATTCATTCATTTAAAAGTATAATAAATTGAATTTAAAATTTAAAACAAGACTAAATAAAAGCTTTAAATATATATACATAAGGAAATGCATTAACTAGAATTTAAAATGGGATAAGTACATGTAAAATATATGTGTTAAAGTATAATTTGATTTTAAATCATATTCTTTAAAGTTATAAATATGTAAAAGGAAATAGATTTATTTAAATTTAAAATATGATATAAAAATTATACTGAAACATAAATACATGTAAAAGACATGTCTAAACATTTTAACAATAAAATTTACATTTGTAAACATTTTGACAAGCATTTAAACAAATGTAATACATATAACAAGGAATTTAACAAGTGTTAACCATGTAATAAAGAAATTACAAGTCACTTATTTTTAGTTTTAAATAAATACGAAAACAAGGTGTTAGCACCAAAATTGGCAACCAACACCCTTAAGAAAATTGTGTAAAGAGATTAATGAAGATAGTAAATTAAAACAGAAGATGGTATGTAAATTTAAATGCGGAGAACAAGAACACCAAATTTATAGTGGTTCGGCGTAACTGCCTACGTCCACTTTGAAGTTGATTTCTATTGCTTTCCTTGATAGTTGATTACAAATACAATCCGTTACCAATTACTTGAATACAATTGCAAAGTAAAAGATTAAGTCTTGAGTGAGTGTTGACTGCGGCAGAGTTTCCCTAGTGCTCTCGAAAAAACCGATCCCTTTCACTGTGCCCCTGCCTCTCTATTTATAGACGAAGGTGGGTTGGACTTCCCTGGTGGGCCTGGTAGCTGAATACCTCGGCCCAAATAATGTAAGCTCTGCGTGCTGATCTGAACATGCCGAACGGCCAAATGCCGAACAATCATCTCCATGCCGAACGATGCGGTGTGTTGAGCGAGGTGCGCAGGCCGAACGAGAATCGATGTCGAACGAGGAAAAAGCCAAACGAGGCTGGAATGCCGAACAGTCCAGGAATGCCGAGTGAAGCATGAATGCCGAGCGCTCTAGAAGTCGAACGCTCTTAAATGCCATTCGACCCAGTCGTGCCGTCCCCGAAATGCCGAATGACCCTGAATGTCGAACATCCATGGAAGCCGAATGTTCCTTGTATGCCGAACATTCCTTGTATGCCAAACGTCCCTGGATTGCCGAACGTCCCTGGATTGCCGAACGCTCCTGGATGTCGAGCGCTCCTGGATGCCGAGCGACCCTGACCGTCGAACGCTTCCCAATGTCGAGTACTCATGAATGTTATTCGAACGTGAATGCTAGACTAACCATTTGCGCCGAGCGTTCAGAATGTCGAACGGTATGTAGATGCCGAACGATCCATAAATAGCCAAATAGTGTGCTAATGCCAAGTACCTAGCTGCCTGGTCAAATCTCCAGGAAACACTTTCCCCCCAAAGTGTATCGTGTGACCGAACGTGATGCACTTTGAATTACGTGTCCTCTGCGCTCCTCTTCGATCCATGGTTTATTTCTCTCGACGGTGTGATGGTGTGTGTCGAGTGGTGTGCGAGTGTCGAACATAACAGCTGAAGCCGAACGCTCCTTGTATGCCGAACGACTTCGTTTTGAGCGGTTCTAACGGTCACCGTCTCTTCGACTTCTTCTTCTTCCCTATAAAGGCCGACCTGCTCCATCTTCTTCTTTTTCACTTTTTATCTCTACTACCTTGTACTTGCAAACCTCGCCTGTTAACAGCTTCCAAAAATTTAATAATCCTTCCTAATCCATTCGGCATTAATCAAAACCGCGCCCTCAACTCCAGAATTCTCCAAGTCTCGATCTACTAACTATGTATCGATCCCTCTATTTAAATACTTTCCCAGAATAAAAAGGTTTTAAAACGAGGCTCGAGTTCGTAAATTAGAACTGTAGCCGATAGGTGTTGCGTGGACGAAAGAATCGTAGATGGTATGGAAAGAGAAGTAGCCAGAGCCGGGTACACAAGGGAGTTGCTGGGAGGTGTATTGTGGTTCGGCAAGGTTCCCTCGTGCCGAACGAGATTGGAGGGAAGACTAGAGGAGGTGCAGGAATGGGCTGGAATCTCGAACAGTATGGTTCAGCATAACTCGTCGAATGACTTGTCCTCGTTGTTCGGTATGGTTAAGGATGGAACGCCGAGCGTTGGGGCTCAGCGTAAGTTTGGTTTGGCAAGATTTGCCACATGCCGAGCAGTGGGATGGAAGGATAGGAAGGTTGTACAAATTAGATAGGATGTTGAACGTTATTTCGACCGAGCAGAACTTAGGCCAGACAATACTTTGACCGAACGACACCTAGGCTGAACAATGTCTTGGTCAAACGGTGCCTAGGCCGAACAATGTCTTGGTCGTACGTGCCTAGGCCGAACAATGTCTTGGCCGAACAGTGCCTAGGCCGAAAAATTCTTTGACCGAACGATACCTAGGCCGACCAACATTCTCCCCTTGCCTAATCATAAGACAAAAACAAAGACATGGACCTAAGAAAACTGGCATATCGAACTGATCTGCACTGATAACTTCCTAGTTCCAATTATTTATAAGCCTGAACTGCAGTTGATAAAAACAAATAAAAGCTCTTAACATACAATGTCGATGTCTGAGTCCAAAATTGAAAACATTGCTAGGCTGTCTTTTGGAGACGATCAGCGACGATGGTCTTCGAGAATGACAGTCCAAAGTTCAACTTTCTACCATCAACTATGTGACCCACAATTTCTCAGCGTTTATATTTGAATGATTTCACTAGTCCACACACCGCACAGGGGGCGAGGGGAGGGGGAATTTATGTTGTTAAGTCTAACGCCGATTATTTTTCGAGTATAGTTCAAACAGGTGCTCTGCTAAATCAAATATTTATCGAAGATGTCTAGGAAATCTAGTTCCACCACGATCTCAGACAGACCTGGGTCGTCTTCAAAACAAGAAGTCGCAGATATTTCAAACCCGTCAACCTCCCCTGCCCATAACTTAGCTCCCGACGCTCTGGAGGTATCAATTCTCTTGGATAACCATGTTGATTCACAGGCTTCGAAGGTCAATGAAGTTGCGCTCCAGCGAATATGCTCTATCCATGGAATCCCTTTCGACGACGTGCTGGTTCCATCGGGGCACAATCGTCCACACTTGCCCCTAGTTGGATACACAGCTTGTAATAAATTCATATGCTAGTTTGGCAGCGTGCCTCCATTCAACTTATTTCTTCGGGATGTGCTGCAATACATTGACATTGCCCCGTCACAACTGCACCCGAACGGCCACGCATTTATCTACGGTACCTTCATCCTTTTCATGACCGTCCTCTCTAGGCCCCCAACTCCGAGCGACATCAGATATATATATATATATATATATATATGATCAAGAAGCGGAGAGATAGCCCCTCTTTTGTGTTCCTCGAGCCGCACCACAAAAGCCAGATTTTAACCAGGGCACGGAGAAAATTTGCCATGTACAAACAGGAATGGTTCTATGTGCGTTGCCCTCCTGGTTTCGCGAGGAGATGGGTTGAAGGAAGTAAGTCTTTTCTCTGGATCGATGTTTGTGCTTGGTCGGGGCTATGCCTTTTCTAACTCTTGTTTCATCTTTTCAGGTATCAACTCGCATCCTGATGGTCGTGGATACTCTGAGGCCGTCGAGGCTATTCGAGCTCTTCCTTCCGAAGAAAGAGACATTCGGACTCTCATTTCGAATGAGTCGCTTAAAGGTTTGGGCTGTCGGCAGCAGGCCGTCAGATAAGCCTTCCTCAAGGCGTCACCCAGGCCCACCTCTGGGAAAGGGAAGAAATTAGCTGAGTCATCAGCACGTCATACTCCTGACGCACCAGAAGAGGGGGAAATTAAAGGGAATGAAACACCCGAAGCACAAGGTGAGAACTTGGGTCCCACTCAGAATCCGATAGTCGAATTGCACGACATCGAAATGCCGTCTTCCCCTTCGAAGAGGAAATAGAGATTGACGTACAAGATTAGCAAGGAGAAGGTTGGCGGAACTTCAAAAGTACGCTCATTCCAACGGAGAAAGAGGCTTCTTCACAGCATGTAGAAAGTTCTTTAAAGGGCCTATCGAACCTCTCCATTCCCAATGACCTGCTCAATTATGACTTCGACGACCCGAAGGCATTTAAATTTCACCCGCCCATCAGAGGCGATGCCGGCTGTCTAGCCCAAAGTCAGGGAGAAAAAACTACCATTAGTAAAGCAACTGGTCCGTCGGGGGGAAACACTAGGACACGCACAAACACTTGCACTTCAATTTGCACTTAGATTTTCGTCGTCACGCTACTCTTTCCTAATTCGTTGTTGTTTAAATTCTGTGCAGGTGACATGGGGCGCTCACATGGATTCGATCGCCTTCGTGGTTCATCTATCTTTTATCAACCTGGACGGGACTCGGGTTCTAGAAGACGTCGGGACAGAGATGGTGACAGCAATAGAGATTATCATTCCCGGGACACATCATCTCGGTGGAAAACTTACTATCAGCCAAAATACCACCAGGATACCTCTTCTCACCCGGAGAAAAGAAAAGATAAGCGCGGCCATAAGGGGTCGCAATCTGATGTCCCCCGAGATCAACACTCTGATTCCTCTTCTACTTGACAATCCAGGGATCCTCACAGGAGAGTTGAACTTTCAAAGTCGTCCCCTCCTGCTCCTGCAATAGATCCAACAGTATCGAAGAGGCCGGCCGAGCTTAAAGATACGTTTCCAAAAATCTGCTTTGTTGGCTTGAAATTCCTCCCGGCGATTCATCCTATTCCCGGGCATGTCAAGCAGAGCGCCATCGCCTGTACCAACGACGTCTATGTTCAACATGATGCGTTTGTTCATCTGGCTGAAAAACTTTCTGAAGTCTCCATTAAGCGCCAACATGAGATCAACCGCCTGAAGCTTGAGGCTATCCACAATAAAGATATCATTAAAGCTCAGGACGAAGAGATTGCGACTTACAAATCTGAGCTTGAGGCCGCCCAACAGAGCGCCAAAGACACCGCCGAAGCCATGACTCGTCTGTAATCGACAAATAAAAAAGAGATCGACGAGGCGGTACAACGCTGCGGGGCCCTAGCACTAGAGAAGGACTCAGTCCAAAAAGAGAGGGACGCATTCACCCTCCGAGTCAAGGAACTTGAGGAGCAACTCCGACGGAAGAAGAGAAAACGGCTGCCCAAGAAGAGTCACAACGATACTGCGACGAGATCGTTGCTAATCGACTCTTAAAGGAGAAACTTGATGACGAGCTTTCCAAAGTCGAGACGTTAAAGAGCGAAGCCCGTGAAGAGGGCAAGAAGATAGCGTCCATGGATATCGACTCCCGTCTTGAGGCGGCTAGAGAAGAAGGTATGGAGGAGGTCAAAAGCATGTTTGACCCGCTAATCACTGAATTCAATGCCCGCGTTCTCATGCATCGAGACTTGACTTTTCTAGGCGAGGGCTATCTCGAATCTTTGGTCGAGGCAGGGGAGACTTTAATTGAAATCAAAAAGGCCAGACACGGTATTGAGGAGGTTGATGAGGGGGCTTGATAAGAGAATTCCTCAAGGGAAATGAGCCTTCGGACCTGTCAGCGGCTAAAGCTATTTATTGCAAAGGCTCCCCCTTCACAAAAGGAAAAGAGGTTATTGCCGGTCCATCCGAGATTGAGTCTCCAGCTCGTGTGCCTACCCAGCCGACCAGTCGGCCAATACTCGATCCATTTGAATAACACATTGGCTATGACCCGGAGGACCCTGGCCTTGGTGTTCATGTTTTGTCCCCTATTCCGGAGGGTGAGACCCCTTTGACGGCTGAAGGCCAGTCGGAACCTGGTAGGAAACTTTTTTCTTCTTTAACATCCCAAGAGCTTTCGTTTCCCACCAGAAGCTATCGTATTCTAATACTTGCTTTTCATGATTTTGTGCAGGCCATTCTAATCCCGAGCCCACTCCGAGGAGCGATATCGCCAAGGAAGTAGAGGAGAAAACAAGTGAGACTACTCACGCGGGGGAGGCTCCTGGTCCGGATGCTTAGGTGATCGGAGCGCTTGATAAGGACAAGTCGAAACTTCCTCTCCTACCGACGGGGGTTATGAAGTAGAAATTACAGGCGCCTCTGAGCACACATCCGAATTGAGCATGAAGGAGAAGCTCGAGAAAGAGAAGGAGAAGACGGTCAAGATCAAAGTCGAGCCTCGAGTTGTGGACCTGGACGATCCTTTGAACAAGCCATTGAAGGTCATCCTTCCTGGCGGGTCCAAGCCCATGGATGTTCCCCGTACTTCTTCAGTTTCTACCCCTCCATCAAAGAAGGGTACCAAGGGTAAACACGGAGGAGAGGAATCGTTTGAGAAGACAATGGAGGTGAAGAAGTCGAAGAAGCACAAGAAGTAATCATTACTCTCGTTCAACGAGATTTAGTTCAAGTTATGTAATTATTTTCATCTACTTCCGTTGTTCTTGTAAATAGATTGTCGACTCCGAACTTTGGGGGATTTGTAGTAGAAACCTATTTTTGGTGAATAAAACTTAGTTTTTCTGTCTTTCAAAAGGCTCTTGTCGTTCATTTTTTGTGTGATTGTGATTTAAATCCAAGCTGTTGTGAATAACATGGACTTCTCGGTTCACCTTCATATAGCTCGGAAATTCTTTGAGAGTTGTTCATTTTTCCTTTCACGCTTCAAGCACTTAGAATATTTTTTAGTCCGCACATCGGGGACTTAGAGTACTCCAGTCCACATTCTGGAGACTTGGAGATTTTGAGCCATTTATACTCGAGTCCGCTCTCTAGAGACTTAGAGTACTCCAGTTCGCACTCTGGGGACTTGGAGATTTTGAGTCGTTTATACTCGAGTCCGCTCTCCGGGGACTTAGAGTACTCCAGTCTGCACTCTGGGGACTTGGGGATTTGAGTCATTTATACTCGAGTCCGCTCTCCGGGGACTTAGAGTACTCCAATCTGCACTTTGGGGACTTGGAGATTTTGAGTCATTTATACTCGAGTCCGCTCTCCGGGGACTTAGAGTACTCCAGTCCGCACTCTGGAGACTTGGAGATTTGAGTCGTTTATACTTGTGTTCGCTCTCTGAGGACTTAGAGTACTCTATTCCGCACTCTGGGGACTTGGAGATTTAAGTTGTTTATACTCGAATCCACGCTCCGGGGACTCAGAGTACTCCAGTCCGCACTCTGGGGACTTGAAGATTTTGAGTCGTTTATACTCGAGTCCGCTCTCCGGGGACTTAGAGTATTCTAGTCCGCACTCTGGGGACTTGGAGATTTGAGTCGTTTATACTCGAGTCCTCTCTCTGGGGACTTAGAGTACTCCAGTCTGCACTCTGGAGACTTGGAGATTGAAGTCGTTTATACTCGAGTCCGCGCTCTGGGGACATAGAGTGCTCCAGTCCGCACTCTGGGGACTTGGAGATTTGAGTCGTTTATACTCGAGTCCGCTCTACGGGGACTAAGAGTACTCCAGTCCGCACTCTGGGGACTTGGAGATTTGAGTCATTTATACTCGAGTCTACTCTCCGAGGACTTAGAGCACTCCAGTCCGCACTCTGGGGACTTCGAGATTTAAGTCGTTTATACTCGAGTCCACGCTCCGGGGACTTAGAGTACTCCAGTCCACACTCTGGGGACTTGGAGATTTGAGTCGTTTATACTCGAGTCCGTGCTCTTGGGACTTAGAGTACTCCAGTCCGCACTCTGGGGACTTGGAGATTTAAGTGTCTGCACGTGTTTGTACATCAGCAAGAATAATATAATTTCATTTGCCTGTCACGGGATCATCATATGCAGAAACATTAGTAATTCATGGAAAAGATGGCTTCAACCCTTTATTAATGAAAGCAAGCTAAATTGTCTTACTACATGCCAGGAACTAGAAATAAAAGCGCACTGGAAATAAATGCAACTAATACATGAAAGAAATAGACTAAGTATAATAATGCTGCAAGTGCTCGCTGTTCCATGCTCGGGGGAGTGTCGCACCATCGACGGTCGCTAGCTTGAAAGTTCCTTCTCCAAGCTTCCGTTCGATGACGTATGGACCTTCCCATGTGAGATTCATATGAGATGGGATCGAAAAAACTCATTTCAAAACGAGGTCTCCCACACCAAAAATTCTCGGTCGGACCTTTTCGTTATAATGTTTAGCGACTCTATATCTGTATGTGGCCGCCCTCAAATTGGCTTCTTCGCATTTTTCGTCAATGAAGTCCAACGATTCCAATAAAAGATTCTGGTTCGAGTCGGGGTCGTAATAAGTTACCGGTGTGATGGAACTTCCAGTTCCATGGGTATGACAGCTTCCGTGCATTATGCCAATGCGAATGGAGTGTGGCCAGTCGCGATCTTGTGGGTGGTCCTGTAGGCCCAAAGCGTCGTTGGAAGTTCATCCACCCACTTGCCTCTAGCCTTTTCCAGACGCTTTTTCAATATGGACTTGATTATCTTGTTTACGGCTTCCACTTGTCTGTTGGCTTTCGGGTGAGCAACCGCTGCAAACTTCTTCTCCATATTTCTGACAAAATTCTTTAAACTCCTTGCTTTTGAATTGAGTCCCATTGTCTGTAATGATGGTCCGTGGAAGGCCAATACGACATATGATATTTCGTACGACGAAATTAATAACCTTCTTGGTGGTTATTGTGGCCAGAGGCTCTGCTTCTGCCCATTTAGTAAAGTAGTCAACCGCGACTATTGCGTAATTTGCTCCACCTTTGGCTATGGGTAAAGAACCAACTAGGTCGATCCCCCATATTGCAAATAGCTAGGGACTAACCATTTGCGTGAGTTCCGTCGGCGGAGCTCTTAGGATTTTTGCATATATCTGGCATTTTTCACATCTTCTCACATAGTCTGTAGCTTTCCGATTCACAGTTGGCCAGTAGTATCCAAAACGGAGGACTTTCTTTGCTAATGTCTGCCCCCCAGTGTGGTCATCGCACTCTCCCTCATGGACTTCCTTTAATATTCGTTTTATCTCATCGTGGGCCACACACCGGAGTAAGGGGGTTGAGAATCCCCTTCGATACATTGCCTCATCTTGCATTATATATCGTGAAGCCTGATGAAGGACTTGTCGTCTTTCGCTCCTTTTCCCGGGTAAGATCTTGAATAGCAAGTACTGCCTGATTGGGGTCATCCACGATTCCTTCTCGATTTCGGTTTCAAACGCGAAATCTATCTCCATCATATCAATACTCGGAGCATGGAGGGTCTCAACAGGAAATAATCCCATTTGCTGTGCATCGGCGGTGCTTGCAAATTTTGCCAATGAATCGGCTGCTCTGTTTTGCTCACGTGGGACATGTGAAATATCAAAATATTCGAGATTCGCTAGCAGCTCCTGAACTCGGACCAAATATGGGGCAAGTCTCTGCCCCCTTGCTTGATAGTCTCCTCGCACTTGGTACACCACCAACTGCAAGTCACTAATGATTTCAACCGATTTTACTCCTAGTTCTTTGATAAGTCTTAAGCCGGCAATCAACGCTTCATATTCGGGTTCGTTATTCGGTTCTGTGAATTCAAGCTTCAAAGCGTAGCAAACTGATCGGTTCTCAGGAGCTACCAGAACTATGCCAACCCCCGAACAAAGGTTGTTAGATGCCCCATCGGTGTACATCTTCCATCGAACGGGAGGTATGACAATGTGGTCGTTTGATTCGTCTGACATAGTAAATTCAGCAATGAAGTCGGCTAGTGCTTGTCCTTATATGGCCCTTCATGGCAGCTAGGTAATATCGAACTGACTTAACTCAATATTCCATTTTAACATCCTTCCGAAAGTTTTCGGTCGTTGGAGTATCTGCCGCAAAGGTTGATTAGTATAAACACTGGTTGAGTGCGCCTGAAAATACGGACGAAGCTTGCGCGATGCAATCACCAAGCAATAGGCTAGTTTTTCAATCTCTGGATAATTTCTTTCTTCCCCTGTCAAGCATTTACTAACATTGTAAACTGGCTTTTGAACTCGGTCTTCCTCGCGAACCAAGGCTGTACTGACAGCGTGCTGGGATACAACCAAGTATACGTACAACATTTTGTGGTCTATTGGTTTCGACAATACCGAGGGACTTTCTAAGTGCCTTACAAGAGCTCGGAATGCTTCCTCACAGTCGGATGTCCATTCGATATTCCTCTTTCCTTTCTTTATAACATGGAAGAAAGGAATACACTTGTCTGTGGCCCTGGATATGAATCGGCTCAGCGCGGCCACCTTTCCATTCAAGCTTTGCACCTGTTTATGGTTCTGGGCACTTGTACATCTCAGATAGCCAGAATCTTCTCCGGGTTAGCTTCAATTCCACATGCATTCACAATAAAACCCAAGAAATTTCCTGATGCCACACCAAAAGAGCACTTCAAGGGGTTGATCTTCATACCGTAATGTCTGAGTATGTCAAACATTTCTGCCAAGTCTCGAATATGGTCGTTTGATTGTCGTGACTTCACGAGCATGTCATCCACATAGACTTCCATCATCTTACCGATCTGGTCTTTAAACATTCGATTCACCAGAATCTGATAAGTTGCTCCCTCGTTTTTCAATCCAAAGGGCATTACTACATAGCAACATACCCCCATATTCATGACAAAACTAGTGTGCTCTTGGTCTGGAATATGCATCGGGATCTGATTGTATCCTGAATATGCATCCATAAATGACAATAATTCGTGTCCGGCGGTAGAGTCGACGAGCTGGTCGATTCCAAGTAAAGGGAAACTATCCTTCGGGCATGCTTTGTTTAAATCAGAATAGTCAACACAAGTCCTCCATTTTCCACTTGCTTTCTTCACTGGCACTGGGTTAGATACCCATTCAGGATAGAGGGCGTCGCGGACGAACCCATTGGCTTTGAGTTTGCCCACCTCCTCTTTGAGAGCCGCAGACCTCTCCGGGTCCATACCTCTTATTTTCTGTTTTACGGGAACATAATTTAGGTCTATGTTCAACATATGACTTTCAATTATTGGAGAAATCCCGCACACATCAGAGTGTGTCCAAGTGAAAACATCAAGATTCGCTCGGAGGAAGTCAGTGAGGTTCTCGGCCACCATGGGGTCGAGTTGTGATCCAATTTTACGAATTCGTGACGGGTCATCCTGGCTGACTGGGATGTCAATTGTTAGTTCAACCGGTGCTGCATTTGTTTCCCTGGGTCCCCCATCATCATCTCTCGGATCTATGTCTCTATAGATCCGAGAATGTTGCCCGAGCCAAGTCTCGGGCGTTACTTGTCAATCATTAGAATTTTGGATGCGGACGGAGCTGTCCGCAACTTTTTCTTTCTCCCTACGCCGAGCCTCTCTCAGTTCAAACACATAGCATGCACGTCCGGTCGCCTGATCGTCGTGTACCACTCTAACACCTCTGTCTGTCGGAAATTTTAACGTCAGACACCAAGGGGGCAATGCTGCCCTAAATTCTGCCTGTGCTGGACGTCCTAGAAATACGTTATATGGAGAGTTAACATCCAACACTATGAATGGTAAGATTCTCACCCTCCTACGCTCGCCTTGCCCCAGTTCAACTGGTAACTCCACATATCCCACTGCATCCGTTGCTGCGCCGTTAAAGCCATGGATTCTGGCTTTAGATAGTTTCAAATCCTTAGTCTCCAGCTTCATTTGGTCGTAAGACTTCTTGAAGATGATGCTAACGGAACTTCCGCAATCTATTAGAATTCTCCTCACAAACGACGGCTCGATTGTCACAGATATGACCATCGGGTCGATGGTAGGAGCCTCCACCTTATTCGCATCTCTGCTCCTGAATACAATATCCTCGTCCATCGTGCGCTGCTGCTTTGCAGGAGTCCCATCCTCAACATTCAAACAACACTCATACTCCGCATGTCTTAAAGATTTCGCATATCGCTCCATCTCCTGCCAATTCTTATCCGTAGGATGAGGTCCACCAACAATCGTGTTGATAACCAATCTACCCGCAGTTCGAGCCAGTTGTTCTGTTTGGCGTGGAGCTGGCCCGCGTCTGGGGTCCGATGTCTCTTGTCTTCTGTCTTGTGGTTCTTTGACAAACTCCTACAGCTTCTTCTGTCTAATCAACTTTTCTATAGCGTCATGGAGGTGTTTGCACTCCTCTGTGTTGTGCCCATAAGACTCGTGAAAGCGGCAATACTTCCCAGTCCGCTTCTGTTCCTCCGTTGATTCCTTTGGGCGTGGTTTTCTATATTTAAAAGTGTTGCAAGTTGACAAGTAGATGTTCTCAAGAGATGCCTTGAGAGGGGTGTATTCATTGTAGGTCGGGATCCTTGACTTCCATTTCCCCATCTCTCTTTTCTTTCCAGGATTTCCACCTCTGAATCCTTTAGACTGCCCAGGCTTGTTTTGGGCGTTGACATGAGCTTTTCCCGAATTATCATTGGTTTGCTTCATGGCGACGTTACTTTTCGCAGTCTCCTGAGCATGCCCTGGTGCCTTGTCTCGTCTTGTCCATCAAGCTTCTTCCCTTCATATGAACTAATGAGCTTTCGAATAAAAACAGTCCAGCGTGGCTAGGGGCTTTCCTGCCAACCAATCTCCAAATTCAGAGCCTGCATCCACTCCACGCGTTACCGCGATCAAAATTGCGTGGTCGTTTGGATTGCTCACTTTGGTAGCAGCAACATGAAATCTCTGCACGTATGCTTTCAATGACTCTCCCGGAGCTTGGATTACACTTGATAAGGACATCACATCCTTTGGACGAGTGGTGTGTATCCTGAATTGTTCTATGAATTTCATTGCCAATTCGTCAAAGCTGGATATAGATCGTAGGGGAAGTCGAGTAAACCACATGGTGGCAATTACGGACAGAGTGATTGGGAAGCACCTACACTTGGTTGCATCATTAGCTCTTGTAGAATTCATCATCCATCCGTACCTCATCACATGCTGCCTGGGATCAGTCTTCCCTTCGTAGGCTAGGATAGTTGGCATATTGAACTACTTGGGGTAATCATCCTGTAGGATACAATCTGTAAAGGGAGTATAGCTTATGGACACTCCCCAATCTTCATTGGTCAAGCCTTGGTTCTCTCTCATCAACTGCCTGACCATACCTGTTAAGTCCGGAGTTTGTATGGAGGATGGAAGGTTGGGTTCCATTCCACGGGACCGTGCGGGTTGATGTCCCGCCTGATTTGGGTCTTGGAGATTCGGGCGTCCGGTCTCCTCATGGGCTTGATCACTAGGCGATCGATTTGTGACACCTGCTTGTGCACCTTCATCCTTACGGCGTTTACGCCTAGGAGGTTCATCAGCTGAGGTTGAACTATCAGATTCATAAAAAGGGGCAGGGTTACCTCCAACATTCTGATGCTGCGGCTGAGTGAGCTGAGTCATGAGGTTAGTGTTGGCTTGAATCTGCTCAAAAAGTTACCTTCTTCATTCCTTGATTTCTCTTATCGGGTCGTTGAACTTTGTTCGGGAAACAAATTCCGCTTGGTTTTGGGTAGAAGACCCTGCACCTCGAGTTGCTTGCTGATTTCTAGGTCCAACTTGTTACATGCTAGAAGTCTCGTGGACATCTACATTGTGGGAGGCCGATCTGGTTTGTGGTCTTCCCATGGTAGAGTTGTTGGTTGTAACTCTGGATAGAATCAACAGATGCCTGGTGAATGATCTTGGATCTCCTCTGGGGATTTATGCAATCCAATAGCTACAAAGCAGACCCTAACAGCCTGAGAATCCGATTCTCAGTGAAAGCACCAAAATGTTAGCACTAAAATTGGCCACTAACACCCTGAAGAATGATTGTGTAGAAAGCTTAATGAAGATAGTAAATTAAAATAGAAGACAGTATGCAAATTTAAATGCGAAGAACAAGAACACCAAATTTATAGTGGTTCAGCGTAACTGCCTACGTCCACTTTGAAGTTGATTTCTATTGCTTTCCTTGATAATTGATTACAGATACAATGTGTTTCCAATTACTTGAATACAATTGCAAAGTAAAAGATTAAGTCTTGAGTGAGTGTTGAATGCAGTAGAGTTTCCCCAGTGTTCTTGAAAAAAACGATCCCTTTCACTGTGCCCCTGCCTCTCTATTTATAGACGAAGGTGGGTTGGACTTCCCTGGTGGGCCCGGTAGCTGAATACCTCGGCCCAAATGGAGTAAGCTCTGCGTGCCAACCCGAACATGCGGAACGGCCAAATGCTGAACCATCATCTTCATGCCGAATGATGCGGTATGCTGAGCGAGGTGCGTAGGTCGAATGAGAATCGATGTCGAATGAGGAAAAAGCCGAACGAGGCAGGAATGCCGAACAGTCCAGGAATGCCGAGTGAAGCATGAATGCCGAGCTCTCTAGAAGTCGAACGCTCTTAAATGCTATTCAACCTAGTCGTGCCGAACGTCCCTGGAACGCTGAATGACCCTGAATGTCGAATGTCCATGAAAGCCGAAAGTTCCATGTATGCCGAACGGTCCTTGTATGCCGAACGTCCCTGGATTGTCGAACGTCCCTGGATTGCAGAACGCTCCTGGATGCCGAGCGACCCTGGATGCCGAGCGACCCTGACCGCCGAACGCTTCCCAATGCCGAGTACTCACGAAAGTTATTCGAACGTGAATGCCAGACGAACCATTTGCGCCGAGCGTTTAGAATGTCGAACGGTATGTAGATGTCGAATGATCCATAAATAGCCAAACTGTGTGCTAATACCGAGTACCTAGTTGCCTGGTCAAATCTCCAAGAAACAAAAGGCTAAATATATTATTACCCCTTCTCCAAACACTTTCTTTGATTCATTCAAAACAAATGAACTTGAAAACAAAACTCAAAAGAAAAACAAACTAGAAAATAAAACAACAATCTTTCAAACTTCAACCTAGAAGCCTAAATCAAAACAAAAGAAATCAAACAACTCTGTAAAAATCAAAAAATAAGCTAATTCAAACCTGAAGCATCTCAAAACAAGCTTCAGTTTTCAAAATGGCAGATCAGATTCAAGCTTCAAATCAAATTTCAGTTTTCAAACTTTAAACCTGGAAAACAAAACTAGATCAAAAAGAAAAAAAGAGAGGATTCAACTCAAGCACGGATGAAATCAAACAAAAAACATCTTTAATAGATCAAGCAAGCAAAGCTAAGATTTAACATAATTGATTCAAGAGCAATCAAGCAGGATTCAGATCGTCAACTACCAAGTTCCCAGATTCAAATCGAAGTTTCAGATCAAAAGTAGTTCGCATTTCCAGATTTCAAAATCATTTCCAGGCCTTTGCTTCTCTATTCTTTTCTTTCCATTCCAGGTGAGTAAACTTACCAAAATTTGATCTGTGATCTTGATGTTTGTGATAGTACTTGAAGTACTAGAAGTAAAGATGCAATGAATGATTGCATGTATACAAATATGAGATGGTTTGTGTCTGCATGTGTGTATATATATACACATACCTCTATTTAGTTTACTTGTTGTATACAAAATTAAAAAAATCAAGTTCTTCTTCCTTGATCTTCTTTAAGTTATGATTTATAAACAAAATCTATTTGAATAAACAAGATTTAGGTTTTAAAAATATTTTTAAGTAAAATATAGGGTTGTTTTTAACCGGAAGAAGAATTATAGTGAAATTCATATACATATCAAAATTTCGACCTAAATAATTTGCTGTTTCAGGTATATAATCTAATTTGTTTTTGAAATCTATGAATTTTAAAAATAAAATCATGATTTTTACGGTTGAGAAACAAGTGATATTTCGAGTTGAACAGAAAATGAGTTATTGTCAATTTCTGGTGATCAACGACGATTCGTGGGTCAAGCTTGATGTTGAAGGTAGCTTGAAGGCTGGAGATCATCAGAAAATTGGTGAATAAATTTTTAGATCATTGGTGAAGTTAGTCGATGTTAATTTAGGGTTTAAGGCCCTACTTTGGTCGATGTTAGAGTTTAGGAAACTGCATCGTTGTGGGTGAATCGGAATGGCTCGGAGGTGGAGGGATCGAGCATCATGTTGGGCTGCATCTCTGGTTGGGTCGACGAGGTTCTAGGTGATCGGAGTTAGGTGATGCAAGGTGGTTTGGTGGCTGGGTTTTGTTCCAGGAAATGGTCGCAGAGCTTGATTTCGATTTCGAGTTCGATTCAAAGTTTGGGTGGTCGGGATCGGTGGAGGATGTTGTTGGCGACTTATTGGCATCGGTAATGATGATCGAAACGACAGCAATCATAGGTGCATGTGCACGCGTAAATATTTGGTCTGGGTTATTCATGAAGTTGGGGAAGAAGAAGTGCATTCGAATTCGAGCATGGGAGAACGAGAGTTTGACTCGAAGCAAAAGAGGGAAGGGAGAAACTCGAAGTGGATCTCGGGTTTGACTCGAGATTGTCTCGGGTTCAAGATGATACAGTTCTAATTTTTATATAAATCAAGTTTCTAAATTTAATCAACCAAAATTTGAACTCTTCTCAAATAAATTTATTTTAAATAATTTGATGTTGATTTAAAGGTTTAGAGAGATAAAAGTTGAATAATTAATTTTAATTTTAATTAGTTTAGATAATTTTCAAGCTTATTTAAAATAAATTAAATTGTGTAAATTAAAAGGTGTAATTAAGAAGAAGAAAAGTTTTATTTTATTAACTTAAAATTTTAAGTTAATTTATGGACTAATAATAATTTTGTTTCAAGGATTAAAGGTTTAAAGATTAATTGTTTTAAAGTTAATTGATGAATAATTACTTTGTATAATTAAATTAAAGCTAATTACTTTGTGTAATTAATTTAAGGCTAATTAATTATTGTGATTAAATTGAAGAATACTTAATGTAATTAATTAAAGGGTTTATTAATTAAGGGTAATTAAGCACTTAAAGATAATTACTTAATTAAAGTAATTAAAGTAATTAAGGATAATTAATTGATGATTAAAGTTGATTAATTAAGTGATTAAAGGATAATTACTCAATTAATTTATGATTTATTAATATAAGTAATTAAGGATAATTAATTTAAATGGTAATTAATGAAGGATTGATTAATTAATGTAATTAATTAAGGATAACTAGTTAAAGAATAATTAGATAATTAAGGATTAATTACTTAATGATTAAAGGTTTATTGAGGTTGATTAATTAAAAATTAATGGTTAATTAATTTATTATTAAAGGTTAATCGATAAATGATTAAAGGTTAATTAATTAAAATGGTTTGTAATTAATTAGTGTTAATCAACCAGGATTAGTAATTTATTCATAAGTAATTAATCTAATTTAAATTAATCAGATGATTAATTGATATTACTTATGTTTGGATTGTATGGAATGCTTTGAATTGTTTGATATCTCTGATGTGTGATGCTTTGTGATATGAATTATTTTGATTTGAGCTGTGATGAATGTAATTTATTTATCTGTGATGAATTTATTTTATTTATCTGTGAATCTATGAATGAAGATAAGCGCTATAGGATTATACTGCTTATCAATATTGATGTGCTTGGATTTGTGATGATTGATGATATTGTATTGTTGTGTATAAAACCCTGGTCTACACCATACACACACAAATATGGATTTCACGAAAATCGGTTAAGTCACGGATATTTTGAATGTAATATTATTTTATTCAAAATGATTTTAAAAATTGAATTTTGAATCCAAAATGGTTTGGCAAAGAAATTGAGTTGAATATGAAAAGCCTTTGAAAAGGACTTTTGAAATTAAAGTTTAGTTGAATATAATATATCTTATTTAAGTTTTTAAATTATTTTGGAACTTATGGTTTGAAAGGTTTATACAATATAATATATATGGATTTTTAACCATTTTAAAAGTATTATTTTGGGAATTTAAATTTAGTCCAAGTTTATAATTTAAAGGCTATAACTTGTGTATATTTGTTCAGATTTTTTCGAAACGAAAAGCATTTGTTTTCAAATGATAATAGCTTTCATATAATGAAAGAAATTCTAGTTTTTATTGAAAGGATTTCAAGTTTGAAAGGGATTTTGTATTGAGAGCTATAAGTGAATCTTTGTTAAAGATTGCTGAACTTTGTTTTCAAATTAACGAGGATCTTAAAGGTGTATCTTTTGTATAAAAGATTTGAAATGGAAATTGTATTGAAAGCTATGAATGAACCTTTGTTAAATATTTTGGTGAACATTGTTTCAAACTGAAAGTGATCTGAAAGGGTGAATCTTTTGTTTTAAAAGATTAAAGTGGAAATTTGTTTAAACCAATTGAAGAAAAGGTTTTGGGCTAAAAGTGTGACTTAACTAAGATCGCTATATCCATATGTTTTAAAAATTTGCGCTCATTATTCGCTTTAGCCAGGAGAGAACTTTATGTCATAACCTATTTCGAATAATGATATGACGAAATGGATAGCTTTTGAAGACCGGTGGTGAAAACCGGGTTTTTTGGAGAACGAAAGGACTACCTGTCTAATGTCTCTGCACTGATTAGCACCATTATAGAGATCTCCGTGTGTGATGGGGAGTCCGATTAGGATTGTGAATACCTAGATTGCAAGGGCTTCTTTTGAAATGCCTTCAGTTCTGTATGAACCGGAAATAGACTTGTATAGGCGTATGTCTAACATTACACTTTGAGATATAAAGCTGATTTCTATCAAATACATTTCTATTTGGTGGCGGAGAATTTATTCTCTTAGCTTAACGCCCTTCTCTGAGACGTACGAGCTCAGAGGTTATGTAGTTGATGGTTATCAGTGATATACTCCCAATTTGGTAGTGCGGCATGCTGAGTGCTGCTGATCATTTGTTGATCGAAGCATGACTTTTGTGAAAAGCGTAGCTTTGTGGACGAGACCTCGTCGAACCTCAAAAACCGAAAATGGTCGAACAGGAAGGTTGCAGCATGGTTATTGGGGGTCACACCGCTTAGGGTATGTCCATTTCCTTCTGGATAAAAAGTGGTATCATGATATGGGGCCCAAATACTTAATTTATGTGGTTGCTGCAAATCTATTGCTTTGTGGTTGTTGCTTTGTGGTTAAGGATCCTTGGATAAAGGTCGGTAACGACCGGAGGATGGCATGCTCGTGACAGTTAGTTACCAAGTTACAGAGGTAACCCGGCCTTGTGTTGGCGGAGAGCTGGTTAAGTTCTCGAGGCATCCCTTCAGAGGCGTACCCATTTGGCATAGGAAGTTCCTTAGCCTGACCATTTGTTGGAAATCCAATCATCCAATACACGCCTTGTATGGTTTTAGTTGTAGAACCTGCCATCTGATATGGTGGCTATAGTAGGCATACTATAATGGTACGTATGCTGGCTAAGATTAATATTATACTTGCAAATGTTTTCTGCACTATGCACTAATAATAATATCAAAAAGGTTTTTGCGTATCAAGCATGTTTGACCATCATAAGGAGAAATCTCCCACAGGTGTGCGATTGCATTGTGTATGTGCCAGGAGGCCTTATTGTAGTTTCATTTTCCAAAAAGCATTGCGGATTTCATTTTAAATTCTTTTTGTTTGTTTTGTTTAAAAAAACTTTTTTTTTTTGCTCACACCAGTTCCATGACTGATGTGGAGTTTATTGTTCCTTTTCTAAACTCTGGGTGCGCACAACTTTCCACACAGGCAGCCTAGATTCAAATTTTCACATAATTAGCTTGTAGATATAGTTTTTGGCAATCTTAAGAATCTATGGTTTGGCAATTGCATTTGGGTCGATTTGCTACAATACAACATGATGGTGGTTCGAGGTAGTGGTTGTGAGCTTTGGCTATGGAGTTGCAGTATTGCCGGATTTTCTTTCTCTCTTGCTTGGCACTGAAGATATTATTTTTCTCCTACTGCTATTATCTTTCCGCTGTTGTATCTCTGATAATATTGAGATTCATTTGTATCATTGTAGTATCGAATGTTGTATCTCAATAAAATCATTCTTTTTTTTCCGCTGTGTTGTTGTACTTAATGTGTTATAAGCTCCAGCGAACCTGATTCGACATTTAAATCTGTTGTATTCAAATAGGATGAATTGTTTGAGTGTCGATTTTCGAAGGTCGAGTCAGGGTCGTTAAATTTGGTATCAGAATTGAAGATTGAACTTTATCTCCGGAGAATAACACATTAGGTGGCTCATTAGAGATAGGGTGAAAGTATACCCGAGAATGAATATCCCTAAGATATCCACCCGTATGCCTCAATAAATTCTCTTACTATCCACTGATAGTGAGTATGAGTGCAAGAAGAGGACGAGGTAGGGGACAGGGGAGCACCTGTAGCAACAACGGGAAAAACTTTCCCTCAATCTCTTTTGATCATCATTCACTTTCAATTATTTGATGGCTTCTTGGCAGCTACAAGAAGAAGCTTCGGAGTGGTGGTGGCCCTGCGAATCATTGCAGAGAAGGTTCTAATTCCTATTTCATATTTTCTTCATCAATTTTCTATTAGTTTTTCGTTTTTAACTTTAATAAATTGAGATTTTAATTGAAATGAATTGGTTAACAAAAATATGAAGCTGAATTAAATTATATTCGTTGTCTATTCTTTGGGATCCAGATATATTCTACGAGTGGTTAGTTATCCCATTGGACTAACCAATGCCACCGCATATCTCGTAGACCCGATGACCCAAATATTCGTAAATATTGAATGAGTTCGTTCTCATAATTATTGATGATATTCTGATTTGGTAAGCCAAATGCAAAAAAGATATTCAATTTGATTTGGTAAAACATTCTTCATCTATTCTTTGTTTGTCTCCCTGTCTTGCAAATTTCGAGGACGAAATTTTCTTAAGGGGGGAATCTGAAACGATCCCCGTTTTGAGTCAAATTTAAATTGTAAAGTAAAATAATTTTTTAATTAAACTGTGAATTAATTTGATATTTTTCAGATTAAATAAGATATGTGCCTATTTATTTGTATAAATAGATTGTAATTTGAAATTTGAAATTTGTTTGAAAATTTATAAAATAAAGTATATACTTTGTTAATAAATTTTGGTTTTGAAATTCGAAAATAAATATTATGAAAATAAATTGGATTTGAAAACCCTATATTTTAAAGAAAATAAGAAACTTATTTTCTAATTGTCATGTACATATGTAATATATATAGTTTGAAAATTATATTTTGGAAATAATATAGTGAATTTTCAGAAAAAAATTAAAGGTTAATTCTATACTTTATAATATACATCTGTGTGTTTATTGATTTATGTATAATTAGTTCTTAAATCATTTTCTTTATAAGTTATGCAAGTATAAAAAAATAAAGAATGTATAAATATAAACTTTCATTCATTTAAAAGTAAATTTAAAATTTAAAACAAGAATGAATAAAAGCTTTAAATATATATATATACGTAAGGAAATGCATTAATTAGAATTTAAAATAAGATAAGTACATATAAAATATATGTGTTAAAGTATAATTTGATTTTAAATCATGTTCTTTAAAGTTATAAATATGTAAAAGGAAATGGATTTATCTAAATTTAAAATATGATATAAAAATTATATTTAAACATAAATACATGTAAAAGACATGTGTAAGCATTTTAACAATAAAATTTACATTTGTAAAGATTTTGACAAGCATTAAAACAAATGTAAAACATATAACAAGGAATTTAACAAGTGTTAACCATGTAATAAAGGAATTACAAGTGTCACTTATTTTTAATTTTAAATAAATATGAAAACAAGGCTACATATATTATTACCCCTTCTCTAAACACTTTCTTTGATTCATTCAAAACAAATGAACTTGAAAACAAAACTCAAAAGAAAAACAAACCAGAAAATAAAATAACAATCTTTCTAACTTCTACCTGGAAGCTAAATCAAAACAAAAGCAATTAAACAACTCTGTAAAAATCAAAGAATAAGTTAACTCAAACCTGAAGCATCTCAAAACAAGCTTCAGTTTTCAAAATGGCAGATTAGATTCATGCTTCCAATCAAATTCCAGTTTTCAAATGTAACGACCCAGAATTTCTAGTCGTTAATTTTGAACATTTAATTCATTTTAAATGTTAAATGTGAATTTTGAATTGATTTTGAAACAAAAAGACTTTGGTTAAATTAATAGAATTAGTTAAATTTCAAATACGGGAATTTAATTGAAATTTGAATAATAATAATAACAAATTAAATATTGGAATTGGGATAATTGGTGATTCTGGGTGTAAATAGATATAAAAAAATAGATTCTAAAATTTATTTTAAGTCTATTTGGATTTGAATTATAATATTGGACTGTTGGATAGAAATAAAAGCCGACAGGTTGAATTTGGAATTTTATATTAATTTAATAATGGAATTTAATAATATAATAATGCAAATAATCAGATTTTGGTTCGGTATGAATCCAAATGATTTCTGATGTGAATATAAATTTTGTATGATTCATAATAAAGTTAGCAAAGTTTTAAAAGTGAAAATTTAGGTGATTTCGACGATTTTGAAAATCGCTCGATTTAATCGACGAGTTAAGATAGCCTTCCAGAGCACAGTTTCGGAATCCGACGAAACCAGTTCCATTGGATCCTTAATGGTTAGTTATTATCAGATTTCAATTTCCGTAGAAATCGGAGTTGTTGTTTGACCCTAGCAGCTTAAAACGCATAGAAGCTGTTTTAATCTATTTAATTTAAAATTGACCGTTTATTTCCGTAACTCACGCATATGATCGAATTAGCTTCCAAAACACGTTCCATTGTGTTCAGCACGTAGGTAAAACCTTATAATCACCTGTCGGCACGTGTTGTTTGGAGATCGTGCGAAAAAGTTGTTTAAAAGTGAATTAAATAATAATATAATCAGGTTATACGTATAAATACATTTAAGGGGGCCGAAACCATATTTTATTTCAACGGCTGTCATTATACTTTTCAATGGCTGAAACCCTTCGATTTTCATCTTCAATTTTTGATCAATCTACACAATAATTTCGAAAACTTCCAACATGAAGATCGAAGAGCACGGCGTCGGCTTCACATCCGTACGTGGGTCGGCACGAAGCTCGAGGAGATGGCCAGAATCTTGCCGTGAAGCACGCGCGTTCGTCCTTGATTTTGGGTGCTTGAGGCGACCGAGTTCGAGGAGGCTCGGGCCATGGGTGGAGCTAGTTTCGGCACTCGAGATGGTGGCCTTGGATCGACCTACCTGTGAGCTTGAGTGGTCGCGAATGATGGCGGCGATAGGTTCGCGCGTGCGAATTTTTTTGCGCTGGGAAGATGAAGGTGCGGGCCGATGGTATTTTAATTAAAAAAAAGAAATTGTTTATGAATTATATTATAAATCTTTATGCATTCATTATCAGATTTCAACGAAACGAGAAACTCCGGAATCGCGGCGACGAGTACTACACAGTGGAGCAATTCTAGGATCATTCCGAGCAAGTAAAAATTTAGGTTAAATCGAACACCGTTTGATTTAATTTAAATTTGAACGCTCGTCGAAAACCCAAGGTGAGTTAATCTCACTCACATCTGGATACCAGTAATTTAAATAACTAATATTTAAATGTTTGATTGGTTGTTTAGCTGAATATGATAATTATTATCAGATTGAATCGATATTTATTGGTTGTGCTAATATCTATGGATGCAGGGAAACAGGTTGGAGGGATCCAACTTGATTCCTCACAAATAGAAATTTTACTTATATTTTGTGATATATCTCATTGATATCCTGTGATAAATTATTTTAGATCTTGTTATGTTGTGTTTCATTTATATACTGGGATAGATTAAATTGAAAATTAAATTGGGTTTAAAGGAAATAAAAGAAATTCTTACGTAAAGAATTTAAAAGGAATTAAATTCAAGATATGGGTTGAAAATTTGAAGTGTTTGAAATTGTGATTAATAAAGGAAACGTGAATTGTTTATATAATAGCGAGATTTATATTTAAAGGATGGGATGTGTATGCTTTTCTGGAAACTAAGCATGTTTTAAAGAAAGATTTTCGAAGTATAAACTGGAAAGTTTTGCAAAGGTGTTTTTAAAATATTTTAGAAAAGCATTATTATTTTTAATTGTTTTAAAGTGAAAGCAAATATTTGATTAAGTAATTATGGTATTTAATTATTTTTAAAAGTAAAGTAGTATTAAGTTTTCAAAGGAAATTATAATATAAATATTTGATTTAATAACTTTATTTTAAAAATTAAATTTGGCTTAAATTACTTAGAAAACCTCTATATATTTCCTTAAGTATTATTTTCAGTGAAGAAATTTCTAGAAGCTTTATTTTAAATATTTTAAACATATGTTTTGAAAATGATTTCCAGGAAATAGCAATATGAGGAGTTTATTTTTAAAATATGGGAAGGAATTTAAGGGATGATCGTAAAATTGAATTAGGATTAAATGTGTAGGATTTATAATCCTAAATTGGAAGTGTATTTCCCAGAAAAGCCAAGTACGCTTTTAAAGCTAATTTTTGAAAAAAAAATAGAAGTTTTGAAGTTGTATTAAAGAATGGTTTCAAGAAATTATTTAAGTTGTAAGAATTTTAAAAGTGAACATTTATCAAAGTAGTTATAGAACTAATTATTTTAAAGAGGTAATTAGTATAATGTTTTAAAGAATATTATTAATATTTATATTTTATAAAATTGTTTTATTTTAAAGATAATTAGTTAAAATTTTATTTGAAACTTGTATAGGATTTCATAGCTTTATTTTAAAAATTTAGTATGACTTAACTTTATTTTGAAGAAAATAGTTTATATTTTATAAAGTAGTTTTATTCGAAATATTTTTAAAAGTGTATATATATACATATTAAATTAAGTATGTAAGAAGTTTTAATATAAATGTTTTAATGTATTTTCAAGAATAAAGAATTTAAATTATTTTAATTCTTAAGTATGGGTACTTGGATGTTTTCAGAGGAAGTAAAGATTTGGGTATTTACTCCATAAGAAGAGTTGGGTTTGGAAACTATTTCAAAAGGACTGGAAAATGAAAACATATCTTGCAAAGATATTTTTAAGGAAAATAAATAACGTGGTAAATTATTTATTGTGTGATGGATGTTTGTGAATGTTAATTGATAGTTAAATCACTGACTATCAATATTGGTCAATGCGTTGATCGTTCGAAGAGACTGGGATCGAGATTAATTTCTCGAAAAACTACTTCGATCCGATTTGTACGTTTTCGTGGGAAAAACGGGTTAGGAGTCGAAGATGGAGCAGTGAAGTGCAAGGGCTAGTTGCTACTAATCCTATGGATATTTCCAAAATGGATGTAGTAGGGGTAGTGCCATCGGTTCCGTTCGAACCCGGGACGGACTTGTATTGACGAATGCTTTCGGAACATCGTAAGGTGGGCGATGGGCATTCTAAGTGAAACGTTCTAAAAGGTAACGCTTAGCTTCAAGCCTCATCAACCGAGAATGACTTAAAATCAGGGGTTATGCAGCAAGGCTAGGTGGGTAGCACCCATTTCAGGGTGAGGTCATCCCTGTCTAGATGTCCTTTTTATTCGGCTTAGTGGTGCGGTTGCTGATCCCAACTGTGGGGTGATCTTACTCGGGATTATCCGGTATGGGGTAGTCCCGGCCTTTGTGTTGCAGGAGATCAGAAGTGGTCCTCGGTACACTGATCTAGACTAGGTATTACGACAGGTTGTACCCCAGTGCCTAGTCATTAGTTGGAAATCCATTCTTCCTACACGCCTTTTACGAGCTTTGTTTGTATTACCCACGATTGGGCTAGTAACTGAAATTTAATGAATGTAACCATTTCGGCTATTTTATAAGTATTTGTAAATAGACCCTATTATAATATCAGAGGAATTTTATAAAAAGTGTTTTAGCTATTGTAAGGTAAAAACCCGACATGTTTATTTGGGGCGTGGTCTTACGAGATGCTTTTGTTTTCAAAAGGATTTTTGGAACTTTAATAATCAATTTGGGTGTATTATTATCAGCTGGTATTCCAGACTGACTCGGGTGTTATTCCATTATAATGCTCGGGTCAGACCGAGTATTATCTATATACAGGATAGGATGCTATGGAGCAGAAGAGGAGCTGGAGTCCGAGACGTATTTTCCGTGCTTGTTTATATCCGCTGCTGTGATTATTTGAGATTGTCAGACTGGTAAATGTTGTTTGTTTGTGATACTCTGATGATATATTGTATAAACAGATATAGTTTTCATTTTTTGTAAAGAGCTGATATTATATATTATATTTTGTTCCGCTGCGAGTGTGAGATTCTGTTATTGTTTAGTTCCTTCTTCTACCTTCTTTCTTTTTCCTCAACAATCTGTCTTTTTCGGCACTTGATCGTCGGCATATTATACTGTGGGGTATTTTGTGTCAATTTTCGAGGGTCGAGAAAGGCGGGTCGTCACATTTGGTATCAGAGCTTAGGTTAGCGACAACCTAGGCTTTGGTGGGGAAAATTACTTATTAGATATAGAGTCAATAGTACTCTATAATGAGTTGAGTGTATTAATAGATACTTCTTCGTGAATATAAAATTATTTTTATACTGTGTTGACTTATTGGTTGAGTGTTTACGAATTCTAGTCGGTGCGGGAAGTACAACCGTATCGATAGGGGTTTCTAAACTCTTAAACAAGATAAACTGTAACAACCCGATATTTTCAACATTCGCATCCGCACATGTCGGACTTGAATTGCTCAAAATACCGCGTTGTAGATAAAATTTGGCAAATCTCAGAACATACAGTAAATAATAATCACAGAACACAGACACGGAGTAAGAAATGCAGCGGAAGTAAAAGAGATAGTAGTTCATGATATGTAAATATATTAGAGTTAAATAAAAACAACAGAATAAATAAAGTACAACAGAAGTCTCAAGATGATAACCAAGTACAAGCTGAATAGAACAACAGAACTGGAATAGATAAAACTAGATAAGCAGATAATCTCCAGCGATTCCAATCTCGAGAAAGTGGAATCCAAATCTACGAATAACTCAGGCTGACCTGAGCGTAAATAAAAATACAAACACTCGAGTCAGGACAATATATACTTATATAACGCAAACCAACTCAAGTGAACTATAATAAGGTACAAGTAACTTAAAGGATGCCTAGGATCGCCCATCCACTAAGGATCCGTTAAACTATTTACTATGTAGTAATATTGCGCTATTATAATAATGTCTATAGTAAAATAAACTTACTTTTAAATAGCATTCCGGGCTACACATAACACCCTTCACACATAATAGTCCCAGTAGTCCGCCCAATATCATGATATCTCCAGTTCGGGAAACTTTCAGAGGATACGACACGGGCTACGGGAGAAAACAAACTTGTAGTAAAGGCTCGGTATGGTAGGTGATACGGCACACAAGGCAATGCCAGGGTAGATATACCAATTACGCACATGAGCTGGTGCTAACGCAGCAGCCACATACGCCCACCTCGACACACACTCCCATATCAAAATCGGAGAATGGCCATCTAATAAATCACAAATAAGAGTATAATATCGAAAGAATGTGTCCGACCAGAGGAACTACCCTTTTTGGCCCGAGATCGCTCTTGTTTTAGCCACCTTAAGCCAACTCACGGGAGTCGGGTCCACGTAAATACCTCAAGAATGTCGCCACCACCCTACTTCATTATGGAATCTCCACCGCATACACGGTTGTCAAAGTGGTTTTCGGTATCGACAGAGAGTATGCCAAATATCCGATCCCGGTCTCTTTGCCAACCAATCGTTATTATAACCCACGGTTATAACTTTTAAAATAATATTTATACTTCAAAATAGAATATCATTTCAAATCCAAATCTTTATCAAAATAAAGATTAAATTAATTCCAAACCATTTCAAAAACATCATATCTTTCCAAAAACTTCTTGTCAAATCATTTCAATATGTCAAAATATCATATCTTTACAAAACTTCATTTCCAATCATTTTAATATATCAAATTATCACATCTTTACCAAACTTCATTTCCAATCATTTTAATATATCAAAATATCATATCTTTACAAAACTTCATTTCAAATCATTTTAATATATCAAAATATCATATCTTTTCAAAATATCATATCTTTTCAAAACCACATTTCAATCATTTTAATATATCAAAATATCATATCTTTTCATAAACACATTCATTTTATTTTAATATATCGAAATATCGTATCTTTTCATAACCGCATTCATTTTATTTTAATATACCATTTCAACACACATTTTAAAATAGTTTATACTTCAAAACAAATTACTTCATTTTAAATCATAAAAATAAAGTTATTATATTTAATAACTAAATTGTTAAATTTCCAAAATTTTCAACTTTCAACGTTCATTTATTCACTTAAGTTTATCGAAACAGTGAAAATTCACTTTTCGCAGCATTTAGAAATTGCTATGGAAAGTTACATTCAAAATAGTTCAGTTTAACAAAAGACAGCATTTTTAAAAATGCTGTAATAGGGTTTACTTAAATTTCAAATAAACTTAGTTAAATTCAACAATTATAGCACTTACAAAAATGCTTTAATAGCCTTTAATTCAATTTAGCTTTTCAGTTCATTATCATCAACTGCAGCATTTACAAATGCTGTAATATCATTTACATTTCAATCAATAGCATTTCAAAAATGCAGTTAATTAACTTCAAATATTCAATAAAATTGCACAACCATTTATATTTTTTTATTTAAACATTTTTAACTTATAAATCATACATTTTGACATTTATAAGCATCATTTAATTTTCCTTAAGTTCATGATTTTATAAAGTTAAATTTCCATTCAAAAATCAAGATTTAATAAAATTTCACTTATTAAATTTCAACATTCAATTTTAAATTCAATGAATTAAATTTCAACTTAACACTTAAGTTTAAAATTTCAAAATATAACTTAATTTCAATTTTATTCACTTAACTTAAAATTCACTTTTGAGCCAAATTCACAAATTCCAATTTTGGTTATATTTCAAAAATTCAACTTAAATAATCATTCATTTCACATTTTAACTTTATTCAAAAATCATTAATATATTATAAAATCACTTTAAATTCATTTTAAATTCAAATTATCATAAATTTATCATAATTTCATATTTAATTTAATTTCCAATTATAATTAAATCAAAATTTCTAAAATAACTTACATTCAGATTTTCTAACTTTTCCATAATTTATTTAACTTATAAATTTCCAGAAAATCAATAATACTTTACAAAAATCCTTTTAATTAAGTTTTAAATCAAAATATTATAATATTTACATTTCAAACATATTTTTAAAAATTTTAGAAAAATATATTTTAACTACGGGTCTGTATATAATTGTCTAGCCTAGGTAAAGTGATACGGGTAATATATCATTTCAACCCGTAATTTACAAAGAAAATCTGGGTTTTATCATTTCAAACTCGCAATCCTAAGTAAATGAAAATAACTGAAAATCATTCAGGCCTATCATTTCAGCCCATAACGATTTTTTCTTATTCTAAAGTTCATTCGGGTATGTATCATTTCAACCCATAGTGATTCTAATCTAAAGGGAACTTGTAGTGTGATAAACTGATATAAACAACAGAACAACATAATATAACAATAACATATGATATAATAGGTGTTTAAGCATGAGTGAACATCATATGATCAAAATATAGCAGATATAATATGGTGATGCATTTTACAGATTCATAGGTGATCGATTTACTAGTTATATAAGTACAAAATTGTCTGGTGAGAATAACTCACTGGTATAAGCTGGAGACGACAACTGAAACACACAAACTGAGAACTTCAAAGGCATGAAAGAACGATACAGATTCGAATTTGCAAGAGCCAGAAATTAGTTGCCTTGAACACATTCAAACAAGACAACACAAACAACATAAAATTTCAACTAAAAATACAATCAAACAATGATAGAGTTGGATGCATAAACAGATCCAAAGTGTTTGCACTTAGTTTCTACCACCTATGCTTCAGCTCCAGATTGAAATGGCACAGCTAAAGGCATGGTTTGGATATGGTTTGGGTTCCTAAAGGTCGGCCTAGCATGGTAAATTGATGGAGCAAAGTATGGTAGAGAGATATGAGCATGAACACAACAACTATAAGACAGCACACAATGTTTTCAAGGCACTAAAGGTCACGGCCAAGGCACTCCGAGTCACGGCCAATCTTTAGGTGGTCAACTACAGGTGTGGTAGAGGTGCATGAGTCAGGAAAAGGCTGGTGGTGGTGGTGTATGGGTCGGCCAAAGGGGAGGTTGAGGTGGTGTAAGGAAAGGTAGGCTTGGCTTGTACATTTAGGTGACGTTGGTTAAATTTTTGGTGGATCTACAGAACACAAATGCATGGCCATGGCTTGGCTGTGGGCTGGTGGAAGAGGATAGCCAGTTTTTTTGGTGGTGGAGGCGGCAAAGGTGATGGAGGTGGGAGGAGCCGAGCCTAGAAGAAGAGAGCAAGTGCAAAAGTCAATGTAAACTAATAGAAAAAGATGAAAAGAAAAAGAAATTTACCCAACTTTTTCTCAAGGCTATGGAGCCGAATTTTTTTTCAGAAAAAGAGAAAAGAAAATATACGTGAAATGGAAATAGAGGTGGTCGGCTGAAGATGTGGATAGTTATTGCCAAAATTAATGAAAAGTTAGGTTAAATGTGAAAAGGTGGAAGATAAAGAGCCATAGGAAAGTCAAAAGTCAAAACCTTTTCAAATTACCTTTAATTTATTTATATTAGCTTAAATTACTGAAAATAATAATAATTTCAGTTAAAATTTCGAAAATTCAACAAAATATAAAATATAAATAAATAAATTATAATTATATATGATAAATATAAGAAAATAGCTCAGAAAATGCAAACTAGTCAAGAAAAGTTGAATATAAACAGAATAAATTTTGGAAAAATTATATGGACTTGGAAAATATTTAATAATAAATATAAGAACACAAAATAGAAATGCCTTCACAAAAATAAATAAATAAATTTTAATTAAATATAATTTAAATGAAGAAAATAGCAAAGAAAATAGAAACTAGGCTTTACAAATAGAAAATAAATTCAATAAGCTTTGGAAAAATTCAGAACTCACTTTAAAAATATTTAAAAGTCAAAATATACATAATATAACATAAATATACAAATTAGAATAAGATATATGAAGTAAAAATATCATTTATATAAATTAAAACAAAGAATATTATTAAATAACCCTATATACACACAATATTGTAAAAGGTATAACTTTCACAATTTAAATCCAATTTCAACGAAACGAAAAGCAGTATTCATGATACTAAATCTATTTTCATAATAAAATATAAAATTAAAGAATTCAAATATTTAAATTAAAAATTGAAAAGTCAAAGTTTGACCAGTTTTGACCACAAATCCATTTTTCAGGAAAATATTCAATTTATACCAGTTTGAAATTATAATTCATATAATAATCAAAATTATATTTAACAATGAAATGTTTTAAATAAAACAAGTTTAAAAAAATAATTTAAAAATAAAATAAAGTCAAATTTAAATTATATGCAAGAAATCTAGGGTTGTTATACTCTCCCCCACTCAAAACTTTTCGTCCCCGAAAAGGAATGAGGTACGGGAAAGCACAGAAAAAGAAAAAGTGAAATAAGATTAAGACAAGATGAAAAGGAGATTGAAATTATACCTGATAATGATTGTTATAGGTAAGTTTAACAAGGTGGAGATTATCAAATATTTTAGAAAGATTTCTAAACAGAAAAATTATAGAAAATTGCCTACACCAGCCTGAAGCAAGATAAGGAAAATAAGGACAACCAAAAGATAGTTTGAAAAAAAAATAAGATAATAAGTTAGAAACCATGGAAATTTCAAATTAAATAGATAATTAATTTTTTTTACACAAGTTAAATAAATCTTAACTGTCTCAAAGTTTATTATCTAATCTTCCAATCATCTTAAAATTAACAATTTCCAAGATCATGGATTTGAAAAATAGTCATTCATTATACTCATAATGTACTTAATAAATTTAATTCTTCTTTATTCCTACTTAAAGTTAAATTTATTCCTCTCAATATATTTTATCATCAATGCCCATTATACTTACTCTTATTATAACTGCTTTAATTTATTGTTAGTTCCATTAACATCATTTTATATTGTAAATTATTCAATAACCTTTTATTTTATTTACTGCTGTTAATCATTTTATAACTAAAATTTAAGTGTATAACATTTATTTAACCATTCAAATTTTATTTATAAAATCTTTTTATATTGTATATTATCCAATTACATTGTTAACTTCTATATAATTTCGGTAAGTTATATTTAAATGTAATTGAGTATTATCCAAATAAAACTTTCTAGTTCCCTCATCTCAAGTTTGAATCATTTATCCAAAATTTTGATTTTTTTTATAATTGCAATGATTCTTTAAGATAAAGTTTAAGAATAAAATTTTCGATTCCTTCAAACCATTTAGAGATAAATAAATATATATGCATAATATGTCAAAAAAAATTTAAACCATATATCTATATGTATTATAAATCCAGTCTTATTTTATAAATTCAAATCAATTAAATTTCCCAAAACAAAGCTGTAGCAAGACTACAGAACGGTCTCTTCACTTCAAAACTCGAAATGAACGTCGACGATGCCGCGGTCATCACTGAAGTTATTTTCCACGGACAAAGAGAAAAGCACTAATTTTTAAACTTTAAAATTTCTTGGAACAAATTTCTATTAGAAAATACTTTAAATAATATACCCATTTTAAAACTTTAAACATAAGTTTTGAAACCATCGGAAATTAAATTCTCAAATTTCTTGTTTTAAACTCATTTCAATTCCTAAATAATTTTGTAAACGGATATTTATAAATTCATTCATAGAACACTAAATGATAAATCAAGTATTATCATTTAAAATGACTAATTTAAATCAATTTATTAAGTTCCATAAATTTACTTATATCAAAATTTATTTCATTAACCAAATTTTAAAATAATATTGTGTCAGTTTATTTTGTCAAAGTGTTTTAGAAATCCTATTGATAGCGTTGATCAGACGAATCAATCGGAAACCCAAATCAACATCAACAGCTCAAACAACACAATATAAAACAAAACATTGATATTTATTTACAAGTACGATTCAAAATGTTTGAAAGATAGATTGGAAACAAAAGACAAGATGATTGAATAACAAAATAGGAGGTGGATAAGCTTAAATAAATCGCGGGCAACCTTAACCGGGTCAACCGTGACTTAAAGAATAAGATCGATGTAGAATTTCTAGGGTAAATCAACATTCGATCTCAAGATATAGAGTTTGGAATAACAAAAGACATTAGCATCTAAACCAAGGATAGATATAAATCTCTGGTGAATCGATGCTAATTGTAAAGGAGTTTCCCCCTTTACAAATGAATTTTTGAGATTGGTAGGACCGCCAATTCACTATAAAGCTCATTCGAAGTGGAGTTATGGGATACTCCAGAATCAAAAGGAGATGAATAGTGAGAGACTCGAAGGAATTTTGGAACCGCAGGGAACGTTTCAAAGTTCAAATGGGATTTGAATCAAAGAGGAAGAGATTCAAGTTTGAATGAAAGTGATTCAGTAACCAAATTTACCATACATTCTAAGTTTTGTCTCAAAGCCAAAGCTATGATGCCAACTGTAACAACGCGATATTTTCAACCATTCGCATCTGCACATGTCGGACTTGAATTGCTCAAAATACCGCGTTGTAAATAAAATTTGGCAAATCTCAGAACATACAGTAAATAATAATCACAGAACACAGACACAGAGTAAGAAATGCAGCTGAAGTAAAAGAGATAGTAGTTCATGAAGCTACTATGTTAATATATCATAGTTAAATAAAATACAACAGAATAAATAAAGTACAACAGAAGTCTCAAGATGATAACCAAGTACAAGCTGAATAGAACAATAGAACTGGAATAGATAAAACTATATAAGCAGATAATCTCCAACGATTCCAATCTCTAGAAAGTGGAATCCAAATCTTAGAATAACTCAGGCTGACCCAAGCGTAAATAAAAATACAAACACTCGAGTCAGGACAATATATACTTATATAATGTAAACCAACTCAAGTGAACTGTAATAAGGTACAAGTAACTTAAAGGATGCTTGGGACCGCCCATCCTCTAAGGATCCATTACACTATTTACTATGTAGTAATATTGCGCTATTATAATAATGTCTACAGTAAAATAAACTTACTTTTAAATAGCGTTCCGGGCTATCCATATCACCCTTCACACATAATAGTCTCAGTAGTCCATCCAATATCATGATATCTCCAGATCGGGAAACTATCAGAGGATACCACATGGGCTATGGGAGAAAAACAAACTCGTAGTAAATGCTCAGTATGGTAAGTGACAAGGCACACAAGGCAATGCCAGGGTAGATATACCAATTACGCACACGAGCTGGTGGTAACGCAGCGGCCACATACGCCCACCTCGGAACACACTCCCATATCAAAATCGGAGGATGGCCATCTAATAAATCACAAATAAGAGTACAGTATCGAAGGAATGTGTCCGACCAGAGGAGCTACCCCTTTTGGCCCGAGATCGCTCCTGTTTTAGCCACCTTAAGCCAACTCACGGGAGTCGGGTCCACGTAAATACCTCAAGAACATCGCCACCATCCTACTTCATTCTGGAATCTCCACCGCGTACACGGTTGTCAAAGTGGTTTTCGGTATCGACAGAGAGTATGCCAAATATCTGATCCCGGTCTCTTTGCCAACCAATCGTTATTATAACCCACGGTTATAACTTTTAAAATAATATTTATACTTCAAAATAGATTATCATTTCAAATCCAAATCTTTATCAAAATAAAGATTAAATTAATTCCAAACCATTTCAAAAACATCATATCTTTCCAAAAACTTCCTGTCAAATCATTTCAATATATCAAAATATCATATCTTTACAAAACTTCATTTCCAATCATTTTAATATATCAAAATATCATATCTTTACATTACTTCATTTCCAATCATTTTAATATATCAAAATACCATATCTTTACCAAACTTCATTTCCAATCATTTTAATATATCAAAATATCATATCTTTACAAAACTGCATTTCAAATCATTTTAATATATCAAAATATCATATCTTTTCAAAACCACATTTCAAATCATTTTAATATATCAAAATATCATATCTTTTCAAAACCACATGTCAAATCATTTTAATATATCAAAATATCATATCTTTTCAAAACCACATTTCAAATCATTTTAATATATCAAAATATCATATCTTTTCAAAACCATATTTCAAATCACTTTAATATATCAAAATATCATATCTTTTCATAACCACATTCATTTTATTTTAATATATCAAAATATCATATCTTTTCATAACCACATTCATTTTATTTTAATATACCATTTCAACACACATTTCAAAATAGTTTATACTTCAAAACAAATTATTTCATTTTAAATCATAAAAATTAAGTTATTATATTTAATAATTAAATTACTAAATTTCCAAAATTTTCAACTTTCAACGTTCATTTATTCACTTAAGTTTATCAAAACAGTGAAAATTCACTTTTCGCAGCATTTAAAAAATGCTATAGAAAGTTACATTCAAAACAGTTCAATTTAACAAAAGACGACATTTTTAAAAATGTTGTAATAGGGTTTACTTAAATTTCAAATAAACTTAGTTAAATTCAACAATTATAGCACTTACAAAAATGTTTTAATAGCCTTTAATTTAATTTAGCTTTTTAGTTCATTATCATCAACTACAGCATTTACAAATGCTGTAATATCATTTACATTACAATTAATAGCATTTCAAAAATGCAGTTGATTAACTTCAAATATTCAATAAAATTTCACAGCCAATTATATTTTTTTTATTTAAACATTTTTAGCTTATAAAATCATACATTTTCACATTTATAAACATCGTTTAATTTTCCTTAAGTTCATGATTTTATAAAGTTAAATTTCCATTCAAAAATCATGATTTAATAAAATTTCACTTATTAAATTTCAACATTCAATTTTAAATTCATTTAATTAAATTTCAACTTAACACTCAAGTTTAAAATTTCAAAATGTAACTATTCACTTAACTTAATATTCACTTTTAAGCCAAATTCACAAATTCCCATTTTGGTTATATTTCAAAAATTCAACTTAAATAATCATTCATTTCACATTTTAACTTTATTCAAAAATCATTAATATATTATAAAATCACTTGAAATTAATTTTAAATTAAAATTATCATAAATTTATCATAATTTCATATTTAATTTAATTTCCAATTATAATTAAATCAAAATTTCCAAAATAACTTACATATAGATTTCCTAAATTTTCCATAATTTATTTAACTTATAAGTTTTCCATAAAATCAATAATACTTTACAAAAATCATTTTAATTAAGTTTTAAATCAAAATATTATAATATTTACATTTCAAACATATTTTTAAAAATTTTAGAAAAATATATTTTAACTACGGGTCTGTATATAATTTTCTAGCCTAGGTAAAGTGATACGGGTAATATATCATTTCAACCCGTAATTTACAAAGCAAATCCGGGTTTTATCATTTCAAACCCGCAGTCCCAAGTAAATGAAAATAATTGAAAATCATCCAGACCTATCATTTTAGCCCATAATGATGTTCCCTTATTCTAAAGTCCGTTCGGGTATGTATCATTTCAACCCACAGTGATTCTAATCTAAAGGGACCTTGTAGTGTGATAAACTGATATAAACAACAGAATAGCATAATATAACAGTAACATATGATATAACAGGTGTTTAAGCATGGGCGAACATCATATGATCAAAATATAGCAGATATAATATGGTGATGCATTTTTCAGATTCACAGGTGATCGATTTACTAGTTATATAAGTACAAAATTGTCTGGTGAGAATAACTCACTGGTATAAGTTGGAGACGACAACTGAAACACACAAACTGAGATCTTCAGAGGCACGAAAGCACGACACAGACTCGAGTTTGCGAGTGCAAGAAATTAATTGCCTTGAACACATTCAAACAAGACAACACAAACAACATAAGGTTTCAACTAAAAATACAATTAAACAATGATAGAATTGGATGCATAAACAAATCCAAAGTGTTTGCGCTTGCTTTCTACCACCTATGCTTCAGCTCCAGATCTGAAATGGCACAGCTAAAGGAATGGTTTGGATCTGATTTGGGTTCATAAAGGTCGGCCTAGCATGGGAAAATGATGGAGCAAAGTAGGGTAGAGAGATATGAGCATGAACACAACTATAAGGCAACACACAATATTTTCAAGGCACTAAAGGTCACGGCCAAGGCACTCCAAGTCACGGCCAGTCTTTAGGTGGTCAACTACAGGTGTGGTAGAGGTGCATGATTCAAGAAAAGGCTGGCGGTGGTGGTATATGAGTCAAGAAAAGGCTGGTGGTGGTGGTGTATGGGTCGGCCAAAGGGGAGGTTGAGGTGGTGTAAGGAAAGGTAGGCTTGGCTTGTACTTTTAGGTGATGTTGGTTAAATTTTTGGTGGATCTACACAACAAAAATGCATATCTTCGCTTGGCTATGGGCTGGAGGAAGAGGACAGCCAGTTGTGCTGGTGGTGGAGGCGGCAAAGGTGATGGAGGTGGGAGGAGCCGAGCCTAGAAGAAGAGAGCAAGTGCAAAAATCATTGTAAACAAATTGAAAACGATGAAAAGAAAAGGAAATTTACCCAACTTTTTCTCAAGGCTATGGAGCCGGATTTTTTTCCAGAAAATGAGAAAAGAAAATGTACATGAAATGGAAATAGAGGTGGTCGGCTAAAGATGTGGATAGCTATTGCCAAAATGAATGAAAAGTTAGGTTAAATGTGAAAAGGTGGAAGATAAAGAGCCATAGGAAAGTCAAAAGTCGGAGCCTTTCCAAATTACCTTTAATTTATTTATATTAGTTTAAATTACTGATAATGATTTTAGTTAAAATTTCAAAAATTCTACAAATATAAAATATAAATAAATAAATAATAATTATATATAATAAATATAAGAAAATAGCTCAGAAAATGCAAACTAGTCAAGAAAAGTTGAAAATAAACAGAATAAATTTTGGAAAAATTATATGGACTTGGAAAATATTTAAAAATAAATATAAGAACACAAAATAAAAATACCTTCACAAAAATAAATAAATAAATTTTAATTAAATATAATTTAAATGAAGAAAATAGCAAAGAAAATAGAAACTAGGCTTTCAAAATAGAAAATAAATTCAATAAGCTTTGGAAAAATTCAAACATCACTTTAAAAATATTTAAAAGTCAAAATATACATAAATATACAAATTATAATAAGATATATGAAGTAAAAATATCATTTATATAAATTAAAACAAAGAATATTGTTAAATAACCCTATATACACACAATATTGTAAAGGGTATAACTTTCACAATTTAAACCCAATTTCAACGAAACAAAAAGCAGTATTCATGATATTAAATCTATTTTCATAATAAAAGATAAAATTCAAGAATTCAAATATTTAAATTTAAATTTAAGAGTCAAAGTTTGACCACTTTTGACCCCAAATCCATTTTTCAGGAAAATATTAAATTTATACCAGTTTGAAATTATAATTCATATAATAATCAAAATTTATATTTAACAATGAAATGTTTGAAATAAAGCAAGTTTAAAAAAATAATTTCGAAATAAAATAAAGTCAAATTTAAATTATATGCAAAAATCTAGGGTTGTTACATAAACCGACATAGTGTTGTTTTTAAAGTGGGTAAATGAAATAATTTTACCCAAAATTATATTTTGATATAAAAGAAATCTTGGAGATGTTTGAAATGTTTTCCAAAGTGTTTGAAGGCAATGATGGAGTATTATTTTGGGAAGTATTTTTGAATGAGAATTTTTTTGAAATGAATTTGTGAAAGTAAGGAAGCACTGAACTCACTTCAGTCGGTGGAAAATAATCCTGATGATGATGGCCAGATCATCAGAATTCATTTTCGAGTTTCTAAAGTGATGGATTGCTTCTATGGTAATTGGGTATGATATTTGTTTAGATTTGTTTGATATACAAGGTGTTTTAGAAATTTCAAGGAGGAAATTTGTTTTGGTATAAACAAGTTATTTGGAATCCGAAGATTTGATTTGATATACCAAGTAGGTATGTGTTGATTATTATTTAAAATGGTTTTGAAATAAAACCGGGCAATTGAATTCTGGAAAATTATATTTAAATAATGTGTAAAGTTAAAATGAATCAACTATTGGACTTATTAAGTGGAATTGATATTAATAAGAAGAAAATGAAAATTTTAATCCTGGAATTAAAATTTAACTTGAGTATATGGAAGTGAATAGAAAATTTGAATTTAACTTGGGTTAAGTTAAATAAATTGGAATTGAATTAAAGAGGGTATAAAATTGAAATATAAAATGAATATATAATTGTGGGTCATTGTGTAATGAATTGTACCCATAAGCTATTAAGTTTTATACTTATAATCTGAAATTGTGGATTTAAAATTGTGCAAAGAGTTAAATTGAAAGAAAATTTGTATCCTTAAGAATTCAGTGATACATGTATATGAAATTTGGAGTTGTGATTATAAGATGTAAATGGACTAAAATGAGCAATATAAGCTTTTAAATAAATGAGTTGGTGAACTTAAGATTAGGAAATGAAAATTTAAAAACGAAAATAAAATGGTTGATACTTTATGGGAAATTCAAAATATAAATCCTAAATGAAATGTAAATTGAAATAAGGTGAAGAAAATATAAAAGATAAAAGGGGAATGGACTTAAGTCAGTAAATAAGGCTTGAACTTATATTAAAGGGGAAATAAACTAGATCGAATTGGATTTAACTTAGACTAAGAGAAACTGAGTTAAATTTGGATTGAACTGAAATTCAAAATTCAGTTGCATTATAAACAACATTGAATGGAATTAAATTCTTATTTAAAATAGTGAAGAAAAAGGTATGAATTTAAGTTGGCTAAATAAAATTTGGTTGAACTTGAATTAGAATTGGAAAAGAGTGGAATTGAAAGAAAATTTAATTAAGTTGAAAGGATATTGTATGAATAAAATTCTAACTCGACTAAATTTAAAAGAATAGGATGAAGATGAATTTAGTGTAAACTAAATTAAATTGAATTTGTATTGGCATGGATGAAATTTTGGTAGTTTGTCAAGAAAATTTTGAAAAGTAAAATAAAAACCCAGTTCTGCTATGGGATTTAATTTTGGCAATAAAAAGTTGAAGGTGTGAATGAATAATGGAATTGGATTATAATTGTGATGGTTTGAATTGTAAATAAATTCAAATGAGTGAAAGGATTTGAAGCGGCCTCATTGTTAATAAAATAAATTCAGAAATGAATTATGAAGGTGAATAAATTTAAAATGGATTAAGTAAGTAAACAGATAAAATTAAAATTTGTAAATGAATTGAAATTTGATTTGGATGAGAATCAAATGAAACTAAAATAAAATTGATATAAGAAGAAATGGAAATATTGTGAAATTGAAAGAACTTAAGCAAATTAGAAAAAAAAATTGTGGTCGAGCTTTATAAGGGGTCTTGAATGAAATTGGTTTAGATAATAAAATTGAAATGCAAGTGAGAAGAATTTTAACTAATTATTATAATGAAATAAGAATGTATGAGTTGTAAATATTGCAGAATGAGATGATATTAATATAAACTTAAGTTGGATGATGAACTTGAAGTGAGAATAAGGAATTGATTTAAAAATTGCAAGGAAATAAGAATATTTGGGATTGTGAAAAATTCCGAGTGAAATAAAATTAATATAAATCTAATTTGGAATTAAATTTAAATGGTTATAAGCTTAAGTGATGGTTACTTGCTTGGATAACTTTAAATTTGCATAGAAATTGGTCGACTGTTGTAAACGGAAGTGGATTGATTTGAAGAAGTAAATAAAGTTTGGTTTTGACTCAATTGAAATATGTGTAATATAATTAAGTGGTTTTGCATAAAAATGAAAATAGATCATAATGGAAATGCAAAGGTATCAAATTGAAAATAACAATTTGATAGTGAATCAAATTGGAATTGGATTGGAATAAATTGATGTAAGTAAAACATATGTTAAACATATTGGAGAGAGAGTGAATTGGTTGTAGTAAATATGAATTAAAAAGTAAACTTGAATTTAAATCATTCGAGAAGATTAAAAATGAAGTTTGGATTTGTCAGGAAATTAAAATGGTGATTGAAATCTTTGGATTGCTGATAAAATATGGTTAACATATTAAATTTATGAGGTTTATTAGTTTAAACTATGTAATTGATGTGTTTGGCTAGTTTAATGAACAGAATGTTAATAAATTCTCATATTATTGAAAATTGATGCGTTTGTTTAAGTAAGTACAGGTATGGGAGGCAATAGATAGAGTTGGAGCGCGTATATGCAATATTATTTTGCCGCTTGCTTTTAAAATGCTAATAAAGGTATGCCTACGCAATAAAATTGGGAAAATGACAAATATATTATGATATATTTGGTTTTCCGACCGTGCGGGTCGATGTATATATATTTATATCTATTGTGATATTTCAAAAGCTCCTCCATACAAGGGAGACACTGTCAAAATTTTCCAGAAATTTTGGGAGTTAGAATTTTTTGAAACGTTTCGTTAACGACAAATTGATTTCAGATTTAAAATTAAAATAAAAGGATTTTGGAATAGGAATCAAAACTAGCAGTTTTGATTTGGACTAAAGAGTTTAGGCAAGGTGAAATTGAGATTTTCACTAAGTAGGTTTTGCTATTGGGTTTCGAGCATTCTTTCTACCTTAACAAATTTCGGGGACGAAATTTTTAAAGGGGGGAGGAATGTAACGACCCAGAATTTCTAGTCGTTAATTTTGAACATTTAATTCATTTTAAATGTTAAATGTGAATTTTGAATTAATTCTGAAGTAAAAAGATTTTGGTTAAATTAACAGAATCAGTTAAATTTCAAATACGGGAATTTAATTGAAATTTGAATAATAATAATAATAATTTAAATATTGGAATTGGGATAATTGGTGATTCTGGGTGTTAATAGATATAAAAAAGTAGATTCTAAAATTTATTTTAAGTCTATTTGGATTTGAATTATAATATTGGACTGTTGGATGGAATCAAAAGCCGATAGGTTGAATTTGGAATTTTATATTTGTTTAATAATGAAATTTAATAATATAATAATGCAAATAATCATATTTTGGTTCGAAATGAACCAAAATGATTTCTGATGTGAATATAAATTTTGTATGATTTATAATAAAGTTAGTAAAGTTTTAAAAGTGAAATTTTAGGTGATTTCGACGATTTTGAAAATCTCTCGATTTAATCGACGAGTTAAAATAGCCTTCCGGGGCACAAGTTCCGGAATCCAACGAAACTAGTTCCATTGGATCCATAATAGTTAGTTATTATCGGATTTTAATTTTCGTAGAAATCGGAGTTGTCGTTTGACCCTGGCAGCTCAAAATGCATAGAAACTATTTTAGTCAATTTAATTTAAAATTGACCGTTTATTTCCGTAACTTGCGCATATGATTGAATTAGCTTCCAAAACATGTTCCATTGTGTTTGGCATGTAGGTAAAACCTTATAATCTCCTGTCGGCATGTGTTGCTTGGAGATCGTGCGAAAAAGTTGTTTAAAAGCGAATTAAATAATAATATAATCGGGTTATACGTATATATACGTTTAAGGGGGCCGAAACCCTATTTTCTTTCAGCGGCCGTCACTATACTTTTCAATGGCCGAAACCCATCGATTTTCATCTTCAATTTTCAATCAATGTACGCAATAATTTTGAAAACTTCCAACATGAAAATCGAAGAGCACGGCGTCGGCTTCACATCCGTACGGTGGGTCGGCACGAAGCTCGACGAAATGGCTAGAATCTTGCCGTGAAGCACGCGCGTTCGTGCTCGATTTTGGGGTGCTTGAGGCGACCGAGTTTGAGGAGGCTTGGACAATGGGTGGAGCTAGTTTCGACGCTTGAGATGGTGGCCTTGGATCGACCTACCTGTGAGCTTGAGTGGTCGCGAATAATGGCGGCGATGGGTTCACGCGTGCGTTTTTTTTGCGCTGGGAAGATGAAGGTGCAGGCCGATGGTATTTTAATAAAAAAGAAATTTTTTATAAATTATATTATAAATCTTTAAAAATTCATATCTAATGCATTCGTTGTCAGATTTCAACAAAACGAAAACACCGGAATCGCAGCGACGAGTACCACGCAGTGGAACAATTATGGGATCATTATAAGCCAGTAAAAATTTAGGTTAAATTGAACGCCGTTCGATTTAATTTAAATTTGAACTCTCATCGAAAACCCAAGGTGAGTTAATCTCACTCACATCTGGATACAAGTAATTTAAATAGCTAATATTTAAATGTTTGATTAGTTGTTTGGCTGAATATGATAATTATTATCAGATTGAATCGATATTTATTGGTTGTGCTAATATCTGTGGATGCAGGGAAACATGTTGGAGGGATCCAACTGGATTCCTCACAAAATAGAAATTTTATTTATATTTTGTGATATATCTCGTTGATATCCTGTGATAAATTGTTTTAGATCTTGTTATGTTGAGTTTCATTTATATACTGGGATAGATTAAATTGAAAATTAAATTGTGTTGTGCTACGATTGGGTGAATACAACCTGGGAATTTAAATATAAATAAATAAATTGGGTTGAAAGGAAATAAAAGAAATTCTTAAGTAAAGAATTTAAAAGGAATTAAATTCAAGATATGGGTTGAAAATTTGAAGTGTTTGAAATTGTGATTTATAAAGAAAATGTGAATTGTTTTAAAATAATAGCGAGATTTATATTTAAAGGATGGATATGTATGCTTTTCTGGAAACTAAGCATGTTTTAAAGAAAGATTTTCGAAGTATAAACTGGAAAGTTTTGCAAAGGTGTTTTTAAAATATTTTAGAAAGGTATTATTATTTTTAATTGTTTTTAAGTGAAAGCAAATATTTGATTAAGTAATTATGGTATTTAATTATATTTAAAAGTAAAGTTGTATTAAGTTTTCAAAGGAAATTATAATATAAATATTTGATTTAATAACTTTATTTTAAAAATTAAATTTGTCTTAAATTACTTAGAAAACCTCTATATATTTCCTTAAGTATTATTTTCAATGAAAAAATTTCTAGAAGCTTTATTTTAAATATTTTAAACATATGTTTTGAAAATGAGCTTTTAAAGCTGATTTTTGAAAAAAATTAGAAGTTTTGAAGTTGTATTAAAGAATAGTTTCAAGAAATTATTTAAGTTGTAAGAATTTTAAAAGTGAACATCTATCAAAGTAGTTATAGAAGTAATTATTTTAAAGAGGTAATTAGTATTATGTTTTAAAGAATATTATTAATATTTATATTTTATAAAATGGTTTTATTTTAAAGATAATTAGTTAAAGTTTTATTTGAAACTTGTATAGGATTTTATAGCTTTATTTTAAAAAAAATGTTTGACTTAACTTTATTTGAAGAAAATAGTTTATATTTTATAAAGCAGTTTTATTCGAAATATTTTTAAAAGTGTGTATATATATATATATATATTTAATTAATTATGTAAGAAGTTTTAATATAAATGTTTTAATGTATTTTCAAGAATAAAGAATTTAAATTATTTTAAATCTTAAGTATGGGTACTTGGATGTTTTCAGAGGAAGTAAAGATTTGGGAATTTACTCCATGAGAAGAGTTGGGTTTGAAAACTGTTTCAAAAGGATTGGAAAATGAAAACATATCTTGCAAAGATACTTTTGAGGAAAATAAATAAAGTGGAAAATTATTTATTGTGTGATGGATGTTTGTGAATGTTAATTGATAGTTAAATCACCGACTATCAATAGTGGCCAATGCGTTGATCGTTTCGAAGAGACCGGGATAATGATTAATTTCTCGAAAACCACTTCGATCCGGTTTGTACGTTTTCATCGGTAAAACGAGTTCGGAGTCGAAGATGGAGTAGTGAAGTGCAAGGTCTAATCGCTACTAATCCTGTGGATATTTCCAAAATGGATGTAGTAGGAACAGTGCCATCAGTTCTGTTCGAACCTGGGACGGAATTGTATGGACGAATGCTTTCGGAACATCATCAGGTGGGCGATGGGCATTCTAAGTGAAACGTTCTAAAAGGTAACGCTTAGCCTCAAGCCTCATCAACCGGGAATGACTGAAAATTAGGGGTTATGCAGCAAGGCTAGGTGGGTAGCACCCATTTCAGGGTGAGGTCATCCCTGTCTAGATTTCCCTTTTATTCGGCTTAGTGGTGCGGTTGCTGATCCTATCCGTGGGGTGATCTTACTCGGGATTATCCAGTAAGGGGTAGTCCCGGGCTTGTGTTGCAGGGGATCAAGAGTGGTCCTCGGTACACTGATCTAGACCTGGTACTACGACAGGTGGTACTCCAGTGCCTAGTCATTAGTTGGAAATCCATTCTTTCTATGCGCCTTTTACGAGTTTTGTTTGTATTACCCATGATTGTGGCTAGTAACTGGAATTTAATGAATGTAACAATTTCGGTTATTTTATAAATTTTTGTATATAGACCCTATTATAATATCAGAGGATTTTTATAAAAAGTGTTTTAGTTATCGTAAGGTAAAAACCCGACATGTTTATTTATGGCATGGTCTTACGAGATGCTTTTGTTTTAAAAAGGATTTTTGAAACTTTAATAATCAATTTGGGTGTATTATTATCCGCTAGAATTCCAGACTGACTCGGGTGTTATTTCATTATGATGCTCTGGTCAGACCGAGTATTATCTTTATACAGGATAGGATGGTATGGAGCAGGAGAGGAGCTGGAGTCCGAGACGTATTATCCGTACTTGTTTATATCCGCTGCTGTGATTGCTTGAGATTGTCAGACTGGTAAATGTTGTTTGTTTGTGATACTCTGATGATATATTGTATAAACAGATATAGTTTTCATTTTGTGTAAAGAGCTGATATTATATATTATATTTTGTTCCGCTCCGAGTGTGAGATTCTGTTATTGTTTAGTTCCTTCTTCTACCTTCTTTCTTTTTCCTCAACAATCTGCCTTTTTCGGCCCTTGATTGCCGGCATATTATACCGTGGGGTATTTTATGTCGATTTTCGAGGGTCGAGAAGGGCGGGTTGTCACATCAAACTTCAAACCTGGAAAAACAAAACCAGATCAAAAAGAAAAAAAGAGGATTCAACTCAAGCACAGATGAAATCAAACTAAAAACATCTTCAACAAATCAAGCAAGCAAAGCTAAGATTTAACATAATTGATTCAAGAGCAATCAAGTAGGATTTAGATCATCAACTATCAAGTTCTCAGTTTCAAATCAGAGTTTTAGATCAAAAGTGGTTAGCATTTCCAAATTTCAAAATCATTTCTAGGCCTTTGCTTCTCTGTTCTTTGCTTTCCATTCCAGGTGAGTAAACTTACCTAAATTTGATCTGTGATCTTGATGTTTGTGATAGTACTTGAAGTACTTGAAGTAAAGATGTGATGAATGATTGCATTTATACAAATATGAGATGGTTTTTGTGTGCTTGTGTGTGTGTATATATGCACAGATCTATGTTTAGTTACAGGCTAAAAAAAATCAAGTTCTTCTTCCTTGATCTTCTTTAGGTTATGATTTATAAACAAAATATATTTGAATAAACAAGATTTAGGTTTTAAAAATATTTTTAAGTAAAATATAGGGTGGTTTTTAACTGGAAGAAGAATTACAGTGAAATTCATATACATATCAAAATTTCGACCTAAATAATTTGTTGTTTCAGGTATATAATCTAATTTGTTTTCGAAATCTATGAATTTTAAAAATAAAATCACGATTTTACGCTTGGGAATCAAGTGATATTTTGAGTTGAACAGAAAATGAGTTAGCATCAATCTGGTGATCGATGACGATTCGTGGATCAAGCTTGATGTTGAAGGTAGCTTGAAGGCTAGAGATCATCAAAAAATTGGTGAATAAATTTATAGATCACTGGTGAAGTTAGTCGATGTTAATTTAGGGTTTAAGGTCCTACTTTGGTCGATCTTAGAATTGAGGAAACTGCATCATCGTGGGTGAACCGGAATGGCTCGGAGGTGGTGGGATCGAAGCATCATGTCATGATGCATCTCCGGTTGGGTCGATGTGGTTCCAGGTGATCGAAGTTAGGTGATGAGAGGTTGTTTGATGGCTGGGTTTTGCTCTAGGAAGTGGTCGTGGAGCTTGATTTCGATTTCGAGTTCGATTGAAAGTTTGGGTGGTCGGGATCGATGGAGGAAGTTGTAAGCGACTTGTTGGCATCGGTAATGATGATCAGAACGACGGCAATCATGGGTGCACATACACACATACATCTTTGGTCTAGGTTGTTTGTGAAGTTGGGGAAGAAGAAGTGCGCTCGGGTTCGAGCACGGGAGAACGAGAGTTTGACTTGAAGCAAAAGAGGGAAGGGAGAAATTTGAAGTGGATCTCGGGTTTGACTCGAGATTGTCTCGGGTTCAAGAAGAAACAGTTTTAAATTCTTATGTAAATCAAGTTTTAAATTTAATCAACCAAGTTTTGAACGATCTTCTTAAATAAATTTCTTTTAAATAATTTGATGTTGATTTAAAAGTTTGGAGATTTAAAAGTTTGGAGAGATAAAAGTTGAATAATTTTTAACTTGAATTAATTGAGATAATTTTAAAGCTTATTTATAATAAATTAAATGGTGTAAATTAAAAGGCATAATTAAGAAAATGAAAAGCTTTATTTTATTAACTTAAAAAATTAAGTTAATTTATGGATTAATAATAATTTTGTTTCAAAGATTAAAGGTTTAAAGTTTAAACGTTTTAAAGTTAATTGATGAATAATTACTTTGTGTAATTAAACTAAAGCTAATTACTTTGTGTAATTAATTTAAAGCTAATTAATTATTGAGATTAAATTGAAGAATAATTAATGTAATTAATTAAAGGGTTTATTAATTAAGGGTAATTAATTACTTAAAGATAATAACTTAATTAAAGTAATTAAGGATGATTAATTAACGATTAAAGTTGATTAATTAAGTAACTAAAGGATAATTACTCAATTAATTTGTGATTTATTAATATAAGTAATTAAGGATAATCAATTATTGTAATTAATTAAGGATAATTAATTAAATGGTGAATAATGAAGGATTGATTAATTAATGCAATTAATTAATGATAATTAGTTAAAGAATGATGAGATAATTAAGGATTAATTATTTAATGATTAAAGGTTTATTGAGGTTGATTTATTAATAATCAAAGGTTAATTAATTTATTATTAAAGGTTAATCAATAAATGATTAAAGGTTAATTAATTAAAATGGTTTGTAATTAATAAATGTTAATTAACCCGGATTAGTAATTTATTCATAAGTAATTAATCTGATTTAAATTAATCAGATGATTAATTTATCTTACTTATGTTTGGATTGTATGGAATGCTTTGAATTGTTTGATATACCTTATGTATGATGCTTTGTGATACGAATTATTTTGATTTGAGCTGTGATGAATGTAATTTATTTATCTATGTTGAATTTATATTATTTATCTATGAATTTGTGAATGAAGATAAGCATTATAGGATTATACCGCTTATCAATATTATTGTGCTTGGTTTGTGATGATTGATGATATTATATTTGTAATGTCCCGCCTTTTTGTATGCTTTAAATCGACTACAAACCACACATGTCAGACTTAAACCATACAGAAGGGCAGATCGTTATGGGGTAAATAAGAAAAAGCAGAGAAAGCAAAAACAAAACAGAATCTTGCAGCGGAACAATAAAAAATAATAATCAAATATATAGTTCATGAAGCTGTTTTACAAAATATTCGATTATACTTATATAATACATATCAAAGTTACACATACCAGAGAACAATAATAATGCAGCGGAATAAAATGGTGTAGTGGAATAATATAATAGATAATAGTGATACACTCTACATCCTCGTCCTCCAAAAATAAAGTCTTCGAATCCTCAAATGCTCAGACTGACCCGAGCGAATTTAAAAGACAAAACACTCGAGTGAGAACTAAAAGATCATATGTAAGTTAAATCATCAGGAATAAATATAAGTGGAACAACGTCAGAGATGTTTACGGGATTTGACATCTTTTATCCAGTGTCTAATGTGAGTGCAGTAACTCAAGAGATGCTCGGGATTCACATCTCCTAAGGATCCGTTAAACTATTTACTATGTAGTAATATTTCGCTATTATAATAATGTCTAATAGTAAAATAAACTTACTTTTAAATAGCGTCAAGGGGTTACCCAAATAGCCCGTAACACGTAATAGTGCCAGTAGTCTATACAGTACTTGCATATCTCCTGATCGGGAGGCTACGAGAAGATACTCCATAGGTATGACACAAATCAAACTCGTACAAGGATCGTTAGGGTAGGTGACACGGCACAACAAGGCAATGCCATGATAGATATACCAATTGCTATCCGGGCTGGTGGTAACGCGTAGCAGCTACTATCATCCACCTTGAGCCACACCCCCAAAATCAAAAATCAAAAGTGGCCACCGAATCAATCCAAAAGTCAGAGTATAATATCGAAGGGATGTGTCTGATAAGAGGGGCTACCTCCTTGGCCCGAGAATCGCTCATGTTTTAGCGAACTTATGCCAACTCACAGGAGTCGGTTCCACGTATATGCCTTAATAGAACGTCGTCACAATCCTACTTCATTCTGGAATCTCCACCGCGTACACGATTGTTAAAGTGGTTTACGGAGTTGGCAGAGAGTATGACAACTTTCGATCCCGGTCTCTTCAACAACCAAACGTTATTATAACACCGCGGTCATTTCAAAATAATTTATCCTTTTAAAACCAGAATATAATATCATTTTCAAAACCATAGAAATGTGTTATCATTTCCATTTTAAAACAAAATCAATATGATATCCTTTTTATTTCAAATCAATATAATATCATTTTATTTCAAATATATCCCATTTCAAAATCATAGCACTTCCAAATTATACACTTCAAAACCAAACATTTGAAATTTTAAAACCTTTAAAACATAATACTTTGAAATTCATAACTTTGAAACATTTCGATTTCGATAAACATTTCAATTTCGATATATTTCAAGGCTTTAAATATTCCAAAATTTCAAAACTAAAATTTGAAAATTTCGATTCAAAAATTAAATTTTCTATTATTTACTTTTGAAATATTTTACATAATAAACCCCTTATCATTTAAATAAGACTCAAATTACAAATAACTAGATATTGCCTTCAATTCATTATACTTGAAATAATCATTTAATTTACCTAGATCCCAAAATCAAGTTATAATAATTATACCTTTTAAAATTTTCAATTTAATAAATTTCACATCAACCCTTTTGGTTTAATTCTTAAATAAATTCAATTTAATATAATCTCAAATTTATCTCAATTTCAAATCAAATTTATTCAAGTAAAATTCTTAAATAATTTAATTCACATCAATTTCCTATTTATCTTCCAACCTCGGTTTTATTTAAGCCATTATAACTATATATACAATATAATTTACACTACTACTTAACCATATTATCTTAATAAAATCAAACTTAATTATTTAACTTATTTTATACTTTAAACCAATTTTATACATAGCTTAAAACCAAAAATTTAACTATATATAAAAATAACATTTATAAAATATCCAAATCAATATCTCATAAAACCATATATTACTTTACCAAACCATAGAAATCATTTCAAAATATTTATATATAGACCACAGTGTCTGTATATAATTTTCTACCCTATGGTCAAGTGATACAGATATTTATCATCTCAATCCGTAATTTAAAATAAAATACGGTTATATATCATTTCAAACCGCAATCCTGAATGAAATAAAATACATAACAACTTGCAGTTAATAACAATATAAAATACAACATCCATTCATGCAATATCAATCATCAAACATTTAATCATCATCCAATTCAAACAATAACATCAATATAGAATAGATAACAAATAACAGATATCTACTGATAGTTTATTATTCAATGATAAATTAATTAACAATTTAACTGGCAGTTTATATGCAATAATAAATTAAATAACAATTTAATTCAAATAAACTAAAATTAACTGGGATGATGATTAAAAATATGCCAAACAGTCATAGATAAATTTTTATTCACGTCATATATCAATTTGACAAACATAAGAATTTTAGAAGTTGTGAATGGGTTAAAACACTCACCTTTGGATTTAAAATGAATTTAAATCCAAAATAATTGTAAAATTTGAACGGTCTCAGAATTCGTCCAACAAGCTTCAAAATGTCCGAAATTTTATTACGATCCTAGTGGGGGAAACCATGCGTGAAACGGACCTTGTATGCAAAAGTTATGAATTTTATTAGATTGACGATAAATTAAGGTAATTAACACATTAATTTAAATAATTAACTTATTTCATTTTCTACCCTATTACAGATGCAAGTGAACCCAAAGACGCAAGCACCAACCTCCAATCGCACGTCAACATCGACGACCTGACGTCGACCTCAAGCCACCAACGAGTGCATCTCAACCCTCTCGACCTCCACTTCGAACGCCAATGAGCCCGCCGCCTCCACTCACCGCGAAAATCAATGAAGACGCGCAGCACTCAAAGTAAAAATTTGACCAATCCGTGATGCTTCAGCACGAATCAATCGTTGGATATGTAAAGCTCGTCGAGTTCTACAACTTTGCCTTTGGAATATTTTGATTTCGTTGAACGAATAAGGAGAAATCAAGGGAAGAAGATCATGAAAATTCGACCATTGAATTAAGAGGAAAACGGGGGTCAGGGTTAGAGCTAGGGTTTCAGAATAAATAGTAATATTTCTCGTTAGGCGTACCGTATTTATATAGTTAGGTCGAAAATCGTCCAAACTCCAATCGAGGTGTGCCACCTGGCGTTTATAATATTTTACCCTCATTCCGAATGCAATGGAACTGGTCTCGAAGCCTAATTCGATCATATGCGGAAGATAGCTTTTCAAAGTCAATTTATTTTATCGAATTCCTTAAATTAATTTCTACGCGTTTTGAGCCCGTACGATTAAACGACTAGTCCAATCATTACGAAACTTGAAATCCTACAACAATTCACCATTACGGATCCGATGAAACTGGTTTCGTCGAAACCCGAGTCAGTGGCCCAAAATGGCTATTCTTCACTAATTAAAGAAATTAATAAATTAACTAATTAAATCAGATTTTCAATTTCAAATTTTTAGTTTACAAATTTTATCACGTGATTTATTTAGCCATTTATAACAATTTAAAACAAATTTTCACGTTGATTCGATGTTAGTTATTTCAAAAAAATACAATCTTTTCTTTCAATTTCAATAATTCAGAAAATATCAATTTTATTTTCAATAATCCCATTTAATTGACTTTTCATTCTATTATTCAATCTGTCATTATCAATTTGATGAAATTTTCATTGGTTCGTGGTTATTGCATTAATATTCACAAATTTCATCCTAATTTCCATTAACGTAATATTTTAATATTAAATTCCACTTATTTGTAATTAATCCACTTATTGAATTTTAAATTTCAAATAAATTAGTAAGTCTTGATTTTCACTCCTTAAATCAGCCAATTGTCATATTATAAACAAAATTAACATTGGTTACATCTTATAGACTTAACAATCTTCAATGACAAATCAAATCTACCCTCACTGCACAAATTAAGTCAATTAACTGCAATTGATTTCACATTAAATTTTATTAATTATTAATTGAAATCTCAATAAATCCATTTATTTGATTTAAAATCTTGTTATTCAATAAATTGACATTTTATGGTATAATTAACATTGATATATATTACATTTCATTAATGTATGCTTCATTTCATATTAATTCCCATTATTAACTAAATTTACATTAAGAAAATATTTAATTTATATTTATTGCGATTATTACCACATTTAAATTAACAGGCTAAATAAATAGGTAACCTAAAATATTTGTTACCATTTACTTTCAATCAAACTTATGATTTATTATTCCCGAACAATTGTTACAATTGTTTGCATCACACAAATTTCATTCAATCATTATTACCATACTATTTAATTATATTTATTGAAATTTATTTCAAATTCTATAAATACAATCAATTATAACCTTACGATTATTTCAATTAAATTGGGATTGCACTAAATTAGTTACTTATCAACTCGAATAAACCTTATTACATTAATTTACATTTAGTTACTATTAATCAATATATTATTCCATTGGTTGATTCAATACTCTTACTCTTATTCATGCTTTTATAAGTTTTCATTTCCAAACAATATTATAATTACCTACAGGACATTGATTTTATTCAATTACTATTTACTATTATTAATTCATTAATTAATTCACTATTTATCTTTGTTTTCTTATATTCAATTCTTAGTCTAGTATAACAATTTACATTACTTCAATTAATCATAATTTCATTTCAATTGTTAATACTTAGCTTTAATTTCCATGGTTGCATTTCATTTTTAACATTTGCTTTATTATAAATTATAAAAAAATTATTTCTTTATAAATTTAATTACGAAAATCTTATTAATTTAACTAATTAATCATTGAAATTTACGGGTCGTTACACTCTCCCCCACTCAAAACTTTTCGTCCCCAAAAAGGAAGAAGAAAGGGAAAGAAGAATTATATAAACAATACATCTTATCAAAATATTAACTTTATAAACAATTAAATTTACAAAATTAATTACTTTAAATAAAATGTACAAATTTATAGCCATTAAATCTATTTTATACTCAAATTAATAAAGTTTGGAAAACATTTTTCAAAAAAATTTCTAAGTCCAAAATTTACGAAAAATTTCGGCGGGGTCTCCTTTGTACGGGAAGGCTCGGGAGAAAATATAATATCAAATATAACAATATATAACATAAAGTTTCCAAAATAATATATCCCAACACGGGAAAACAATAATGTAATGTTATAAACCGTAATCCGAAAACGTACCTATTTGTCGGGCAATTTACACTTATATTATGAAACCAAATGCAGTAGCAATTGCTTCCATAACCTGTATTTCACTTATATAATCCAAAAAAGTTAATAATTCTATAAAATGAAATATTTGAAGTTGTTTCAAACATAAACTAACAAATCAATACAAACAACAATCACTTGCAACAAGACATACAACCATCACTTAAAAATCAACACAAATCAATCATTCACTCGTATCAACCAAACAAATTGTTATCCGGGTTCAAACTTTAAATTGCACAGAATGAAAATAAACTACTTAGCGCACCACTTACTCAACAGTATTAGATGGAACTAAATATATTATTCATACATCCAAACAATTTTAAAGTATTCTGGCACAAACAACCATAAACCAAACAAACAACGATTTTAAACAACAAATTAAGTTTATTCTTATTAATTCCATTCATACCTTTGTTGTTTGATTTCTTTTTCATTCTATGATGATTTATCTTTTATATTTACATTTTATTTCTTACAAACTTTCAATTTCCATTCATTCATTCTATTTAATTTCATTTATTACTAAATTCCACTTATTCATTTATTCATAATACTTACCTTTCAAATTATTTAATTAGTGCCCCTTCCATTATACTTAAGTTTATAACAACTACAACATCCAATTCTTATTTATTAAAGAATTTCATTGAATAATTTCATTATTTTAAATTTTACTTGTAAAATTTTCTATTACATTTTCTTTTAACATTTTAACTTTTTATAGTTGGTAAGTCATATATATGTTAAAGAATGCAACTGAAAATCATACAAGTTTATCTTATTTATTTTAAATTAATTAATGTTCAATAATTATATCTTTTGTTCTATAAGTTACCATTTTCATTTATCCCATTTATAACTTAGCATTTAATCTCTTATTTTAATTAGAGGTCCCAATTATAAATTAGTTGCAACAAATTTCACTACAATAATTAAAACTATTAATTAACGGAAACTTAAGAACTAAATAGCGGGTTAAATTTCAAATCATTATAAAATAATAGATAGATGTATACACTTTCAATTTATATATCCAATTATACTTAAAACAATTTAAAAATTATATTTGTTTATCAGATAATCCGTAGTAAAACTACCACAGTGGCTTTCCCACTCCGAAACTCGAAATGAATATCGATGATGCGTGCACTCATCACCGAAATTATTTTCCAGTGACAGAGATGGGAGTACAGCACTTATTTCTTTTCAAAGCTTCTTTAAAACAATTCTTCCAATTTATATTGAAATATTTATATTATAAAATACTTCTAAAAATATTATTATTATATTCCCAAAATCATTTGAAATAGATTTTCAAAAATCCCGGAACTTAGGTCCTAAATTTCCAATTTCATTTATTTTATTTTCAATCTCATTTCAACTATTATTTATAAATTTCGTTACCTAACAACCAATATATTGCAACCAAATACATATCTTATTTATAAAAATTTGTTTTATATATGGAAAATATAAGGAGCAAAATTATTTCATCCACCTATATTAAAAACAAATATTGTGTCGGTATGTCCTATTAAGTGTTTAGAAATCCCTATTGATGTCATAGCGTCCCATGCATCAACCATAATTTATAAATACAAAACGGAACAAATTAACACAATATTAAAACCTTTTTATAACACTAACAAATACGGTCTCTCATATATATACACTCAGCGACTCATCATATGATATTACTACCCTTATTGATAAAGAGTAAGACCCCACAAAGCTAAGGTTTATCGCTAAACCAAAGCTCTGATACCAGATGTAACGTCCCGCCTTTTTGTATGCTTTTAATCGATTATAAACCATACGCATCAGACTTAAACCATATAGAAGGGCGGATTGTTATGGGGTAAATAAGAAAAAGCAGAAAAGGAAAAAAAACTAAATAGAATCTTGCAGCGGAACGATAAAATATAATAATCAAATATACAGTTCATTAAGCTGTTTTACAAAATATTCGATTATACTTATACAATACATATCAAAGTTATACATACCAGAGAACAATAATAATGCAACGGAATAAAATGGTGTAGTGGAATAATATAATAGGTAATAGTGATACACTCTTCGTCTTCGTCCTCCAGAAATAAAGTCTTCGAATCCTGAAATGATCAGACTGACCCGAGCGAATTGAAAAGACAAAACACTCGAGTCAGAACTAAAAGATCTTATGTAAGTAAAATCAACGGGGATAAATACGAGTGGAACGGCGTCAGAGATGTTTACGGGATTTGACATCTCCTATCCAGTGTCTAACGTGAGTGCAGTAACTTAAGAGATGCTCGGGATTAACATCCCCTAAGGATCCGTTAAACTATTTACTATGTAGTAGTATTTCGCTATTATAATAATGTCTAATAATAAAATAAACTTACTTTTAAATAGCGTCAAGGGGTTACCCAAATAGCCCGTAACACGTAATAGTGCCAGTAGTCTATACAGTACTTGCATGTCTCCTGATCAGGAGGCTACGAGAAGATACTCCATAGGTACGACACAAATCAAACTCGTACAAGGCTCGTTAGGGTAGGTGACACGGCACAACTAGGCAATGCCAAGATAGATATATCAATTGCTATCCGGGCTGGTGGTAACGCGTAGCAGCTACTACCATCCACCTTGAGCCACACCCCCAAAATCAAAAATCAAAAGTGGCCACCGAATCAATCCAAAATTCAGAGTATAATATCGAAGGGATGTGTCCGATAAGAGGGGCTACCTCCTTGGCACGAGAATCGCTCCTGTTTTAGCCACCTTATGCCAACTCATGGGAGTCGGGTCCACGTATATACCTTAATAGAACGTTGCCACCATCCTACTTCATTCTGGAATCTCCACCGCTTACACGGTTGTTAAAGTGGTTTTCGGAGTTGGCAAAGAGTATGACAACGTCCGATCCCAGTCTCTTCAACAACCAAACGTTATTATAACACCTCAGTCATTTCAAAATAATTTATCCTTTTAAAACCAGAATAAATTATCAATTTCAAAACCATATAAATGCGGTATCATTTCCATTTTAAAACCAAATCAACATGATATCCTTTTTGTTTTAAATCAATATAATGTCATTTTATTTCAAATATATCCCTTTTCAAAATCATAGAACTTCCAAATGATACACTTCAAAAACCAAACATTTGAAATTTTAACACCTTTAAAACATAATACTTTGAAATTCATAACTTCGAAACATTTCAATTTCGATAAACATTTCAATTTCGATATATTTCAAGGCTTTAAATATTCCAAAATTTCAAAACTAAAATTTGATAATTTCGATTCAACAATTAAATTTTCTATTATTTAGTTTTGAAATATTTTACATAATAAACCCCTTATGTGACGCCCCACCTCTATACCCACATTAGCAAATAGTATTATTAGGTAATACCGTCTGCTAATGCAGAGAATAAGGCTGGATAGGAGCGACCATCTATAGCCTTGCTTTAACTATCCATTAAATACGTCGGCAAAAATCATACCAAACAGATCGACATATCCAATGAATACTTAAAACAAAACCATAGGTGGCTGGAGGATCTATCAGAACAGAATATAACAACTCAAATGTAATATACATCACAGAACAGTAGATCATCATATACACACATACATGGATACATAACAAAGTATACAAAATGATACATGTCAAGTGGTATAGTAAACCACAATATACAAATGAATCCAGAAGAATAAATATCAGAGTTACAACATAATAGGACTACACAAAAGCTATGACAAAAAGAAGCTAGCGAAGTAGTCCATGCGGAAGCAAAATGGGCTAAGTCCAAAGTACCTAACCTGAAACATCTCGGCCTGACCCGAGTATAAAATACACGGGTCAGTCTAGCTAAACAAATCAGTTAGATAAACTGAACAACAATAAACCTGCAAGGTTACAAAGTATAACAAATATCTCTAAAAGAGATAACACGATCATCAACAAAAGATGAATCATATAGAACAAGCCTCATATCATCGGCGACCTAGATAAACAAAGGATACAATTATCTCAAATCAAGCCAAAAGGCAAATAACAAATACCCATAAGGTATACAAGTTCCACAAGGTAATCGCTACACATCATGCGGCTCAAATAGACCAACATCGAAGGGTGATACCAAGGGAATATACATATCAATGAAACATCAGAAAATTGCTCGAGCTCAGTACTGTATAAACAAGGATCCATGAGCCTGAAGACTCCAAACCCAATATCACCCATGCGGCTCATAACGATCAACATAGAAAGCGATACTATAGGGCACCCCAATATCACCCATGCGGCTCATAACGACCAACATAGAAAGCGATACTATAGGGCAACAAACCCGAAGGCACAAACCCGAAGGCACATACCCAAAGGCAACAAACCGTAGTGGTGAAGGTCAGAGACCCAGTACTGGACACCACTAGCTGGCGGAATGTGTCACAACTCTCGAAGAGGAATCCGAAAAGTGTTAACGTATGTCCCATAACCACTCGTTCGCACTAAACGATTTACTATCCGTCGGTCACTTTCACACTCAAAGCAGTACAAAGTTTACCTCATGTCATCGATAAACCAAACCCGAAGGTCAAAACGATCAATTGAATCGGTCGAGGATTAATCGGAAGGATAAACGCACAGATTCATGGTCCGTGTTTTTCCCAACCATTTAACCACCCTTCCACTTCGCTCGAAGTGCGAAAGTGTGTGTTTTAAATAGAATTTTATAAATTGGAGAAATGAGCTTTTAAATGTGATTCGAAAGATTATTTTATAAAAACCCATGGATGAAGTCAAGAATAAGTTATCAAAGACAAAGATGCAATAATAACTATTAAAAAGCAACTTGAATCGATAAAATTTGGAAAACCAATCAAAATATGCAAAAATAGGCAAAACAGGCAAAACATGAGCAGGTCGGTCGACCGGTTGCAGGGCTCGGTCGGCTGGCCAGATGCAGGAAATAAGACATGGCTCGGGGTAGCAGGTCGGTCGACCGGTTGCAGGGCTCGGTCGGCCGAAGCCAAATTCCTGCACTTCCAAAACAAAGGCAGGGAAGTGCCAAGTAGCAGGTCGTCGACCGGACCTCTGGGTCGGTCGGCCGAACCTGATGGTTTGCACTTCCTGCCCTATTTTCATTGAAATGCAAATTCTTTCCAAATCAGAAACAATGGCACATGCATACTTGTTAGGAATTCATACCCCACATCAATGAAATCAAGAGAAGTAGATGTGAGTTCAAAACTCACCTTTTATCACAAAACAAAGAAGAAGAAGCTCAAACACAAGAAGGAGACTAACTATTCTTCACTTCAACTCTACAAGCTTCAATCTAAGAATAAAACACATATTTCCCAAATTAGGTTTAGGAAACTTTCTGAAATTGAAGAGGAGAAGAGTTGGAGAAGATGAAGAAGGACTTACCAATGGCTTCTCTTTGATTTTGGAGCAAGAATTCAAGTTGCAAGAAGAAACTAGGGCTTGCAATTTCTATTTCCTCTTCCCTTCCACCATTTTTAGTTTTAGGTTGAGTTTAGAAATAAGAATGAGAGAATGGAGAGGAGAGGGCTGAGTTAGAGGGTTTAGTTAGCTAGTGGGCTGAACCCAAACCCAAAACCTAACTAGAAAAGGTAGCCAATTTCAACTTACTCCAAACATATCAAAGATTATACTCAAAAAGATCGCAAACGACGTTTTGGACTCAATGGAAGTGGTCTTGAGACTAAATTCGACCGTTTGAGGAAAGTAACATTTCGGACCCAAAATCCGACTAATGACGCTATATTTAAATAAATCATTTAAATATAAAATCGTTAAATATGCGGGTTGTTACACCTTATCATTTAAATAAGACTCAGATTACAAATAACTAGATATTGCCTTCAATTCATTATACTTGAAATAATCATTTAATTCACTAGACCCCAAAATCAAGTTATAATAATTATACCTTTTAAAATTTTCAATTTAATAAATTTTACATCAACCCTTTTGGTTTAATTCTTAAATAAATTCAATTTCATATAATCTCAAATTTATCTCAATTTCAAATCAAATTTATTCGAGTAAAATTCGTAAATAATTTAATTCACATCAGTTTTTCTATTTATCTTCCGACCTCAGTTTTATTTAAGCCATTATAAATATATATACAATATAATTTACACTACTACTTAACCATATTATCTTAATAAATCAAACTTAATTATTTAACTTATTTTATACTTTAAACCAATTTTATACATAGCTTAAAACCAAAAACTTAACTATATATAAAAATAACATTTATAAAATATCCAAATCAATATCTCATAAAACCATATATTACTTTACCAAACCATAGAAATCATTTCGAAATATTTATATATAGACCACGGTGTCTGTATATAATTTTCTATCCTATGGTCAAGTGATACGGATATTTATCATTTGAACCCGTAATTTAAAATAAAATAGGGTTATATATCATTTCAAACCGCAATCCCGAATGAAATAAAATACATAACAACTTGCAGTTAATAACAATATAAAATAAAACATCCATTCATCCAATATCAATCATCAAACATTTATCACAATCATCATCCAATTCAAACAATAACATTAATATAGAACAGATAACAAATAACAGACATCTACTGGCAATTTGTTATTCAATGATAAATTAATTAACAATTTAACTGGCAGTTTATATACAATAATAAATTAAATAATAATTTAATTCAAATAAACTAAAATTAACTGGGATGATGATTAAAAATATGCCAAACAGTCATAAATAAACTTCTATTCACATCATATATCAATTTAACAAACATAAGAAATTTTAGAAGTTGTGAGTGTGTTAAAACACTCACATTTTGGATTTAAATTGAATTTAAATCCAAAATAAGCCTAAAATTTGAATGGTCTCAGAATTCGTCTAAACTAGCGTCAAAATGTCCGAAATTTTGTAATGGTCCTAGTGGGGAAAACCGTGCATGAAACGGACCTCGTATGCAAAAGTTATGAATTTTATTAGCATGACGATAAATTAAGGTAATTAACACATTAATTTAAATAATTAACTTACTTCATCTTCTACCCTATTACAGACGCAAGTGAACCCAAAGACGCAAGTACCAACCTCTGATCGCACATCAAAATCGACGACCTGACGTCGATCTCAAGCCACCAATGCGTGCACCTCAACCCTCTCGACCTTCACTTCAAACGCCAATGAGCCCGCCGCCTCCGTTCACTGCGAAAATCAATGAAGACACGCAGCACTCGAAGCAAAAATTTGACCAATCCGTGATGCTTTGGCACGATTCAACCGTTGGATGTGTAGAACTCGTCGAGTTCTACAACTTTGCCTCTGGAAGATTTTGATTTCGTTGAACGGATAAGGAAAAATCAAGGGAAGAAGATCATGAAAATTCGGCCACTGAATTAAGAGGAAAACGGCGGCCAGGGTTAGAGCTAGGGTTTCAGAATAAAATAATAATATTTCTCGTTAGGCGTGCCGTATTTATATAGTTAGGTCCAAAATCGTCCGAACTCCAATCGAGGTGTGCCGCCTAGCGTTTATAATATTTTACCCTCATGTCGAACGCAATAGAACTGGTCTCGAAGCCTAATTCAATCGTATGTGGAAGATAACTTTTCAAAGTCAATTTATTTTATCGAATTCCTTAAATTGATTTCTACGCGTTTTGAGCCCGTACGATCAAATGACAAGTCCAATCATTACGAAACTTCAAATCCTATAACAATTCACCGTGACGGATCCGATGAAACTGGTTTCGTCGAAATCCGAGTCAGTGGCCAAAATGGCTATTCTTCATTAATTAATTAAATTAATAAATTAACTAATTAAATCTAATTTTCAATTTCAAATTTTTAGTTTACAAATTTTATCACGTGATTTATTTAGCCATTTATAACAATTTAAAACAAATTTTCACGTTGATTCGATGTTAGTTATTTCAAAAAATTACAATCTTTGCTTTCAATTTCAATAATTCAGAAATTACCAATTTTATTTTCAATAATCCCATTTAATTGACTTTTCATTCTATTACTCAATCTGTAATTATCAATTAGATGAAATTTTCAGTGGTTCGTAGTTATTGCATTATTATTCACAAATTTCATCCTAATTTCTATTAACGTAATATTTTAATATTAAATTCCACTTATGCAATTAATCCACTTATTGAATTTTAAATTTCAAATAAGTTGATAAATCTTTATTTTCACTCCTTAAATCAACCAATTGTCATATTATAAATAAAATTAACATTGGTTACATCTTATAGAATCAACAATCTTCAATGACAAATCAAATCTACCCTAACTATACAAATTAAGTCAATTAATTGCAATTGATTTCACATTAAATTTTATTAATTATCAATTGAAATCTCAATAAATCCGTTTATTTGATTTAAAATCTTGTTATTCAATAAATTGACATTTTATGGGTATAATTAACATTGATTTATATTACATTTCATTAATGTATGCTTCATTTCATATTAATTCCCATTATTAACTAAATTTACATTAACAAAATACTTAATTTAGATTTATTGCAATTTTTACCACATTTAAATTAATAGACTAAATAAATAGGTAACCTAAAATATTTGTTACCGTTACTTTCAATCACACTTATGAGTTATTATTCCCAAACAATTGTTTACATCACACAAATTTCATTCAATCTTTATTACCATACTATTTAATTATATTTATTGAAATTTATTTCAAATTTTCTAAATACAATCAATTATAACCTTACCATTGTATTAATTAAATTGGGATTGCACTAAATTAGTTACTTATCAACTCGCACAAACCTTATTACATTAATTTACATTCAGTTACTATTAATCAATATATTATTCCATTGGTTGATTCAGTACTCTTATTCTTATTCATACTTTTTGTAAGTTTTCATTTCCAAACAATATTATAATTACTTACAGGACATTGATTTTATTCAATTACTATTTATTATTATTAATTCATTAATTAATTCACTATTTACCTTTGTTTTCTTATATTCAATTCTTAGCCTAGTATAACAATTTACATTACTTCATTTAATCGTAATTTCATTTCAATTGTTAATACTTAGCTTTAATTTCCATGGTTGCATTTCATTTTTAACATTTGCTTCATTATAAATTATACTTTTTTTATTTCTTTCTAAATTTAATTACCAAAATCTTATTAATTTAACTAACTAATCATTGAAATTTACGGGTCGTTACAGTATTGTTATGTGTAAAACCCTTGGACTACACCACACACACAAATATGTATTTCACGGGAAATCGGTTAAGTCATAGATATTTTGAATGTAATATTATTTTATTCAAAATAATTTAAAAACGTGAATTTTGAATTCAAAATGGTTTGAAAAGAAATTGAGTTGAATATGAAAAGCCTTTGAAAAGGAAGTGTGAAATTAAAGTTTAGTTGAATATAATATATCTTGTTCAAGTTTTTAAATTGTTTTGGAACTTATGATTTGAAAGGTTTATACAATATAATATATATGGATTTTTAACCATTTTAAAAGTATTATTTTGGGAATTTAAATTTAATCCAAGTTTATAATTTAAAGGCTATAACTTGTGTATATTTGTTCGAATTTTTTCGAAACGAAAAGCATTTGCTTTCAAATGATAATAGCTTTCATATAATGAAAGAAATTCTAGTTTTTTTTAAAGTATTTCAAGTTTGAAAGGGAAATTGTATTGAAAGCTATAAGTGAATCTTTGTTAAAAATTGGTGAACTTTGTTTTCAAATTAAAGAGGATCTTAAAGGTGTATCTTTTGTATAAAAGATTTGAAATGGAAATTGTATTGAAAGCTATGAATGAATCTTTGTTAAAGATTTTGGTGAACATTGTTTCAAATTGAAAGTGATCTTAAAGGGTGAATCTTTTGTTTTAAAAGATTAAAGTGGAAATTTGTTTAAACCATTTGAAGAAAAGGTTTTGGGCTAAAAGTGTGACTTAACTAAGATCCCCTATATCCATATGTTTACCCGGGAGAGGACTTTATGTCATATAACCCATTCCGAATAATGATACGACGAAATGGATAGCCTTTGAAGACCGGTGGTGAAGACCGGGTATTTTCGAGAACGAAAGGATTACCTGTCGAATGTCTCTGCACTAAGTCGCATCGGTATAGAGATCTCCATATGTGATGGGGAGTCCGATCGAGATTGTGAATACCCAGATTGCGAGGGCTTCTTTTGAAGTGCCTTAAGTTTTGTTCGAACTCGGAATAGACTTGTATGGACCTATGTCAGACTTTACACTTTGAGATATAAAGCTAATTTCTATCAAATACATTTCTGTATGGTGGTGGAGAATTTATTCTCTAAGCTTAACACCCTTCTCTAAGACGTACGATGTAACAACCCGCATATTTATCGATTTCATATTTAAATATTTTATTTCAATATTTTTTCGATAATCGGATTTTGGTCTGAAAAGCTACTTTTTGCAAACGGTCAAATTAGGACTCGAGACCACTTCCATTGAGTTCAAAATGCTGTTTACAACTTTTTAAGTATAAACATTGATAGGTTTTGAGTTAGTGGAATTTCACTAACTTTTCCCGCCTTGGACTTTGGGTTGGTTTAGCCATTATAACCCAAGTTCCAACCTTCTTCTCCTCACTCTTCATAAATTTCCTAACAACCAAGCTTTAGCATTAATGGTGGAGGGAAAGAGAAATTAAAACTCCAAAAGCTAAGTCTTCATTGCTAATCCAACATCAACTCCAAATTCAAGTGAAGACATTGATTCAAGCTAGTGGTTGATCCTTGAATAGCATTTCAAGCTTCATCTTCATCCATTTTAGTGAAAAGGTGAGATTTTTATCTCACAAATCTAGTCTATATCTATCTTAGACTGTTGGGAATGAATCCCTATCATCTTTGCATGCACATTTGCATTTGGTTTGGATTGGATTGGCGAAAAACTCCAATTTTTAGCGTTTTTGGTGAATTTCTGCTACTAGGTCGCACTGTCTCGTTTTGTCACTTCGGAGATAGGTCGCTAGGTCGTGGGTCGTGGGCCGTTAGGGCTTAGGTCGTGTCTCGTTAGGTCGTAGGTCGCTCGGCCTCCCCTAACCACTAGGTCACTTCCTGGGCTTAGCTCGCTTTCACGCCTAGGTCGCTCACGACCTTATTCCTCTTGGCAACGTTGAGATTTGCTTAGCCCCTTTAGGTCGCTAGGTCGTATGACTTTTAGGTTGCTTTCCCACTGGGTCGTTCGGCCATGGTAACTCGTTAACTCTTTAGGTCGCGTGACCCTATTACCCTATAGGTCGTTGGACCTTAATTCTGTTAGGTCGCTCGACCGCGTCAACTTAGGTCGCGTGGTCTCTATATTCTTAGGTCACGTGTACTTAAGTCGTTAGGCCTAGGTTGCTTTTCCACCTTAGGTCGTTCAACCGTTAGGTCGCGAGCTTCTAAGGTCGCTCTTCCCCTTAGGTCGCGTACTGTTGGGTCGTTCCACCTTGACCCCATGCACACTCCATTAGGTCGCTCGACCGTTTACATTGTTAGGTCGTTAACCTATAAACCTTTAGGTCGCGTGACACCATCTCCAGTTAGGTCGTTAGGTCTTTAACACGCTAGGTCGTTCGACCTATCTAACTTTAGGTCGTTCCATTTCATGTAAACTCGGCCATGTTTGGTCGTTGGGGAACTTCCACTTTGATGCATTTTGAGCTGATTTCCTTGGATTTTATTCACATCTTTGAATGTGAACTTCGTGATTGATTGTTTCTACAATCACTTCTGTGATTTGTCACTTTAAAATATAAGGGTTTCAATACTAATAGTAAATATCAAAAATCTTTCATCAAAATGATTTCAACTTTATTTTCAATACCAAACTCATTTATAAAACCGTTTTCCAATCTATTAGTATATACAAACTTTTACCTCACTCGGATGAGAAATCTAATTAAACGACTTAGTAAAACAAGTGGTATGAAACGCTTGCGTTTGCTTCGTCGGTTAATTCTTGGACTTGTTCGATTGAACCTCTTGTGACAATTCTCTAGTGAAGATTTACAGTTTGTTCGTAAATATTTAAGTTAAGCAAGTGGTTATGGGACATGAAGCTAAACTTTTATATTTACTAGCTTAGTGTAATTGACACTTCTTGATGATCATGACGATCATTTTTATGATTTAGACTAGCAATTATGCGATGTCTCTTTGTTTGCAAGGTTAGACTAGTCCTCATTTGTGTGATTCCGACTCACGCATATCTCTTCGTCTACGGGGTTAGTCTAGACACCATTTGTTCCGACTCACACATACCTTTTTGTTTGCGAGGTTAGACTAGACACTTTTTGTGTGATTCTGACTCACACATACCTTTTTGTTTGTTAGGTTAGTCTAGACCTCATCTGTGTGATTCCGACTCACACATATGGGGTAGCTCCCCATGGTCTTCGGACCGTCATGTGATAGGCCTCTTTCCTTTTTTTATGATTTCTGGATTTCTTGTGTTGATTTCTGGAAATTTTATGCTTCACCTACTTTCGAGGTGTGTCATTGACTTGTTATGAGAACAAGTTTTGGGTATGATGCCCTCTTTGGATCTTTGAGAAGATTCTTGTGATATCGATTTATCTCTTATTAATGTTCATTTACATACTTATGATAGTATGTCATTATGGTTATTATATGTTTATGCCATACTTATTATTCTATATCATGTCATCCGATATTTATAGCTAGACTGATCCGCTTATTATTTTCTTATAAATAATACTCGGGTCAGACCGAGATGTTACAGGTGCTTCTGCTTGACTTCTCCCCCAGTGATTTACTACTCACACTTTTGGCTAACTGTTTAGATTAGTAGTTTTTGTTGTATAAACTTGAGATATAGACTCATAGTCGTATTCTTTTGTATAGCACGTGTTGCTATTCTTTTGTACTATTGTGGATCTTTCTGACCACTACTCTGATATACACTTTCATGTGTTAGTTATATATTCATATCTTTTTCCGCCTTTGTGATATGGATGTCTGTGACTGATTGTGTTATGCTTATTTCTATATTTGTTTCCGAAGATTATATATAGCCACTGTGTGATAGCTTTGAGTTTGTATCGGTATGTCGGACTTCCTCCTTAAATGAAATGCAAGCTATACTATCTGACATATCGGTGCTCGCACAAAGAAGTTACGTGGATGGTCGCACCCCCACGGCCTTATTCTCCGTGCTAGTCGACAGCATTACACCGTAGTGTTCTTGGCTAGCGTGGGTATAGAGGTGGGGCGTCACATACGAGCTTAGAGGTTATGTAGTTGATGGTTATCAGTGATATACTCCTAATTTGGTAGTGTGGCATGTTGAGTTCCGCTAATCATTTATTGATCGAAGCATGGCTTTTGTGTAAAGCGTAGCTTTATGGACGAGACCTCGTCGAACCTCACAAACCGGAAATGGTCGAAACAGGAAGGATGCAGCAAGTTTATTGGGGGTAGCGCCCCTTAGGGTATGTCCATTTCCTTTTGGATAAAAAGTGGTATCATGGTATGAAGCCCAGATACTTAACTTATGTGGTTGCTGCAAATATATTATTTTGTGGTTGTTGCTTTGTGGTTGAGGATCCTCGGATATAGGTCGGTATCGACCGAGGGATGGCATGCTCGTGACAGTTAGTTACCTAGTTACAGAGGTAACGTGGCCTTGTGTTGGCAGGGAGCTGGTTAAGTTCTTGGGGCGTCCCTCCAGAGGCGTACCCATGTGGCGTAGGAAGTTCCTTAGCCTAACTATTTGTTGGAAATCCAATCATCCAATACGTGCCTTATACGGTTTTAGTTGTAGAACCTGCCATCTAATTTGGTAGCTATAATAGGCATACTATAATTGTAACGTCCCGCCTTTTCGCACGCTTTAAATCAACACACGTGCTAATTCAAACCATACGGAAGGGCGGATTGTTATGGGGTAAATAAGAAAAACGAGAAAGAATAAAACAAAACAGAATCTCACCGCGGAAGGATAAAATATAATAATAAATATACAGTTCATAAAACTGTTTACAAACATTTGATTCTTCTTTATACAATAAATATCAGAGTTCACATACCAATAATATTAATGCAGCGGAATACAGTGTAGTGGAACCATATAATATATAATAATAATAGTAATGAAATCTTCGTCTTCTTCCTCCATAAAAATCTTCAAATCCTGAAACGCTCGGACTGACCCGAGCGAATTGAAAAGACAAAACACTTGAGTCAGAACTAAAAGATCTTATGTAAGTTAAATTAACAGAAATCAATATGAGTGCAGTAACTCAAGAGATGCTCGGGATTTACATCTCCTAAGGATTCGTTAAACTATTTACTATGTAGTATATTGCGCTATTATAATAGTGTCTAATTGTAAAATAAACTTACTTTTTTCTTAGCATTAAGGGGTTACCCATATAGCCCTTAACACGTAATAGTCCCAGTAGTCCATCCAATATCATAGCCCCTCCTGATCGGGAAGCCACCAGAGGATACCACACGGGCTACGGGAGAAATCCAAACTCGTACAAGGCGCGATAGGGTAGGTGACATGGCACAACTAGGCAATGCCAGGGTAGATATACCAATTACGCTTCCGGGTCGGTAATGCGTAGCGCGCAGCTACCGCCCACCTCGAGCCACACCCCCAAATAAAATTAAAAGTGGCCACCGAATCAATCCAAAGTCAAAGTATAATATCGAAGGGATGTGTCCGATCAAAGGTGCTACCTTATTAACCCGTCGATCGCTCCTGTTTTAGCCACCTTATGCCAACTCACGAGAGTCGGGTCCACATATTTACCTTAAAGGAAACGTCGCCACCATCCTACTTCATTCTGGAATCTCCACCGCGTACATGGTTGTTAAAGTGGTTTTCGGGGTTGGCAGAGAGTATGACAACTTCCGATCCCGGTCTCTTCAACAACCAAACGTTATTATAGCACCGCGGTCATTTAAAAAGTTTATACTTTGAAACCAGAAAATAATTATCCATTTCAAAACCCATAAATACTATATCATTTCCATTTCCAAAACAACTCATTTTGATATTATTTTTAGAAACCCAAATCAATAATATCTTTTTTATTTCAAATATATTTCTTTTCCAAAATCATACTGCTTAAAATTTATAATATCTGGAAACCAAACATTTGGATCATAACTTTCAAAACATAATACTTCGAAATTCATAGCTTTAAAACCATAACTTCTGAAACTTGAATGGTTTTTGGATATTCAACAGTGTATAGAATAAAATAGTTGATTTCATATTACTTTATAAAGTAAAAATCTTCACGACTGTACAAATTTATTCATTTAAAATTTAGTCTAAATCCATAAAATTTAAATTCACTTTCAGTTAAACAAACCACTTCAATTTCAATATATTCCTAACTTTGAGCATTTAACAATTTCAAAACTTAAGTTGGCAATTCTATTCAACAATTTATTGTCCTATTATTTAGTTTTGAAATATTCATAAAATAAATCCATAAAATAAAACTCAAAATTTCTAACAATTAAATATTTCCTTCAAATTATTTATACTAGAAATATTCATTTAATTTATCTTGAATAAAAATCCAGTTATAAATATCATACCCTTAAAATTTCCAAGTTTAATAACTTACATCACTTATAGAGTTTAATTCTTAAATACGCTCAATTCCAATTTAATTTTTAATTTACCTTCCAATCTAGATTGATTTAAATCATTAGAACTCCATTATTCAACTTATTTAGTTTATTTAACAAATTTATACATAGCTTAAATTCAAAAAAATTAACTATATATGTACATAAAAATAAGATTTTATATAAGGCCAAAAATTAATATTTATTAAACCGTATCATATCCAAAACCATAAAATCCTTTCAAAAATAATTTTATATATATACCGCGGTGCCTGTATATAATTTTCTATGCTACGGTCAAGTGATACGGATATTTATCATTTCAATCCGCAATTTAATAATAAAATGCGGTTGTATATCATTTCAAACCGCAATCCCGAATGAAATGAAATGCATAACAACTTGCAGTTAATATAAATGAACATCCATTCATCCGAATATCAATCATCAACCATTCCTTACAAATCATCATCTATTTTAAACAAACATCAATATAGAGCATATAAAATATAACAGGTAATAAATACAGGTATTAAATAACAGTTTATATTCAATAATAAATTTAATAACTGTTTAACTAGCAGTTTATATGCAAATAAATAATTTTTAACTGTCAAATTTTTTATGCAATAATAAAATAAATTCACAGTTAATTTAAATAAATGCGATTTAACTGGGATAATGAATAAAACATGCCAAACAGTCATAAATAAATTTCTACTCATATCTAAAATCAATTTAACAAACATAAGAAATTTTAGAAGTTGTGAGTGAGTTAAAACACTCACCTTTTGAATTTAAATTGAATTTAAATCCAATTTAAACCCAAAAATTTGACCGTCTTCAAATTCGCCCAAACCAGCATCAAAGTGTCCGGGATCTCAATACGAACCTAGCAGAGAAAACCGCGCGTGAAACGGAGTTCGTATGTATGAGTTCTGATTATTAGAACTAATTGAAATCGAGATTTAGAAAAATAAATTAAACAAAAATAAAATACCGTGCCACATCCACTCTTCCCACGTGAAAAACGCATATGCTTCTTCCTGATTGCTAGCTTTGTTCCATAATTTTTCTTTTATTTCGATTTACTTTAGTTTTCCTCCTTATTATATGAATGTATGTATTTTTAAAAGGTTTGGAAAAAAAGATTTGAAAAAGAAGAATTGAAAAAGAAAAGGATTAAAATAAGAACTGAAAATGGAAGAGAAGATCTGCATTTGAAAAGAAAGAAGAAATTTTGAAATAGAAGAAAATTTGAAGAAGAAGAATATTTGAAGAGGAAGGAAAAATTAAAATGAGAGATAATAAGGAGATTTGAAGGAAAAAAAAAGGAAAAAGAAGAAGAAGATTAGAATGGAGGCTGTGGTTTCATTTGCGTTATATCTTATTTATAAGGTTAGAGTTAGGTTTAGGGTCAAAGAGATTTGAAAAGAGAGACCGCTATTAATTAGAAATAAATGAAATGACGTTTCAGAAAATGAAGTTGGAAAATGAATGGAAAGAAATACAGTAAATATGAACAAACTTTTAGAATTCAAATTTCAAAACAATCATTTACTTAATAAATTTTGTTAACCCTAAACATACCGAAATTAACATATTTTAAAGATTTAATTAACACATGATAAATGAAAATAAATTCTCCACCCAAATTTGTGTCATAAATTAAAAGAATATGCAACATTAAGGAATCTTCATTTCTCCCTCTTTGTGATTAGATTGGAAATTAAACATGTTAACATTTCGATTGAATGTTTTACAAGGAATGCATTAACATACATTCCAAAATATGATAGCATAAACAAGGTAATATAAACAGGTGTATAATATATATGTACATGTTTATCGCCACTTATAGTTTACATTCATAAACAAAAGGTATGAAAATAATACACATAAGGAGGCGATGAATGTAAGAGTAAATTAGAAAAGTGAAGATGGAAAGGTAAGTTATGTTGCAATAAAATCTAATAAATTCTAATTGGAAAGGAAATAGTCAAGTGTAAATCTATTTTTCCCCCTTTATCATCTCCTATTAATATTTAATTTAACAACGTATGAGATTTCAATATAAACTAGTATTAAATTTTGATCTAAAACATAAGTTTGAATTTAGGTATAAACATATATGTAGTAAACTAGCATTAAATTTTGTTTAACACAAAACGTGCATTTTTTTTGTTAAATCTATTAATTGCAATCACCGTTTCTTTCCTTTTAATTGAAATATTTGAACTACATTAATTGCAATCACTTACAAAGTTAAATTTTAAAACAGACAACTAAAATGAATGAAAAATAATAATAGAAAAAAAATTTATACAAGAATAATAAATAACTTACTGAAATATATTATTTTCCTATTCTTGTAATCAATCTGTAAGCTAAAACACAGTTCAAATAAACATATTTTATTTTTTGTAAATCAATCATTCTATTCTATATTTTAATGAAATTAGATCTACATTCATAAATGAAACATACATTTATTTGATGTAAATGTTCTTTTTATTAAATCAAACTTTTCTTATTTTCACAAAACATAAGCTGCTTTTAATTACACCTATTAATTTACAATTAGTATTTTCTCTCCTATTAATTAGAAATTTTCAATTACATTCATTTCAGTTTATTAAGTTTCAAAATGGACTAAATGAATGTGATGAGAATTAAACAATTTTTCCTATCTAATAGTAACTTAAACATATTTACATTATTGGATACAAATAGTAATTACACATTTCTCACTAAATAATAGTTACCCATCTCTACAATCAATCTTTCAGCTAATAAACACATGTTTATTCCTTTGCTAAACTTATTCATTTTTATTCTTTTTTATTTACACTCCTACTATTAAATCAACAATACCTTATGAAATTATTAACATAGGTTTCTATCTTTTTATTTCATAAACCATTGCCTTTGTAAATAAAGTTTACATTTCTATACCTTTTATTATGTTGACACTACAAGTATTGTCTTATTCCATATTAATATAAAATTTATTTACGTTCAATTGCAATATATCCATTTATCATATATAAACTACAATAAATTGATCAAACATGATTTCCATTTTTATTCAAATCGATAGTCATATTATGATTAAAATTTTCATTGGTTACATCCTATTGAATTAACATTCTTCGATTACCAATTTAATCTACATTAATTGCACAAATTAAGTAAAACAAATTTTATGAACTAAATAAATAGGTAAATTATAACCATTGTTACCCTTAACTCTTAATTACATTTAAAAGTTCATTAATTACAACAAATGTTCAAATCATCTATATAATTCTAATTTCATCTTTTATTTGTGTTAACTATTTTATTTCCATTATGCTGAAATTTAGTCACTTATACACACTTAATATTCGAATTCATTTATTTATATTGGTTTCATATTATTTTTTTATTAAATCAATTTCCATTTAGGCATATAATTAACGTTTCTATTTATTTTACATTCAAATTTTTTCTGTTATTATCTTAACTTACATAAGGTAATGTTTAATTACATTTAATTGCTATTGATTAAATACATTGCTAACGAACAATGGTTGTCACCATTATACATTTTATAACATTTGTAAATTTATTCTTTACCTTTTACATCCACTATAATCAATGCACACATTAATACAACACATATTATAATCCCTTATACAATACTGATCTTATTCAATTACCCTTAACTATCTATTTTATACAATAATTAAATGTTTACATTTGTTACTTATTAATTTTTTTTAAACCAATTATAGCATGTTTAAATACAATGAATTGGAATTTCATTAAGGTTATTGATAATTAACTTGTATTAACATTGTTTCACTATAATTTAGTTATTATTCCATTCTTAAATTACAACATTTTATTTCTTTCAATATTAACTCATAAAATATTATTAAATTAACAAAATTTAAACATCGAAAATTTATGGTCGTTACAATAATGGTATGTATGCTGGCTAAGACTAATATTATACTTGCAAATGTTTTCTGCACTATGCACAAATAATAATATCAAAAAGGTTTTTGCGTATCAAGCATATTTGACTTTCATAAGGAGAAATCTCCTTCAAGTGTGCGATTGCATTGTGTGTCTTCCAAGAGGTCTTATGGTAGTTTTATTTTCCAAAAAGCATTGTGGATTTCATTTTAAATTCTTTTTGTTTGTTTTGTTTAAAGAAAACTGTTTTTGTTTGCTCACACCAGTCCCATGACTGACCTGGAGTTTATTGTTCCCTTTCTAAACTCTGGGTGCCCAAAATTTTCAGCACGGGCAGCCTTGAGCCATATTTAGATAATCAGCTAGTAGATGTATTTTTTGGCAATCTGTGGTTTGGCAATCGCATTTGGATCAAGTTTGCTACAATACAACATGATGATGGTTCGAGCTAGTTGTTTGGAGCTTTGGCTATGGAGTTGCAGTATTGTTGGATTTTCTTTCTCTCTTGCTTGGCATTGAAGATATTATTTTTCTGCTGCTGCTGTTATCTATCCGCTATTGTATCGTTGATAATACTGAGATTCATTTGTATTATTGTTTTATCAAATGTTGTATATCAATAAAATCATTCATTCTGTTTCCGTTGTGTTGTTGTACTTACTGAGTTATAAGCTTCGGCGAACCAGATTTGAAGTTTGAATCTGCGACATTCAAATGCGGGCGAAGTGTTTGGGTGTCGATTTTCGAAGGTCGTGTCAGGGTCGTTAAACAATGGAACTGGTTTTGTTGAATTCTGAGACTGTGCCTCGGAAGGCTATTTTTAAATATCGATTTAGACTATATATATTCAAAACTGAACAAAACACAGTTAAATTCAATTTCAAAAGTTCTATCACCTTCAGTATTATCAATATGAATTTTCTAAGCCTATAAAATATTTTTAATCAGCTTAAAAATCAAGATTCAATATTTTACCCAAATTTTCAATTATTAAATTCAATAATTTAATTGCCAAATAAACAGATATTTTTGAAATTCAAGTTAAACTAATTTTAAAATATTTAAAATCAATTAAATATTTCAATTTCAAATGTTCAAAATTTCCTGGTCGTTACATTCTTCCCTCTTAAAAGAATTTCGTCCTAAAATTACTTGTTAAGAAAAATGATCCTTAACCGGTTTATCATTTTCCCAATCCAAGTAGTTTTATCAACTTGCCAAAACAAATCTTTTTATTAAAGACCTATTATTACTTCAACTAACTTTCAAAATCTTCCATAGTTTCCAAACAAAATTTTTTTTCTAAACAATTCAAATTTTGAATTATCAAAATTTTCTCAAAATTTTTCTAACTCCCTAAATTTTTGAAAAATTTCGCCAGCGTCTCCTTTGCTTGGCTAGCTCGGTACGACTACAAAATGCCACAACTGGGCCCCAGATTTCAAAAAATCCATGTGGCTAGACAAGAAAATCATCAAATTTCATATAGAAATTTAAATACATAACTTTTGTCGAACAATTCAAGTTTATCTTTGAAATCAAAATCCCAATTTTCTTTTCCGTTATAACACTTGCATATTCTACTAGCAATAATGTCCAATTACATCGTTAAAAATCATTTTGCACATTTCTTTACAAAAGTTTGAATATTAATTTCATTCAAATCCGTATGATTTACTTATGTCATTCATACGCAGTTTCAAATTCGACTGCTCACTCGATCATACAATTTCACTTCCGAACTAGTATCGTCCATCCGATTATCTAGTGTGAACTCAGATCTGGTTTCTTGATCAAAAACCATCATTCTCCTTGCATAGCCATCAACTATGATAGAGAATTTCTAGAATCAATCAAAAATCCATATCCAGAGTTCACCGTTGAAAATCGAATGAAAAATTTCAATCTGGATCAATATAATTATCTGTGCTAAAATTCTGGATCAAATCGCTATACGAATAAAATAATATACATATATCCTACATATTTATTCCAATCGATTATTAGCTATTTCAAATTTCTTTTCTATTTCACTCACAATTATTTTTTCGATTTCTATCCACTTATTCACAATCACCATTTCACAATTTCTAGTTTAATCTTCATTCACTTATTAATTCAGAATATTTTCTCAATTCCAAATTTTACTTAAAAAATTAACCACTTATTTCTTAAGTTCGATATAAATATTCTATATACATTTTATATTTATTTTCAATTCACCACTTTAGTTTATAACTACTTATATTTAAACTGGATCTCCAATTCCATATGAATTCAATTTAGCTTTCATTTACAAATATTGAATTCAATTCATTTCAAACCATATTCATTTTGTCATTTCTTCAATTAGTTTAACTTACAAACTTTATTTCAATATTTTGTTTTATTTGGGCTAACTTGACAAATTTTCCATTTCCCTTAATTCAACTAAATTCAAATATTCGGTTTAATGCAAATTTTAAGCTTCGATAAGTTTTCCAACTTATTTACATTTCACACTTAATTTAATTTTAACTCCTTTCAAGTTAGATTTTGCTCTAACAATTTCAAATTTTACAAGTTATCAAACTTAATTATATTCCATAAATATTTTAAATAGGATTCCGGAGTCTTTTCAACATTTCAAAATCATTTTTGAAATCAATTCAAATTATCTTCTGAATTTCCAAAACAAAACCAAATTTTGCAAGCAACTTAAATTTTAAAATAATTTGGCAGCAATTCCTCCCTTGGAAACCCGAAAATGAACACCGATGATGTCGCGATCATCATTGGAATTATTTTCCAGCAATCGAAAAGAGTTTAGTGCTTTCATCCCTTCAACAAAACATTTTTCCAAACCCTTGAAAACCATTTTCAAATCAAAACGGATTTAATCTTTTCCAAATCTCAAAATTTCAAATCCTTTCAATTTATTTTCAAATATTTCTCTGGAATTCTATTTCAAATTATAAATCACATTTACAATTTATATCTACAAACCCCATTTGTATATGAATTTATTCCTTAGCTTTTAGTTATGATTTCAATTTCTTATTCAATTTCACACTTAAATGATAATAATTTAATATTATCACTTCCTAACAATCAAGCAACCATATATAATTATAATAATTTACGGAAAATTTATTTCTTTTATATACAAATATAATTTGGGTAAAATTATTTCATTTACCCTATTTTAAAACAATACTATGTCGGTTTATCTTGTTTAAGAGTTTAGAAACCCCTATCGATACAGTTGGCCAAACTGCATCGACCAGAATCTATAAACAATCAACCGATAAGTAAGCACAATATAAAACAATTTTATATTCACTAACAATTACGCGCAATATTATTACACTCATTCTTGAGTACTACTGACTCTATCTCTAATGAGTAATCCCCACCAGAGCCAAGGTTATCGCTTAACCAATTGCTCTGATACCAAATTGTAACAGTCGACGACAGTGGCCATATAACGACCCGCCGTGGCTCACAATGGTACCCCCTCAGTTTGGTTTTACGATTAGCCTTTCGACTCAATTCAACCAACCACTCCCCGGGGACATGTAGGGGTAAGAGTCTCCCGTTCGCCACCAAACGTTAAGCGAGAACCCTTTATCACGCTGAGACGACCTGACTTTTTCTCCACAAAAAGTCGTATCATCTTGAAGAAAGAAAGGGATAGAAAAGAGAAAAGAAAGAAGATAAAGAAGAAACAACACAAGAATCTCAACAGCGGAACGAATAAATTATATTAGTAACATAAGTATAACATAGTATACATCAAATATCAGAGTTACACAGACATATACAACACATACTAGACAGTTATAAACACCTGTCTAGTTATTACAACTCAATCACAATACAGAAACACTCAGAGATACCAACACAACGGAACTATATAACTATACGTAGAAGCCTCCTGCTCCATTGCTCCTCCACAATTCGTCAAAGCTAACCTGAATCCTAACCTGAATTCCCTTGACTACTCATAAAAATTTGAGTACCCAAGAGTTAAAGAAAAACAGAAATAACTCCGGGTCAGACATGGGTCTAGTGTGAGTAACAGGTTAAAGTTGCTTAATTTTCAAAACCTTTTGAAAGAAAGGTATCATGTAAGACTTCCCACACATAAACATGGAAAAGTTTTTACCTTATGCTAACCAAAACATTTGATAGGAAATCTGATGATATTTAATAGGGTCTAGGGTTTTCAAGTAAATAAGTAGCTGAAATTGTTACATGATTAAATTCCAGCTACTAGCCACAAAAGTGGGTAATACAATCAAAACCGTTGGCACTTATTGGGTTTTGGATTCCATACAATGGCAGGGCTACTGGGGCACCGCCCGTCACAGTACGTGGCCTAGATCATCGTACCGAGGAGCCACCCTAACTCCCCTGCAACACAAAGCCGGACCCGTTCCTTACTGAACAGTTCCGAATAAGACAACCCCGACGGTTATCATGATCAACCGTCCACACAGCCAAAATATAAAGGGACCTCTAGACAGGGGTAAATCTTACTCTCCAGTGGGTGCGACCCACGAAACCTTGCTGCACCTCCCCTGTTTTAGCCATTCCCGGTTGATGAGGCTTGAGGCTACGATTACCTTTATAGGACACATTACTTAGAATGCTCATCGTCCACCTGACGATGTTCTGAAAGCATTCAATCCATACAAGTTCGTTCCGGGTTCGAATGAAACCGAAGGCATTATCTCGTTACACTCATTTTGGAATCACCCTCAGAGTTAACGACAATAACCCTTGCACTCTGAATCACCATCTCGAATCTATAAGTACTATTCCGTCAAACTCATTACGGAATCACCTACAGAGTTATACTGACGTATAGCCCTTACACCTCGAGTCTTCACTTGCTCCACTTGGATTATCGACCTAACGTTTAATTGGAATCGATGTGGTTTTTGGATGTCCAAATATGGAAACCCGATCCCGGTCTCATCGAAATCCAAAGCGTGTCTTTTAGGTCCAAGTTGTTTTAAGTTTAAAACAATTCAATTCATTATCTAAATCTACACAGATAGATAATTAACAACACAATAGATAATCAACCTTATCATTATCAACAGATAATTCATATCAAAATCAGATAATCCATATTATCATCCAAAAGCAACCAATGCATCCATATCACATACACTACTCATCTCATAACTGAGATTCCAAACCATACCAGGCAACCAATACCATTCATCGAACATAAGCAATGATCTAATGATCACACTTCTATAATTAATTTAAAATGAATTAAATTAATTACTCAATCTTTAATTAATTTAAGATGAATTAAATTAATTACTTCATCATTAAAATTCTTCTTAACTTAACCATCCATTGATTTCAAATCAATTTATAAATCATCATCTCAATATTTCAATTAATATTGATTAACTATCTCTAATTACAATAAGTAATTAGCTTATAAGTTAATCACACAAGTTAATTACTTAAACCCTTTGCAAATAATTAACTTGTAATTACTAAATTAATTAATTAACTAAAATTAATTACATTAATTATTTATTCATTATTAATTATATCTTAATTAAACAATTCTAAATTACATCACTAACTAATTAATTAATGATTCTAATTACATTTAATAAATTCTATATATAAATTATTACCTAAGTAATTAATCTGAAATTAATCCACATATAAATATTAATCACCCATGATTAATAACCATTCAGTAATTAACTACTTTAATTACTCATCCCATAATTAATTATTCTTAATTAATTATCTAAATTAATCCCCTTGATTAATTTCAAAGTAATTTAAATCCAAATTACTTCTATATCAAATATCTTTAATTACATCCTGAAATTATTAATTAATTACTTCCTTAAGTAATTACAAATTCATAAATTACATAAAGTAATTATCAAACAATCAACAATTATTTAAATTAATTTAACTTAATTAATCTAAACTAATCACATTAATCAAATTAATTACACTAAGTAATTAATTCATTAGTTACTTTCATTAAGTAATTAAACTTAAACAATTGATTATTATTAATTAATTAATCTAATTAATTATCAAAATTAATCACATTAATTAATTGTTAAATAATCTTAAGTTAATGACTTCATTAATATTTCTTAATTACTTAATTAAGAATTAACTTAAATTAATCATTATTAATTATCAATTAATTAATATTTAATTATCGTTTAATTAATCCTTAATTATTAATTAATTAAGTGTTAATTAAAATCTAAATTATCTCTAATCACTTGATTAAATAAATCTTAATCATAAATTAAAATTTAATTAATCATCCTTAATTATAGATTAATTAACCTTAATTAATTAATCTCAAATCTAATTAATTAGCTTAAAAATCATTAATTACTTAATTAAACATCCACATAATTAATTAATTAAATAATTAATTTTCATCTTAATTACCTTAATAATTAAATGAATCCAATTATTTAATTTTATTTATCTTTAGATAAACATTTAAAAACAAAATGTTTTTAAATTTACTTTAAATTCTATTTAACTTCATTTAAAACTTAAGACTCAAATTTATCTTAAATAAGATTTTTAAACAATTCAAAACTTTTTATTATATATGTTAAAAGAAACATCTACTTTATCAATAAGTTAAAACAATTTAAATTACAAATTCAATTTAAATTCAAATCAATTTAAAATTACTTTAAAATTTCAAAATTTAAATACAACTTCCAAACTCATTTTAGCTTTAACTCTTTAAAATTCTTCCTACAATCTACAACTTCAATTCAAATGCATATCATTTTAATCATTTAAAAGCAATTTAAATTTAAACCTTTATTTTTAAAAAAACTGAAGTTTGAATTTTATTCCAGATTTAAAAAACTCCGATTTGAATTCATTTTGAATTTCTAATTTAAATATTTAACCTTTCAATTCAAATGCGAATCACATATGCATTTACACTTGTGAGTTTGAAAATCAAATTTAAATTTTAAAAACATAAATGAATTTAAATCTCTGACAAACAAATTTGAATTCATATCCAAATTTCAGATTTTAAAAACTCAGAATAAATTTCCACCTTAAATTTTAAACTTTACCTTTACATTTTAAAAAAAAAACAGAAAAACAGTTTCTGTTTTATTTAAAAACCAAACTTTGAAATTTCTGAATTTAAATTTTTTAAAAAAAAAAACAAATTTCAAACTTATTTGGATTCATATTTAAACTCAGTTTCAAAATCCTAAGTTAAAAAATTTAGTTTGCATTTATTTCAAATTTTGTAAAACTGGAAACAGGTTTCCTATTTCTTTTTTTATTTTAAACCAAACTTGAATTTCTTAATTCAAATTATTTCAAAGTCTGAATTCAAACTATTTGAATTCATCTTTAGATTCAGGTTTAATCCTAAGTTAAATTTCCAGATTACATTTAAACTTTACTTTTAAAATTCTTAAAACAGAACAGGTTCTGTTTTGTTAAAACCTGAAACAATGTAGACTCGAGACAACCCTAAAAGACTTCGAGTCAAAACCCTACTTTCTTCGAGTTTTCCCCCAATTTACCCTAGACCAACCCGAGATAAAAACCTGCAACCAACAAACATCACAAACCTGCACAACATTATCACTATGCACCCACTTCCTCTCTCCGGCCATCACTGGCCATCAACTCTGGCCATCCTCCATCGATCAGTAAACCCACAACTCCCTTCAAACCTCAAATTCCCAAAACTCAACTTGAATTTGAATTTCAAGTTTAGAACCAAAACCTGGAACAGAAGTCAGCAAACTCAACCAAACCTGTCAACGGCGACCCTACACGCCTCCAGCCACCAACTCCATCCAAACTCCGGCGATGACTCCTTCAACACATCATCTATTCACACCCCAAAGATCTTTGAACTCGATCAACCCATGAGATCATACTCGAGCAAACACAGTAACCCAGTGAAACTAGGGTTCATAACAGAAATTCCCAAATTAAAATCTCAAATTTTAATTGTACTCTAATTTAGAAATTTTCCCATAATCTATGATAGATAAACTATCACCAGAAACAAATTTAACTGATTCAATTGCAAAGATCAACTGAACTAGACCAAAATGTAAAATACAGTTAATTCCAAAACTGCATTTTATTTTTAACACTATAAATTTTAATTTTTGATCTAAAATTCTTGAATTCACTTGATGATTCTATTAGTAAACCTGAAACATTAAATCAACTAGTTTTAATTCTCACTCTATTCTATTTTGCTCTGAGAATTTAAAAAAAAAAATCTAGATTTTAAATAACTCTATCTAATTTCTATAAAATCTATACGTACCCTATTCTAAAATAACAGATTTTATTCAGTTGTTTAAGTTATAACAGCAACAAGTTAAGGACAGAATTCAAGATATAAATCAGGGCTTGAAATTTTGAAACTCAAACAAAGTACTGTGAATATCAGGGATACATGCAATTACTTACAGGTAAAATATTCATAGAAGTTTCATATAAATTCATTTCTAGTTTAAAAAGCATGCACAACATTACTTATTAAATAAGATTTAATATGAGTTACTCACATGTATATGCCAAAATGCAGAGCACTGTCCAGATTTTTAACATGCAGTACCTTGAATGCCTTTTAAACTTGAATATTGCTTTTTAAAACAAAATGTTGTTGCTTTTTAAAATATGCAGGCTTGTATTTTGCATTTTGAGGAGCTACAGGCTAGTTTGTAATGCAGATGCAACTTGTATTTGTAGTTTCAGATCCAGATTGTATTGCAGACCCTTCTTGCTTTCATGGTTGCAGATTTGTATTTTGAGTTTAAGGAGTTACAGGGAATGATTTTTAAGAAGAGTGAATAATGCAAATATACTTGAGTTTGAAGTATTGCAGATTTTATTTTTATGAAATTAGTGTATGCAGATTTTTGATTATGGAAATGAAAAATGAAATTTGGTCTTTCTTTTGATTAAGGAATGTAAAAAAAAATATGAATGAAGAAGCAAGTTTATATAAAGGTAATTTTCAGATTTAATGAATTAAAAGAAAAATCAAAATAAAATTTACACTTGTACAAATGTTAGACACTTGTAAATTTACACACATAAATATTTAACACATGTTTAACTATGCTTTGATAAACTTACACATGTCTTTGTACATGTTTTGTTATCTTAATTAATTGTTAAAGAAAAATTAAGCTTAATGAATGTTTAAACTTAGTTAATTATTTAGTTCTTAGACTTAGTTATGTATTTAAATAAATTTCTAAAGAATAAGCAAAGTATTAAAATAAATAAAACAACATACAAATTAATCTTTTGAAAAAGAAACTTTTAAACAATTAAATTTACACAAGAGTTTGTAACTTAATGAATACATGTTTCATAAATTAAATTGTATTTTGAATGTACAAATCACATTTTATAAATCATTATTTTAAAAAGAATAACACAACATTTTTGTAACTTATTTTAATATTCAAACTTGAATAAAACAAATGAATTTTAAACCAATAAAACATTTATCCTACATATTTAAAATCATATAGTATTTTATTAAATATTTTTGAAAAGTTTAAATTAAAAACAAATCAAAATTTCCATTTTTAAAACATTAAAATTATGCTATACTAATTTAATTAAGAACAACTTATCTATTTAAAATATATACAAATACATATACATTATTAAATAGAAAACAATTTATTAACTCATTAAAAATAATTTCACAAATTAAATATTTAAATAAAGAAAATTATAGAATCAAATCAAATTTATTAACAAAAATTATCAATTCAATATAAATTTAAACACATATTATTAAATTTATATTGTCCAAAATTCCGGGATATTACACACGCTGTAATGTAGCAAACTACGTAACTAACTGTCATGAGTATGCCACCCCCTGGTCTAGACCGACCTTTATCTGAGGTGCCTCTCAACCAACTACCACTAAGTAAATAATCTTGGATCCATACGAGAAAACCACTTTTAAATCCACGCAAGCTAAATATCTGGACTCCATACCATATAGTACTTTTTATCCAAAAGGGGATGAACATACCCTGAGGGGCGCAACCCCCATAACCTTGCTACATCCTTCCTATTTCGACCATTTTCGGGGTGTGAGGTCCGATGAAGTTTCGTCCACAGAGCTACGCTTTTCACAAAATCCATGCTTCGATCAACAAATGATCGGTAACACTTAGCATGCCACATTACCAAATTGGGAATATATCACTAGTAACCATCAACTACATAATCTCTGAGCTCGTACGTCTCAGAGAAGGGTGTTAAGCTAAGAGAATAAATTCTCCGCACCAACAGAAATGTATTTGATAGAAACAAGCTTTACATCTCAAAGTGTAACGTCGGACATACATCCATACAAGTCTGTTCCGGGTTCGAACGGAACCGAAGGCACTTCTTCCAGTTAAGGAAAGAAGCCCTTGCAAATCCGAATATCCACTAATCACGTCCGGACTCCCCATCACAAAGGGTGATGAAATCTTTATGCTGGAGCAACTCGGTGCAAAGACATTCGATAGGTAATCCTTTCATTTTCGAAAATACCCGGTCTTCAACACTATCTTCAAATACAATCCCATTTCGTCGTATCATTATTTGAAATGGGATTTATGACACAAAGTGATCTCCTGGCTTAACCGAATAATGAGTGCTTATTTTAAAAATAAGTGGTTATATTTAGATTTCAAGTAAATCACAACAAACTTCCACTTTGATCTTTTAAATAAAAGATCCATTATAAAGATTCGATGTGATTTTCGGATAACTATTTAGAATCCGACTCCCGGTCGCATCGAAATTCAAATGCCATTTAAAGGCCAATATTGATAGTCCGTTATTTAACTTTCAAAAACATTCACAACAACCAAAAAATTTAAATAATTTCTCCAAATTATTTATTTTCATATTATCTTTGTAAGATATATTTTCACACTTCAACCCTTTGAAAACAAATTTCAAATCACTTTCTGTTAGGAAATTAATTCTATGGTTTCAATGATGACAACTATACAATGGAAATCGAATATGCATATATATATTTCTATTCATAGGTAATTGCTAAAGTAACATCACTAAAGAGACAAGAACAAGACTCAAAGAACGTATCAAGAGGCTACAAGTCGACAGAATCAGAAGAGCAATGACATAGACACAAGAAAAGCAACATGCATAAGATCAAACATCTTGATGCACTACCCAGACGTCTGAATGAATCCTCTGGTTCACAAACCAGTCAGAATCAAACATCTGGTTAATGTACCCAGACGTCTGAAAAGCTACTATATACAAAAAATATATGAAGCCAGATGTCTGAGACATATTCCAGACGTCTGAAATTGAACTCGGGTGTTGACATTCAAATTACAACTGCTATAATTGAAAAGACACTCTTCGCTGCAACTCTTCATCGCCATCAAAAGCGACCATAGAACACTTGATAATGGATGCAACTACTTAAGGAATCTCTCTATCGCTATAAATAGCATCAATAATCTAAGAGAAGATCTCACCTTACTTACTTATGCTCTTTACTTTTTTACTCTGATATATTCTGGATCTCTAGCAATCATATATTTGTATTCCACTCTTCCATATATACATAATTTTTCAATCAATATCCTCTAGATATATATATTGGAATCATTTGTACTTAATAGTCAATATTCGTGTTATAGAACACACACTTGACAACAACAAGCTTTTGTAACCAAGTCTATACCTTCGGGCAAAGTGAGGATGTTTGATAGTCGAATTCTGAAGAGGAGCTTCGGGACTGGACTTAGGACGGGAGGTATGAACCAGTATAAAATCCTGGTGTGTTTAATTTATATTTTACTGGAATAATTTTATATTAGACACATCATATAGTTAGTCACATATACTTGCATATATACACTACAAGATCCATCATATAGACTTTCAATTGGTATCAGAGTGAGGTTTGATCAAAGAACAGTAACACGTTTTTGAATCACTTTAATATGGCAAGTATTTTTCAAGAAGGACAATCCACAGCACGACCCCCACTTTTTGATGGCTCTAACTATGCATATTAGTCAACACGTATGAGAATTTTTATGGAAGCTAATGGTCTAGAAATTTGGTCAGCCACACAAGCTAAATATGAAGCACCTACTACTGCTATGAACACATGGACCGATGTACAAAAGACCTTAGCATCAAACAATGCTCAAGCTATGAACGTTTTATTTTTCTCTCTAGATAAAAATGAATTTTCACGTGTCATATTATGCAAAACTGCATTTGACATTTGGTGTACCTTACAAATTACACACGAAGGTACAACAAAGGTCAAACAAACTAAGATTTCAATTTTTCAAAACCAATTCTCGTCATTCAAAATGAAGAAAAATGAAACTATTGTTGACATGTATTCTAGATTTCAAACTATCCAACATGATCTTATGGCATTAGGAGTTAAGTTTACTGGTTTTGATTTAGTTTCTCGAATACTCAACTATTTAACATCGGATTGGGAAAGGAATGTATTAGCTATTGAAAAAGCTAATGATCTCTCTACTCTCAAAGTAGAAGAGTTGATAGGAAATTTAATGTCCTATGAAGCTAATTTGCAGGCAAGAAAAGAACTAAATTCGGAGAAGAACATAGCATTCCCAGCAACAAAAAATGATGACTCTGATTTAGATGAAGAAGAGATAGTCTTCATTGCCAAGAATTATAACAGATTCAAGAAATTTAGAAAGATGACCAAATTCCAAAAAGAAGGGAAGTCCAATACAACAATCCTATCTCAAATTAAGTACTTTGAATGTGATCAATAAAGGCATATGAAGAAGGATTGCCCCAAATTCAATAATGATGAAAAGAAAAACAAATTTGAAATATTCAAAAAGAAGAAGGCTTTCAAAGTAACATGGGATGACTCAGATTCTTCATCATTTGAAAGTGATAGCGATAGTGACAGAGAACAAGCTAATGTATGTTTTATAGCACAAACTGATGAGGTATGTTCGGAACTTAGCTATGACGAATTATTAGAACTTAGCATGGAACTAGATGATAAATTTAGAAAAATTAAAAAATTGAGCAAAGAATATATAGTCAAAATAAATAGATTTGAACTTGAAGTAGGAATGTTAAAAGATGAAAAAAATTATTTTAGAAGAAGAACTAGAATTATCTCAAGAGAAAATTAAAAATAATTTGATAGAAAGTGAGGCATTGCTATTGATTTTGAAAACACTAAAATAGTAAAGGATAATTTGTTAAAAGAAAGTGTCAATTTGAAAAGCAATATTGAATTATTGAAAACTTAAAATTTAGAATTAAAAGAAAAATTAGATAAAATTACAAATAATGTGTCAAAATTTAATAAAGGAAAACAAGATTTTGAAAATCTTATCAAAGCTTCAAAACCATCAGATAATAGAAATGGAATAGGATTTAAAAATACTTCTAAACAAAAGGGAAATGATGCTAAAAATTTTAGTTATAAAAAAACTAAAAGATTACCTATGTCTAGTATGAATACCAAAAATATGAAAATGTGGATTACTAAGTCAAATAATAATTTGATTAGACAAAAACATATTAATAATTTCTTAGAGAATATGGTCTATAATAAAAATAATATTTATGAAGATACCGAGCCATCTTGGGTATGGCTACCTTCGCCTAACAATTAGGACCCTAACAAAATATATGGGTACCAATTAAAACATCTTTTATTTTAAAGGTACCAAAATAAAAAATAAGGAGAAACGGATACTAGATAGCGGATGTTCCAAGCATATGACCGAAAATTCAAAAATGTTATCAAATATAGCATACGTCGATGGTGGAACGGTAACCTTTGGAGATAACTCAAAAGGATATGTCGTGGGTATTGGAGAAGTCATCAACTTTGGTATTTCTAAATCTCCTATTATTTCAAATGTTTATTGGTAGAAAATCTAAAACACAAACTACTAAGTATTAGTCAATTATGCAATAGACGTTTTCAAATAAATTTCGAAAAAGATAGATGTAATATTTTTGATAATAACAAACAACTTGTATTTGAAGGTTTTAGAAACAAAAATATTTACGTATTAAACATTAATATAAATAAAAATTCAAATTTATGTTTAACCGCCAAACATGATGATCCATGATTATGGCATAAACGATTTTGTCATATCAATTTTAAAAATATTAATACATTGGCCAAATATGAGCTAGTTAAAGGTCTACCTAAAATAAATTACCAAGTAAAAAATTTATGTGACGCTTGTCAAATTTAAAACTAAAGAAAAGCTCTTTTAAATCTAAAAATAATATTTCTACAAACAACCGTTAGAATTATTACATTTAGATTTATTTAGTCCAACATAAATACGATCAATAAATCACAACTAATATGTTTTCGTAATAGTTGATGATTTTTCGAGATATACATGGACTTTTTTTAAAACATAAAAGAGATACTTTTGGTATGTTTAAGATATTTGCTAAAAGAATTAAAACACAAATGGACTTGAAAATTAAAAATTCGAAGTGATCATGGAGGAGAATTCGAAAACGATCTATTTACTAATTTTTGCAATAAGAAAGGAATCAGTCATAATTTTTCTTTTCCTCGCACACCTCAACAAAATGGTGTCGTGGAAAGAAATATCGAACTTTACAAGAATGTGCACGAACATTATTAAATAGTAACGGTCCCCCAAAACACTTTTGGACTGAAGCTATTGCTACAGCTTGTTATGTGTTGAATCGAGTAACTATACGTCCTACGTCCTATGACTAAACGAACTTGTTTTGAAATATTTTTTGGAAGAAAACCTAAAGTATCATATTTTAAACTTTTGGTTCAAAATGTTTTATATCAAATACAAAAGATAACTTAGGAAAATTTGACCCGAAGGCCGATGAAGGTATCTTTGTTGGATATTCAGATCGTAGCAAAGCATATAGAATTTGTAATAAACAAAATAATACCATTGAAGAAAGTTTACATGCTTCGTTCGACGAAAATCTTTTTAATCATCATACTAATGATGAAGAAGAAATTATTCCGCTAGCAAATTCTAGTAGTAATGAAACAAATATGCAAATTAACACTTTGATATCATCCCCGAGAATTCTTAAGAATCATCCAAAAGATAATATCATTGGAGATCTCAATTCTAGAGTAACTAGAAATCAACTTAATCAAATAAGCCAATAGCATTTGTGTCAAATTTTGAACCAAATAATCATAAAGAAGCTTCAAATGATAATTTTTGGATAATCGCTATGCAAGAAGAATTAAATCAATTTGACCATAATAATGTTTGGGAATTAGTACCAAGACCTGAAGAATAATTGATTATAGGAACAAAATGAGTATTTAAAAATAAAGCAGACGATAATGGAATATTGTTAGAAATAAAGCATATTTAGTTGCTCAAGGCTATAATCAAGAAGAAGGTATCGATTATGACGAAACCTTTGCTTCAGTAGCTAGATTAGTGGCCATTCGTATATTACTCGCCTTTGCAACTCATCACAATTTTAAACTATTTCAAATGGATGTCAAAAGTGCCTTTTAAACGGTTTTATTAAAGAAAATGTATATGTAGAACAACCTCCATTATTTGTTCACGAAAAATATCCGATCATGTTTTTAAATTACACAAAGCATTATATGGATTAAAACAAGCTCCACGAGCATGGTACGAACGTCTTAAAAATCATTTAATTACATCTGGTTCCAATAGGAAAAATAGATACAACTTTATTTATTAAAAGAGAAAATAATGATATTTTAGTTGTACAAAGTTATGTTGACGATATCATTTTTGGTTCAACCAACGAAAATCTATGTAATCAATTTTCAAATATTATGAAAAACGAATTTGAAATGTCACGTATGGGAGAATTAAATTTCTTATTAGGTTTACAAATAAAACAACTTGAAAACGGAATTTTTATTTATCAAGAAAAATATTGTAACGATCTATTACGTCGTTTTGAAATGGATAAAACTTTGAGAAAACCAACACCAATGAGTACCATTGTTCACTTAGAAAAGGATGATAATGGAAAAGATTTTGATTAAAAATTATATAGCAGCATGATTGGTTCTTTACTTTATTTGACGGCTAGTCGACCTGATATTACGATGAGTATATGTCTTTGTGCTCGATTTCAAGCAAAATCAAAAGAATCTCATCTAAGAGCTGTTAAGCGTATTTTACGTTATCTATCTAGTACTAGAGATTATGGTTTGTTTTATCCTAAAGGATCATAGTTTGAACTAGTTTCATATAGCGATGCGGATTTTGGTGGATGTAGAACAGATCGTAAGAGTACTAGTGGAACAAGTTACTTTATCGGACAATAATTAGTTTCATTGTTTAGCAAAAAGAAAAATTGTGCTTCTTTATCTACTTGCAAAGCCGAATATATCTCAGCAGCTCTAGCGTGTACACAAGTAATATACATGTAACAAACACTTACGGATTTCGACAAAATTATCAACAAATCTCCAATATATTGTGATGACACAAGTGCTATAAATTTATCAAAAAACCCTGTCAATCATTCACGAACTAAGCATATAGATATATGACATCATTTTTTATGAGACAATATTGAAAAAGGAACTATTTCATTAGAATACGTAAATACCGAAAATCAAATAGCAGACATCTTTACAGAACCACTAAATGAACAAACTTTTATTAAACTCCGACGGAATTTAGAGATTTCCTCACTTCATGATCTTCTTCCTTAAATAATCACTGCTTCATTTAGGCTATGATTAGTCATTTATTTTACTATCCACAAATTATAATTAATAATTTTTGAACCTTTAATTTTTTAGATGGTTAGTTTTTCTATAAATAATTTTTTTCGACTTATATATAAATAGTTATACAACAAGAAAAACTATATACACATAATTCATATTCTCTTCAAGAAACAAAATATAGCCATATCTTCTGAGAACTCTTGTATATCCATCTCGACATCTACGATGGATAGCTCGACCGATACTGTAACAACCCTATATTTTGTGATTATTTTCAATTGTATATTTTGATTATTTTAATTGAAATTTCTGTTTTAAAAAATTTATTTTATTTATAGATAAAACTTTATTTTATTTATTAAAATGAATAATTTTGTTATTTTAAATATTATTTTTGATTTGTACGTGAATTATAATTTCAAACCTGAATATGTTGAATATTTTACAAAAAAGTGAATTTTGGTCAAAATGGTCAAACTTTGACTTTTAAATTTTAAATATTTGAAAATTTTAATTTTATCTTTTATTATGAAAATAAATAAAATTTCAAGAATGCTGCTTTTTGTTTCGTTGAAATCTGATTTATATTGTGAAAGTTATGCTTTTTACAATATTGTGTGTAAATTGTTTTATTTAGCTAAATTGTTTATTTTAATTTTTATAAATAATATTTTGTTTGTCAAATCATGTTCTAATATGTATATATGGCATGTTATGTGTATATTTTTATTTTTAAAACATTTTATAAGCGTTGTTATAATTTTCTATTGCATATTGTGTATTGTTTTCAATTTTCAAAGTCTAGTTTCAATTATTTAACTATTTTCTTTTTTATTTTCTATTTTTTCCTTGAATAATTATTTATATTCTTTTCACTTTATTTTTGTTCAGTTTTCACTTTTATTTTTTGAATTTTATTTGTTTAATATTGATTAAAAGAAATAAGAAATTTAAAGAGACAAACCTTTTCATTTCCTAGTGACTTTTCATTGTTTTGTCTTTTCATTTTCCTTGCCTTTTCACCTCATTGCTTTGACCGTCCACTTCTTCCTTGTTGCGGTGCATTTTTCATTTCTAAACACGTAAAATAAACTTCCTCGTATCTCAAAATTCACGGCATTCCATCTTGAGAAAAATTTGTAAGTTTTTATGGCTTATTTCTTTCTCATTTTTCCTTATTTTCTATTGATTTTGCATTGATTCTTCTTGTGTTTTGCTAGGCCTAGCTTCTTCACCATCACCTCCTCCATCTCCAGCTACAACATTAGCCTCTCCTCTATCCATGTCAGGCCATGGCATCCCAAAGAAGAAAACACCACAAAAACAATGTAAACTTCACCAAAACAATGCAAGCCAAGCCTTGATTTCACTACACACCTTTATAGCTTGCCTTTAGCCACCCCTTAGACGCCGCCACCATTATCTACTTCACCTCTGGCTGCCCTTTCACTACTGTCCAGACCTGTTTAGATCTGAAGCTAACCTAGGCCGAGCCATATGATGTCATAGCCGAACCTAAATGTGACCAACCCCTTCACCGTTTATCCTTGTTCCTTTGATTGTTTTATGTTACCCCTCCTACCTCTTCAACCACTTGCATGGCCGTGCATTTATGATGCAAAACCTGAGCAAAAGCATGATCATGGCTGAGTATAATGTCCCCTTGGTCAAGCTTTTGAGTGGCTAAAGAAAGGTCTAACTATTTTGTCCTTCGTTGCTTTTTATTTCAATTCATTTCGATATTGTTTTGTGTTATATATTTATGTATATATTGCCTTGTTTTGGGTTGTTTACAAGAACATATCTTGGCACTCTTCACTTACTTGAATTGTAGTCGTGCTACATCGTGCTTGTCGTGCCTTTGGAATTATTTTGTGTGTCGCGGGGGTCTTTAGCTTGAAAAGGCGAGTCTTTCTCACTCTGACATATTTACTTATGAATTAGTGAATTAATGGCAAGTGTTTAGTAATATAAAATGTTTATGCAAGTTAATGATGATCATATGATATGCTTGCCATGTTATTACTTTGTTAACTCTGTTAATTATCGCCTGACATATGATATATGACATTATATTGTGACATTGACATGTTAGTGAAATCGTTTATATTGTTTATGCATATGATCACACTGCAAGTTCCCTGTTAGAATAGAATCACTATGGGTTGAAATGATACATACCCGAATGGACATTAGAATAGGGAAAAATCATTATGGGGTGAAATGATAGGCCTAAGCGATTTTTATTTATTTATTTTTACTTGGGATTGCGGGTTTGAAATGAGAGAACCGGTTTTTCTTTTTAAATTGCGAATTGAGATGATATATATCCGTATCACTTGACCTAGGTTAGAAAATTATATACAAACCCGTGGTGTATTTTTTAAATGATTTTTATATAGATTTTTATTTTTAAAAAGTATGAAATTTTAATTTAAAATATATATTTTATGGTTTTAAGAAAATTAAATATTAAGTCTTGAAATTGTGAATTTAAGTATGTGAATTTGAAGTAAATGTGATTTTGACTTTAAATTTATTTTTAAAATATATGTAAATAATGGAAATTAAATTTAATGTTTTGAAATGATTTTGAAGCAAAATGTTAAATTTTATTTAATTTATAAGTTAAGAAAATAGTGAATTTTGACTTAACAAATGAAAGTGAGTTTTAAATTGGATATTTGATTTTTAAAAAAATTGTTGTGATAAATCATATGCTAAAAGGTTTTAAATGTGAAATTTTGAAGTTTAAAAATATGGTTCATAATTTTAAATTAGAAAAATTTGGAGTTTTAATGTTTCTGAAGTTATAATAAAATTTGGAATTTTATTAATAGCATCCCCAACAATGCTATGATCTTATGACAGCATTTTTAAATGCTGTTGTTTTTGAATTTAACTATGTTGAAATAACTAAATATCTATTACGGCATTTTATAAATGTCGTTATTCCTGAAATAAACTATTTTGGAACTATAAGCTACGATAGCATTTTTTAAATGCCGTCGTTGCTATATTTTGACAATGTTTTGAAATATTATATATTTTAACACTGTTTGAGTTAATATTTTTAAAGTGTTAAATGATTTAACTTTTGGAATTGATTATTTGTGAAATTTAGGAGTTTTGAATATATTTTATATTCAAATTTGAAATTTTAAGGAATTTAAATTGAATTTGAATAAATAAGGTTTACTTGATTATGTGTTAAATGGAATGAAATGTAATGAGATAAATGAAATTTTTGAATGGAATTTTGAATTGTATTTTGTAATGATATTTGAAATAATAAATGAATGACATATTTGATTTTTAAATGATATTTAAATTTGAATATTTGAAATTTGAATTCAAATAATGATTTGATAATGGGTTTTGAAGGATATTATTTTAATGATTTTGAAATGGTTTGAATGATATAATCTTTATTTGATAAAGAATGTGAATTTGGAATGATATTTGATTTGATAAATGAATATTTGAAGTTTATATTTGTATGAAATGATATTTGGTTTACTTGTAATTTGAGTTATTTAAATAATATTGGATTTATGAAATGAATATTTCAAAACTAAGTAATAATGAAGTTAAATTTGAGATATATGAAATTATAAAATTTAGTTTTGAAATATGGTATATTTAAAGATTGAAACTGATGGTTTGAATTGAATTAAATTGGATATTTGAAAATTTGGGTTTAATTGAATAAATTTGTAAATTAAAGAATTAAAGGAATGTTTCATGATTTCCAATATATGATTTCAAAATGTTATGATTTTCAAAGTGTAACGATTTCAAGTACTTTGATTTCGAAAAAGTTATAAGTTTGAAAGTATTATGATTTTTAAAAGATGAATATATGTTAGAAATGGTTTTGGTTTCGAAGTATAAACTATTTTGAAAGGAATATAGTTTTGAAATGAAATGATTTAACTTTTGAAGTATAAACTATTTTGAAATGACCACGGCGTTATAATAACGTTAGGTTGTTAAAGAGACCGGGATCGGAAGTTTTCATACTCTCTACCAACTCCGAAAACCGCTTTAACAACCGTGTACGCGGTGGAGATTCCAGAATGAAGTAGGACGATCGTGACGTTCTTGAGGTATATTATGTGGACCCAACTCCCATAAGTTGGCATAAGGTGGTTAAAACAGGAGCCGGGCCAAGTGAGGTCATTCCTCCGATCGGACACATTCCTTCGATACTATACACTTACTTGTGGTTGATTTGATGGCCATCCTCTGATTTGATTGGGAGTGTGATCTGAGGTGGGTGTATGTGGCTGCTACGCTACCACTAGGCCGTGTGCGTAATTGGTATATCTACCCTGGCATTGCCTTGTGTGCCGTGTCACCTACCATACTGAACCTTTACTACGAGTTTGTTTTTCTCCCGTAGCCCATGGAGTATTTAGGGTAGTCTCCCGATCTAGAGATATGCTAATACTGGATGGACTACTAGGACTATTACGTGTTGGGGGCTATATGGGTAACCCTTCAACGCTATTTAAAGTAAGTTTATTTTACTGTAGACACTATTATAATAGCGAAATAGTACTACATAGTAAATAGTTTAACGGATCCTTAGAGGATGGGCGATCCCAAGCATCCTTTAAGTCACTGATGCATTTTGTTACTGTTCACTTGAGTTGATTTACAGTTCATAAGTATTTATGTCCTGAATCGAATGTTATGTGTTTTGCTTTATGTTCGAGTCAGACTGAGTGACTCAGCATTCAAGATTCATCTTCGGAGTTGGACCTTTCATTGAAGATCCAGCCATCTATTTTTCTTTCTGTACCCAGTTATTTCAGTGATGTATTCTGATTTGTACCTGATGTATTTTGTTACTCTTATGTTGTATCTTGTTTAACTTTGATGCATCTTATTTTTATATAGTAGCTTCATGAACTACTATCTCTTTTAATTCCGCTGCATTATTATTTACTTCGTGTCTGTGATCTGTGATTATTTATTTACTGTATATTTTGAGATTTTCCATATTTTATTTACGACGCGGTATTTTGAGCAATTCAAGTCCGACATGTGCGGATACGAATGGTTGAAAATATCGGGCTGTTACAGATACACCACAACGACTTCCCACACCTACACCAAAGCAGGAACCAACGTATAGGTGGTCCTCATATCACACGAGATTTACCCTCGATGGAAAGAAGATCAAAAGATCTCTGTTTGTTTCCCCTAACACATAGGAGAAAATTGATGAAATTCATCACTATCAGAAACAACAGTTAGATCTATAATGAGAACTATATTCTGAACAAAAAGTTGCAGCACGACGGCTAAGCTTTTTGGAGCAAGTAACGATGAAGTTTTGTACGTCAAGGAAGAAAGATGTCCATGAACCACTTCCAAAACCTTGTAGTTCTTTGGATCCCTCGTCTTCGTATCGTACTCCTTCATCCCCTTCACCAAGATGATTTTCTGGCTCCTTGAGAACTCATGAACGTGGAAACATATGGTCTCCACTTAAACCATGGAAGGATAACAAGTAAGGAGATCATAAAACTCCATCGCCTTCTAAATAAATTATACTTGTTATTGTATGTATCTATGTTTATTTGTTATGTTATTTCACACAAATAATAATAGTTTTTATTCATACAATAGAGAATCGAAAAATAAGCAAAACCATCAAATTTTATGCTATTTTTTTAGAAAAACTGCCTATTTTAGACGTCTGGATATAGACCTCAGACGTCTGACACTCTAATATACGTCTAATTTTCAAGCACTGTGCATATGTCAGATGTATGATATACCCCCAGACATCTGAAAAATTGCTCTGTTTCCTCTAAAATAAAAATCAGAAAAATTTCAAACGTTTGAAATTAGATTCGGACATCTGAATTAGTTCTCTGCCACAAAGTTTTACAAAATTGACATGTTTCAGACGTCTGATTTTTAACCCAGACGTCCTGTAAAACTCTCTGCCTATCAAATTTTGCTGATTCGATCAAACCAGACATCTAACCCAAAAACCAAACATCTGAATTTATCTGTCGTACTCAATTTAAGGCAAACCAAACATTTGATTTAGATTCCAGACGTCTGAAATTCAATCGACTCTTTAAATTAGCCCAGATAACGTCATTTTTTTCTTTCATTTCAAAATTTTCAAACCTCCGATTTTCCTACTGACGATTTTTTTCTCTCAACAACTTCCTCTTTACGCAACCTCAAATTACAATGCCTCCTAAAACTAAAAATCCCAAAATATCCAAAAGAAATCAAGACCAACCAACATCATCTTCAAATCCTCAAGTTTGCTCGGATGATCAAATTGAAAGATGGATGAATAGAGCACCACATTCAATCAAGAGGTATGAAGATATACAAAGAAATAGCTTCACACAGGTCCATTCTATAATCTATTTAAATTTCCAATGTACGATTTGGATGAAATGTGTGAGAATGCCGTAGTAGAAACCTTGATCGCATTCACTCCTAAGGACATCCAAATCGATCAATTGGCGATATTTCTTTTCTACACAAATTTGGATAGCACATCAGTGTGGAACACTGAAGATGAAGAGAACTGGCTCTGGTCTAGCTTGTATGGTAACACGATTAGACTAACTCCTGGCATAATAGGTAAAATCCTAGTATGCTCTGACACGGGTGAAGATTTATACAACATTCCCGATGTGCACTTTAAGCCAATAAATAGTATAACACATCAAATTTGGGAAGACGAAATGCCAAAGTTTGCATCGAAATATTTACGTCCAAAAGCTCGACTCCTTACTCGAATGATAATCAATACCATCATTCCACGTATGGAAAGCCACGAGCAAATAACCGAGTTAGATCACAAAGCCCTATATGCTCTATTTAGTGGAACAAGGGTGAATTGGGCCAAATTCATCTTTGACGAGCTCAAACATTTTTGGACTCGTCACGGCCATCAATTATTTACCAAACATATATTATGAGACTTCTTCGTGCACATAACTTACCGTTTTACCTATCGACCTTCGAAGAGATCTCACCAAAATATGCTTCCACCAAATTTTTCTCATTAATGCACCTACCTGAGATTCCCTCAGAATTTATATCCTTCGAAGATTGGATGCAAAATCGTCAATATAGACGAGTTGAGCCTCCACCTCAACTACACATTGAACGACCTCAAGAGGAGGAACAACATCAAGAAGCAACTCCACCTCCTCCTGCACCATTTGATTATCCAGGACAGGATGAGATTAAGGAGACTCGAACAGATACAAATCCAAATGAAAGTGTTCGAGATCTCACCGTTAGAAATCAACATATATTATCTCAAAGTCAAAAACTTTTGTCTAAGCGGATTGACAACTTCGAAACATCATTAGCTACATGCCTAGCCACGGTTGAAGAATCTCTTTCGGCTGTCTTGTCGACTCTCAAATAAGTACTACAATGGATTTGTGGTCCAACACCACCTTCTGAAGATTGGCCAACCCCGGTACCTTCTCCTCCCGCAAAACATTTCCAAACTTTCTGAGGAAGAACCTCTCAAGCAACATTTGACATCTCCTACAAAGGCTAGCACTTCTGAAAAAGAAGAAACAAAGGAAGATGATAAAAATAAAGCTTTTCCAAAGGAATCATAGATTTTAGGAATCATAGATTTTAGGATTTTGGGATTTCAACTTTTGTAAAATTTACGAAATCTATGTATGCAATCACTTTCCAATTATTAATGAAATTTTACTTTTGTATTTGACGATTGGTTAAATTATTTATAATTCTTTTTGATAATGCCAAAGGGGGAGAATACAAGTATAATTATAAAACATTAAGAATAAATACATATTCAGGGGGAGATTTATAATTTATATATAGGTATATTGAATAGTTGTCATCATCAAAAGGGGAGATTGTTAGGAAATCAATTCTATGGTTTCGATAACGACAACTATACAATGGAAATCGAATATGCATATATATATTTCTATTCACAGGTAATTGCTAAAGTAACATCACTAAAGAGACATGAACAAGACTAAAAGAACGTATCAAGAGGCTATAAGTTGATAGAATTAGAAGAGCAATGACACAGGCACAAGAAAAGCAACATGCACAAATCAGACGTCTGGGTGCACTAGCCAGACGTCTGAATGAATCCTCTGGTTCACAAACCAAATAGAATCAAACATCTAGTAATGTACTCAGACGTCTGGAAAGCTACTGTATACGAAAAATATATAGAGCCAGACGTCTGAGACATATTCCAGACGTCTGAAATTGAACTCGGGTGTTGACATTCAAATTTATAACTGCCACAATTGAAAAGACACTTTCGCTCCTTTTTGCTACAACTCTTCATCAGCATCAGAAGCGGCCATAGAACACTTGATAATGGATGCAACTACTCAAGGAATCTCTCTGCCGCTATAAATAGCATCAAGAATCTAAGAGAGGATCTCACCTTACTTACTTATTTTCTTTACTCTTTTACTCTGATATATTCTTGATCTCTAGCAATCATATATTTGTATTCCACCTTTCCATATATAAATAATTCTTCAATCAATATCCTCTAAATATATATATTGGAAGCATTTGTACTTAATAGTCAATATTCATGTTATAGAACACACACTTGACAAGAACAAGCTTTTGTAACCAAGCCTATTCCTCCGGGCGAAGTGAGGGTGTTTAATAGTCGAATTCCGAAGAGGAGCTTAGGGACTAGACGTAGGACGGGAGGTCTGAACTAGTATAAAATCCTGGTGTGTTTAGTTTATATTTTACTAGATTAATTTTATATTAGATACATCATATAGTTACTTACCTATACTTTCATATATATACTACATGATCCATCATATAGACTTTCACTTTCCTCAGGCGGAATAAATTTCCAAATATTTATTTCCACTGAAAATTTGCCAAGTCCGAATACTTTAAAATAATTTAAATCACCTATCCAAAAGTATATATATATATTTGGAAACACTTGAAATAAAAACTATTTTTAAGCACTTTATCTAAAATATTAGTTATGAAAATATTATACTAATATCTCATATAAACTTCAAGCCCAAACTAATTTTAAAAATAAAATTATTAGATAGAGTATAATTATTTAAATTACCATTTTCTAAATCAAATATCAATTTAATCTTTAAAATAATCACTTCTATAATTTGCTTAATAAATATTTACTTTAAATATTTAAAACAATTTATGAAAATAACTTCTCCAAAAGCATTTTTTTTTACAAACCAACTGTAGAACTTTAAATTTATAATTTAAAAGCTACTTTGAAAACATACTCGGCATTCCACGGAAAATATACTTTCCATTTCAAAATAATCCATTTAAATCAATTAATAAATCCTTCTTGATTTATCTCAAATTTACATTCCAAATTCGTAAATTTCTTTCCATACTTTTAAAAATAAACCAATATTTATTTTTAAAACAAATTTCCCTTTCCTTTATAAATCCCCATTGTGAATTTAAATTTTCAAATATCCATTGATTTACGATTTTCAATTATCCACTTTCAAAACACCAAATCAATTTTCATATCCATTTCCCAAAGATTTATTTTCAAATGCCAAATCAATTTTCAAATTGATTTCCAAATTTATTTCAAACACAAAATCAAATTCCAAATTGATTTCCAAAAATTTTACTATCTTTTAAAATAAATTCCTTTATTTCTTCTAAACTATTAAAAATTCAAATTTTAAATAAATTCTTCAACTTTAAACAATATTACTCAAAATCCATTTATTAAAATCTTTCCCTAACATTTTGGAATTGATTCGATAGGATTACAAAAATCAACTTTTATACTTTTAAATTCCTTCTTTTAAATTTGTCCAATTCTCTAAAATGAATTTACTTAAAAGTTTCTACTTTAATTTCCAAAAATCCAATTTTATATTTCTGGTATCCTACGATACCAAAAATATATTCGGCTAAACTATAGCCTTCAATAAATTTCAGCCACCAATATAATCATTCACGCCAATATAATCATTCATAGATTATCACATAACAACATATACAAATAAATCCAACAGTGTGAGGAATCCAGTTGGATCCCTCCAACCTGTTTCCCTGCATCCACAGATGTTAGCACAACAATTTAAATACTGATTCCACTTCGAGGTGGAATATCGCGGTATATGGGATTATATCATATCATCCGCTATTATATGGCGCATAGGGTCTCATCTGCTATATAATGCGGGAAATCAATCACTCCAATATATATATATATATATATATATATATAGAACTATATATACTATCACAACCAAACAATATATCAATAATTGAAATTCTATTTATTTCAATTGAGTGAGAAGATCTCACCTTTGACCTTTGACTATGCATGCAACACATTTCCAAACCGTCCTGCTTCATTACACATTTCGACCTAGTATAAACAATTATATGATTTTATTAATATTCGAACAAATCGAATAATCAATTATCGTTTAATAGTTTAGTTAACTAATAGTTTTATCTAAACCAAATTCTCCTTTAATAAATTTATTTAAAAATTAAATTTTAAACTAAATTTCCTTTAATAAATCATTTTATCTAATGAATTAAATTTCTAACAAATTTTCTTTTACAAAATATTTTTAGTGATTAAAATAAATTTTAAATAAGCTAATAAACAAAATAAATCACCTTAAAAATTTATTTTATAATTGAAAGGTGCATGTTTATATTTTTTCCTATTTCTTTTTCACTTGAAACTATATATTTAATTTTTATAAAATAAGCTAATAGATTTCATAAAAATCTAATTTATCTATATAGCCTTCAAACATTTTTAATATCCCTATATATATTTTCCAAAGTCTTATCTAAAATTATATATATATATATATATATATATGTTTACTTTCCTTTATATATACATAAAAAGAACAGAGATACCTTTTTATTTTTGTCTTTCGAAATCAACATTTTCATCTTTAAAAATCTATATATATATGTATATATATATTTGGGAAACTACATTCATATGCCTAATTATTATATTTCTTTACCTAACATATATATTCACACACACATATATATATACATTAATTTTAATAAAAATAAAAATGAATAAATTATCTTGTACTTACAGACAAATTTCGAATCCAAGCTCGGCAAAACTATACCTCGCCAACCATGCTTCATCGCGACTCCATCGTCGTCACGGTCGTCACCTCCAGATGCTCGCGAGAATGCCTACAACCACAACCCCAAATTGCCTTGTTTTCGCCCTTCTAGATCCAACATGCTGCTCGAACTTGAGCTCCTCCCTTTGCCATCTTCCTGCATGCGCAACAAGGCCGCGATTTTCGTCCCGACACGCCATCGAGCCCACGAACTCGACTCGGCTGAGCACCTCATGCGAAAGATCCTAAAATCCATGCTATTGACATGACCCAAATGCAAAGTATCGCCCGCGATTTCAAATTAGTCGAACTACCGAAGAAACAAATGGGTTGAATAAGAATCTCAAGTTGGAGCTTTCGGCCATAATCCTAATTTGAGGACAAAAAAGAATTTGTTTCAATTTCGGTTGATTCATGCATCAAAACTAGAAGGAAATAATTTTGGTTTTCGAAAAAAACAAAGGGCTTGACTTTTTATTATTTTTGGAACGAAAGAAGAATTTGATTTCTCCTTGCTCTGGCCACTGTTTGCTTTTGGTTTTTCTTTTCGAACGAAAATAATTTCGTTTGGTTGTTTTAACGAGATAGGCATCATTCTTTTTTTAAAAGACACGTGTTTTAAAAAATTTTCTAAGTGTTTGAAAAGAAATGCCAGGTGTTAGAGGAAAGAAAAACGTGCAAAATTTGTCTTGTAAACAATTATTATATTTTAAATTTAAATTCAAATCGTCTCAATAATGCAGCTTAAATTTTCGAACTCCCATCGAGGCGTGCCATTAGGCAATTGTAATGTAAAACCCCATATTGAATGCAATGGAAAAGGTTTCGGGTCCAAATTCGATCGTATTAAGAAGATAGCTTTTTTGAACCCAGTTATTAAATTAAATTTTGATATAATTTTCAGTGCGTTTTAATGTCGTATGATCACATGACAACTCCAAATGCTACGAAAATTGAAACCCGATAATAATAAATATTACGGATCCAATGGAACTGGTTTCGTCGAATTACGAGACTGTGCCTCAGAAGGCTATTTTCAAATATCGATTTAAACTATATATATTCAAAACTGAACAAAAAAAGTTAAATTCAATTTCAAAAGTTCTATCACTTTCAGTATTATCAATATGAATTTTTTAAGCCTTTAAAAATATTTTTAATCAACTTAAAAATCAAGATTCAATATTTTACCCAAATTTTCAATTATTGAATTCAATAATTTAATTGCCAAATAAACATATATTTTTGAAATTCAAGTTAAACTAACTTTCAAATATTTAAAATCAATTTAAATATTTCAATTTCAAATGTTCAAAATTTCCGGGTCGTTACACGAACTCCAAAGGGAGCGTGTCGCCCGATGTTCAAAATGTTTTACCCCCATTCCGAAAACAATGGAACTTGTTTCGAGGCCTACTTCGATCGTATTCAGAAGATAGCGGTGATAACCTGAATTTTTGGACATTTGTTAATCCGTAATTAACATGATTAAACTATTAATAATACTGATTTATAAGTTGAACAAATAAATTCTGATAATTAAAAATATCTGGATATAAATATTTATTTGATAATCTTGTTTTTTAATTATGTAAATGTGCCAAAAAATTTCTTTTCAAACAAATAATATGTGTGCTTTCAAATTATTATTGTTTATATATATAAGTGGATTGTAAATAGAACTTGGATTTGAAATTTAAAGTAAATATCTAAAAAATAATTTAGATGTGAAACTCTACATTTTAAATACTAGTATATATATATATATAAGTTATTGATTTAATATGGTTTGAAGTTAAAATTTAAATAAGAATAAATAGAAAGGTTTTAATATATTTATTTTGAATTATACATGAATAAATATAATTAGTAAATATATAAACATAAAAAGGGTTTTATCGTATTAATCATGGTAAGTAAGAAGTAAATATGAAAATGTAAAACCTAAAACATAAATAGAAATAAAATGAAAATGTATAAATAAAATAAACATAATATAAAAACATAAAGAAAATAATAAAATGCATGCATTTGACATTTGTAAGCCTTGTATATCATGCATTAAACATTTGTAGCCAAGATAACATACAAAATAACACGTGGCTTAGTTTTCTTTTTGATTGAAATATAAATAAATGTTTAAATAAAAAAAGGGGCTGGTTCAGTTCAAAGCATTTTCCATTTCTCTTTTTTAAACTCTTCTTGCATCTTTCAACTAAAAACTAAAACAAAAGAAAAATCAATTCCTGTTCAAGTTTCAACCTGATCAAGACTAAAGTAAAATTCAAAATTCAACTATAAGATCAGATTCAAAATCAAGCATCAGGTTCCTGATTAAAAGATATAATATTGTTCTCTGTTTTCTTCAAACTGGTGAGTAAACTATTTTTGAAAATTTAATCAGTGTTATATCTTGAAATATGCTTGGAGTAAAGTTGTAAAATGATTGCATGCATAAATTTATATATTGCATGTATAAAAATGTGAAGAATATTTTGTGCATGTCAGTGTAAAGAGGTGTACCTGTCTCTGTTGATTTCAACAGGCTAATCACGATTTAAAAATCATTCTCTAATCTTTTTCTGGCTATGATCATTAAAAAGAAAATGAATGTATGAATGTTATATTATTTTTAGAAATAGTTTCAGATGAATATACTTAGTTGGTATTTTGGAAATAGTATATTACAGTGAATATCATTTAAAGTCAGAAAAGTCAAGTATCTGGATTCCATGTCTAAATTGTATAAACTAATTCATATCGAAGAAAGATGAATTTTGATATAGAATCAAGACTTTTAAGCTTGGGTTTGGAGAGAATTTTTGAGTTGATCGGTTTTGGGTTATTCGTCAAATTCTGAAGATCGACGAGAAATGGTTGGTCATGTTCTGGGCCAAAGGTAATTTGAAGGTTGGGGATCAGAAAAAAAATGATGGTTGGTTTTTAGATTGTCGGAGTAGTGGGTCGGCGACGGTTTAGGTTTTTGCATGCTGTTCTGGTCGACGTTGTTCCTCGAGCTCGTGCGACATCAAGGGTGCACCGGAGGCGATCAGACAAGGAGGAAACAAAGCGTTGACAAGAGACGCAGCTTTGGGCAAAGCGGCGTGGATTCTGATAAACGGGATCGATTGGGCGAGGTGTTTTCATCGAGGGTTTGGGTTCCAGGTTGTGTTTATGTAGCTCGTTTTTGATTTTCGGCTTAATTAATGGTGATGGGTGGTCAGAACGTTCGAGGAATGCTGCAGCGACTTGTTGATGGTTTCAGGGTTGATCGGAGATGATCAGGTCGACGTGCATGGTGCACGTGTGCACGTTGTATCTGGAAGTTGTAGAGAAGTTTGGGAAAGAAGGGTGTTCTCATGTTTGTCTCAAGGGAAGTGAGTTTGCGAGTAGCTCGGAATTGGCACGGGTTTTTTGTTGTTGTTTGGCTCGGGTCTTGCTCGAGAGATTTGTGCTTGGGTTGTTTTTATGTAGTTTTTCCGGGTTTTAAGATCTTAAAGTAAAACATATGAAAGTAAATTTGGATACCAAGTTTTAAAGGTGTATTTAACATGAATAAGTTTTCAAAAAGAAATGTAAACTAAGTTTCCAAAGTAAATTATTTAACAAAGTTTTAAAACAAGTTCCAAGGTTTAATTTTAAAAGTTAAATGTATTAAAAATTGTTTTGTTTTTAGTTAATTATATATTAGGTTAATTATTTAATGTGATTAATTTAAGAATAATTAGAGAATATAATTACTTAAAGGATAAGTACTAAATGAAGGTAATTAAAGGATAGTTAATGAATGTAACTAATGTAATGATCATTAACTAGTGATTAAGGGATAATTAATTAATGTAATTATTAATTAATTAGTTTTATTAATTAAGGATAATCACTTTATAAAATTGATTAAGTATAATTAGTTAATGTAACTAATTAAGTATAATTACTTAATTTAATTAATAAAGTATAATTACTTAGTATAAGTAATTAATGGATAATTACTGAATGCAATTAATGTGTAACGACCCAGTATTTTCAACCATTCGCATCCGCACATGTCGGACTTGAATTATTCAAAATATCGTGTTGTAAATAAAATTTGGCAAATCTCATAATATACAGTAAATAAATAATCACAGGTCACAGAAATCAGAATACTCGCAGCGGAATTAAAATAACTTAGCGGTTCATGAAGTCATTATTACATAGTCTCAAATAAGTACAAAATTACATAGTTTTAAACCAATACAGTTTGAAACAACCACAGAAAATCCCAAATTCAATTGTCTCAATTACATAGGCCAAGATAAAAGACTGAATCGAAAATAAACAGCAGCTTGATAAGGATGATCTTCAGAAGTCTTAACTCCAGGAAATGAAGTCCGAACTAATACTCAGGCTGACCCGAGCGTAAAATAAACATAAACACTCGAGTCTGGACATACATACTTATACGGTGTAAGCTAATTCAAGTGAACTGTAATATAAAGACAAGTAACTTAAAGGATGCTTGGGACCGCCCATCCTCTAAGGATCCGTTAAACTATTTGCTATGTAGTAATATTTCGCGATTATAATAATGTCTATAATTAAAATAAACTTACTTTTAAATAGCGTTAAGGGGTTACCCATATAGCCCTTGACACATAATAGTCCCAGTAGTCCATCCAGTATCAGCCATCCCTAGATCGGGAGACTACCCTAAATACTCCATGGGCTACGGGAGAAAACCAAACTCGTACAAGGCTCGCTATTGTAGGTGACACGGCACAACTAGGCGATGCTTGGGTAGATATACCAATTACGCTTATGGACCGGTGATAGCGCATAGCTGCTACTACCGCCCACCTCGAACAACACTCCCAAATCAAATGTGTGTACCAAACAATCACAAAGTAATAGTATGGCATATGAAGAAGTGCGTCCGATAAAAGGTTCTACCTTCTTAGTCTGTCAATCGCTCCTGCTTTAGTCACCTTATGCCAACTCACGGGAGTCAGGTCCATGTACATACCTCAAAAGAACGTCGTCACCATCCTACTTTATTCTGGAATCTCCACCGCACACACGGTTGTTAAATTGGTTTTCGGTATCGACAGAGAGTATGCCCATATCTGATCCCGGTATCTTTAACAACCATCGTTATTATTACCCGTGGTTATAATTTCCAAAATAGTTAATATTAAATCAAAATACTACCTTTTCACTTTTAAAATGAAGTTATTATATTTACATCAAATGTCCAAAATCTCAATTTCAGCCACGGCAACACTTAACAAGTGTTACTGCAACCTTTTTATTTATTCGGGTTTAGATTTAAATTTCGCGACCACAGCACTTACCAAGTACTGCAGTACCCCTTAATTAATTTTAGCCTTTAGTTTATTTGCATCAACTACGGCACTTACGAAGTGCGGTAATATCCTTTACAACAGATTTTAAGTTAATTAACCTCAGACATCAATATAAATTCATCAATAATTAAACTTTAATTTTAAACTAATTTAACTTTTAAAAATCATAATTTCTATTTGAAATAGTCATCCAAATTTACCCAAAAGTTTATGATTTTTATAAAGTAAATTCCACTGATAAATATCAACCTCTGAAGGCTTCACTTGTTAAAATTAAATACCCAATTTTCTATATTCAAAATTTACTTAACCATTTAGTCTAATTACCATTTCAAATATAACTAAATTTGTTCTTTATTTCTTAACTTACCCTTTTATTCTTAAACCAAACTTCCATTTCTAAATTAAGATGTATTTCAAGTTTTATGTTTTAGTATTTACATATTTAACTACTAAATTCATAGAAAATTCAATAACACCTTATTAATTCATTTAAATTCCAATTTATATCAAAATTTATTATATTAACATATTTAACATGAATTCCATCAAAGTTTCCAAAATAAATTTTATACTTCAAATTCCAACTTAACCATTTATTTATTTATATATTTAACTTGTATAAACTACTAACAATCATTTTTAACCCAATTTAAATCAAATATTAAAATATATACATTTAAAATACTTAATATTTCCAAAAATATATATATAAAATAACCACGGGTCTGCATAATATTTTATAACCTAGGTTAAGTGATACGGATAATATATCATTTCAATCCGTAGTTTACAAAAAAAAACCGAGTTCTATCATTTCAAACCCACAATCCCAAGTTAAATAAATAAACAATAAATAGTTAAATAAATAAGTATTGTTCAGGCCTATCATTTCAGCCCATAACGATTTCTACTCTACAGGGAACTTGTAGTGTGATAAACAGAAAATAAATAAATATTATAACAGCATATACAATAACGGATGATGTGAAAACTTTTATAACAGGGTTTTAACATCTTAAAATTTATATCACAGACAAGTAAAATATACTGTAATAATTCTACAATTTCACTTGTATTAATTTATGATTCTATAAGTATGTTTGTCAAGTGTGAATACTCACCTTTACGCCGCTGAAGATTCTATTCAAAACAACGATATCCACACCGAAAAAGCGTACAGAAGGCACGATCAAATTTTAGCAGAGGCAACAATCAGATTCAAATTCTTGAAACACAAACGAATAAACTAATTATGCGAATTTTAAATACAATCATCAAATTAATATAAAGCAAACTGGAACTAAGATTTGAAAAAGAATGACATGAACACAAGTGACTCAGCCCTTCACCACTTGGAGAAGGCAAAATAGTGGAAACAAGAAAACAAAGCAAGAAACAAAAGAAATAAAAGAAAGCAAGAAAATATTTGGCAGCCATTACCTGATGAGCAAACTTCCACATGCGACGAAATAGAAGACAATTGAGGTGGTGATGGAATTATGTGAACGTGTTTAGTATTTAAAAGAAATTTGCGTTGATTGAGTGGAGAAAACGGCATGCAATAATTGATTTTGGAGGGCTATGCGAATTCAAGGATTTCATACCAATTTAAAACAATTGAAGAAAAAGGGAAGTGTATAACATTTACACGTGAATTCAGGGCAAGTAATAAATTTTTAAACGGTCAGGTAGAAATCAAAAAAATTTATTCCTATTAAAGCAAATGAAGGAAAGGAAAGTAGAAAAAAAATTCACGTAAAAGGCAAGAAGGGATTTTGAAACGGTCAGGAAATTTTAGTGTGTGATGTTTGAGTTTATAAGAGGTAATTGCATTTGATAAGTTAATTAAAGAAATGCAAGAAATAAAGATATTTGAACTTTAAGGAAATAAAGGATTTTGCTTCTATCAAACAGAAGAGGCAAAAGGAAATTCTAGAAAAGTTTATACGTAAATTAAGAAAGGTTTTAACTCTTCTTCTAACAAATACACGGCTGATTTGTTTTGTTTAATTGCTGAGGTAAGAGATAAAAGAGTGCGTATATTTAGGTGAAAGATAATGGCAAGAAGTAATTGCTTTTGTAACGGCTAAGAGAAATCAAATATTATATACCAATTAAAACAATTGAAGCAAAAGGAACATGTAGAAGGTTACACGTGAAATTTCAAGCAATCTTTAAATGGATTTTGAACGGCTAGAGAGAAATAAATGCATTCATTCCTATTAAGTATAAGGAGGCAACGGAAAGTGGATAGGAGATAAATCAAGACACGCGAATTTTGTCGCAAGATTTTAAATTTCTTTCCTTTAGAAAAGGCACGGTTGATAAATGATTTTTATTAGCTGAGGTAAGAAATTTAGGAGTGTGTGCTATAGACGCAATAAATAACGAAACGTACGTCCAAATTATACCCAAATTTAAAACAAAAGTAACGTATTTTATTTATACGTTTCTTATTCATTTAGTAAATATATTTAGTAAAATATACGCTAACGGATATTTCATCAAATAGCGTACCATTTACATGCCAAATAAATTAAACAAAATGGATATGAACATACCAAATTGAAACGTGTAATTAAATAGCTTATTTACACTATTTATTACTAAATTTAAAATTTGATTTGTTTACATTCATTTGATTTATTTATCATTTAACAAAGAAACAGATGTATATACGTATAAAGAATGTAAAATTTTATTTCTTTTTACACAATATTTATTACTTAATTTAAAATTTATATAACCAATTTTAAAAGAAACAAAAGTGGAACAAAATGTTGCACAAATATACATAGTTTAAATAAAAGTTTGGAAGAAGAAAAAAGTAGAAAAAAAGGAGGAGGCCATTACCATATTCCTAGCCTTGAGAAATAAAAATGAGAGGAGTTGTTTATGCGTGAGAAATAAAGTGAGAAAAATCATGGCAATCAAGTGGAAGAAACGGTCAAGCAATCAATGTTTAAAACGGCAAGAGAAAATGAGGGGATTTGATTCCTATTTAATAAAAAGAATAAGTGGAAAATGAGAACTCTTCCTATCTTCACGTGAATTGATAGGCTACATGTAAGGAACGGCTATGGATTTTGAGGAATAAGTTAAGGTAGGAAATAAATAAATGATTTCAAGAAAAAATGGAAAAGAATTAAAGAAATAGTTTACTAAATTGAAACAAGGCTTAAAGATTTACACACAATACCACTAGCTTTGGAAAAATTTCTACCACACTTTAAAACAAATAAAAATCAGTGAATAAAATAAAAAAAACTGAAATAAAGTGAAAAAGAAAATAAATAATTATATTTTAGGAAAATAGAAAGATAAATAAAGAAAATAGCTTAATTTATTGAAACTAGCTTAAGAAAATTGCAAACACAATCCACTTAACTTTGGAAAATTACAACTCTTCTTAAAATTGGTTTAAAATAAATCTTTGAGAAACAAAATAAAGTGAGAATGATAATAAAATAAGTTCTTAAGAAAAATATAAAAATAAATAAAGAATTTCTTAAACTAATTGAAGTTGGAAATTAGAAATTGTAAACAAAATAGGACTGACACTGGAAAATGTCAATTACACTTTTAAAATGTTTTAAAACCAAAATATATACAAAACAAGTTATTTTACCCTTGAAAACATAAATTAGAACATTACATGACCAAATAAAATATTATTTATATAATTTAAAGTAAACAATTTTGTTAAATACAGCAAATTACACACAATAGTTAAAAAGGCATGACTTTCACATTATAAATCAGATTTCAACGAAGCGAAAAGCAGTATTCTTAAAATTTTATTTACTTTCAAAATAAAAGATAAAATTCAAATTTTCAAACTTTTAAATTATTAAATTTAAAAGTCGAAGTTTGACCATATTGACAAAATTCACATTTCCGAAAAATATTCTATTAATTAATGTGTGGAATTCTAATCCACACCAAAATTTATATTTTAAATTAAAAAATTATCCAAATTAAATAAATAAAACATTTATTAAAAATTTTGGGTTGATACATAGATGGTTTGGATGGCAAGCAAAGTGAGAGCAAATGCTAAGAAACCGAAAAGGCATAAGTTAAGGAGAAAGAAACGTATAAATGTTTTATTCTTAAATGCAAATGAAAATGAGAAGTTTTGAAATAAGAAATAAATCTCCTTGTACATGATTTGCAATTGAGAAATACACGGTTAGGAAAAGAGTTTGTGTGGCTAAAGCAAGAAATAAAGAGGCCATGTAGAAAATGGCAAGAAATCAAGCAATGACCTGATGGATTTAATTAATTTCTTTCCTTTGTACTAACAGTTGTTCTTAATTATATTGAATTTGTTAAATGTGTACATTTATTATGATTGAATCCTCAAATAAATTCACTCAGATAAGTTTCATTCTTTTATATTACCTTATGAATAAAATATGCATTTCCACTTTAACATTCTTCCTTATTTTATTACAAAGTTTATTTTTCTTCATATTAAATTACCAAAATTTTATCAATTTAACCATTTTAAATTATTAAAAATTTATGGGTCGTTACACTCTCCCCCACTCAAAACATTTCGTCCTCGAAAAGGAAGAAGGTAGGGGAACAGAAACAACCTGAAAGAAAACTAAATTGAAACTCAAAATAGAATCATTAATCTAAACCATACAAATTCAATTTTAAATTAGTAATTGATTTCATCAATTTAATTTTACTTAAGTTAAATGTAACTATTTCAAATTTCATTACTTAATCTTCCAATTATCTTAAAATAAAAATTTCTAAAATCATAAGTTTGAAAATCATTTGTTATACTCATAAATATGTTCAATAAATTAATTTCTTCTTTATTCCTAATTATAGTTAAATTTATTTCTCTCAATATTTTTTTATCATCTATGTTAAATAAGTTTACACTTATTACAACTGCTTAAATTTATTCTTAGTTCCTTTAACATCATTTTATATTGTAAATTATTCCATTACCCTTTTATTCTACTTACCTCTGTTAATCTTTTTTATAACTAGAATTTAAGTGTATAACATTTATTATAACCACTCAAATTTTATTTATAAAATCTTTTTATATTCTATATTATCCAATTGCATTGTTAACTTCTGAGGTAAGTTATATTGAAATGCAATTGAGTATTATACAAATAAAACTTTCAAATTCAATATCTCAAGTTTGAATCATTTATTTGAAAATTTGATTTTTCTTTTTATAATTGAAATTATTCCTCAAGATAAAATTTAAGAATTAAATTTCTGATTCCCTTCAAACCATTTAGAGGTAAATAAATATATGTACATAATATGTCAAATCAAATTTAAATCATATATCTATATATTATAAATCAAGTCATACTTTAGAGATTAAAATTTGATGGACTCAAATCAAAGAGAATTTTTATTTAAAGATAAGTTGGAACCAGAAGATCCGATGATTAAATAACAGAATAAGGAACTGGATAAGTTTATGTAAATCGCAGGCAACCTTAACCGGGTCAACCGTGACTTAAAGAATAAGATCGATGTGGATTTTCTAGGGAAAATCTACATTCGATCTGAAGAGATAGAGTTTGGAATAACCAAAGATACTTGCATCTAAACAGAGGATAAATATAAATCTCTGATGAATCAATGCTAATTGTAAAGGAGTTTCACCCTTTTATTAGAATATTGGCGAGATCGCCAATTCACTATATAGATCGTCCGAAGTGGAGTTATGGGATACTCCAGAATCGAAAGAAGATGAATGGTGAGGGACACAAACGAACTTTGGAACCGTAGGGAACATTCTAAAATTCAAAGGAAATCGAATCAAAAGGAAGAGATTCAAGCTCGAATGAAAGTGATTCTATAAATCAAATTTACCATACATGCTAAGTTTTACCTAGGGCCAAAGCTCTGATACCAAATGTAACGACCCGTTATTTTCAACCATTCGCATCCGCACATGTCGGACTTGAATTGTTCAAAATACCGCGTTGTAAATAAAATTTGGCCAATCTCCGAATACAGTAAATAAATAATCACAGGTCACAGAAATCAAAATACTCGCAGCGGAATTAAAATAACTTAGTGGTTCATGAAGCCACTATCACATGGTCTCAAATAAGTACAAAATTACATAGTTTTAAATCAATACAGTTTGAAACAACCACGGAAAATCCCAAATTCAATTGTCTCAATTACATAGGCCAAGATAAAAGACTGAATAAAAAATAGACAGCAGCTTGATAAGGATGATCTTCAGAAGTCCTAGCTTCGGGAAATGAAGTCCGAACTGATACTCAGGCTGACCCGAGCGTAAAATAAACATTAACACTCGAGTAAGGACATACATACTTATACAGTGTAAGCTAATTCAAGTGAACTGTAATATAAATACAAGTAACTTAAAGGATGCTTGGGACCGCCCATCCTCTAAGGATCCGTTAAACTATTTACTATGTAGTCATATTTCGCTATTATAATAATGTCTATAATTAAAATAAACTTACTTTTAAATAGCGTTAAGGGGTTACCATTATAGCCCTTAACACGTAATAGTCCCAGTAGTCCATCCTGTATCAGCGCATCTCCAGATCGAGAGACTACCCTAAATACTACACGGGCTACGGGAGAAAACCAAACTCGTACAAGGCTCGCTATGGTAGGTGACACGGCACAACTAGGCAATGCCAGGGTAGATATACCAATTACGCTTCCGGACCGGTGGAAGCGCGAAGCTGCTACTACCGCCCACCTCGAACAACACTCCCAAATCAAAGGTGCGCACCAAACAATCACAAAGTAATAGTATGGCATACGAAGAAGTGCGTCCGATAAAAGGTGCTACTTTCTTAGTCCGTCAATCACTCCTGTTTTAGCCACCTTATGCCAACTCACGGGAGTCGGGTCCACGTACATACCTCAAAAGAACGTCGCCACCATCTACTTCATTCTGGAATCTCTACCACGCACACGGTTATTAAAGTGGTTTTCGGTATCGACAGAGAGTATGCCCATATCCGATCCCGGTCTCTTTACCAACCAACGTTCTTATTACCCGTGGTTATAATTTCCAAAATAGTTAATATTAAATCAAAATACTACCTTTTGACTTTCAAAATAAAGTCATTATATTTACAAATCAGATGTCCAAAATCTCAATTTCAGCCACGGCAACACTTAATAAGTGTTACTGTAACCTTTTTATTTATTCGGGGTTAGATTTAAATTTCGCGACCACGGAACTTACCAAGTGCTGCAGCAGCCCTTAATTAATTTTAGCCTTAAGTTCATTTTATCAACTACGGCACTTACGAAGTGCATAATATCCCTTACAACAGATTTTAAGTTAATTAACCTCAGACTTCAATATAAATTCATCAATAATTAAACTTTAATTTTAAACTAATTTAACTTATAAAAATCATAATTTCTATTTGGATTAGTCATTTAAATTTACCCAAAAGTTTATGATTTTTATAAAGTAAATTCCACTAATAAATATCAACGTCTCAAGGCTTCACTTATCAAAATTAAATACCCAATTTTTTATATTTTCTATATTCAAATTTACTTAACTATTTAGTATAATTGCCATTTCAAAATATAACTAAATTTCCTCTTTATTTCTTAACTTACCTTTTTATTCTTAAACCAAACTTCCATTTCTAAATTAAGACATATTTCAAGTTTTATGTTTTAGTATTTACATATTTAACAATTAAATTCATAGAAAATTCAGTAACACCTTATTAATTCATTTAAATTCCAATTTATATCAAAATTTATTATATTTACATACTTAACTTGAATTCCATCAAAGTTTCCAAAATAAATTTTATACTTCAAATTCCAACTTAACCATTTATTTATTTATATATTTAACTTGTATAAACTACTAACAATCATTTTTAACCCAATTTAAATCAAAATATTAAAATATATACATTTAAAATACTTAATATTTCCAAAAAATATATATAAAATAACCACGGGTCTATATAATATTTTCTAACCTAGGTCAAGTGATACGGATAATATATCATTTCAATCCTAATTTACAAAAAAATCCGGGTTCTATAATTTCAAACCCGCAATCCCAAGTTAAATAAATAAATTATAAATAATTAAATAAATATCGTTCAGGCCTATCATTTCAGCCCATAATGATTTCTACTCTACAGGGAACTTGCAGTGTGATAAACAGTAAATAAATATTATAACAGCATATACAATAACGGATGATGTGAAAATTTTTATAACAGGGTTTTTGTGAAGGCCCGCAAATCCGTACGCCTTTGAGCTGGCAAATTTCCACAACAACTTAGCCAAAGAGGAACAAACCTACGAGTGTTTAGGGTTTAAAGAATGAAGAGGTAGAAGATGAACAGAAAACAATAACAGAATCTCACATTTCGCACCAGAACAATATATAATAGATAAATGAATAATCTTTTAAATTAAAGACTTATCATGTTAATACAATACAACATCAGAGTTTACAATGACATCATACATCACTGACAGTTATTATAACTTGACTATATAAAAACTGATTTTCACTAACCATACGCAACGGACACTACATAGTAAAGAGATACGTCTCACCATCCAGCTTTAAATCCTGATCTCCACAGCAACTCTTTTCTGTCTTTGCTTCCGAATAACTAAAACCTGACTCTAGGCTGCTCGTGTGGAAAATTATGGGCACCCAGAGTTTAGAAAGGGAACAATAAACTCCAGGTCAGTCATAGGACTGGTGTGAGATCTTAAAAACAATTATACTATTATCATAAGAAAATAAAGGAATTTAAAGAAATCCGCAATGCTTTTTGGAAAATGAAAATACCATAAGGCCTCCGGCCACACACACAACGCAAACGCAGAATTGGAGAAGATTTCTCCTTATGATAGTCAAACATGCTTGATATGAAAAATCCTTTAATATTATTATTATTAGTGCATAGTGTAGAAAACATTTCGAAAGTATAATATTAATCTTATCCAACATAGACATCCCGAACTATGCCTACTATAGCTACCATCTAAACAGTGGTGACCACCATAAGTAAATGACGGGTTATACAACTAAAACCGTACTGGGTTCGTATTAGGAATTGGATTTCCAACAAATGATTAGGCTAAGGAACTTCCTATTGGCGCATGGGTATGCCTCTGGATGGATGCCCTGAGAACCTAATTGGATCTCTGCCAACACAAGGCCGGGTTACCTCTGCAAAAATAGGTAACTACTGACACGAGTATGTCATCCCCCGGTTGTAAATAACCTTTATCCGAGGATCCTCAACAACAACAATCACAAAGTAATATATATTTACGATATTCACATAAGTTAAGTATCTGGGCTCCATACCATGATACCACTTCTATCCAGAAGGAAATGTACATACCCTAAGGGGCGCTACCCCCTATAACCTTGCCGCATCCTTCCTATTTTGACCATTCCGGGGTGTGAGGTCCGACGAAGTCCCGTCCACAAAGCTACGCTTTTCACAAAAGCCATGCTTCGATCAACAAATGATCAGCAGCACTTTGTATGCCACATTACCAAATTTGGGAATCTATCACTAGTAACCATCAACTACATAACCTCTGAGCTCTTACGTCTCAGAGAAGGGTGTTAAGCTAAGAGAATAAATTCTCCGCCACCAACATAAATGTATTTGATAGAAACCAGCTTTACATCTTAAAGTATAACGTCAGACACACATCCATACAAGTCCGTTCGGGGATCAAACGGAACCGAAGGCACTTCAAAAGAAGCCCTTGCAATCCGGATATTCACTAATCACGTTCGGAATCCCCATCACAAAGGGTGATAAAATCTCTATACCGGAGCAACCCAGTGTAGATACATTCGACAAGTATCCTTTCGCTTTCGAAAATACCCGGTCTTCAACACCATCTTCAAATGCAATCCAATTTCGTTGTATCGTTATTCGGAATGGGTTTTATGACATAAGGTCCTTTCCTGGCTAATCCGCATAACGAGCGCTTATTTTAAAATAAGTGTTCATTCAGATTCAAATAAATCACAACAATTTCACTTTGATCTTTTAAACAAAAGATCCATCACAATCACAAAGGTTCGATGTGGGTTTTGAATATCCATTTGGAATTCGACTCCCGGTCGCATCGAAATTCAAATGCCGATTAAAGGCCAATATTGATGGTCGGTTATTTAACTAACAATCATCATTCACACAGTTGCTGAATTTCAAATAATTTTCCTCCAATTATTATTTATTTTCAATATATCTTCGCAAGATAAAATTTCACACTTCAATTCTTTGAAAACAAATTTTAAATCAATTTTTGCTTACGCGGAAAACATTTCCAAACATTTATTCATTTCCACTGAAAATCTGCCAATTTCAAATATTTCAAATAATATAAAAGTACTTGCTTAAATATTAGTTATGAAAAATATTATACTAATATCTCATATATAAATTCAGGTCTAAAACTAATTTTAAAATAAAATTTGTAGATAGAGTATAAATATTTAAATAACTATTTTCTAAATCAAATATCAATTTAAATCTTTAAAATAATCCCTTATATAACTAATTTAAATAAAAAAATTTTACTTTAAACAATTTCCAAACAAATTTCTCCAACAGGATTATTTTTAAAACCAAATCTAAAACTTTTAAATTTTATTCAAAAGCTATTCTAAAAATATATTCGGCTTTCCAGGGAAGAATTCTTTTTCCATGGAAGAATTCTTTTTCCATTACAAAATGGACTATTCCAATAAATTAATAAATCTTCTTGACTTATTTTAATTTACATTCCAAATCTATGAATTCCTTTCCACATTTTAAAAATAAACCAATATTTATTTTTAAACAATTTCCCTTTTCTTTACAAATTCCCTTTGTGAATTTACATTTCCAAATATCAACTGATATATACAAATTTTAAATCGATTCCCAATTATCACCTTCAAACTAAATCAAATCCCAATCTAATTTCCAATTTATTTCAAATAAAAAATCAAATTCCAATTTAATTTTCCTAAATTAATTTTCAAATATCAAATCAATTTCAAATTGATTTTTCCAAGTTATTTTCCAAAACACCTAACCAAATTTCCCAAATCGATTCCTAAGATTTATTCTAACTCCAAATTAATTTCCAAATTTAATTTCTAAATTTATTTCCTTTTGAAATAAATTTCTTTATCTCTTTCAATTATTTAAAACACATATCTTAAACAAATCCTTCAACTATTAAACAACATTACTCGAAATTCCTTTATTAAATATTTTTCCATATTTTTGGAATTTATTCAATAAGTTTTCGAAGATAAAACTTTATCTATTTAAATTTCCTTCTTTTAAAATTCGCCTAATTCCTTTGAGTGAATTTATTATAAATTTTCTACCCAAATTTCATAATCAATTTTATTTATTTCTGGTACCCTACGATACCAAAAATACATACGGCTAAATTGCAGCCTTCAACGGTAGTCACCAATAATCATACACAGATTATAATTAATCATAACACAACATATGAAACAAATTAAATATTTGAGGAATCCAGTTGGATCCCTCCAACCTGTTTCCCTGCATCCACAGACGTTAGCACAACAATTAAATACCCATTCCGCTTCGAGGTGGGATATCACGGTATATGGGATTTACAAAATATTATCCACTATTATGCGGCGCAATAGGGTCTCATCCGCTATATAATACGGGAAATCAACAACTCATAATACATATATAATACCAATTCCACTTCGAGGTGGAATATCGCGGTATATGGGTTTAATATAATAACCTCCGCTATTATGTGGCGCATAGGGTCTAAACTAATATAACTAATAATAAGTTAATTATCCAAACACACAATCAATCAAATTTGAATTTAACTATTAAAATTAAATTAGAAAAACAATTGATTGAGTGAGAAGATCTCACCTTTGATTAAGCATGCACCCCAACCCAGACTGTTTTCTTCACAGTTCTTGACCTTCTATAAATAATTTATACAATTTATTAATATTTGAATTGGTACAACAATAAGTCATTATTTACTCATTAACTTTAACTAAAATTTTGGGTTTAAACAAATTTTCCTTTTGATAAATTATTATTTAAATACTTTTTTGATTAACTAATTATTTAATTTTAAACAAATTCCCTTTTAAAAAAATTTAGCATCAAAAAAAATAATTTAGATAAATTAGTTAAACATTTTTTTCCACCAAATCCACTATTATAAATTAGTAAATTTAAAAATAGATATTTGTAAAGTTAATTTTCTTTTATATTTTCATGCATGCATATACATATTTTATATAAAACTAAAAACTGAATATATATTGTTCACTGTATAATATTTCTTTCTGTATGCTGTAAAAAAAAAATCTTTACTTATGAACAAATCTAGTATTCTTAAATTAACAGAAATATTTATACCTTACTGCCAACTAGCAAATGCCAAGCCCAGATCGAGCCTCCCATCGATCGAAAGATGAACGTAGTACCAATACATCTTTGCCAAAACTAGGTCAACGCGGCGTTGAATGTTGCCGCACCATCCCACTCGAACGCTCCTCCCAGAGACCACGCTACTGCCATCGCCTCGAGCATCTCACTCGATGTTTCCCATGACGACCAGAAAGTTCGTCGAAGCCTCAACCGATGCTTGCGTTGCTTAGCCATCGAGAAGCTACCCCGACCCCAAAACCTTTTGCCTAATCGTGACGTCTCTCGACAAGCTCTCTGCCGATGTGAACACAACCTCAATCTTTTTTTATCACATGAACAAATTTGATTTCAAATTGAATTTGCCCTCACCCAAAACCGAAAGTGATTTAACGAACTCGCGATTAGATTTTGTTCGATTTGAATCAAAATCGAAGAAGAAGAAGCCGTAGATTGATTTCGTATAGGTTGAAACGAGATTTTGTTCGAACGAACGAACGAAAAAGGGGGTGCCATTTGTTTTCTTCAACCGGTTTTGATATCAAGTGAAAAGGGATGAAGAGAGAGAGCCTGGGTTAGGTTTGAATTAAAAGAGAAAAGTGGGATTATTTTTTCTTCCTTTGCTTAATAAAATTGTAAAAAAAATAAAGGAAGACGTATGTTGACAAATCTTTGCCAAGTGTTGGGTTAGGGAAACACGTGTAGAGTTTAACATAAGAAAATATTAATATATATAATTTATATTAAAAATGCAAATTCAAAATTAAATTGTCTCGGTTTTCCGCAATTCAAATTTTGATCTCCTATCGAGGCATGCCACCAGGCGTTTATAATGTTATACGCCCATTCCGAACGCAATGGAAAAGGTTCAGAGTCCAAATTCGATCGTATGGAGAAGATCGCTTTTTGAATCGGTTAAAATATCAAATTTCCGATTTAATTTTCAGCGCGCTTATTTATCGTACCACCAAACGATTGCTCCAAACACTACGAAAATTGTAACCCGATAATAATACAATATTATGGATCCAATGGAACTAGTTTTGTCGAATTCCGAGACTGTGCCTCGGAAAGCTATTTTTAAATATCGATTTAAACAATAAAATTTCAAAACTGAACAAACCATCTTTAAATTCAATTTTAAAGGTTCTATTACCTTCATTATTATCAATATAAATTTTTCAAGCCTTTGAAATATTTTCAACAAGCTTGAAACCTCATATTTCATATTTTATCCAATTTCAATAAATTAAATTCAATAATTAAATTGCCAATTTCATTTTGATATCTGAAATTCAAGTTTGAATCAACCCCAAACATTTAAAATCAATTAAATATTTCGATTTCAAATGTCCAAAATTCTGGGTCGTCGCATCCTTCTCCCCTTAAAAGAATTTCGTCTCGAAATTTCTAGTTAAGAAGAATGATCCTTATCCCGTGTAATATTTTCCAACCCAAACAATTTTATCAATTTATCAACCTAAATCTTTTTATTAAAGATTCGTTTCAGCTAACTTTCCAAGTTCAGTTATAAGTTCCAAACAATATTGTCTACTTCCCAATTCAAATTTAGATTTGAATTCAAATTTCAAACTTTCAAAATTTTCTCGAAAATTTTCTAACACCCTAAATTTTTGAAAAATTTTGTCAGCGTCTCGTTTGCACAGCTAGCTCGGTACGACTATAAAATGGCACCACGGGCCCTCAAATCCCAAAAGAAAACAAAAGGCCAAGCGACTGGACAAGAAAATCACCAAATTTCATACTGAAACTGAAATACATACCTTTTTGTCGAACAATTCAATTTTATCTTTAAAATCAAAATCCCAGTTCCATTTCCTTTAATACACCTGTATATCCTGATATCCATAATATCCAATTACAATGTTCAAATATCATTTTGCACCTTTCATTACAAAATTTTCAATATATATGCTTCTTGTACCATTTTTACTTCACTATTGAAGTTACATATCCATTTTCATTCAATCTTACATTTTCAATTTCATTTGAATTCAATTTTATAATTACAATTAGGATTAAGTTTAACTGCTGAATATTGAATTTTTCAATTATCTTTCATTCACAATTGATTCATGTCACTATTTTAAATCAGTTTCATTTACTAATTCATTTGAAATTTAATTCATTTCATCTCGCACAATTCAAATTGGTTTTCGATATTCAGTTTTCAATTCCAGTTTTATTCTTTTGTTCATTTTTCTGAAAATTTATTTTCAATCCACTATTATGGTTTATAACCACTTATATTTAAACTGGACTTCAAATCCCATATAAATTTAATTTATCTTTCTTTTATAATTATTGAATTCAAATCATTTCAACCCATATTAATTTGTCATTTCTTCCATTAATTTCACTTACTAATTTCATTTCGATTCTTCGCTTTGTTTATCAAAATCAATTTCAATTCCAATTCTATTCTATTTGCTTACAAATTTGAAATGAATTTAAACATTCAATTTCGCTTTCATTTAATTGTAATTGTAAATTTATTCACTCATTCACAATTTTATTTTTCCATCTTAATAAATTTTATTCCTACCATTTAGTCTATAAGACTTCTCAAATTCACCTTCAAACAAATTAACTAAATCTTCAATTTTAGTTTCATTTTAAATCCATATCATCATTTTATTTGACTTAAATTTTTCAATCTCAATTATTTTTTATTAAATTTTCATTTTTAATTCCATTTGATTTAAATTTTCCTTGCAACTTATTTTGTTCCCACATCTACATTTATCTAACTTCTCTTTAAGTTGGATTTTTTTATTTTAACAACTTCAAACTTTACAAGTTATCAACTTAATGATATTCCATAAATATTTTATATAGTATTCCAGAGTCTTTTCAACCTTTCAAAAATCATTTTTGAAAGCAATTCAAATTATTCTTTGAATTCAAAAATCCAAACTAGTTTTGCAAACAACTTTCATTTAAAACAATTTGGCAGCAATCCCTCCTTTGTAAACTTGAAAATGAACATCGATGATGCTGTAGTCATCACCGAAGTTATTTTCCAGCGACCGAAAAGAGTTTAGTGCTTTCATCCCTTCAAAACACTTTCCAAACCTTTGCAAATTCATTTTTCAAACTCTATGGAATTTAATTTCCGAAATTCCAATTCCTTTCAAAAACATTTCCAAAAACTTCTCTGGAATTCTATTTCAAACTGTAAATTACATTTACATATACAATTTATATTTATAAATCTCATTTGTACATGGATTTTATTTCTTAGCTTTTGAGTTACGATTTAAATCTCTTATTCAACAATCGATGATAATAGTTTAATATTATCACTTCCTAACAAACAAGCAGCCATATACTATTATGATTTACAAAAATTATTTCCTTTTATATACAAAATAGTTTTGAGTAAAATTATTTCATTTACCCTAATTTTAAAACAATATCGTGTCGAATTGTTCTGTATGAGTGTTTAGAGATCCCTATCGATAGAGTTGTACGGACTATACCGACCAGAATCCATATACCACTCAACCAACTAATCATTACAATATAAAACAATTTTATATTCACAAACAAATACGCGCTCATATTTATTATTACTCTCAAATTCATTCTAGAGTACTACTGACTCTATCTCTAATGAGTAACACCCAACAGAGCCAAGGTTGTTGCTTAACCAAATGCTCTGACACCAAATGTGAAGGCCTGCAAATCCGTACCCCTTTGAGCTGGCAAATTTCCACAACAACTTAGCCAAAGAGGAACAAACCTACGAGTGTTTAGCGTTTAAAGAATGAAGAGGTAGAAGAAGAACATAAAACAATATTAGAATCTCACATTTCGCAGCAGAACAATATATAATAGATAAATGAATTAATCTTTTAAATTAAAGACTTATCATGTTAATACAATACAAAATTAGAGTTTACAACGACATCATACATCACTGACAGTTATTATAACTTGATTATATAAAACTGATTTTCACTAACCATACGCAACGGACACCACATAGTAAGAGATACGTCTCGCCATCCAGGTTTAACTCCTGATCTCCACGGCAACTCTTTTCTGTCTTTGCTTCCGAATAACTGACACCTGACTCTAGGCTGCCCGTGTGGAAAATTATGGGCACCCAGAGTTTAGAAAGGGAACAATAAACTTCAGGTCAGTCATGGGACTGGTGTGAGATCTTAAAAACAGTTATACTTTTATCATAAGAAAACAAAGGAATTAAAAAAAAATCCGCAATGCTTTTTGGAAAATGAAACTACCATAAGGCCTCCCGCCACACACACAATGCAAACGCAGAATTGGAGAAGATTTCTCCTTATGATAGTCAAACATGCTTGATACGCAAAATCCTTTAATATTATTATTATTAGTGCATAGTGTAGAAAATATTTCGAAAGTATAATATTAATCTTAGCCAGCATAGACATTCCGAACTATGCCTACTATAGCTACCATCTAAATAGTGGTGACCACCATAAGTAAATGGCAGGTTATACAACTAAAACCGTACTGGGTTCGTATTGGGAATTGAATTTCCAACAAATGATCAGGCTAAGGAACTTCCTATTGCCACATGGGTACGCCTCTGGATGGATGTCCTGAGAACCTAACCGGATCTCTGCCAACACAAGGCCGGGTAACCTTTGCAAAAATAGGTAACTACTGACATGAGTATGTCATCCCCCGATTGTAAACAACCTTTATCCAAGGATCCTCAACAACAACAATCACAAAGTAATATATATTTGTGATATTCACATAAGTTAAGTATTTGGGCTTCATACCATGATACCACTTCTATCCAGAAGGAAATGTACATACCCTAAGGGGCGCTACCCCCTATAACCTTGCCGCATCCTTCCTGTTTTGACCATTCCGGGGTGCGAGGTCCGACGAAGTCTCGTCCACAAAGCTACGCTTTTCACAAAATCCATGCATCGATCAACAAATGATCAGCAGCACTTCGTATGCCACATTACCAAATTTGGGAATGTATCACTAGTAATCATCAACTACATAACCTCTGAGCTCGTACGTCTCAGAGAGGGTGTTAAGCTAAGAGAATAAATTCTCCGCCACCAACAGAAATGTATTTGATAGAAACCAGCTTTACATCTCAAAGTGTAACGTCAGACACATCCATACAAGTCCATTCCGGGATCGAACGGAACCGATGGAACTTCAAAAGAAGCCCTTGCAATCCGGATATTCACTAACCACGTCCGGAATCCCCATCACAAAGGGTGATAAAATATCTATACCGGAGCAACCCGATGCAGAGACATTTGACGGGTATCCTTTCGCTTTCGAAAATACCGGGTCTTCAACGCCATCTTCAAATGCAATCCCATTTCGTCGTATCGTTATTCGGAATGGGTTTTATGACACAAGGTCCTCTCCCGGCTAATCCGCATAACGAGCGCTTATTTTAAAATAAGTGCTCGTTCAGATTCAGATAAATCACAACAATTTCACTTTGATCTTTTAAACAAAAGATCCATCACAATCACAAAGGTTCGATGTGGGTTTCGAATATCCATTTGGAATTCGACTCCCGGTCGCATCAAAATTCAAATGCCGATTAAAGGCCAATATTGATGGTCGGTTATTTAATATCAATCATCATTCACACAGTTGCTGAATTTCAAATAATTTTCCCCCAATTATTATTTATTTTCAATATATCTTCGCAAGATAAAATTTCACACTTCAATCCTTTGAAAACAAATTTCAAATCAATTTTTCCTTACGCGGAAAACATTTCCAAACATTTATTCATTTCCACTGAAAATCTGCCGATTTCAAATATTTCAAATAATATAAAAATAATTATTCAAAATACACTTGGAAATATTTAAAAATAAACTATTTTAGAATATTTGCTTAAATATTAGTTATGAAAAATATTATACTAATATCTCATATAAAATTTCAGGTCCAAAACTAATTTAAAAATAAAATTATTAGATAGAGTATAAATATTAAAATAACTATTTTCTAAATCAAATATCAATTTAGATCTTTAAAAGAATCCCTTATATAATTAATTTAAATAATTTTTTTTACTTTAAACAATTTCCAAACAAATTTCTCCAACAGTATTATTTTTAAAACCAAATCTAAAACTTTTAAATTTTATTCAAAAGCTATTCTATAAATATACTCGGCTTTCCAAGGAAGAATCCTTTTTTCCTTACAAAATGGACCATTCAAATAAATTAATCAATCTTCTTGATTTATTTTAATTTAAATTTCAAATCTGTAAATTCCTTTCCACATTTTAAAAATAAACCAATATTTATTTTCAAACAATTTCCCTTTTCTTTACAAATTCCCGTTGTGAATTTACATTTCCAAATATCAACTGATATACAAATTTCAAATTGATTCCCAAATATCACCTTCAAAACAAATCAAATCCCAATCTGATTTCCAGTTTATTTCAAACACAAAATCAAATTCCAATTTGATTTTCCCAAATTAATTTTCAAATATCAAATCAATTTCGAATTGATTTTTCCAAGTTATTTTCCAAAACACCTAACCAAATTTCTCAAATCGATTCCTAAGATTTATTATAACTCCAAATTAATTTTCAAATTTAATTTCTAAATTTATTTCCTTTTGAAATAAATTTCTTTATCTCTTTCAATTATTTAAAACACGTATCTTAAACAAATCCTTCAACTATTAGACAACATTACTCGAAATTCCTTTATTAAGTATTTTTTCCATATTTTTGGAATTTATTCAATAAGTTTTCAAAGACACAAATTTATCTATTTAAATTTCCTTCTTTTAAAATTCACCCGATTCCTTTGAGTGAATTTATTATAAATTTTCTACCCAAATTTCAAAATCAATTTGATTTATTTCTGGTACCCTACAATACCAAAAATACATACGGCTAAATTACAGCCTTCAACGATTTCGGTCACAAATAATCGTACACAGATTATAATTAATCATAACACAACATACGAAACAAATTAAATATTTGAGGAATCCAGTTGGATCCCTCCAACCTATTTCCCTGCATCCACAGACGTTAGCACAACAATTAAATACCCATTCCACTTTGAGGTGGGATATCGCGGTATATGGGATTTATAAAATATTATCCGCTATTATTCGATGCAATAGGGTCTCATCCGCTATATAATGCGGGAAATCAACAACTCCAAATACATATATGATACCAATTCCACTTCGAGGTGGAATATCGCGGTATATGGGTTTAATATAATAACATCCGCTATTATGTGGCGCATAGGGTCTAACTAATATAACTAAAAATAAATTAATTATCCAAACACACAATAAATCAAATTTGAATTTAACTATTAAAATTAAATTAGAATAACAATTGATTGAGTGAGAAGATCTCACTTATGCTTAAGCACGCACCCAATTTTTCAATCCAGACTGTTTTCTTCACAGTTCTTGACATTGTATTAATTTATACAATTTATTAATATTTGAATTGGTACAATAATAAGTCACTATTTACTCATTAACTTTAACTAAAATTTGGGGTTTAAACAAATTTTCCTTTTGATAAATTATTATTTAAATACTTTTTTTATTAACTAATTATTTAATTTTAAACAAACTCCCTTTTAAAAAAAATTAGCATCAAAAAAAATAATTTAGATAAATTAGTTAAACATTTTTTTCCACCAAATCCACTATAATAAATTGGTAAATCTAAAAATAGATATTTGTAAAGTTATTTTTCTTTTATATTTTCCTGCACGTATATACATATTTTATATAAAACTAAAAACTGTATATATATATTGTTCACTGTATAATATTTCTTTCCGTATGTTGTAAATAAAAAAAATTCTTATGAACAAATCTAGTATTCTTAAATTAACCAAAATACTTATACCTTACTGCCAATTAGCAAATGCCAAGCCCAGATCGAGCCTCCCATCGATCGAAAGATGAACGCAGTACTAATGCATCTTTGCCAAAACTAGGTCAACGCGGCGCTGAACGTTGCTGCACCTTCCTACTCGAAAGCTCCTCCCAGAGACCACGCGACTGCCATCGCCTCGAGCATCTCACTTGAGTTGCCCATGACGACCAGAAAGTTCATCGAAGCCTCAACCGATGCTCGCGTTGCTTCGCCATCGAGAAGCTACCCCGACCCCAAAACCTTTTGCCTAATCGTGACATCGCTCGACAAGCTCTCTGCCGATGTGAACACGACCTCAATCTCTTTTTTTTAATCACATGAACAAATTTGATTTCAAATTGAATCTACCCTCACCCAAAACCGAAAGTGATTTAACGAACTCGCGATTAGATTTTGTTCGATTTGAATCAAAATCGAAGAAGAAGAAGCCACGTATTGATTTTGTATAGGTTGAAACGAGATTTTGTTCGAACGAACGAACGAAAAAGGGGGTGCCATTTGTTCTCTTCAACCGGTTTTGATTTCAAGTGAAAAGGGATGAAGAGAGAGAGTCTGGGTTAGGTTTGAATTAAAAGACAAAAGTGGCATTATTTTTCTCCCTTTGCTTAATAAAATTGTAAAAAAAATAAACGAAGACGTATGTTGACAAATCTTTGCCAAGTGTTGGGTTAGGGAAACACGTGTAGAGTTTAACATGAGAAAATATTAATATATATTATTTATATTAAAAATGCGAATTCAAAATTAAATAGTCTCGGTTATCCGTAATTCAAATTTTGATCTCCTATCGAGGTGTGCCGCCAGGCATTTATAATGTTATATGCCCATTCCGAACGCAATGGAAAAGGTTCCGAGTCCAAATTCGATCGTATGGAGAAGATAGCTTTTTGAATCAGTTAAAATATAGAATTTCCGATTTAATTTTCAGCGCGTTTATTTATCGTACGGCCAAATGATTACTTCAAACACTACGAAAATTGAAACACGATAATAATACAATATTACGGATCCAATGGAACAAATATATAAAGTTTAAATAAAAGTTTGAAAGAAGAAAAAGGTAGAAAAAAAGGAGGAGGCCATTACCATATTCCTAGCCTTGAGAAATAAAAATGAGAGGAGATGTTTATGCGTGAGAAATAAAGTGAGAAAATGTAACGACCCTAGATTTTAATTTAATTTAAATTGATAATTAAATGAATTTCTGAATGAAATTGTAAGGGAAATTGATTATAAATGGAAGCGAGTTTCCCCAAGTTCAAATATATTCTATATAAATCATTTAAATTTTTAAATATTATATATATATATATATGTATATACGTGAATATATATATGTATATGTATATTTGGATATATATGAGTCAATTTGAAATTATAAAATCTTGAGTGTGTGTATATATATATATATTTTGATTTGAATTTAAATCTTAGATGAAGGATTTAATAAATATTTGGGTTATAAAATAAATTAAGAAAAAATTATATATATATAGTAACTCATAATTAAATATTAAAGTAAGATAACAATAAATATTTAAACTAGAAATAGAAAAATAATATGAGATAAATTTTAATAAAATAGGAAGTAGAACATTTGCTAAATTCTAACAACATAATAAAATAGAAATTTATTGATATTTCAAAAGTGTAAGTTAAATATAAAATGAATTAAACTATAAAAAGAATATAAAGCAAAATATCCACAAACTAACTACATACATAATTTAAAAACAAAGCAAATAATAATAAAAAAAAACAATAAGTATAAAACAAAACTAAAGCAAAGTAAATATCTATGTGCAAATAAAATGAAGAAGCAAGACAAGTATGTAGCTTGCAAAAGAAAGAAATCAAATAGAATACAAAGCATGAAGACAATAAACATATATTTAATTTATGCAAAGTATATCTCCAGCCACCAATCAGTAAAGGGAAGTGAAATAAATATGCAAGGCTGTAAGCTAAAGAAAAGAAAGTACAGGTAGGTAGGGGATGAAGTAAGGCAAAAAGCAATATGTTTAAGTAAGAACATAATGAACAAAGCATTATAATATCACCCTGGTGTACTAACTACACCTGTAGCTTCATATATACACCTATTCCTTCTAGTTCAGCAAGAAAAAGAATAAAAAAAAAACTGAAGTAACATCACTCAAACTCAAACAAACTCCCATTTAAAACAAGCAACTTCACCCATGCTGTATTGTACAAACCAGATATCACCTTGTACAAAGGGATATCAATTGGTAGTTCTTTCCATACTTCAAATAAAATTCATTTCAGTTTGTTCCCAAGACTAAGCAAATCAGAGAAATATAGCAAGCATTTTCATTTTTTCAAACTTAAACAACTTCTCAAACAAAAGAAAAAAAAATGCAATTCAGAAATGAATTAAAAGCCTGTAACAAATTCACTAAGAAGTTTGTAACATCTTCAAGTGCAAACTGCCTCAATCAAGTTTGAACCCTCATTAGCATGTTCCAGTTAAGCAATCAAGTATCAAAGCTTTTTAAATCAGAGCTCAGACAAAAGAATCAAAATCATCTTCCAGTTGATCAAATTTCTTTCCAGTTTCAAGCTTTCAGTTCTTTGCTTCAATTTCTGGTGAGTAACTTATTCTTTTTAGATGCTTTTAAAATATAAAACTGTTGCTTATATATATATAGGTATGTCTGTGAGTAGCAATTAGTTTTTCTACTTGAAAACTTGTTGCATTGGCTCTGTGTATCTATGTTGTTCATCTCTCTGCTTAGTTCCAGAGCATCAGATCACCAAGAAAAAAATTTCATTTCTTCCTCTCTGATCAATGTTAAGCCTTGCTTCCAAAAACAAATATGCGTGTTTTAGTTTGAGTTACCATCTAAAAATAATTGCGTAACATAAAAATGCATATAGAATGAAAGCTCAAGCTTTTACAGTAAAAACTTAAAATTCTGGAAATTTCGTCTATCACGAATCATTAATTCTAGAATATAACTTGAATCTATATTAAAAGTTATGATTTTTAAGCGTGGTTTGATGATTTTTAGTTGCGTGGATCAATAGCAGTTCGAAGATGATCAAAATAGGTATTTTGGCCAATTGCCGGTGATGGGTGAGGTGTTAGGGGCCGAGTTTTTGACTGGAGAACGAGGAAGGTACGGAGGGTCGGGGAAAAATAGTGCGGCGGTGGTCAGAGGGTTGTGGTGGCGGCGGCGAACTTTTTTTTTGTTCGTAGACCTAATTTTTTTTTCGAGGCTCGGTTTCGATTCGTTCATCCTCGTCATTGGATCGAGCTGCATGGCATCGCGGGGGTGGATAGAGGCTGAAGCGACGAAGTGATGGCCGAAGTTTCACACGTTCAGGTGGTCGGAGCTCAGAGGAAGCGGCGTTGATAGGTTTCAGGTTGATTTCTTTTGCGCGTTCCAGGTTTTGATTTATACTTGAATTCGAGTTTGAATCGAATTGGAGGGGTTTGGATGGTCGTTTTCAGATCGGGGGATGGTAGTCGACTTGCTGATGACGTCGACGTCGACAGGAGGTGACAGTCAACGGTGTACACGTGCACGGGGGAGTTGTTATAGTGGTCTGGAAATTTCTGATGGGTGAACTCGAGATTTTTCTCGAGTGACTCGATTGTTTACTCGAGGTTTTGACGTGTTGGACTCGAAGCAAAATGATAGGGAGGCTCGGGTCAATGTTGTTTAGGGTTTAGAACAGACCTGTTCTGTTTTCCTGAATTTAAAAAAAAAATCAAATTTTTAAACAAGCTTAACAAGTTTTAAAAAACAAAAGTTTAAATATAAAATCAGATTAGTTTGGAAACTTAGTTGGGAATAAATAAGTTTTTATTTTCAAATTGTTGTATTAATTAAAAGTGTTAATCAATTAAGTAGTTAAGAAAAATTAAATAGTTGAGGTCAAATGGAAGTTTGAAAAAAAATTGAAAGGAGAGTTTAAGTCAAATTTTTGTAGCCTGGATTTTGAGTTTAAATTTTAATTCCAGATTTTTGAAATGGAAGCAAGTTTATAAATTTAAATATTCCAAATTCAAGAGAATATGATTTAAAAACCTTTCATAACAAAAGAATTGTTTTAAGTTGTAATTTAAAGGTAAAATTAACTAAATTGAGTTAATTAAAGAATAAGGAGTGATCAATTTGAAGTTTGAAATTAATTAATGATTTATTGATCAAAATTTCGGGAAATTCGAAAGGAATAGATTTATTTATAATTAAATATCAATTCGGAAAGTAATTAAAGAATTGTTATTTGTTAATGATGGTCATTAACTAAAATCATTTTAATAATTAATTTATAGGATTAATTTTAACAATTAATTAGACTAATTAATTTATGATAATCATTTATGAAATTAAGTAAGTGTAATCATTTTATGGTAGGAAATTAAAGGTTTAATTAGTTGAAGGTCAACTTAATTTATATGATTAATTAAGAATAATTTAATTAAATAAGGTGATTGATTAATTAATCTATATCAAATGATTTGTAATTAGTAAATCAGGATTAGAAAATAAATTCATAAGTAATTAATTTAATTGGAAATAAATTGAATTAATCGAGATAAAACGATTAATTTATCCTGCTTATGAATGATTATTAAATGCTTGACCTTACTTATGGATGATCGTATTATATGTGATGCCTTGAATTAATTACTCTATCTGATCTGTGATATTTTGTTCTGTAGATTGAGCTGTGTATAATCTATTCATTTATTTACATTTATATATAATCTGTGAATGAGCGATAAGCTTTATAGTTATATCGCTTATCAACTATATTTCTGTGTTTGATCTGTGATGTTTGAAATGATGTGGCACTATTGTGTTAAAACCCTGGACCACACCATACACACACGATTATGGATTTCACGAGGAAATCGATTAAGTCGCAGATTTTTGAAATAGTTTAAAATTTGAATTTTTAAATTCAAATGTTTTGGAAATGGAATCGGAATAAATATGAAAAGCTTTTGGAATGGAATTTCAAAATAGAATTTATTATTTTTAAATTACTTGATTAAGTTTTGGAATTTAAATAAGTTGATTTAAATTTAAATTCAATACTTGAAATTGAATTCTGTAATTTGAAATTAGGGATTAATGATATTATACTAGTCATTATGAGTCAAACCATTTTTAAAGTATTATTTTTGGGAATTTGAATTTAACTCAAGGATTTCAACTCGTATAAATGAATCAGATTTCCAAAATGAAAACTGTTGTTTTCAAATGATAAATACTTTTAGATAAGAGCTGAGATTCCAGTTAATTAGGGGAATTGCAAGATTGAATAGAGAAATGATTTTCCTAAGTTATGAATGAATTCTTTTTGAAAGCTATGAATTAAATCTGTTTATTTTTAACAGATTTAAATTGATGATTTGTTTAAATCAAATTGAAATGAAATTTGTTTTGAAGGCTATAAGTTAAATCTTTGATTTAAAGATTTAACGAGTTAATCAAATTGAAATGAAAATTGATTTGGAAAGTCTGTGAATGAATCTTTTGTTTAAAAGATTAAAATGTGAAAATTGTTTAAACCGTTAAAGGTTGTGAAAATGAATCTTTTTGTTTAAAGATTGAAAATGGTAATTTGTTAAACCATTTGAAAGAAAGTTTGAATTATTAAGTTGTGACTTAATTGAAATCCCATATCCATATGTTTTGAAAATATTTTCGCTCACTATTCGGTTTAACCGGGAAAGGACCTTTATGTCGTATAACCCATTCCGAATAAGTGATTCGACGTTATGGATAGCATTTAAAGACCGGTGATGAAGACCGGGTATTTGCGAAAGCGATAGGATGACCTATCGATTATCTCTGCACTGGGTAGCTCCTGGTATAGAGATTCCCTAAGTGATGGAAAATCCGATCGGGATTGTGAATATCCGGGTTGCAAGGACTTCTTTGTAAGTGCCTTCGGTTCTGTTCGATCCCGGAACAGACTTGTATGGATTGTATGTCTGACATTACAAGTTGAGATATAAAGCAGATTTCTTTCAAATATATTTCTGTTGGTGGCGGAGAAATTATTCTTTTAGCTTAACACCCTTCTCTGAGACGTACGAGCTTAGAGGTTATATAGTTGAAGTTATCAGCGATATATTCCCAATTTGGTAATGTGACATACTGAGTGTTGCTGTAAATTATCATTGTGTTGATTATTGTGATAGGATCGTTTATTTGATCGTCTATCTTGGTGATCATTGTGTTGATCATTTGTTGACCCAAAGCATGGCTTTTGTATAAAGTATGTTTTTGTGGACGTGACTTCGTCGAGCCTCACACCCCGGAAATGGTCAAAACAGGAAAGATGCGGCAAGGTTATGAGGGGTAGCACCCTTTAGGGTATGTACATTTCCTTCTGGATAGAGGTGGTATCATGGTATGGAGCCCAGATATTTAACCTATGTGGTTACTACGAATTTATTACTTTGTGGTTGTTGGTTATCGGGATCCCGTGAGAAAGGTCGTTTACGATCGGGGAATGGCGTGCTCGTGTCAGTAGTTACCCAGTTAGGGGTAACCCGGCCTTGTGTTGGCAGAGTTCCGGTTTGGTTCTCGGGGATGTCTTTCCAGAGGCATTCTCATGTGGCAATGGGAAGTTCCTTGGCCTGACCATTTGTTGGAAATCCAAAGAAACAATACGTGACTTGTACGGTTTTAGTTGTATAACCTGCTATGGAATGTGGCGGTAACCTGCTATTGAACATAGTTAGCTATAGTAGGCATACGATAATGGTCGTATGTTGGCTAAGATTTATATTCTACTTTCGAAATGAATTTCTTCTACACTATGCACTAGTAATAATATCAAATGTTATTTTAAATGCGTATCAAGCATCTTTGACTATCATAAGGAGAAATCTCCTCCGATTCTGCGTTTGCATTGTGTGTGTGTGCGGGAGGCCTTATGGTAGTCTCATTTTTCAAAAGCATTGCGAATTGACTTTGAAAATCCTTTGTTGAATGTTTTTAATAGATAAACTGTTTTTGTTGCTCACACCAGTCCCACGACTGATCCGGAGTTTATTGTTTCTTTCCTAAACTCTGGGTGCTCATTATTTTCTACACGAGCAGTCTAGAGTTGGGTTTTACAGATAGTTAGATATAGTGGATTATCTGGAGTTAGTTCAGTCTTTGGATCGCACCAGTCTTGCTTATCTTTGTGCATTGTTATTGGGAGTTCGAGCTATTACTGGATTAGTTCTTGGAAATGGAGTTGCAGTTATTTCTGGAGTTCTTCCTTGAAGACTCTTTTAGAGTTATATTGTTCCGTATGTTAGATGTCATCTATTTTCTTTTCCGCTGCTATTTTATTGTATCATATCTCTGATGTATATTGATATCTATTGGATTATCTGTTGTATCAGATATTGTATCAAAGCTGTATATCAATGTATTGTTCTTTTATTCCGCTGTGTTGTTTACTTAATGATTGTTATAAGCTCCGGCGAATCGGAGTTGAACGGTCGAATCTATGACATTCGAGTACGATTTGAAGTATGGATGTCGATTTTTGAGCGGGAAAAATCCGAGCCGTTACAGAAAACTTATGGCAATCAAGTGGAAGAAATGGTCAAGCAATCAATGTTTAATACGACGAGAAAATGAGGGGATTTGATTCCTATTTAATAAAAAGAATAAGTGGAAAATGAGAAGTCTTCCTATCTTCACGTGAATTGATAGGCTACATGTAAGGAATGGCTATGGATTTTGAGGAATAAGTTAAGGTAGGAAATAAATAAATGATTTCAAGAAAAAAAATGGAAAAGAATTAAAGAAATAGTTTATTAAATTGAAACAAGGCTTAAAAATTTACACACAATACCACTAGCTTTGGAAAAATTTCTACCACACTTTAAAACAAATAAAAATTAGTGAATAAAATAAAACAAACTGAAATAAAGTGAAAAAGAAAATAAATAATTATATTTTAGGAAAATAGAAAGATAAATAAAGAAAATAGCTTAATTTATTGAAGCTAGCTTAAGAAAATTGCAAACACAATCCACTTAACTTTGGGAAATTACAACTCTTCTTAAAAATGGTTTAAAATAAATCTTTGAGAAACAAAATAAAGTGAGAATGAGAATAAAATAAGTTCTTAAAAAAATATAAAAATAAATAAAGAATTTCTTAAACTAATTGAAGTTGGAAATTAGAAATTGTAAACAAAATACAACTGACACTGGAAAATGTCAATTACACTTTTAAAATGTTTTAAAACCAAAATATATACAAAACAAGTCATTTTACCCTTGAAAACATAAATTAGAACATTACATGACCAAATAAAATATTATTTATATAATTTAAAGTAAACAATTTTGTTAAATACAGCAAATTACACACAATAGTTATGAAGGCATAGCTTTCACATTATAAATCTGATTTCGACGAAGCAAAACGCAGCATTCTTAAAATTTTATTTACTTTCAAAATAAAAGATAAAATTCAAATTTTCAAACTTTTAAATTTTTAAATTTAAAAGTCAAAGTTTTACCATATTGACAAAATTCACACTTCTAGAAAATATTCTATTAATTCATGTGTGGAATTCTAATCCACACCAAAATTTATATTTTAAATAACAAAATTATCTAAATTAAATAAATAAAACATTTATTAAAATTTTTGGGTTGATACATAGATGGTTTGGATGGAAAGCAAAGTGAGAGTAAATGCTAAAAAACAGAAAAGACATAAGTTAAGGAGAAAGAAACGTATATAAGTTTTATTCTTAAATGCAAATGAAAATGAGAAGGTTTGAAATGAGAAATTAATCTTTTTGTACATGGTTTGCAGTTGAGAAATACATGGCTAGGAAAAGAGTTTGTGTGGCTAAAGCAAGAAATAAAGAGGCCATGTAGAAAAAGGCAAGAAATCAAGCAATGACCTGATGGATTTAATTAATTTCTTTCCTTTGTATTAACAATTTTTCTTAATTATATTGAATTTGTTAAATGTATACATTTATTATGATTGAATCCTCAAATAAATTCATTCAGATAAGTTTCATTCTTTTATATTACCTAATGAATAAAATATGCATTTCCACTTTAATATTCCTTCCTTATTTTATTACAAAGTTTATTTTCCTTCATATTAAATTACCAAAATTTTATCAATTTAACAATTTTAAATTATTAAAAATTTATGGGTCGTTACATAATAAAAATATTTAAATGTTAATCAATTAATGTAAATAATTAAGGAATGATTAATTAATTTCATAAATTAATTAAGATGCATGGTTTATAATTAATTAAGATAGATAATTAAGAGATGATTAATTAATTGGTTTGTAATTAATTAATGTGAAGTAAGCAGGATTTAAAGGTAATTAAAGTAATTAATTTAATTTATTTGGAGATTAAATTAATTGGAATTGAACAACAAATTAATCTTGCTTATGGATGATTAAATTGTATTGAATGTTGGATTAATGTCTCTAGTCTGATAAATTGTGATGTTCTGTGATAATATGGGTTTTATCGGTGAAGAATCGTTGTGTAAATTGACATCCTGTATTTAAAATTTAATTGTGTCCATTTAAATAGCTTGGATTATAGATGGAATTGGATTCGAAGAGATCGGGGTTGGGTATCAACAAATACCCGAAACCACTTCGATTAGTAATCTAAAATTATTTATAGATTTGATATGTGAAATCAATAGGCTGGAATGGAATAAATTAAGTAAACTTGGCCATTTAATCTGAGTAACAATGCTTAGATAAGATTTGTGAAATGTGTATCTGATTATAACAAGTTAAGAACTCGTAATGAGGTACGAGTTTCCCAGGGATTTCGATTATGTTTATAACTTAGTATTTCAAGTTACATGGCTTTACTCACGCTGGTTTCCAACCTGACTCGGGTGTTATTTTAATGTAATGCTCGGGTTAGACTGAGTATTACAGATTTTCAGTTTAGGACGTTCTGGAGCTCAAGAGGCGAGCTAGATGGCAGGAACGTATGGAGTATATTCTGCTGTGTAATAGAGTTTGTATTGATAGTAGTCAGGGACAAGTTGTTACAACAGTCCAGTTTATTTGTGAATGATTGTACTCTAATGTATTATATGTAAACTGAAAATTACAGCTTTTCTTTGTATAAACGCTATTGTTTGATATTATATTTTGATCCGCCGTGAATGTGAGATTCTATGTTTTGTTTTCTGTTTCTTCTTCTACCTCTATTCTTCTATACCCTAACAGTTTGGAATTTTCGACGTTCGGATGCCTGGCACTTCTACAATCAACGTTGTAACTTCCCGCCTTTTTATACAGTTTAAATCGACACACGTGCCAATTCAAACCATACAGAAGGGCGGATTGCTATGGGGTAAATAAGAAAAACAGAGAAGAAAAAAAACTAAACAGAATCTCACATAGAAAGGATAAAATATAATAATCAATATACAGTTCATAAAACTGTTTACAAAACATTTGATTCTTCTTTATACAATAAATATCAGAGTTCACATACCTATGAATATCAATGCAGCGGAATACAGTGTGTAGTGGAACCATATAATATACAATAATAATAATAACGAAAACTTCGTCTTCGTTCTCCAGAAATAAAGTCTTCGATCCTGAAATGCACGGATTGACCAAAGCGAATTGAAAAAACAAAACACTCGAGTCAGAACTAAAAGATCTTATGTAAGTTAAATTAACAGGAATAAATATGAGTGCAGTAACTTAAGAGATGCTTGGGATTCACATCTCCTAAGGATCCGTTAAACTATTTACTACGTAGTAATATTTCGCTATTATAATAATGTCTATTAGTAAAATAAACTTACTTTTAAATAGCGTTAAGGCATTACATTTTCCACCTTAACACATTTATATATTCCCATAGTCTATACAGTACCGTAATCTCCCCCGTATTGGGCGTCGTCAGAGGGCACTCCATAGGTATGGTACAAAACCAAAATCGTATAAGGTGCGCTAGGGTAGGTGACACGTCACAACTAGGCAATGCCAGGGTAGATATACCAATTACGCTTCCGGGTCGGTGGTAACATGTAGCCGCAGCTACCGCCCACATCGAGCCACACTCCCAAATAAAAAAAATCAAAAGTGGCCACCGAATCAATGCAAGAGTCAAAGTATAATATCAAAGGGATGTGTCCGATCAAAGGTGCTACCTAAATTAACCCGTCAATCGCTCATGTTTTAGCCACCTTATGCCAACTCACGGGAGTTGGGTCCACGTAATTACCTTAAAGGAAACGTCGCCACCATCCTACTTCATTCTGGAATCTCCACCGCGTACACGGTTGTTAAAGTGGTTTTCAGGGTTGGCAGAGAGTATGACAACTTCCGATCCCAGTCTCTTTAATAACCAAACGTTATTATAACACCGCGGTTATTTCAAATAATTTATATTTTAAAACTAGAATAAAGTATCTGTTTCCAAACCATATAAATACGATATCATTTCTATTTTAAAAACCAAATCAATATGATATCATTTTAAAGAAATCCCAAATCGATATAATATCATTTTTATTTCAAAAATATCCTTTTCCCAAAATCATAGCACTTTCAAATCATAATACCTTGAAATTCATAGCTTTGGAACATAACAACCAATACTTAAATGGTTTGATTTTAAATTACTTTATGTAATAAATTAGCATCTTTAATTTCAAAATCAATCCCAATGCAGATTTAAATCCTCAAATAAACCATTTTAAATTTCATATATTTCAAAGCTTTAATATTCAAAATTCCTAAACTAAATTTGATAATATAGATTCAAAAATCAAATCTTCTATTATTTAGTTTTGAAATAATTTACATAATAAATCCATTTTATTTAAAAAAAATCAAATTTCAAATACTAAATATTTTCTTCAATTAATCTATACTTGAAATATTCATTTTATTCACCTAGACCCCAAAATCCAGTTATAATAATTATACCTTTTAAAATTTTCAATTTAATAAATTCCACATCAACCTTTTACAGTTTAATTCTTAAATAAATTCAATTCCAAATAAATCTCCAATTTATCTCTCAACCTTAATTTATTTAAATCATCATACTCTCTATATTAAAATAAAATTTAAATACTTACTCACATTTATGTTAATAAAAAATCAAACTCTATTATTAAACTAAATTTTTATTTAGCAAACTTATACATAGCTTAAATTCAAGCATTTTAATAATATTTATATAATATCAAAATCAATATTCATTAAACCTTATTATATAAAATAATCAAACTTTATTATTAGGCTTATTTTATATTTCAAGCCTATTTATATATAGCTAAAATCAATAATAAATTTGACGTTTATATAACATCTAAAATCAATATTTATATAATCCGTATATTTCTTTAAAAACCATAGAAATCATTTGAACATATTTTTATATATATAGACCGTGGTGTTTGTATATAATTTTCTACCCTATGGTCAGGTGATACAGATGTTTATCATTTCAATCCGTAATTAAAAATAAAAATTACGGTTATATTTCATTTCAAACCGCAATCCTGAATCAATAAAAATGCATAATAACTTGTAGTTTATAAAAATAAAATACAACACCCATTCATCCATCATAAATCATACATCCATCACAATCATCATCCAAAACAATCAATAGCGTCAATATAGAACGGAAAATAAACAACAGATATTAATTTGCAATTTATATTTAATGATAAATCAAATAACTGTTTAACTTGCAGTTTATATGCAAAAATAAATAAATACAATTTAACTGGCAGTTTATACGCAATGAATAATTAAATAACAATTTAATTAAATAAATGCAAATTACTGAGAGGATTATTAAAAATACGCCAAACAATCATAGATAAATTTTAAATCACATCAAAAAATTTATTTAACAAACATAAGAAATTTTAGAAGCTGTGAGTGGGTTAAAACACTCACCTTTGATTTTAGCCCATAAAAATCCAAACAGAAGCGCAAAACTCAACAATCTCCAAATTCAACTAAATCAATTTCATGTTGTGTTTTCTCAAGATGAGGCTTCAGGAAAAGATTGAAGAACAACTAAGATGAGAATAGGAAGTGTACGAAAAATGAAAAAAAAAGCATTTTTATAAACGAATGCTTTTGGATTTTCAAGAATAAGAGATTTTGAATATGAGGTGTTAGGAGAAACAAAATGTAAAAGAAGAAATAAGATGTAGGTTATTTATAATTAGGAAATGAATGTGGAGGGACAAAAATAAATGTTGCATTTTATTAGTTTGATTCTAAATTAATTAAGTGCTAGATACAGAAAAGTTTGAATACATCATATATATTCATACTTTAACTGTGTGTCAAAATTGCTAAACATATATCAAGTACGATTAATTGGTGACAATATGTAGGAATAAACAAGAATAAATGTAGATGAAATCACATAAGGATTTAATACGGAAGGAGACAAAAGGTGACGACATTGATTAATTCCACTTTCCCACTTTAGCCAATTTTATTAATACGACATTTAATTATCATGCAAGTTGTATTATGACTAGAAAACATAAACAACAAACAATAAATTAATATGTATATAATATTACCTCACTTTTAAATTGTTTGATAATAATAATAAAAATTAAATCATGCTTTAGCAATTTGAAATTAAAATATTAAATGTTTATATGTATACACTTGCACACAAACACACATACATGTGTGTATAAAGATTAAACCAAAGCTTATTAATTAATTCAAAGCATATTTCCATACCACATTAAATTGTCTAATGCATTTGTAAACTTATGTATACTTGAAGTCAAAAATACATATATACATATAAATTAAACCTTTTTACCTTAATGAAATTTGTTTAATTTTTTAACAAACAAAAGTGGAACACGACAAATTAAGCAATATAGTAACAAACTTTTAAGATCCTTAAATAAGGACATTTGAGAAAATAAATTAGGTAACAAATTTAAATATTGTTGTAATCAAAATCAAAGCTTAGATTTATCATCGAAAAATTGTTAAGCATATGTAAACTTCTATTATAATTTATTAGATTAAGAACAAATAATTTATTCAACAAAGTATTCAAATTTCATGATATTTTCAATTGAAGACAAAGTGACAATATTTGTATATAATATTTCTGTTTCAACACAAATGCAAATTATATGTATATAAACTTTCAGATCTAAAAAAAATGCAATTTGGTTTAAGAGTTTAAAACATGGATCTATAATTAAAACATTCCTTTAATATATATACAAAAAAAATTATTTTGATTTATCAAATTAAAAGTCAAACTAATTCATTCAACAAAAATTTCAAATAACATAACAATTTCAAAACAAATGAGGAAATAGCATATGCATACAAACTATGATAATAACATTATACTTAATATAACATTTTAAAATAGAAGATCCCTCTTAGATGTAGCCAAAATTCACTCCTTGATCTGTGCTTTCTCCTCAGATCATCAAGACCCATACCCAACCCTTGCAAGAGCTGGATGAATCACCTTTATTTTTATTTAATTTAATGTTTGACATTAAATTGTTTTTGGTTTATTTTTTTTAAATGAAGATGATGGCAACCCTTTTTTTGGAGAGGAGGAGAAAGGATTTTATAAAAGGGAAAGCAAAATGAGGAGATTTTTTTTAATAGGGTAAAAGAATATTTTTCTATTCTTCTTATTTAACTTTCTTATTTAATTCAATCAACATTTTCATTTTCTCCATGTGTTGGCTGATCTTAGCATGCATTCATAGTACATAAGGTTTCCAACAAAATAAAACATCAATGTAGCTATTTATTTGAAACCTTGTTTCAAAGGTGTGCCAATATTGAATATTGATATTTGCATAACTTTTTATACATGCATTCAAATAATGAATAATAACATTCACATAATTTAATCATGATTAACATTTATTATTATAATCACCGTTATTAATTACATTCAAACAATGTCATTAAATACACCTGACGTATGTTATTATTTTTTTATCTTACTGTAATACATGTTATTAGTAGAAGTTCAAATTAAGATCATAAACATATCTCTTAACATATGTTAACAAAAATAAAATCATAAATTTTTATTATTCTACCACTTTTATTCCTAATTATATCCCTTATTACAATTAGCCTTTAGTATTCCTATCCATTAATTACACAAATAACATAGTTAATATTTGTTTTTCTTTCACTACATTAATACTATCCAATTTTAGTCTTTTATTTATATTAATTACTATATTTCAATTTATATTGAATTTTTTTCAGTTTTACATATTAATAATAATTAAAATCCCTATTAATTATTTTATCTTGGTTTCATTCTTTTTATTACATCAATTGTTAACTTATGAAATAAAATTAACATTTCTATTCATTTTGTTACATTCGTAAATTTCAGTTATTGTCTGGATCTTATTAGTGTAACATTAAAGTTCATTTAATTGTAACCTTATAAAAATTTCAGTTATAAATATCATATCTTTTAAAATTTCAAGTTTTATACATTTACATCAACTTACGGGGTTAAATTCTTAAACACCTCTCAATTTCAATTTAATGCCATATGAATATTAAATTGTTAACATTTAATTATAGTTGCTTCATCAAATTTCTACATTTGCTCCAATATAAACTTTAAGACTTTTATTTCTTTCTAAATTAAATTAGAAATCCTATTAAATTAACTCTTTTAAAATCATCGAATTTTACGGGTCGTTACACTCTCCCCCACTCAAAACTTTTCGTCCCCGAAAAGGAAAGGAAGGGTAAAGAAGAATTAAGAAATCAATATATCTTATTTAAAATATTAAATTTATAAACAATAAATTTATAAAATTACTTATTTTAAATAAAATATACCAGTTTATAACCATAAATTTTTATTACTCAAATTAATAAAGTTTGGAAAACATTTTCAAAATATTTCTAAGTCCAAAATTTACGAAAAATTTCGGTAGAGTCTCCTTTGTACGGAGAGGCTCGGGAGAAAATAGTAATATCAAATATAACAATATGAAACATATAATTCAAAATAATATATATCCCAACACGGGAAAATAATATAATAATGCTATAAACCGTAATCCGAAAACGTACCTATTAGTCGGGCAATTAACGCTTATTTGTGGAACCAAAAGCAGTAGAAATTGCTTCCATAACCTGCATTTCACTTATATAATCTAAAAGGGTTAACAATTATGTAAAATGAATATTTAAGTTGTTCAACCACAAACAAACAATCAATTCAACAACCAATTGCAACAAACAACATACAACCTTCATACAGAATCAACACAATTCAATCATTCATTCAAACAAAGCAAACAGTTGTTTGGGTTCAAAACTATATATTGTATAGAATGAAAAATAAACTATCAAATGCACCCTTTACTCAACAGTCTTTGATGAAACTAAATAGATTATTCATTCATCCATTCAATTTTAATGTATCCTTACCCAAACAACCATAAACCAAACAAACAACAAATCCAAACAATAAACTAAGTTTATTCTTGTTAATTTCATTTCGTACTATTGTTGTTTGATTTTCTTTTTATACATATAATGGTTTATCCTTTTATTATCTTCGTTTATTTGCAGTATTCATCTTTTTGCTTATTTTATTAATAATTAGCTTCAGTCATTTACTTAAGTTTATTATCTTTCATATATACTAATTAATTTCATTTATTTACTTTCATTTATTACTAAATTCCATTTATAATACTTACCTTTCTATTTTAATTAATAGTCTTACAATCATACTTAAGTCCCTAACATCTACAACACCAAATTCTTATTTATTAAGGAAATTTAATTGAATACTTTCATTATTTTAGATTTTCTTGTATAATATTCTATTACAATTTCTTATTAAACATTTCAACTTTTATATCTTTTGGTAAGTTATATATGCCTTTAAGAATGTAACTGAAAATCATACAGGTTTATCTTATTTCTTTTAAAATTTATTCAGTGTTCAATAATTATATCCTTTGTATTATAGGTTACACATTTCAGATCTCTTTTAATTTCATCCATAACTTAGCATTAAATTTCTTATTTTAATTGAAGGTTCTAATTTTAAATTAGTTACATTCAATTTCACTCCAATAACTGAAACTATTAATCGATGGAAACTTAAGAATTAAATACTGGGTTTTATTCAAATTATTTTAAAATAACAGATAAATATACACTTACAAATTTATATATATCAAATTATATTTAAACAATTTAAAATTTATATTTGTCTATCAAAACAACTCTGTAGTAAAACTACTACAGTGGCCATCCCATATCGAAACTCGAAAATGAATGTCGATGATGCGTGCACTCATCACCGAAATTTATTTTCCAGCGACAAAGAGGGAAGTACAGAACTTATATCTTTTCCAAATCTTCTTTAAAACCATTCTTCCAATTTACAATGAAATATTTATATCAGAAAATACTTATAACAATATTATTATATTCCACAATTACTCGAAAGAAATTTTCAATAGCCCGGAACTTAAGTTCTAAATTTCCAATTTCATTTATTTTATTTTCATTCTTATTTCAACTATTATTTATAAATTTTATTTCCTAACAACCAATATATTGCAACCAAATATTGTTGGGCGAATTCCCACCCATGGAATCGCGAGACCAAGGAGCATCAATGTCGTCCAGAGTCACCATTTACATACGGTACCCATGCCCATTCGGTGCCTATGCCTAGCCGGACCAAACCCCATCCCTCATCTGCCGAACCAACACTTCTCCTTCCCAACACCGAACCAGCATGCCTTTCTCGCCTCCACCGGTCCAAGCTAAGCCGAACCAACTCCAAAAACAACCCCCTGTCGATCTAACCTTCTACCTCCATGTCGAACCAAACCCCACCGAACGAGGGCTCACCGAACCAACCTTCGCCCAGTCCCCACCGAACCAACTCGGGGAGGCACCACCGAACCAAGCAACAACCGGACCAGCTCATCTACGTGCCACCACCAAACCAAGCGACTACCGAACAAACATAAGGAAGGCTATGCCGAACCAACACTGCCAGACCAGATTGTTTCAGCCCAGGTCCACAACAGCTATATACATCTGTAACGACCCGTATTTTACGTGTCGACTAATCGTAAAATAATGGCTACTAGGTTGTTAGTGTTGTTCATGTTGTTCAGAGCTTAAGTCATGAAAAGCTAACTCGTGTAGGTGGATTTAGCTTAGGTCGTGTATTTTTTAAGTCGTAGACGACTTAAGGGGTTTCGAGTTATTGTGTTAGAACGAGTTAAGGGGATAGGTCGGTTATACGACCTAAGGAATTGGTTTAGGACTTAGGGTGGTTGCCGAGTTAAGGGTTAACGACCTAAGGAACTGGACGAGTTAGTAGCTTAGGCGAGTTATCGGTTTTAGGGGTTAAGCGACTTACTAGACAACGACTTAAGAGTGTTTACGACCTATGGAAGTTGAGTCGTGAACGAGTTATAGTAGTTGACCGACCTATGGGGTTTACGACTTATTCGATGAGCGACCTAAGGAAATTAGGTCGTGTGAGTTTAGGTCGGCGGGGTATTTAGGTCGTAAGTTGCTACACAGTTAGGTCGTAAGGTTGTTAACTTGTGATGGTGTTAAGCTGTTGAGTGCTGAGTCGTATGAACGACTTAGTGGTGAGTCGTAGGTCGTAACTCGTGAAGGCATTAGGTCGCGTAGGAGCTTAAACCATTAAGCCGTTAGGTCGTGTGACCCTGGGTTTGGTTAGGTCGCGGCTTTCGATGAGTCGTAGGTCGTTGGTACGAGTTAAGGAATGCGGTAGTGTTTTTTTTAGGTCGCATGCATACTGTAGCAACTTAGGTCGTAAACGACCTAGTTAGGTCGGGGATTTCTTAGGTCGGCAACGACCTAAAACCGAGAACGACCTAAGGTGTGATCTGCCTATAAATAGAGGGCTTTGGCTCACTTTTTGGCACCGGATTTTGAAGCGACGAAGTGCTGCCATTTTGAGAGCTCGACTACTACATTTCTTCACTTCTTTTCTCCACTTTGATCGAGTTCTAACATCCATCCAAGATCGAAGATTGAGATTGAAGATCCAAGAGCTAAAGTTGAAGATCTTCATCCAACCAAGCTAGATTTCATCGTTTCAAACGGGATTTCGATGAATCAAGCTTGAATCTTCGCTGTCCAGATCTGAAATTGATAGTTTTTGAAGTGTTTGGGTGATTTGGTGAGTGGTGGTTATCTCTCACGCGGGCCCAAAGGAGTATATTGGGTTGGTGGTTTGTTGGAGTGTTGTAGATAGTGATTTTATGCATTTTTCTTTAGATCCAAGTGTAGATCCATTACTTATGAAGATGTTTACTTATGCAAGCTCATTCATCAAGTTGTAGAGATAAAAACCCATGATTTATATTTGTTAGATCTATGCTAAAAACCCATGATCCATGCATGTTAGACTTATGCTCATTTATTTACGAAATTGCCATTGTAGTTATAAATGCCCACTTAGACCATATTTAATTACTTGATTGCTTAAGCTAATGATTGATTTGATTGATTGCTATGTATGTTAGTTGATTGATAGTTAGATCTAGACAAGATGGTCAAAGATGATTCAAAAGCTAAGTGGAAAGGCTCTTGAATGGTGAAAGCTGCTTGTGGCATATGAAGCGGATGTTGAAGCTCATATGTATGGATTAGATGATGTTGAGATGGGACTTTGCCATGATGCGATGAGGCAAGCCATGATGTTGAGATGAGACTTTGCTATGATGCGATAAAGCGAAGCATGATGTGAGGTAGCCTTGGTTTAATCCAGACGGGATCATCCCAAGCATGTTGATAACTCGATGATGCGATGCGAGTTGGTTGATAATGGTTAGCTTGAGAGGCGCTTGAGCTAGTATGGAAATAGTCGTCGAGGAGGATGACTAGGAGGCTGTGATCTCATCGTTATTGAAGGTTCTAGCATGCTCAAAGCAAGAGTACGTTGGAACGGGCTGCGACGACGTTCCAAGCACGGGCTGCGACGACGTGCTAGTACCCTGGGTAGTTGCAAAAATTCCTAGGCACGGGCTGCGACGACGTGTGGAGTTATGTCTAGAACCGGGGGTTACCATTAGCCCTTGACAGGTGGTCATTCAACTAACGGTGAAATCAAGGCAAGGATAACAGTGATAGCCAGAGTCATGGATGTTTGGATGTTTGGATGTTTGGTTGGATCATCATTCGGTCTCATGAGCGGTGTTTTCCGGGTGCTTATCTGATCTTGGTTTAGGCCTTGGGGGTTTGTATTTGGAAAACATCGACCTTGACTCGAATGATTATTGCTTTACTTTAATTGTCTGCCATGTATGCTTGCTTCTCCTTAGTGTGAGTCAGGGGGCTATCACTGTAGAAGGAGGTGGAGTGGGATGATTTGGGTTCCTATTCCTTTTATCCTTTATGTTCCTTTGGTATGTTTGATAGATGATTTACTGCTCACTAAGACTGTTGTCTGACTCAAGGTTTTATGTCTCCTCTTATTACCTTGGGCTGTTCATCCATGTTTTGGGATGGGCAGACTAGGTGACAGGTGGCAGGTGCTGATCTTAGTGGCTCACGCCGATGATGACGAAGACGAGCAGGAGGCTTTACATATTATTTTCATATTCTATGTACTGGATATTCCGCTGATTGTTGATTACTCTGAGTGCTTTGTAGTGAGGCTTCTTGTATTCATGATTCAGACCTTGTATAAAGCTATTATGATTAGATGATGATATCCTGTTCTATGGGAGCTTCACTATATTATATTTCTCTATTGTATTTTATCCATGCGCTGTGAGTTTTACGATAGAGTCCGCGATGTTTATTTTACCCTTGGCGGTCACTCATGGCTGCCTGGCACACTTTCAGCGCACCATTCCCTTGTTTCCGTGCAGGAGTAATGGGCGGTCGTCACATTTGGTATCAGAGCTTTGGTTAATCGATTTTAGCCAACGCTCGCTGACGTAACTACGTAAGAGAGACGTAATTGTATTCTGATGAATGATTACTATATATAATATAGTAGTTTAGAAGGATTTGAACTCCTTATGCAGTTGTTTCTCAAAGTGTTCTAAGTCATTCCTTTTTGTAGATATTAAGGATGAGTCGAAGGGGGAGACCAGCTACTAGGGAAGGCCGTGCTGCTAGGGAAGCTGTTGATTATGCTCCTATGTTTGAGGCCATGATGACTTCGATCATGAGGAGGATACCAGCCTTGGGGCCATCAGTAGATGTTGGAGTTCAAGTTCAAGCTCCAAAGCCAGTGGATTTTGCTAAGTTGTGCAAGGATTATACTGCTCTTGGAGGAAAGGTTTTCTTGGGGACAGAGTCAACCATTGAAGTGCAAAGATGGATTGATGCTTGTAGAAGGATCTTTGGTGACTTGGGCATTGAGGATGCAACTAAGAGGAAGCTTGCATCAAGGCAACTTCAAGGGAGAGCTTCGGATTGGTGGAATTCTATCACCATTGATACTCCGGAGGAGGAGATTACTTGGGAGCAATTCCAAGCTAGATTTGAAGCTAAGTTCACCTCTACGGCTCAGAAATCTGTCTTGTTTAAAAAGTTTGTGGAGCTCAAGCAAGGTGGAAGACCCGTTCTTGAGTATGTTTCTGAGTTTGAAGCTTTGTCCAAGTATGCCAAATCGTATATTGATTCTCCCTATCAGAAGAATGAGAAGTTTGTGACCGGTTTGGATGCTTATCTTGGAAGACAGTTGACGGATCATCTGGACGATCCGTTTGAGAAGCTTGTGGAGAAAGCTCTCAGGCATGAGAGTTTGTTTCCTAGGGAGAGTTCTATTGTTGCTGTAACCAAGGAAGGGTTTAAGCCACAGAAGGGTGGAAACAAGAAGAGGAAGCAACAGCAATAGAAGGGTAACGATGGCCAGAAGAAGCCGAGAGGCGAAATGACTTGCTATAATTGCCAGCAGAAGGGCCATCTCTCCAAGGATTGTAGGAATCCAAAGGCGCCGGCGAAATGCCACAACTGTGACAAGCCAGGGCATTTTAGGAAAGATTGTCCAGAACCGAGGAAGGATAGGCAGACTGTGCAAGCTTATGCTTTGGGAGCTGTGCCGTCGTTTTCAAAAGCTCTTACTGCTGAAGAGAAAGGGAAGAGTGTGGTGGTTCAAGGTACTCTTTTCATTTGTGGTGTTCCAGTCAGAGTGCTGTTTGATACTGGAGCGTCGCATTCTTTTGTTTGTGATGATCTTGTAGGCCGGTTAGGTTTGGAACCGGATATTGTTGATAGGCCATTGGTTGTGACTAATCCAGTTGGGGGTTCGTCATGTTTGTGTATGATATGCCGTGGTCTAGTTGTGTCGAGTCATGATTGCTCTTTTGTTTGTGATTGTTTTGTTCTGAACTTTGCGGGGTTCGGAATTATTTTGGGTATGGACTGGCTTAGGAAGTATGCGGCAAAGGTTGATTGTGAGAGATTGGAGGTGACAGTCGAGAATGTGGAGGGGCGAAAGGTTGTGATACGATGTAAGCATGAAGAAGGCGTCTTCATGAGCTTCATGTATTCGCTGGTTGTTCCACGGGATGGACTGTCATCGGTGCCAATCACAAATGGATTTGAGGATGTCTTTGAGGAAGTCAAAGGGTTACCGCCGCATAGAGAGATCGAGTTTCATATCGATCTAGTTGAGGGAGCCAGACCTGTTGTGATGCCTCTTAGGCGGATGGCGCCTAGGGAACAGCAAGAGTTGAAGGTGCAAGTTGATGACCTTTTACGGAAAGGATTCATTCGGCGTAGTGTGTCCGAATGGGGTGCACCAGTTGTGTTCGCAACCAAAGCGGATGGATCGTTGAGGTTGTGTGTCGATTATCGTGAGCTGAATAAGGTGACTAAGAAGAACAAGTACCCATTGCCGAGAATAGATGACTTGTTTGATCAGCTTCACGATGCTAAGGTGTTTTCTCAGATGGATTTGGCAACGGGATTTCACCAGTTGAGAGTGGCAAAGGATAGTGTGCCGAAGACTGCTTTTAGGACACCATCCGGTTTTTATGAGTGGCTGGTAATGCCGTTTGGATTGACTAACGCACCAGCATATTTTGTGGATCTTATGAATAGAGTGTTCAGAGATCAGTTGAATAAGTTCGTGCTTGTGTTCGTGGATGATATTCTGATTTATTCCAGAACTGAAGAAGAGCACAAGACGCACTTGCGTTTGGTTTTGGAAATCTTGCGGAAACATCAGCTGAAGGCTAAGTTTTCGAAGTGTCACTTCTGGAAGAGTGAAGTGAGATTCTTAGGCCATGTTATTTCTAGAAATGGAATAGCGGTTGATCCCGCTAAGGTGGCAGCGATCCAGGATTGGGTCAGACCTAAGAATGCCTCAGATGTGAGAAGTTTTCTTGGACTAGCAGGATATTATCGACGGTTTATCAAAGACTTTTCCAAGATAGCTGCACCGTTAACAGGATTGACGAAGAAGAATCAGGTATTCTGTTGGGATGCTAAGTGTGAGCAAGCTTTCGTAATCCTAAAAGAGCGACTAACAAGTGCTCCTGTTTTGACTATTCCAAGTGGGAATGAAGAGATGGTGGTTTACACCGATGCATGTGGTACTGGACTTGGAGCAGTACTAATGCAGAAGAATAAAGTTGTTGCATATGCAAGTCGGCAACTGAAGCCGCATGAAAGGAATTATCCGACTCATGATTTGGAGTTAGCGGCAATTGTTTTTGCTTTGAAGATGTGGAGACATTATCTATTGGGAGTTAGATTCGAGTTGTTTACAGATCATAAGTCGTTGAAGTATGCGTTCTCTCAAAAGGATTTGAATCTTCGACAGCAACGGTGGCTAGAGTTCTTGGCATCGTATGATTTTGGGATAGCCTATACCCCGGGAAAAGGTAACGCAGTGGCTGATGCGTTGAGTCGAAGACATGCAGGATTGGGAGCCATGTTTTCGGAATGGAAGAGTCTCGAGTATTTGGCTGGATTTGACTTCAGGCCTAGATGTGAATTGGAACCTGAAATGTTGGCAAACTTATCGATAAGACCTACTCTTGTGGAAAGGATTGGCGAGAGCCAAAAGCGAGACAATAAGCTTGTCAAGATTATCCGTGATTTGGAATCTGGATTGGACCCAGAGAAGGATAAAAGATTCGAAGTCGACCGAGAGGGTTGGCTTCGGAAGCAAGGACGACTGGTTGTTCCCGATATCGATGAGTTGAGAGATGAAGTTTTGAAGGAAAGTCATCACTCGAAGTTGACAATTCATCCAGGAGGAAATAAGATGTATCGGGATATGAAGAGAACCTATTACTGGGAAGGTATGAAGAAGGACGTTGGAAATTTTATTTCCAAATGTATGAACTGTCAGTTGGTAAAAGCTGAACAGAAAAAGCCAAGTGGATTACTTCAGCCATTAGAGGTTCCTACATGGAAGTGGGAGCAAGTGTCGATGGATTTTATCGATGGCCTACCTAGAACCAAGGCGGGAAATGAAGGGATTTGGGTCATCATAGATCGGTTGACCAAGAGTGCAAGGTTCATTCCTGTTCGATCGACTAGGACTGCATCGAAGTTGGCTGAGCTTTATGTTAAGTGGATAGTTCGATTCCATGGTGTTCCGAAGAATATAGTGAGCGACCGAGATCCTTTGTTCACTAGTGGATTTTGGAAGAGCTTCCAGGAAGTTTTGGGAACCGAGTTGTGTTTGAGTACAGCTTATCATCCCCAAACAGATGGTCAGACTGAGAGAGTCAACCGAGTTTTGGAAGATCTCCTCAGGGCTTGTGTTTTGGATTTCGAAGGATCGTGGGAAGATCACCTTCATTTGGTGGAGTTTGCATATAACAACAGTTATCAATCTAGCATTGGTATGGCACCATATGAAGCACTGTATGGAAGACCGTGTAACTCTCCGACATGTTGGTTGGAAACTGGAGAAAAGCTGATACTTGGGCCTGAGATGATTCGTCAGACTTCGGATTGTATAGAGATCATTCGGCAACGAATGAAGGTGGCCCAAGACCGTCAGAAAAGTTATGCCGATAAGCGTCGTAGGGATTTGGAATTCGACGTAAGTGATAGGGTTTTTGTGAAGATTTCTCCTCTGAAGAGTGTTATTAGATTCGGGAAGAAAGGAAAGTTAACTCCGAGATTTGTTGGACCATTCCCGATTATTGAGCGAATTGGAAAGCTCGCTTATAGATTGGAGTTACCGGAAAAGATGGCGGGTGTGCACAATGTTTTTCATGTATCTTATCTACAGAAGTATGTGCACGACTCGAATAAGGTGGTTTCTGCAGGTAGCTGTGAAGATTTGGAGGTTGATCCAGTTGTTAGAAGACCTCGTAAGCCGCTTCGTATTGTTGAAACCGATACGAAACAGCTTAGGAGGAAGACGATTACGTTGCTCAAGATACAATGGAGTGATGATGTTAACGACTGTACGTGGGAGGAGGAAGAGAGGATGAAGGCAGCTCATCCCGAACTCTTCGAGGTATGGCCCTAAGGTGTCGTGACATCTCATGAATTTGTACCTTGTTCTAGTCTTAGAATTCTGCATGCTAGGTTAGGAATTGGATGCATGGTTTGTTGATTGCTATGGATGGTAGGCATGCAGAATAGTTTTGATTGCTGTTGTTTGTTTGGAATTTCGGGGGCGAAATTCCTAAGGGGGAGAGAATGTAACGACCCGTATTTTACGTGTCGACTAATCGTAAAATAATGGCTACTAGGTTGTTAGTGTATTTCATGTTGTTCAGAGCTTAAGTCATGAAAAGCTAACTCGTGTAGGTGGATTTAGCTTAGGTCGTGTATTTTTAAGTCGTAGACGACTTAAGGGGTTTCGAGTTATTGTGTTAGAACGAGTTAAGGGGATAGGTCGGTTATACGACCTAAGGAAATGGTTTAGGACTTAGGGTGGTTGCCGAGTTAAGGGTTAACGACCTAAGGAACTGGACGAGTTAGTAGCTTAGGCGAGTTATCGGTTTTAGGGGTTAAGCGACTTACTAGACAACGACTTAAGAGTGTTTACGACCTATGGAAGTTGAGTCGTGAACGAGTTATAGTAGTTGACCGACCTATGGGGTTTACGACTTATTCGATGAGCGACCTAAGGAAATTAGGTCGTGTGAGTTTAGGTCGGCGGGGTATTTAGGTCGTAAGTTGCAACACAGTTAGGTCGTAAGGTTGTTAACTTGTGATGGTGTTAAGCTGTTGAGTGCTGAGTCGTATGAACGACTTAGTGGTGAGTCGTAGGTCGTAACTCGTGAAGGCATTAGGTCGCGTAAGAGCTTAAACCATTAAGCCGTTAGGTCGTGTGACCCTGGGTTTGGTTAGGTCGCGGCTTTCGATGAGTCGTAGGTCGTTGGTACGAGTTAAGGAATGCGGTAGTGTTTTTTTTTAGGTCGCATGCATACTGTAGCAACTTAGGTCGTAAATGACCTAGTTAGGTCGGGGATTTCTTAGGTCGGCAACGACCTAAAACCGAGAACGACCTAAGGTGTGATCTGCCTATAAATAGAGGGCTTTGGCTCACTTTTTGGCACCGGATTTTGAAGCGACGAAGTGCTGCCATTTTGAGAGCTCGACTACTACATTTCTTCACTTCTTTTCTCCACTTTGATCGAGTTCTAACATCCATCCAAGATCGAAGATCGAGATTGAAGATCCAAGAGCTAAAGTTGAAGATCTTCATCCAACCAAGCTAGATTTCATCGTTTCAAACGGGATTTCGACGAATCAAGCTTGAATCTTCGCTGTCCAGATCTGAAATTGATAGTTTTTGAAGTGTTTGGGTGATTTGGTGAGTGGTGGTTATCTCTCACGCGGACCCAAAGGAGTATATTGGGTTGGTGGTTTGTTGGAGTGTTGTAGATAGTGATTTTATGCATTTTTCTTTAGATCCAAGTGTAGATCCATTACTTATGAAGATGTTTACTTATGCAAGTTCATTCATCAAGTTGTAGAGATAAAAACCCATGATTTATATTTGTTAGATCTATGCTAAAAACCCATGATCCATGCATGTTAGACTTATGCTCATTTATTTACGAAATTGCCATTGTAGTTATAAATGCCTACTTAGACCATATTTAATTACTTGATTGCTTAAGCTAATGATTGATTTGATTGATTGCTATGTATGTTAGTTGATTGATAGTTAGATCTAGACAAGATGGTCAAAGATGATTCAAAAGCTAAGTGGAAAGGCTCTTGAATGGTGAAAGCTGCTTGTGGCATATGAAGCGGATGTTGAAGCTCATATGTATGGATTAGATGATGTTGAGATGGGACTTTGCCATGATGCGATGAGGCAAGCCATGATGTTGAGATGAGACTTTGCTATGATGCGATAAAGCGAAGCATGATGTGAGGTAGCCTTGGTTTAATCCAGACGGGATCATCCCAAGCATGTTGATAACTCGATGATGCGATGCGAGTTGGTTGATAATGGTTAGCTTGAGAGGCGCTTGAGCTAGTATGGAAATAGTCGTCGAGGAGGATGACTAGGAGGCTGTGATCTCATCGTTATTGAAGGTTCTAGCATGCTCAAAGCAAGAGTACGTTGGAACGGGCTGCGACGACGTTCCAAGCACGGGCTGCGACGACGTGCTAGTACCCTGGGTAGTTGCGAAAATTCCTAGGCACGGGCTGCGACGACGTGTGGAGTTATGTCTAGAACCGGGGGTTACCATTAGCCCTTGACAGGTGGTCATTCAACTAACGGTGAAATGAAGGCAAGGATAACAGTGATAGCCAGAGTCATGGATGTTTGGATGTTTGGATGTTTGGTTGGGTCATCATTCGGTCTCAAGAGCGGTGTTTTCCGGGTGCTTATCTGATCTTGGTTTAGGCCTTGGTGGTTTGTATTTGGAAAACATCGACCTTGACTCGAATGATTATTGCTTTACTTTAATTGTCTGCCATGTATGCTTGCTTCTCCTTAGTGTGAGTCAGGGGGCTATCACTGTAGAAGGAGGTGGAGTGGGATGATTTGGGTTCCTATTCCTTTTATCCTTTATGTTCCTTTGGTATGTTTGATAGATGATTTACTGCTCACTAAGACTGTTGTCTGACTCAAGGTTTTATGTCTCCTCTTATTACCTTGGGCTGTTCATCCATGTTTTGGGATGGGCAGACTAGGTGACAGGTGGCAGGTGCTGATCTTAGTGGCTCACGCCGATGATGACGAAGACGAGCAGGAGGCTTTACATATTATTTTCATATTCTATGTACTGGATATTCCGCTGATTGTTGATTACTCTGAGTGCTTTGTAGTGAGGCTTCTTGTATTCATGATTCAGACCTTGTATAAAGCTATTATGATTAGATGATGATATCCTGTTCTATGGGAGCTTCACTATATTATATTTCTCTATTGTATTTTATCCATGCGCTGTGAGTTTTACGATAGAGTCTGCGATGTTTATTTTACCCTTGGCGGTCACTCATGGCTGCCTGGCACACTTTCAGCGCACCATTCCCTTATTTCCGTGCAGGAGTAATGGGCGGTCGTCACAACATCCAAGACCCCTGCCCCCAGCCTCACTCTATAAATAGAGGGGCAGGGGTACAACAATGGTAGACAAGTTTGAGAGCTCAAGCAAGGAAGGAACTTTCAAACAACATTCTTATACTTGTACTTAAAGCTTTGTACTTGTAATCTGAAAGAAAAAGGATAATAACATATAAAGTGGACGTAAGCACGTTCTGGCCGAACCACTATAAATCTGTGTGTCTTTTACAGTTCAGTCCCTGTTTTTTACATATTTGCATAAGTAACCTAAAATATTAAAAACCACATAAAATCAACTAAATTATACGGATAGGAGGTGTTTGCCCATTTTTTGCGCAAACATTTTTGGTGCTTTCATTGAGAGCTTGGAAGTCGAAGTTTCAGCTTCCCTCATTCAACCTTCTTTCCCAATAACACCCTTCATTGCCTAGGAAACATGACTTCCAGGCCAAGAAAAGACGCCTACAAGGGAAAGAACGTTGCAACCAGCAGCGCTCCAGATCCAGTGGATCCAGATCAAGAGAACCATCCCACTACGACAGCAGATCAGGCAAATCCGATAGCCCCTGCCGCAACAACCGGCAGCAATCACTAGGGCAGATCTAGACAGAGTTGTGACTGAAGTAACTAACCGCTTCACATCCCAACAGGAATCTTTGGTGAACCAACTCATGTCACGCCTGAGGGATGCCGAAGAATCCAACCGCAACACTGAATCATGGGGTGAGTCTCAATCTGGAGGATCTCAGAGACAGCAAAGGTCTTCCCTCTTCGAAGAAGCTATTAACAGGAACAACAATGATAGGGGCCGCGCCCGGACTCAGCCCGAACTCCGACTCAAGGAAGCGCTTCGAACCGAACCCAATGGGGGAGGCACCAGGCGAGGGTCGGATGTAGCTGACCCGGTCATGCCGCCTAATCATAGAAAGCCCGCTGAACGGAGCCGAGCTAGAACCCAGCCCGAAGTTGACCCCATGGAAATGCTCGAAGCAGAACCCCACAGGGGAAGATCAAGGCAGGGGGCAACTGTAGCTGGTCCTAACATGCATCCGAGCAGCCAAAGACAGCCACTGGATAACGTCAGAGGTGACAGGCTATACCATCCCTACAGGTCATCTGGACGAGATCGATCCCGCAGGGAAGAACCAAGCTCATTTTTGTCCGCTCCAAATTCTGATGAAAGAATGGCACGATTATTCAGGGAATGCGTCCGACGGGAGCAAAGAGATCGAGGGATAGGCGCTAGGGTAACCAGCCCTTTCACCCGCGACATCGAAACCGCCACCACCCCTCGAGAATGGAAAATGCCGACGATGGAACCGTACAAGGGAACTTCCGACCCCGTTGTACACCTGCAAAGATACACACAACATATGCTCATGAGCGGGGCAACAGAAGGAGTATTATGCAAATGCTTTCCACTATTTTTAGCAGATCTAGCTACCTCCTGGTTCTGCCATCTACCCCAAGGATCCATCAGTTCATGGGAAATGTTGAAGGAAAAGTTCATTAGCCAGTTCCGCATTCATGTGGAACAACCCAAGGATGCTTATTCTCTATCCAATGTCAAACAGAAATCCGGAGAGACACTGCAACAATATCTAACCCGGTTCAATGCCACAGCGGCCGCAGTCCAAGATGCCGATGAGAAACTCACCCTAATGGCCCTCTGTAGTGGTGTACACCCAGATACCAAGTTTGCTAGAAGACTAACTAAAGAAAAACCAGCTACCTTGCCCGATTTCTTCCATGAAGCTGGGAAGTACATGAGACTCGAAGAGGCTGCCACTGAAAGGCAGACAGTACCACAGGCTAAGACGGCCCATGGAAACGCCCCCGCCGCAGCGAAGGACATTCGGAGAAACGACTCCAGAGACAACGCAGGGGGCAAGAAGGGAGAAAAGCGCTTGTACCGACCAGGACCGAGATTCGACGCTTACACTCCCTTGAATGAAACAGTCGAGAACATCTTCCTGGCCACCCAGGACGAACTTACATACAAGCGCCCCCCATACAAGAAAGAGTCAGATCGCGCAATCCAGTCCGGAAAATTCTGCCGTTTTCATGAGTCTCATGGGCACGATACCAATGAATGTCGTCATCTCCGAGATCTAATTGAAGAACACATCAGAAGAAAGAAGCTGGAACGCTATGTAAAGGGCCAGGATAGGACTCCAGCTCCTACCAAGGAAAACCCAGGGCAGCTCCACCCAGAGACAGGCGGAGGAAATCGCAACACCAGCGGTTCCAGCCAAGAGAAGATAGTGGTCCATACAATATCAGGAGGGCCACACATCGCTGACAAGAGCTGGGCAGAAATGGAAAGATATGGAAACTCACTCAGAAGCGAGGGAGACTGCGTCAATTTGTTATGGAAGAACGCCACCCTAAGCGGAAGGAAAGTAATGATATCACATTCAGCGGGCGTGACCTAGAAGGAAGGCAATACCCTCATATGGATCCTATGGTCATCTCTGCCTGGTTCGGTCCAGCCAAAGTTTTTCGGATTTTAATAGACACTGGAAGTTCATTAAATATCCTATTCAAGCATGCTTTCGACAAAATGAAGCTGTCAATGAAGGATGTATCCCCCTGTAACAAACCACTACACGGTTTCACTGGAGAAGCAAAGATGCCCCTTGGACAATTGGATCTCTTTGTTGAATTAGGAAGTCATCCCCGCTCCGCCGTTTGGAAACAAACATTCGTTCTAATAGACAACCACTCGGCCTACAATGCCTTTTTAGGAAGACCATCCTTGTCCGACTTCCAAATTGTCCTTGCCCCATGGTGCTTGAAGATGAAGTTCCCAACGGATAATGGAGTGGGAGAAGTAGAAGGGGTTCAAGACGCCACTCGGGACTGCTATGTAACCGAACTTCGCAATAATCGCAGGAGAGACAAAGGGAAAAATGCAGAGACTATTCTCTGCATGAAAAGCTTGGAAGCATAGAAACTAAAGAAAGTCCCTCCTCTTTGGTATATCAGTGATCCTTTTAATGAATTAGACCCCAGGGACAAAGAGGAGGAGGCCACCGTCGAGCCTGCAGAGGCTATGGAATTCGTATCTGTAGACAAACGCGACCCAAGTAAACTGCTGAGAGTCGGATCTCAGTTAAAAAGAGAATTAAAAAATCAACTCATTGATTTTCTTCGCCACAACATGGATGTATTTGCATGGACGCACGTTGATATGACTGGAATCTCCCCGGACATAGCATGCCACGCACTAAACATCGATCCTACCAAGGTACCGGTAAAGCAAAAGAAGAGAAGTATGGGGGCAGAACGATCAGCGGCCCTCGAGGAAGAAGTAAAGAACTTACTGGCCAATGACTTCATACGTGAAGCCATCTACCCGGAATGGATTGCCAACCCGTTACTGGTAAAGAAAGATAATGGGAAGTGGCGGACATGCATCGATTTCTCCAACTTAAATGACGCTTGCCCGAAAGACTGCTTCCCACTCCCCCGAATCGACCAACTCGTGGACAGCACTGCTGGACACGAACTCTTATCCTTTATGGACGCATACTCAGGATATAACCAGATCCCTATGCACGCCCCCGATCAAGACCACACTAGCTTCATCACTGACAGAGGATTGTACTGCTACAAGGTAATGCCATTTGGACTTAAAAATGCTGGAGCTACTTATCAGCGCATCGTCAACAAGATGTTTGCAGAACTGATAGGACGAACTATGGAGGTCTATGTGGATGACATGCTGGTTAAATCAAGAAAAGCCAACGATCATGTAAGCCACTTGGGTGAGATGTTTCAAGTACTTCGCAAATACGGAATGAAGCTGAATCCTCTCAAGTGCTCCTTCGGAGTATCATCTGGAAAATTCCTAGGATTCATCGTCCATGCCAGAGGAATTGAAGCAAACCCCAAACAGGTCCAAGCTTTGAAAAACATCAAGATACCTTCCACTCGAAGGGAAATGCAAAGCCTAAATGGGAAAGTAGCCGCCCTAAGCAGATTCATCTCCAAGGCAACTGACAAATGCATTCCTTTCTTCGAAGCCCTGAAGAAAGACAAAGGAAAATTCGAATGGACCGATGAGTGTTCAACAGCTTTCCTTAACCTAATCGAACACCTCCAGCGGCCACCAGTACTCTCAACTCCGAATGAAGGCGAAGAACTATACCTATATCTTGCTGTGTCATCCCATGCTCTAAGTGTCGCTCTGGTAAGAGAAGAAAATCGCACACAACGGCCAGTGTACTTCATAAGCAAAAGGTTCACGGGAGCAGAAGCCAGATATCCTAAACTTGAGAAGCTAGCGTACTGCTTACTAATCACGTCACGGAAACTGCGACACTACTTCCAGTCTCATTCCATCCGAGTTCTAACCGATCAACCACTAAGGCAAGTACTTCATCGTCCCGATACCTCTGAGCGGTTACTTAAATGGTGCATTGAGTTGAGTCAATATGATATCACCTACCATCCCCGCACCGCCATCAAGGGACAAGCTATTGCCGATTTCATTGCCGAATTCACCACCGGTGAAGGTAGGGAGCAATCCGAGGAGTCAGAAGACGTCAAATGGAATCTCTTTGTGGATGGAGCATCGAACAAACAAGGCTCGGGGGTAGGTGTTGTGATAATCACCCCCAAGGGAAAGAAGCTGCGCTACGCCCTAAGATTGGAATTCGCTACCACCAACAATGACGCAGAATACGAAGCAGTGATAGCCGGATTAGAATTTGCCCTGGAGATCGGAGTCGGTTCCTTATGTCTTCACAGTGATTCGCAACTCATCGTAAATCAAATACTAGGGGAGTTCCAGACTCGAGGAGAGCGGCTCATGGCATATCTGAAAAAGACCAAGCAGCTGCTCAATCAATTGGATCACTACTCGATCAAACACATTCCTCGAGAAGAAAATCAAGAGGCCGACGAGCTGGCAAAGCAAGCTAGCATGGGAGATGATACCACTTCTGGAACGATAACTGTCTCAAGGCTATTAACCCCGAGTTTCGAGCAAGTAAACCTGATAGCTGCAACCGAAGAAGAAACATGGATGACCCCTATCCGAGAATACTTACAAAACGGCATCCTACCTGACGGGCGAAGTGAAATTAAGAAAATTCTAAGGAAAGCTTCCCGCTACACAATACAAGAAGGCATCCTCTATCGGCGCGGCTTCTCTAACCCCTTATTGAGGTGCGTTGCTGGAAGAGAAGCCAAGGAAATTCTATCCAATATCCATCAGGGAAGTTGCGGAGATCACACTGGAGGGCAGACTCCGGCAAAGAAGATACTCCGATATGGATATTTCTGGCCCACCTTGAATAAAGACGCCTTAGACTTCGTCAAAAAATGTGGCAGATGTCAGAAATTTTCCAAAATTCCTCGACTACCGACAAGTGAGATCACTCAAATGACTAGCCCTTAGACCTTTGCAGTATGGGGAATTGACTTGATTGGTGAACTGCCAATGGGCCGAGGCGGAGCCAAATATGCTATAGTGGCAGTTGACTATTTCACCAAATGGGTGGAGGCGGAACCTCTAAATAAAGTATCCTCGGCAAAAGTTATCAACTTCTTGATCAAAAATATTCTGTGCAGGTACGGAGTCCCACTCAAGATCATATCAGATAACGGACTCCAATTTGACAGCGAAGAATTCGCCGATTGGTGCCAAGAGCACGAAATTCACAAAAGCTTCTCATCTGTAGCTTACCCTCAAGCAAACGGACAAGTCGAAGCTGTCAACAAGATCCTCAAAACCTTAATCAAGAAGAAACTTGAAAAGTCGAAAGGCAATTGGGTGGACGAACTTCCTACGGCACTTTGGGCCTATCGCACATCTTACAGAACTTCAATAGGGCATACTCCTTTCTCTTTGGCATACGTATCGGAGGCCATGCTCCCAGTTGAAACTATAGTGCCCTCTCACCGTAGGATCCACTACAGCCCGGAAGAGAACGAAGAACTCCTCCTCATGTCTTTGGATCTAATTGAGGAGAGAAGAAATGATGCAGCACTCAAAGCAGCAGCTCATAGACAAAAAGTGGCCGCACTATACAACTCCAAAGTCAAACATCACAGCTTACAAGAAGGAGATCTTGTCCTCAAGAGAATCTTTCCGCGCCCCGGGGCATTGGACCCCATCTGGGATGGACCATATGTAATTCATAAAGATCTCCACAACGGAGCTTACATTTTGTCCACAATGGACGGAGAGGTGTTCCAGAGGGCATGGAACATCCGACACCTCCGTCGATACTTTTATTAACTTGTACTGCCCATATGAAGTGAATTAACAAAGAGAATCAGTGGACGTAGGCATTTTCGTGCCGAACCACTTTAAAAAACTTAGCTCTTGTTAACTTGTCCCTTTATATCTTGGCTACTTGTTAAGCTTTATCCTTTGCTGTTGAACAAAATCCTTTGCAGATGACATTTCAATCCAGAACTTCACAACACAACTCCACCTGGACAAAATCTAACAGGTACGCTGCGCTCCTATGCCCTCGCCAATGAGACACTTTGCTCCGGTATCCCTCTACCGCGAGTTAACTCATTGTTTGCCTCGGCCTTTAAAGCCGACTGTAATAAGCCGAGTATAAGTCATCAAAAAAAGGCCGACTATAGCCGATGGCACCTCATTACAGCGATTCGGCTCGCCGGCAACTGTGAACCGATCATAAGCCCCAACATAAGGTGTGGCCAGCCAGGGGCAGTTCACAGTTGACGATTGGCCCCCACGCTAGTCGGCCACAGTAAATCGAATAATACCCACGATTACGGGCCATAATGGCCCGGGTAGTTACTGTGCGCGATCGGCTCCGATGTATCTTAAGTGCGGCTGTGGTAAAAAAGAAAACTCCCCGCAGAGGCGTAAGATGGGTGACAAATGTCTCCAAGACCCACAGCTAGGGAAAGTGACTACAAAACCCGTTTACCATGAACTTAAGCACATTGGCGGCCTTCCGTGACTGGAAGTTTTACTTTTCCTATATTTCCATTTCATTTAAAACTTTTCTCCTATTCTCCGTAACGGTGCTTGAAAGTACAGGACATGAAATAGGGAACGCTCGCCAATGGGAACAGAAACTTACAATCGGATGACGAGACACTCAACAGCATTCCGTGCTTAGTCTTACAGGGCGCACGAAGTTGCCATCCACAGCCGAAACATGAAGGGCGGTACCTTCTACTTTTATACATTAATGCATAGCTGCAGTTCATATTCACACATCACATTTACGTTGCAAAATGAGAAAATTATACTTTAAGCAAAAAAACTTGGCATCAGGCACAGTCAAGTCACTAGTAACATGCATAGTTACATCACTTACACAGCACAGGAAAATAGCGATAACATTCCAACATAAAGGAATCAGCTTATATTATGAAATTACATAAAGTCGTTCATCACAAACAGTATTATTACAGTTACATCAATGTTTTGGACTAACATGAACAACAATAAAAAGAAATCAAAAGGTGACCAGCTGCATTAGTGCTAACCACTACACTTCAGAACCAGCTCTCCGAATCTACTTGGTTGCTGGATCGGAACTCCCAACATGTTGACCAGAGGTCCCACCTGTCCAATTCAGAAGAAGAATCCATCAGATAAACAGCGAACGATCAAGTTATGAAAATCTAAAAAGAAAAGAGGAGAGAGACTCACCAACGTCCGCCGCTTGATCCTCATCCGCCAATTGCACACCCGCTTCCTCCGAAGCAAGCAGCCGCATCCCCTCCTTCACCGCTACCTTCTCCTCCTTTGAGAACTGGCCGGTTACCACATCCATCCTGAAAGCCACGCCACCTTCCTTATCCGCCTCGGCCTTGGCCTCCTCCAAAGCCCGGAGATATATCCTAGCCATGATCCGGGGATAGTCATCCATCCAGGATAGATTACCCTGCTTCCAGGTACGGAAGTACATGTCCTGCAGCATCTCATCCATCATCCCTTCATTCTCCTTAAACTCCCTCACCCGGGCCTCGGAGGACCGCAACTTAGCGACGGCAACATCCCTCTTCCGCCGGTATCTCGAGCACTCAGCCTGAAGGGATCTCCTCATCTCCTCCATCTCTTCCTTCAACTTGGCTTGAGCAAGTTCTGCAGCTTCGAGCCTCCCAGATATCTCTTCAATCCGCTCAAGATCCGCATTCCGAACCTCATCCACCGTCGCAATGGCCATATCAATCCGCCCCTTGCAAGCAGCCTCCATTTTTCGCAATTCTGCCCTGCTGGCCTTTTCCAGATTCTCCTTCAACTGCCTGGAGGCTGCCTCGTGCTGAGAAATCTGGATAGCCTGATCGGCAAGCTGCTTGGCCTGATCAGAAACCTGTAGCCGCAGCCGGATGTTAGCACTCCCGATCTCCTCCCCAGCCCTAGCCAGTCGAGCATGATGCTCCATCAACTTCTTGACCTCCTCCGCGACCCGGTCAATGTTGGCCTGGGCTTCGTCCCCCATAGCAGCTATCCGAGTAGTGAGCAGATCCAGATCTAGGGACTTAGCCTCATCAAGAACCCGAACCATGGGATTGCGGGGGAGAAGATGCTCGCCCGTGGCCTCGTCAAATAAGATATCCAGAGAGCTGGGGTCCAAATCTGGGTGGCCGGCAAAGGGATTGCGAGGCACGTTGGGACGTTTTATGCGGATGACGGTAGGATTTTCAAACGGATGCGGGGAGGGAATATACTCAGTGTCTTCCTCCGTGATATCATGAATAGGTTGAGGTGGAAGCTGCGGACCGGGTGAATATTCAAATAAGGAGCGACTCCTCTTCTTTTTCTGAATACTCTCTTCAATGACCCCAAGAAGAGGACGGTAGCTAACTACGTCTCCTGGACGACTAGTGGGAGGCTTAGGCTTGGCAGAAGCTCTAAGTAACTTGTATTGTTCCAGGCGGTGTCGAACGTCTGAAGTTTTGGCCACCTCGCCTGCCCCTGTAATAAAGAACAAGTGTTACGAACATACAAGGGTCCATAATTCAAGAAATATGTTAACTTAAAAAGAATGAGAAGACGCATCTGTTATACAAACCCTGCGGAGAAGGAGAATACTGCAATAAGTCCTGAATCTCAGTCCAGGACGGAAGCGAACCATAAAATATTCCTAAGTCCCTATCATAAATGGAATCTGCAGAAGTCAAGAGTTCACCTTGAATCGCTGGAGCCACCTCAGCTGACGAACTCTTAGGGAATGGGTCGGCGCCAGCCCCAGCCTTGTCAACCTCCTTTGCCTTCTTCGCCGAGGCTGATCCTTCCTCCAACCCTTCAAAAGCCTGGCGGAAGGCATCATCCGTCCACTCCTGGATCTCCCCTGCCTGCTCAGAAGACAAAGCCCCGGGACCACTACCACCCTGTCCTTCACCTTCTCCATCTCCTCCGCTCTCCTCTTCACCTCTTTCCTCCTCTCCACCTTCCTCCTCCGGAATATCCGGACATGTACTGGGAGAGGGTCCATCAAACTTCTTAAGCTTCTTTCCCCCGACGGCTGGAGGCACCGAGAAAGGTCTCTTCTTGCTACTCTTCGCAGTAGCCCCATCCTTAGCTTTAGCAGCCCTCTCCTCGGCTGTATCTCTCTGTTTAACCACAGATTGATGTGGCAGAATCAAGTTATACTCCAGGAGAGTGGCGTTCCTGATCAGGTAAGAGGCTGACCTATCCCTTCCCGAAATGACCTTTATTTCAGCAACCATCCGCGCCAAGGAATCATTCTCCACAACCGCAAAGCCACCTGTTGCTAGCAAGAAATAAAAGCATATAAGAAGAAGCATTGTGATCGGGACAAGGAAAATATAAATGAAGTTCAACTTACAGCCGGAAGTGAAAAGGCGAAAAGAAACAGGGTCATCCCTAATGAAAAACCATTCCTTCTTGAACATACTAAACTTCGAGTACAAATCCAGAACAGGCTTAAAGGGCACGGCCACTTCCAAACTGATATATGGAGACCCCTTCTTGTAGCCTCTTAAGTTGTACAGATATCGGATCTCCCGGTTGGAAGGGGGACGTCCATATTTCCTCTGAAAGATGACGATAAGACTCACCAGAATGGCGTAGGAGTTAGGCTGAAGCTGGAATGGAGCCACCTTCATATATGTGATAAAGCTAACTATCCAGGCGTTGAGAGGCGGGATAGCACCACACATGCAATGATATCTGCTGTAAGCAAAGTAGCCTTTGGGGGGGTCATACGGCATCACTCCTTCCCCCGGCAATAGCATGCGCGCTCTATCTATCCCGAAAGAACGAGATATAACATCAAGTTGCTCCTCCTTCAGGGAGCTCGGAAAGCAATCGGGAGGAGAGTTCAGAAGCTCTTGGGGACCATACCCATCCACTAACGACCTCGGGGCAGGTCCATGTTGCGCCGGTTCTGGTTGGGCTGGGGGCACGGAAGAAGACTCTCCTCTATCCTTGGACTTCTTACTATCTGATCGAGTTTCCGCTTTGCGAGACATTTATCTGCATACACAAAAGCAAAAGACATGGTATCAGAACAAGAAGTATGGAAATGTAGGCAAGCAGGTGAATATAGGGTTAGTATTCCACTCAAGGTTCAAATATGAAATCTCATTCGGCATAGCCCATTCGGCATAAAATCCATCCGGTATTAAAGGTTTAAAGATCCATTCGGTAGTACGTCACATATCTCATTCGACATATCACATTCGGCACTCAACACACCGGTCTCGTTCATGTTCATTCGGCGAAAGAAAACGTACCTGGTTCGGTACTAGTTTGATTCGGCACTTGCTTGATTCGGCACGTGTATATTCGGTACTTATTTGATTCGGTGCAAGGTAGATTCGGCACTCAGACTGATTCGGCTCTCTCTGATTCGGTAAGGAATAACGAAGGGGTGTAGCCCCTATATATAGACAAGCGCAGAAGCACCGGACCAACCGGTTCGGCACACCGGACCATCCTTCTCGGCGCACCAAACCGAATAAAGCTATACCAGTTATCCAACTTAGAACAAAGCGCGACACATGCAAGCACGTGCCCCACTTTGGGGGGCAAATGTTGGGCGAATTCTCACCCATGGAATCGCGAGACCAAGGAGCATCAATGTCGTCCAGAGTCACCATTTACATACGGTACCCATGCCCATTCGGTGCCTATGCCTAGCCGGACCAAACCCCATCCCTCATCTACCGAACCAACACTTCTCCTTCCCAACACCGAACCAGCATGCCTTTCTCGCCTCCACCGGTCCAAGCTAAGCCGAACCAACTCCAAAAACAACCCCCTGCCGATCCATCCTTCTACCTCCATGCCGAACGAGGGCTCACCGAACCAACCTTCGCCCAGTCCCCACCGAACCAACTCGGGGAGGCACCACCGAACCAAGCAACAACCGGACCAGCTCATCTACGTGCCACCACCAAACCAAGCGACTACCGAACAAACATAAGGAAGGCTATGCCGAACCAACACTGCCAGACCAGATTGTTTCAGCCCAGGTCCACCGGCAGCTATATACATCCAAGACCCCTGCCCCCAGCCTCACTCTATAAATAGAGGGGCAGGGGTACAACAATGGCAGACAAGTTTGAGAGCTCAAGCAAGGAAGGAACTTTCAAACAATATTCTTATACTTGTACTTAAAGCTTTGTACTTGTAATCTGAAAGAAAAAGGATAATAACATATAAAGTGGACGTAGGCACGTTCTGGCCGAACCACTATAAATCTGTGTGTCTTTTACAGTTCAGTCCCTGTTTTTTACATATTTGCATAAGTAACCTAAAACATTAAAAACCACATAAAATCAACTAAATTATACGGATAGGAGGTGTTTGCCCATTTTTTACGCAAACAAATATAATCTTGATAAAAATTTATTTTATATATATATAGAAAATATAATAGGCAAAATTATTTCATTCATCTATATTCAAAACAAATATTGTGTCGGTCTGTCCTATTAAGTGTTTAGAAATCCCTATTGATGTCATAGCGTCCCATGCATCAACCAAAATTTATAAATACAAAACGGAACAAATTAATACAATATTAAAACCTTTTATAACACTAACAAATACGCTGTCTCAAATATACGCTCAGCGACTCTCGTAGGGCATTACTACCCCATTAACAAAGAGTCAGACCCCCACAAAGCTAAGGTTTATCGTTAAACCTTGCTTTGATACTAGATGTAACATCCCGCCTTTTTATACGATTTAAATCGATACACGTGCCAATTCAAACCACACGGAAGTGTGGATTGTTATGGAGTAAATAAGAAAAACAGAGAAGAAGAAAAAAACTAAACAGAATCTCACATCGGAAGGATAAAATATAATAATCGATATACAGTTCACAAAACAGTTTACAAAACATTTGATTCTTCTTTATACAATAAGTATCAGAGTTCACATACCAATAAATATCAATGCAGCGGAATACAGTGTGTAGTGGAACCATATAATATATAGTAGTAGTAATAATGAAAACTTTGTCTTCGTTCTCCAGAAATAAAGTCTTCGATCCTGAAATGCTCGGACTGACCTGAGCGAATTGACAAAACAAAACACTCGAGTCAGAACTATAAGATCTTATGTAAGTTAAATTAACAGGAATAAAAATGAGTGCGGTAACTTAAGAGATGCTCGAGATTCACATCTCCTAAGAATCCGTTAAACTATTTACTATGTATTAATATTTCGCTATTATAATAATGTCTATTAGTAAAATAAACTTACTTTTAAATAGCGTTAAGGCTTTACATTTTCCACCTTAACACATTTATATATTCCTATAGTCTATACGGTATCGTAATTTCCCCCGTACCGGGCGTCGTCAGAGGGCACTCCATAGGTATGGTACAAAACCTAAATCGTATAAGGCGCACTAGGGTAGGTGACACGGCACAACTAGGCAATGCCAGGGTAGATATACCAACTACGCTTCCGGGTCGGTGGTAACGCGTAGCCGCAGCTACCGCCCACCTCGAGCCACACCTCCAAATAAAAAATCAAAAGTGGCCACCAAATCAATCCAAGAGTCAAAGTATAATATCGAAGGGATGTGTCCGATCAAAGGTGCTACTTCAATTAACCCGTCAATCGCTCTTGTTTTAGCCACCTTATGCCAACTCACGGGAGTTGGGTCCACGTATTTACCTCAAAGGAAACGCCGCCGCCATCTTATTTCATTCTGGAATCTCCACTGCGTACACAGTTGTTAAAGTGGTTTTCGGGGTTGGCAGAGAGTATGACAACTTCCGATCCCGGTCTCTTCAACAACCAAACGTTATTATAACAGCGCGGTTATTTCAAAATAATTTATATTTTAAAACCAGAATAAAATATCCGTTTCAAAACCATATAAATACGATATCATTTCTATTTTAAAAACCAAATCAAAATGATATCATTTTAAAGAAATCCCAAATCGATATAATATCATTTTTATTTCAAAAATATCCTTTTCCCAAAATCATAGCACTTTCAAATCATAATACCTTGAAATTCATAGCTTTGGAACATAACTTCCAATACTTAAATGGTTTACTATTAAATTACTCTATATAATAAATTAGCTTCTTTAATTTCAAAAACAATCCCAATACAGATTTAAATCCTCAAATAAACCATTTCAAATTTCATATATTTCAAAGCTTTAATATTCAGAATTCCTAAACCAAATTTGATAATCTAGATTCAAAAATCAAATCTTCTATTATTTAGTTTTGAAATAATTTACATAATAAATCCATTTTTTTTTAAAAACTCAAATTTAAAATACTAAATATTTTTTCTTCAATTAATTTATACTTGACATAATCATTTTATTCACCTAGACCCCAAAATCCAGTTATAATAATTATACCTTTTAAAATTTTCAATTTAATAAATTCCACATCAACCTTTTAGAGTTTAATTCTTAAATAAACTCAATTCTAAATAAGTCTCCAATTTATCTCCCAACCTTAATTTATTTGACGTTTATATAATTCGTATATTTCTTTAAAAACCATAGAATTCATTTGAACATATTTTTATATATATATAGATCGCGGTGTATGTATATAATTTCTGTCCTATGTCAAGTGATACGGATGTTTATTATTTCAATCCGTAACTAAAAATAAAAATTACGGTTATATATCATTTCAAACCGCAATCCCGAATCAATAAAAATGCGTAATAACTTGCAGTTTATAAAAATAAAATACAACACCCATTCATCCATCATAAATCATACATCCATCACAATCATCATCCAAAACAATCAATAGCATCAATGAAGAACGAAAAATAAACAACAGATATTAATTTGCAATTTATATTCAATGATAAATCAAATAACTGTTTAACTGGCAGTTTATATGCAAAAATAAATAAATACAATTTAACTGGCAGTTTTTACATAATGAATAATTAAATAACAATTTAATTAAATAAATGCAAATTACTGAGAGCATTATTAAAAGTACGCCAAACAATCATAGATAAATTTTAAATCACATCAAAAAAATTATTTAACAAATATAAGAAATTTTAGAAGTTGTGAGTGGGTTAAAACACTCACCTTTGATTTTAGCCCATAAAAATCCAAACAGAAGCGCAAAACTCAACAATCTCCAAATTCAACTAAATCAATTTCATGTTGTGTTTTCTCAAGATGAGGCTTCAGGAAAAGATTGAAGAACAACTAAGATGAGAACAGGAAGTGTACAAAAAATGAAAAAAAAGCATTTTTATAAAAGAATGCTTTTGGATTTGCAAGAATAAGAGCTTTTGATCTTGAGGTGTTAGGAGAAACAAAATGTAAAAGAAGAAATAAGATGTAGGTTATTTATAATTAGGAAATGAATGTGGAGGGATAAAAATAAATGTCGCGTTTTATTAGTTTGATTCTAAATTAATTAAGTGCTGATACAGAAAAGTTTGAATACATCATATATATTCATACTTTAACTGTGTGTCAAAATTGCTAAACATATATCAAGTACGATTAATTGGTGACAATATGTAGGAATAAACAAGAATAAAAGTAGATGAAATCACACAAGGATTTAACACGGAAGGAGACAAAAGGTGACGACATTGATTAATTCCACTTTCCCACTTTAGCCAATTTTATTAATACGACATTTAATTATCATGCAAGTTGTATTATGACTAGAAAACATAAACAACAAACAATAAATTAATATGTATATAATATTACCTCACTTTTAAATTGTTTGATAATAATAATAAAAATTAAATCATGCTTTAGCAATTTGAAATTAAAATATTAAATGTTTAAATGTATACACATGCATACAAACACACATACATGTGTGTATAAAGATTAAACCAAAGCTTATTAATTAATTCAAAGCATATTTCCATACCACATTAAATTGTCTAATGCATTTGTAAACTTATGTATACTTGAAGTCAAAAATACATATATACATATAAATTAAACCTTTTTACCTTAATGAAATTTGTTTAATTTTTTTAACAAACAAAAGTGGAACACGATAAATTAAGCAATATAGTAACAAACCTTTAAGATCCTTAAATAAGGACATTTGAGAAAATAAATTAAGTAACAAAATTAAATATTGTTGTAATCAAAATCAAAGCTTAGATTTATCATCGAAAAATTGTTAAGCATATGTAAACTTCTATTATAATTTATTAGATTAAGAACAAATAATTTATTCAACAAAGTATTCAAATTTCATGATATTTTCAATTAAAGATAAAGTGACAATATGTGTATATAATATTTCTGTTTCAACACAAATGTAAATTATATGTATATAAACTTTCAGATCTAAAAAAAATTGCAATTTGGTTTAAGAGTTTAAAACATGGGTCTATAATTAAAACATTCCTTTAATATATATACAAAAAAAATTATTCTGATTTATCAAATTAAAAGTCAAATTAGTTCATTCAACAAAAATTTCAAATAACATAACAATTTCAAAACAAATGAGGAAATAACATTTGCATACTAACTATGATAATAACATTATACTTAATATAACATTTTAAAATAGAAGACACCTCTTAGATCTAGCCAAAATTCACTCCTTGATCTGTGCTTTCCCCTCAGATCGTCAAGACCCATACCTAACCCTTGCAAGAGCTGGATGAATCACTTTTATTTTTATTTAATTTGATGTTTGACATTAAATTGTTTTTGGTTTATTTTGTTTTAATGAAGATGATGGCAGCCCTTTTTTTTGGAGAGGAGGAGGAAGGATTTTATAATAGGGAAAGCAAAATGAGGAAATTTTTTTTAATAGGGTAAAAGAATATTTTTCTATTCTTCTTATTTAACTTTCTTATTTAATTCAATCAACATTTTCATTTTCTCCATGTGTTGGCTGATCTTAGCATGCATTCATAGTACATAAGGTTTCCAACAAAATAAAACATCAATGTAGTTATTTATTTGAAACCTTGTTTCAAAGGTGTGCCGATATTGGATATTGATATTTGCATAACTTTTTATACATGCATTCAAATAATTAATAATAACATTCACATAATTTAATCATGATTAACATTTATTATTATAATCACCGTTATTAATTACATTCAAACAATGTCATTAAATACACCTGACGTATGTTATCATTTTTTTTATCTTACTGTAATACATGTTATTAGTAGAAGTTCAAATTAAGATCATAAACATATCTCTTAACATATGTTAACAAAACTAAAATCATAAATTTTTATTATTCTACCACTTATATTCCTCAATTATATCCCTTATTACAATTAGCCTTTAGTATTCCTATCCATTAATTACACAAATAACATAGTTAATATTTGTTTGTCTTTCACTACATTAATACTATCCAGTTTTAGTCTTTTATTTATATTAATTACTATATTTCAATTTATATTGAATTTTTTTCAGTTTTACATATTAATAATAATTAAAATCCTAATTAATTATTTTATCTTGGTTTGATTCTTTTTATTACATCAATTGTTAACTTATGAAATAAAATTAACATTTCTATTCATTTTGTTACATTCGTAAATTTCAGTTATTGTCTGGATCTTATTAGTGTAACATTAAAGTTCATTTAATTGTAATCTTAGAAAAAATTTCAGTTATAAATACCATATCTTTTAAAACTTCAAGTTTAATACATTTACATCAACTTATGGGGTTAAATTCTTAAATACCTCTCAATTTTAATTTATTGTATAAATATTAAATTGTTAAGATTTAATTACAGTTGCTTCATCAAATTTTTACATTGGCTCCAATATAAACTTTAAAACATTTATTTCTTTCTACATTAAATATGAAATCCTTTTAAATTTACTCTTTTAAAATCATCGAATTTTACGGGTCGTTACAAACGTACTAATGTTGAATTTTCGAGGTCGAAAATTTTGGGTTGCTACATTTTGGTATCAAAGCTGAAGGTTAAGCGAAAACCCTGGCTCTGGTGGTTACTCGTTAAGGATAGGGTCAGTAATGCCCTAGAATGAGTTGAGTGTGTTATACATATGAGGGCGTATTTGTTATTTTATTATATAAAGATCTTTAAATAGTTTTAAATAGTTTTTATATAAGCCTATATTTTGGTAAATAAAGCCATGGTTTTCTAATTATTATAATATATTAAGGTAATTGGTTGTTGATTATTGAAACTGAATAAGATCATATCATGAATATTTAAGTGGTATTATATATGTATACATAGACACACACACAGATATATATACATATCCAAATAGGAATTGGATAATATGAACTATACAAATAAGATAAGCGAGAAATGGATTCAAACTGAATTTAAAATCCTAGAAAAGTTTTTCAAAGCATTGAAATAAGTTACCTTGATATGATTTTCCAGTAAATGATTACGGAATATAAAGTATATATGATTACTAGATATGATAACTATTATAAATTGGGCATTGTATCTTAATAATGGGATGTTTTTAAAATAAACAATGATAAAGCAAAATGGAATGTTTTAAGGAAGTAACAATTTAGATAAGAATGATGTAACATCCCACGGCTATTTTAAAATGTAGCAATAAATTTAGTAAAAATAAAAAAAAGTAAAAAAATCGTTATGGAGATAAAATAAAATTTGGAGTAAAATGCCAGAGCGGAATTATAATCGGAGAACAAATTGCGGTAGGGGAATATCGTGGTTAAGGGTGTATAAAAATTTGGTTAAAGAGTGAGAAATAATTGACTTACTAAAATAAAGATGCTAGTCGGTTATATTAATCTGACATATCCCAGCAATCAAATCTTTTTCATAATTATGTCTCACCGTTCTTATCTATTTGATGATGATAAGTTAACCTATATGTTTAACCATTTCCTTCAAAGTGAATATTTCCCCATCTATATAAGCACCGCATCCCTTATGCAAATCATTTATCCTCTAACGCAAGCAAGTATAGGCTGTAGCACTGCAAATTTCTTTTTCATCAGGTAGCAAAGGAAACCAAAGTGAGTATGCTTTCTTTTTAAGTACTTTCAGTGAGAACATTATTCTCAACTTCGTTTCTGTATTTTGTTTCCTATAAGATATAATTATTTTATCACCTAGCTCTATTTGTTCTATCGCCAGTGAGTGATTTTTCGCCCATGCAATATATGCTTCATTCGTTTAAGTTTTTTTAGAGCTGTGTTAGAGTAAAATTACGTGCCTCTCTGTTTAAATTGAACTTTGGAATTCCTTCAAAATACTGGAATACTACCCAATCGTTGGATTAGTAACCCATCTTTATTTTCTATACATATATGTAAACTATCAATTCAAAAGTCATGAAATTAAAGCCTAGAATTGAATGAACTGTTGAAAGAAAGGCATTAACCTTATGTATGCATGAACGTAAAGTGAGCGTGCATAATACAAAGAACATGCTGCTTTAGTTGAACGTGCATGCTTTTTTTGTAATATAAATAACATGATTTCTTTATATGAACATGCAAGCTTGCGTTATAATATGATGAGCATAAAGTGAATGTACATGCTTGTTTTATAAACTAGTGAATAGAAAGATGACGTGCATGCTATAGACTTTTGCAAAAAAATTTAGACATGAACTAAAGTTGAGGTTTATGCCATAAATTAGATTATGGATTACTAAACCCACTAGCATGCATGATGTGCATGCTACATACTTTTGCAAAAAAAATTAGTACCAACGCGGAGAGGACATAATGAACATAAAGTGAATGTCCAGGCTTGTTTCATAAAATAGTGAACTAAAGTGCATGCTTACTTTGGTATCCATGCAAAGTTTAGATTATAAAATAAGTTTTGTTCCAAACTTTAAATATTAATACCTCAAAATCTATGAAGATTTTGAGCATGCAACCAAAAGGAGAAATGTAGAGGGAAGTGAGACGAACAAATCGATTAGCTTTCGCCTGACTGACAGACCCGTGGTGATCGGAAATGATACTGTTAAGTCCACGACCGTATGATAAACGGGAATGTTATGGCCAAAACGGAAGGTACCAGCAGGACCGTATTGCGTAGCGTAACACAACGATGGTCTCGGTTCACTCGTCGGAGGTGTGTAGAAGGGTGAACAAAACCAAAAAGTTTTAGAGTACAACGCTACGCAATATACGGTTCGCGTACGGACCGCGAACAACTGAAATAAAAATACGATCGTGCACGACAACGTTACGCGATCACAAAACAACAATAAAATAAACCGGTTACCTTATTTTGTAAAACTTCAAAAGAACCGGCGTTTGACACAAAACGCGTCAACTGAAAATGTTTTATTTTCTAAATTAAAAATTATGGAAATTTTTTATAAATTAAATTAAAATGAAGACATCAAAAATTAAGTCTAAATTTGAAACGTATATTTTATTTTATTTAAATTCAAATCCGATGAAGTTCTTCCAAATTGTGTTTACATGTTATGTTTATGAATGTTCATGATGTCATATACTGCAAGTTAATGCTATGTTGCACGAACACGGCATTTATATGTGATATAAAATAGAAAACGATACCATTTTGGGGATAAATGGTATATTGGGAAGTTAAATACAAAAGAATCTGAATGAATTTAACAGATGAAGCAAACGAGACGAGGTGAGACTACTAGACGCTAGAATCCATCCTAGCGGACAGATTCGGGGTCACTCCCTGAATCGTGATGACCTGGTCCCTCGTCACTTATTGTCCAAACGATTTGTTGCATGGACACAACCATGGTGATAGGCGCAGTGCGAAGGGAAAAAGAGGAAGAATCGAGAGTAATCTCATTGATGGATATGTGGTGAAACAAAGATGAAGATTATAGCACAACGAAGTGAGCGCCAACGGTGAACAGGAAAAGATAGTGCAACTAATAGATCGTGTGGGGGTACCCACAAAATTTCTGATCGAAAAATATGCGGATGAAAAAGGCCGTAATATCGGTTCGATACAGTCTAGTAAGAGTGAATAATGAATAGGATTCACTAGAAATTCCATACCTCGTAAAGGAATGTCTTGACAGTGGTATGTCTATTTAATAATGAATACAACTTATAAATAAATAAGATGTGATATCCTAGTTGATTAGAGTTGCAGCTGTGATTCATTTTAAATAGTGCCATGACATGGGTAATTGAATTGAAATAATTTAATGTAATATGGGCGGGTTTAGATTATGGAGTATGTGACAAATCTATTTCTTTTAATATCACATATATAACCCGACTCCACACAATTATATGAATCATTGATGCACTATTATACTCACAGCTAGATTTTTAGCCTGACTCAAGGTTTTGTTTTGTGACAACTGCTCGGGTCAGACCGAGGCTTTTCAGGATGATTACCTTTTCACTTTTTGAGGTGATTCCATACGACATTGAGATGGACGGCAACTGGCATACAGTATATAAATTTAAAGTAGTTGTAGATCTAGAGCTTCACGGACGTACACTTGCTACATGCCTCAAAGGAACTGTCAGAGTCATTTGGAGGAGAGATGTTAGAGATACATTTAGAGTCCGCTGAACTATGCTAAGTTGATTTTGTGTAGTCGTGTCGTATGTCATTTGTATATATTTATCTGTGTATGTATTAACACGTCATTTTTGGGTCAGTTTTATGTAGTTGTAGATATATGGTGATAGTTTGACGTCTGTTGTACCTATGTATATGTATATGTATCTATCTTTTTTGTCCCTGTTCTGTGAAGCCATTATGTATTGTGTTCTGCTATGTGATTTAAATACAAATTCCTTAAACTCGTATATGCTACATTGTATCGAGATGAGATACGTATCATTTCAAAAATATTCAGATAATTTAAACGTATCCATGTTGATCCAAAGTAGTGTAAACAAGAGATCGCTCCTTTAATGCCCACTGATCCGATCTATCGGACGGTAAACTCCCACTGATATTTCAGTCACTGGAGCCAGGGGGTCACGGCATGGTATCAGAGCCAAGATTCAAAAGAATTTGTATAAATCGGTAATTAGAACACATTTGACCATAAGGGAGTCGGACTTAGATTGTTACCCTATCAGTAAAACCCACGGGAATTGGGATTAACTCGTATGGGTGATAGACGAGTTCTAATAAATGTTTTAAAGGGGAAAAATTAGGATAATACTCGATGCATATTTGTATTACATACGTAATTGTCTGTGAAATTTTATTATATAATAACATGACAAATGTTCTTTATCAAAAAATGGTAGGACCAGGTAGACCCAGAACAAGCTCAACAGTTGAGTCACCAAATGGTCAACCAAGCAATCGAAATGTACTTTTAATTATGGATCAATGGATCGAAGTCATGAAGCGTGTTCAAGATATGGGCATGCTCAGAGACAATAATCAAAATCCCGGATAAGAATTTACAAAGCTCTGCAAATACTACTCAAGTCTAGGTGGTAAACCATTCTTGGGAAATGAAGGCATAATGGGAGTTCATACATGGCTGAGAACATGCGAAAGGATCTTCGGAGATCTGAATCTCTCCGATCAGGACAAGACAAGGTTAGCATCTCGACAGTTACAAGGAGGTGCCTTAGATTGGTATGAAGCCATAACTGCTGCAACTCCAGAGGAAGACATATCTTGGCAAGAATTCAAAGATATTTTCAAAGCCCATTTTCTGCCTGAAGCAGAGAGAGCAGCACTGCTTCAAAAATTTATTGACCTTACTCAAAAAAAATTATCTGTGACTGAGTAATAATGCACTATCGAAGTATGGACCAGCACTCATTAGCACCCCATTGGAAAAGAATGAGAAGTTTGTGCTCGGTCTAAATAATGAACTGAGAGATAAATTACTTACTCAACTTCGATATCCATTTGAGGAGATTGTGGATATGGCATTAAGATTTGAAAAAGCGTGGGAGCGAGATTCGGTTTCTGAAAGTCAACCTACTCAGAAAAACCAGCAACAAAGGAAGACGTCATTCTTCTCGAAGAAGAATGCAAAGTTTCAAAAGAATAAGCGACCATTCCAACCTAAGAAAGAGGACCAGAAGAAGCAACAATTTAAAGCACAATTAGAATGTTACTCCTGTGGAAAGAAGGGTCATTATGCTAATGAATGTAGAAATACAAGTCAAGGTTCTACAAAGAAATGCTACAATTGCAATGAAATGGGACATATAGCGAGACAATGCACAAAGCCGAAGAAGCAAACTCAAGGAAAAATGTTCGCACTAGATGTCCCAGTTCAGTGAAACCGGATGAAGGAAAACAAGCTTCGGCCCTAGAAGGTAATATTTTATGGAACGGATTATATATTAGAATTCTTTTTGATATAGGTGCATCACATTCATTTATATCGAAAGGAATAGTAGAAAAGTTAAAATTGGATGTATCTTCTCTTAACAATTCTCTTAGGGTGGCCAATCCTGTTGGAGGATGCGTTACCCTGGGGATGAAATGTAGTGGAGTCGTAATTTGCTTATCTGGGTATTCTTTTTCATGTGATTTGTTCATTATGGATTCATTGAGTTATGGAATTATTTTGGGAATGGACTGGCTCGAGCACTATCAAGCTCAATTATACTGTTCGGAAAGAGTAATCACTCTCCATCATCCTGATTACCCTAAGCGAATTCTTATAGCTCTAGAAAGAGCAAATGCCAGTTCATATTATGCTTTACTTGCTTTGGAATCTAAAGAAGATGAAATATGGCAGATTCCACTAGTTAGAGATTTTTCTGATATTTTTGAACCAGTTACTGGTCTACCACCACATCGAGCAGTTGAATTCAGGATAGATTTGAAACCTGGAACTCAACCTTTTAGTAGACCACCTAATCGAATGTGCCCCAGTGAGATGGAAGAATTAAGATCTCAAATAAAGGATCTTGAGCAAAAGAATATCATCAGAACAAGTAGTTCTCCTTGGGGAGCATCGGCTTTATTTGTTAAAAAGGCAGATGTATCACTTCGACTCTGTATAGACTATAGAAAATTGAATGACTATACTATCAAGAATAAATATCCACTTCCAAGGATTAATGATCTATTCGATCAACTAAGTGGTGCAAAGGTCTTTTCACAACTAGATCTAGCCACAGGTTTTCATCAACTAAGAGTTGCTGAGGATAGTATTCCACTAACAGCATTTCGAACTAGATATGGTTCCTACGAATGGTTAGTAATGCCATTCGGATTAACAAATGCTCCAGCCTATTTTGTTGATTTGATGAATAGAGTTTTCATATGTTATTTGGACAAGTTTGTCCTAGTTTTTATTGATGATATCCTCGTTTACTCAAAGACAGAAGAAGAGCATGTGATTCATTTGAAACTGGTATTAGAAACATTAAGAGAACACCAACTTAAAGCGAAGTTTTCAAAATGTCACTTCTGGCAGAAAAAAGTGAAATTTTTGGGACATATAATCTTGGGGAAAGGAATTTCAGTTGACCCAGCTAAGGTTGAAGCTATTCAATAGTGGAAGCGACCCGAACCAATAACTGAAATCAGAAGTTTCTTAGGTTTAGCAGGATATTGTAGAAGATTTATAAAAGATTTTTCCAAGATTTCTGCTCCACTAACTAATTTAACGAAGAAAGGAGTTAAATTTATCTGGTCGGATAAATGTGAAGGGGCTGACCAGAAGTTGAAAGAATTACTTTCTAACGCTCCAATATTAATAGTTCCAGAAGGAAATCAGGATCTAGTTGTATACACAGATGCCTGTGGAACAGGGCTTGGGGCAGTACTAATGCAACGAGATAGAGTTGTAGCCTATGCGTCTAGACAACTCAGGCCTAACGAAGTAAAGTATGCAACTCATGATCTTGAGTTAGCCGCCGTGGTATTTGCCTTGAAACTTTGGCGGCATTATTTATTAGGAGAAAAGTTTGTTTTATACACAGACCACAAATCGTTAAAATATTTATTCTCTCAAAAATACTTGAATATGCGACAACAGCGATGGTTAGAATTTCTAGCCGCATATGATCTAGATATTCAATATACGCCAGGTAAGGGCAATAAGGTGGCAGATGCTCTCAGTCGAAAACACCAAGCCGTAGTGTTAATGATGTTAATAGAATGGAAAGAGTTAGAAGTTTTGTCTTCATGTAACCTTCAGTTTAGAAGAGTGGATGAAACAACAGCCAAGTTGGCAAGTTTGGATATTTGACCAAGTTTGCTCGATCGAATTCAAGCTAATCAAAGAAATGACCCAATCCTAGCCGATCAAATTAATCAGTTGAAGAATGGTAATTCATCTGAAGCTCTCAGCAAGTTCGAGTTAGACTTGAAGGGGAACTTGAAATTTAAAGGAAGATTGTGCATTCCTAACACAGCCGATTTGAGAAAAGAAGTTCTGGATGAATGTCATCGATCTTTATTTTCTATACATCCCAGTGGTACAAAGATGTATAATGATATGAAGCGAATGTACTATTGGGAAGGCATGAAGAAGGACATCGGTGAATATGTGAAACGATGTATTACGTGCCAGTTAGTTAAGGGCGAGCATCAAAAGCCCAGTGGAATTTTATTACCCCTCGAAGTTCCTCAATGGAAATGGGAACAGATTTCTATGGATTTCATTGATGGACTTCCCAGATCAATGTCAGGAAATGAAAGTATATGGGTGATAGTTGATAGACTCACTAAAAGTACTCATTTCATTCATGTTAGAATGAATAGAACTGCAAAAAAATTAGCTAGACTTTTCCTGAAACATATTGTATGATTGCACGGAATTCCAAAGAATATAGTGTGCGATCGTGATCCGATATTTACTAGCCAATTCCGGCAAAGCTTGAATTCAGTCTTGGGTGTACAACTCAATCTAAGCACAGCATACCATCCTTAGACGGATGGACAAACTGAAAGAGTAAATCGAGTTGTAGAAGATCTATTCAGGATATGTATCTTAGAGTTCGGGGGTTCATGGGAAGAGTATCTTCATTTGATTGAATTCTCCTACAATAATAGTTTTCAATCCAGTATCGGTATGGCACCATTTGAAGCTTTGTATGGAAGACCATGTCGTTCTCCAGCCTATTGGTTAGAAACTGGAGACAGACTTATACTAGGACCAGATATAGTCCGAGAAACAACTGAGAAGATCGAGCTTATTAGAGATCGTATGAAGATCGCTCAGTCTCGACAGAAGAGCTACGCTGACCAACATAGAAGGGACTTGGAATTTGTGATTGGAGATTACGTTTTTATAAAGGTATCCCCAATGAAAAGAGTTGTAAGATTTGGAAAAGCAGGAAAATTAGCTCCAAGGTATATTGGACCTTATCCAGTTATGGAACGCATCGGAAGCCTTGCTTACCGAGTTGAATTACCAGCATATCTATTCGGAGTTCATAACGTGTTCCATATATCCCAATTAAGGAAATGTCTACAGGATTCCGATATTATTATAGAACCAAAACAGCTAGAGGAACTAGAAATTGAACCGAACTTGACTTTCACCATTGAACCAGCTAGAATAGTGGACACAAAGATGAAGCAGTTAAGAAACAAGCAAGTTCCACTAGTCAAAGTTCAACGGTCAGATAATCCCAAAGACTGCACTTGGGAAACTGCGGAGCAAATTAGAAGATCACATCCCGAGTTAATTGAAACCCATTAGGTACGTATTTATATATTCATCGAGTCATGGATGTTAGGACTTTATTAGCGGATAGGACGATTTTTAATATACGAATATCGTACAGTATTCTCTATTAAATTGCGAGGATGCAATTTCTTTAGAGGGGAAGTCTGTAACATCCCGCGGCTATTTTAAAATGTAGCACTAAATTTAGTAAAAATAAAAAAAAAAGTAAAAAAAAATAGTTATGGAGATAAAATAAAATTTGGAGTAAAACGCTAGAGCGGAGTTATAATCGGAGAACAAATTACGGTGGGGGAATATCGTGGTTAAGGGTGTATAAAAATTTGGTTAAAGAGTGAGAAATAATTAACTTACTAAAATAAAGATGCTAGTCGGTTATATTAATCTGACATATCCCAGCAATCAAATCTTTTTCATAATTATGCCTCACTGTTCTTATCTATTTGATGATGATAAGTTAACCTATATGTTTAACCATTTCCTTCAAAGTGAATATTTCCCCATCTATATAAGCACCGCATCCCTTATGCAAATCATTTTTCCTCTAACGCAAGAATGTATAGGCTGTAGCATTGCAAATTTCTTTTTCATCAGGTAGCAAAGGAAACCAAAGTGAGTATGCTTTCTTTTTAAGTACTTTCAGTGAGAACATTATTCTCAACTTCGTTTCTGTATTTTGTTTCCTGTAAGATATAATTATTTTATCACTTATCTCTATTTGTTCTATCACCAGTGAGTGATTTTTCGCCCATGCAATATATGCTTCATTCGTTTAAGTTTTTTTTTAGAGTTGTGTTAGAGTAAATTACGTACTTCTCTGTTTAAATTGAACTTTTGAATTCCTTCAAAATACTTGAATACTACCCAATCGTCGGATTAGTAACCCATCTTTATTTTCTATACATATATGTAAACTATCAATTCAAAAGTCATGAAATTAAAGCCTAGAATTGAATGAACTGTTGAAAGAAAGGCATTAACCTTACGTACGCATGAACGTAAAATGAGCGTGCATAATACAAAGAACATGCTGCTTTAGTTGAACGTGCATGCTTGTTTCGTAATATAAATAACATGATTTCTTTATATGAACATGCAAGCTTGCGTTATATATGATGAGCATAAAGTGAATGTACAAGCTTGTTTTATAAACTAGTGAATATAAAGATGACGTGCATGCTACAGACTTTTGCAAAAAAAATTAGACATGAACTGAAGTTGAGGTTTATGCCATAAATTTGACTATGAATTACTAAACCCACTAGCATGCATAATGTGCATGCAACACACTTTTGCAAAAAAAAATAGTACCAACGCGGACATGAAATAATGAACATAAAGTGAATGTCCAGGCTTGTTTCATAAAATAGTGAACTAAAGTGCATGCTTACTTAGGTATCCATGCAAACTTTAGATTATAAAATAAGTTTTGTTCCAAACTTTAAATATTAATAGCTCAAAATCTATGAAAATTTTGAGCATGCAACCAAAAGGAGAAATGTAGAGGGAAGTGAGACGAACAAATCGACTAGCTTTCGCCTGACTGACAGACCCCGTGGTGATCGGAAATGATACTGTTAAGTCCACGACCGTATGATAAACGGGAATGTTATGGCCAAAAACGGAAGGTACCAGCAGGACCGTATTGCGTAGCGTAACACAACAATGGTCTCGGTTCACTCGTCGGAGGTGTGTAGAAGGGTGAACAAAACCAAAAAGTTTTAGAGTACAACGCTACGCAATATTCGGTTCGCGTATGGACCGCGAACAACTGAAATAAAAATACGATCGCGCACGACAACATTACGCGATCACAAAACAACAATAAAATAAACCGGTTACCTTATTTTGTAAAACTTCAAAAGAACCGGCGTTTGACACAAAACGCGTCAACTGAAAATGTTTTATTTTCTAAATTAAAAATTATGGAATTTTTTTATAAATTAAATTAAAATGAAGACATCAAAAATCAAGTCTAAATTTGAAACGTATATTTTATTTTATTTAAATTCAAATCCGATGAAGTTCTTCCAAATTGTGTTTACATGTTATGTTTATGAATGTTCACGATGCCATATACTGCAAGTTAATGCTATGTTGCACGAACACGACATTTATATGTGATATAAAATAGAAAACGATACCATTTTGGGGATAAATGGTATATTGGGAAGTTAAATACAAAAGAATCTGAATGAATTTAACCGATGAAGCAAACGAGACGAGGTGAGACTACTAGACGCTAGAATCCATCCTAGCGGACAGATTCGGGGTCGCTCCCTGAATTGTGATGACCTGGTCCCTCATCACTTATTGTCCAAACGATCTGTTGCATGGATACAACCATGGTGACAGGCGCAGTGCGAAGGGAAAAAGAGGAAGAATCGAGAGTAATCTCATTGATGGATATGTGGTGAAACAAAGATGAAGATTACAGCACAACGAAGTGAGCACCAACGGTGAACAGGAAAAGATAGTGCAACTAATAGATCGTGTGGGGGTACCCACAAAATTTCTGATCGAAAGATATGCGGATGAAAACGGCCGTAATATCAGTTCGATACAGAGTCTAGTAAGAGTGAATAATGAATAGGATTCACTAGAAATTCCATACCTCGTAAAGGAATGTCTTGACAGTGGTATGTCTATTTAATAATGAATACAACTTATAAATAAATAAGATGTGATATCCTAGTTGATTAGAGTTGCAGCTGTGATTCATTTTAAATAGCGCCATGACATGGGTAATTGAATTGAAATAATTTAATGTAACATGGGCGGGTTTAGATTATGGAGTATGTGACATATCTATTTCTTTTAATATCACATAAATAACCCGACTCCACACAATTATATGAATCATTGATGCACTATTATACTCACGGCTAGATTTTTAGCCTGACTCGAGGTTTTGTTTTGTGACAACTCCTCGGGTCAGACCGAGGCTTTTCAGGATGATTACCTTTTCACGTTTTGAGGTGATTTCATACGACATTGAGATGGACGCCAACTGGCATACAGTATATAAATTTAAAGTAGTTGTAGATCTAGAGCTTCACGGACGTACACTTGCTACATTCCCTAAAGGAACTGTCAGAGTCATTTGGAGGAGAGATGTTAGAGAGATACATTTAGAGTCCGTTGAACTATGCTAAGTTGATTTTGTGTAGTCGTGTCGTATGTCCTTTGTATATATTTGTCTGTGTATGTATTAAGACGTCATTTTTGGGGCAGTTTTATGTAGTTGTAGATATATGGTGATAGTTTGACGTCTGTTGTACCTATGTATATGTATATATATATCTATCTTTTTGGTCCGCTGTTCTGTGAAGCCATTATGTATTGTGTTCTGCTATGTGATTTAAATACAAATTCCTTAAACTCGTATATGCTACATTGTATCGAGATGAGATACGTATCATTTCATAAATATTAAGATAATTTAAACGTATCCATGTTGATCCAAAGTAGTGTAAACAAGAGATCGCTCCTTTAGTGCCCATTGATCCGAGCTATCGGACGGTAAACTCCCTCTGATATTTCGGTCACTGGAGCCGGGGAGTCACAAATGACATATAAATTGGAAAGGATTTAAATTGTGAAGTTTTAAAATCTAAGTCCAGAATATTTAAATTGCTTTAAAATGTTAAAAGATATAAAAAATAATATTTTTTAATGCAGGAATCATACTTTAAATCAAGAATTGTTTTAATTTTTTTAAAGGTATTTGTTTAAATTAAAAACCAAGAATGGTTTGGAATTGAAAGTGTAACTTGGTGTGCAAAGGAAATAAGTATGTATATGTGTAGATATACATAAGATCGAAGTTGATTGAAAGTAAACACTAAGTGTTGAGTTTTGAATTTTCGCTGAAATGTGATAAGTTTTTGAACTTATAAGTGGAAAAGGATATTGATAAGAAGTTTAAAAAAATTGAAACGAAGAATTCAAATTGAGTAGGGTTGAATGGATTAAGTAAATTTAATTTGACTTAGAGGAAGTTAAATAAGTTTAACAAACAGCCTGAATTAGAAATTTCAAGACGAAATGGAGATTTAACTTAGAGAAGTTAAATCATTGGTTTGAATGGGAGTTATGTGTGATCTCTAAACAAGTTTGAGATTAGGAAGTTGGTAATGGATGCTATTGATTGGTGTTTGGATAATTTGGATGTTTACCTTGGCTTATCTTGATATCATCCTATTATTATTAATAATCTATGGAACTATGAATTGGAATTACTTTGAACTTAAGATTTAAATGTTAAAAATGAATTTGCAAGCTAAAATTGTTAATAATTGGTTTCAAAGTTGAAGTTAAAATTAGGCAATAAATGGGATTTTGAAAATTAATTGTTTAAAAGGTTTTGAACTCCTACTTGAAACTAGAAATAAGTTTATGTAAAAGTAAAGGTAATTTAAAATTTGAACACAAAATTTATTGTTTAAAAACTTAGGTTGTTAAATTAAAAGTAAAGGTTAATTTGATTTAAAGGATTAAATCAACATTTAAAAATTTAACTCAAATTCATATAATTCAAGATGGTTTAAAGTTGAGAATGGAATTGAAATTAGTTCAAATTGAAATCCGTTTTGAATTAATTGAAATTGAAATCAAAGTTGAGTAAGTAAATTCAAATGGGAATTGAGTTGAATTTGGAATGGAAATTGAAGTTAATTATAAATTGAATTGAAATTTAATCAGTTTAAATGGAACTGGAAATTTAAATTGAATTGATTGATATGAGACATTCAGGAAATTAATCAGTTTGGCTCTGGACTATTTTCAAAATAAATTGTTTTAACATAAACTTTCTTAAATCTATTTTTTCTAGCTATTTACTATACAACCTTTCTTTTTAAAACCCAAACTATTTTATACTTATTTTTCAACTATTCTGAAACTAATTTCTATTTTAGAACAATTTTTCATCTGTTTTACAAACTAATTTCTATTTTATAACTCTTTTGCAACTATTTTACAACTATTTTATAATTACTTAACTATTCTACTGCTATTTACAACTAATAACTACTTTACCACTACTTATCTATTTTAAACTTTTTCAAGCTATTTTCTAAATTCAAGTTGGTCAGAGTGCAAACTGTTTATAATTGAAGTGATAGCCCAAAAGGAAATGGAAGCAATTGTGAATTAGTGAATAGAATCAAAATGAAGATGAAATTGATTTAGTGGATAATCAATGAAGATAAATACGTAGGATGTACGTATATTATTCTTTTCGTGATTTGATCCAGATTCGAGCACAGAATTTTGAGATAGTATATCGATCCGAGTTAGGATTTTTCACTCGATTGTTGACGGTGAACCCTGGATATGGATTTTTGATTGATTCCGGAAATTTTCTACGTAGTTAGGGCTATGCAAGGAGAATGACGGTTTCTGATCAAGAAACCAGATCTGAGTCCGCACCAGGAAGTCGGGTGGACAATACTAGTTCAGAAGTGAAATTGTGTGATCGAGTAAGCGATCAGATTTTAAATTACGTACAGATAGTATGTGTACATCGTACATGTTTGAATGAAATAGATATTCTGTAAGTAATGTAAAAATGATTTTTGAAATAGAAAATTATATTTTAAGTTATATTTGATGAATGAAAGTGGAAGTTGGATATTTATATGATTGAAATTCACTTTATAAAAAGTAAGTAATATGATAAATAACTTTATAAGGAAAATCAAACTTGAATATTTGATTTGGCATAAATAAAGCTATATATTATTACATATGATAAACTCCCCCTTATTGAATCTATAGTCAGAAGAATTTTTTTTTGAAAAGATTTGAAGTATAAAATGAGAATTTATATAAGTATGAAGTAATCTAAGATTTTTTCAAGATTATATATACGTATATATCTATATATATAAATGATTTTATGAGAATGGTTTTCGAAAAAGGTTTTGGAACCTATGGATTTTGGAAAGGCTTTTGATTTTTGGGAAAAGTCAATTTTAGGAATTTGGAAAGCCAAGTTTAAGAACTATCGATTTTGAGATATCGATTTTGTGTAACGGAAATTTATATGTGAATCATAAAGAGTATGATTTGAAAGATACTATATGTGTATAGTATAAAATGTTTTGAGATTGGCTCTAGGAAAAAAGGCGCTTCTATGAATTGAACTTTTTAGGAATAAGAGGGCTCTAAATTTGATCCTGGGAGGAAGTCCTTGGATTGTGTGTGGGTAGCAAAAGTCGAGGGCGTTGATGCCTACAGAGACATTTGGTTATGCTGTGACGATAGTGTAACTGGATGTCACAGCGATCTATAATGGACCATAGGGAAATTTGTGTGGCAGTGAATGCCTACAGGCTACATTGGGACTCGACCGATGTAGTTTGCGATCTATATAGGAGTGGAGAAGTAACATTTGGCAGCGAAATTCGAGGGCGCTGATGCCTACAGTTACATGTGTTTTTGCAATGATGGCGACGTAAAACTTGGGTGTAGCTGCGATCTGTGGCGGGTTCCATGGTGTAATCGAGGGGAGCGGAGGCCTACAGTTTTCTATGGATTTTGCTGGGATGGCAACGTAACCATCGGGTTAATTGCAACCATGGAGAGGGTGATGATTTCCAGAGCATTCTCACCAAAAATGTTTTCAATATTTTCAAAAAAATGTTTTCAACATTTTCACCAAAATATTTTCCAAGTATTTTCACCGGATGTTGAAAACGAGTTTACCAAGTACTTATAGATTTTCAGTCCTACGCTGATCAACGTATGACCGAATTTCTATGAGAACAAGGATGGACTTGTTGAGACATCGAGTTATTAAAAGTATTTTTATAAAGCTATTTTGGCAAAATTATGTAGATTTTAAAGGTGTTTTAATTTTTTTTAAATAATGGTAATTGAGAGTTCAAAATGCTTAAAGGATAATTTAATTGATAATTAGCAATGTAATTAAAATTCTGGCTTCGTTCCTTTTCGGGGACGAAAATATTTAAAGGGAGGAGGAATGTGATAACTCGAATTTTTGGAAATCTGTTAATTGGTAATTAACAAGATTAAATTATTAATAATATTGATTTATAGGTTGAACAAATAAATTCTGATAATTAAAAATATATGGATATAAATATTTATTTGATAATCTTCTTTTATAATTATTTAAATGTGCCAAAAAATTTGTTTTCAAACAAATAATATATGTGCTTTCAAATTATTATAGTTTAGACATATATAAGTAGATTGCAAATAGAACTTGGATTTGAAATTTAAAGTAAATATCTTAAAAATAATTTAGTTGTGGAACTCTGCATTTTAAATACTAGTGTGTATATATATATATTTGATTTAATATGGTTTTAAGTTAAAATTTAAATAAGAATAAATAGAAAGGTTTTAATATATTTCTTTTGAATTATACATGAATAAATATAATTAATAAATATATAAAAATAAAAGGGGTTTTATCATATTAATCGTGGTAAGTAAGAAGTAAATATAAAAATGTAAAACCTAAAACATAAACATAAATAAAATGAAAATGTATAAATAAAATAAACATAATATAAAAACATAAAGAAAATAATAAAATGCATGCATTTGACATTTGTAAGCCTTGTAAATCATGCATTAAACATCTGTAGCCAAGACAACATACAAAATAACAAGTGACCTAGTTTTCTTTTTGATTGAAATATAAATAAATGTTTGAATAAAAAAAGGGGCTGGTTCAGTTCAAAGCATTTTCCATTTCTCGTTTTTAAACTCTTCTTGCATCTTTTAACTAAAAACTAAAACAAAACAAAAATCAAACTAGTGAGTAAACTTTTTTTTTTTAAATTTAATTAGTGTTATATCTTGAAATATGCTTGGAGTAAAGTTGAAAAATGATTGCATGTATAAATTTATATATTTCATGTATAAAAATGTGAAGAATATTTTGTGCATGTCAGTGTAAAGAGGTGTACCTGTCTCTGTTGATTTCAACAGGCTAATCAAGATTCAAAAATCAATTTCTCTTTCTCTAATCTTTTTCTGGCTATGATCATTAAAAAGAAAATGAATGTATGAATGTTATATTATTTTTAAAAATAGTTTCAGATGAATATACTTAGTAATTATTTCGAAAATAGGATATTACAGTGAATATCATTTAAAGTCAGAAAAATCAAGTATCAAGATTCCATGTCTAAATTATATAAACTAATTCGTATTGAAGAATTATGAATTTTGATATAGAAATCAAGATTATTAAGCTTGGGTTTGGAGAGAATTTTAAAGTTGATCGGTTTTGGGTTATTCTTCAAAGTCTGACGATCGGCGAGAAATGGTCGGTCGTGTTTTGGGCCGGAGGTAGCTTGATGGTTGGGGATCGAAGGAAAAATGGTGGTTGGATTTTTAGATGGTCGGAGTAGTGGGTCGGCGAAGGTTTAGGGTTTTGCTTGCTGTTATGGTTGAAGCTGCTCCTCGAGCTCGTGCGACGTCAAGGGTGCACCGGAGGCGATCAGACGGGGGGGAACAAAGCGTTAATAAGAGACGCGGCTCTGGGCGAGGTGGCATGGATTCTGATAAACGGATGACGAGGCGAGGTGTTTTCATCGAGGGTTTGGGTCCTAAGTTGTGTCTGTGTAGCTCATTTTTGATTTGTGGCTTAATTAATTGTGATGGGTGGTCGGAACGGTCGATGAAGGCTACGGCGACTTGCTGAGGGTTTAAGGGTTGATCTGAGATGGTCGGGTCGGCGTGCATGGTGCACGTGTGCACGTTGTATTTGGAAGTTGTAGAGGAGTTTGGGGAAGAAGGGTGTTCTTGTGTTTGGCTTGAGTCAATATCGTGTTTGTCTCGAGGGAAGTGAGTTCGCGAGTAGCTCAGAATTAGCACGGGTTTTTTTGTTGTTTGGCTCGGGTCTTGCTCGAGAGATTTGTGCTTCGGTTGTTTTTATGTAGTTTTTCGAGTTTTAAGATTTAAAGCAAAACATATGAAAGTAAATTTTGATACCAATTTTTAAAGGTGTATTTAACATGAATAAGTTTTTAAAAAGAAGTGTAAACCAAGTTTCCAAAGTAAATTATTTCATAAATTTTCAAAACAAGTTTCAAGGTTTAATTTTAAAAGTCAAATGTTTTAATTTTTTTTGTGTTTTTACTTAGTTATATATTAGGTTAATTATTTAATGTGATTGATTAAAGAATAATTAGAGAATATAATTACTTAAAGGATAATTACTAAATGAAGGTAATTAAAGGATAGTTAATGAATGTAACTAATGTAAGGATCATTAACTAGTGATTAAGGGATAATTAACTAATGTAATAAATTTAAGATAATTAATTAGTTTAATTAATTAAGGATAATATATCCCGTGTAGGGAAACGATTTGAATTTTGTTTTCAAAAGCTGTAAAGGTGAAAAGTGATTTGAAATTTGTTTTCAAATGGTTGAAGTGTGGAAAATATATCTTGTAAAGATATTTTGAAAAAATAAATAATTTGGGAAGATTATTTATAATCGGGCGATGTTGTGAATATTGATTGATAGTTAAATAACCGACTATCAATATTGACCTTTAAATAGGTATTTGTTGTGAATTGGTTGAAATTGAATGCTACACTTATTTTTAAATTATTGCGCTCGTTATTCGGATTACCCGTTCCAAATAGCGATAAGACGTAATGGATAGCATTGAAGACCGGTGTTGAAGACCGGATATTTGTGAAAATGGAAGGATTACCGTCGAATATTTCTGCAACGGCTGATCTTCGATATAGAAATTTATTACCCTTTGTGATGGGAAGTCCGGTCGTGATTAGTTAATATCCGGATTGCAAGGACTTCTTTGGAAGTGCCTTCGGTTCCGTTCGATCCCGGAACGGACTTGTATGGATGTGTGTCTGACGTTACAATTTGAGATGTAAAGCTGGTTTCTATCAAATATATTTCCGTTGGTGGCAGAGAATTTATTCTCTTAGCTTAACACCCTAGAGGTTATGTAGTTGATGGTTACTAGTGATACATTCCCAAATTGGTAATGTGGCATACGAAGTACTGTTGAGCATTTGTTGAGCAAAGCGTGGCTTTTGTATAAAGCGTAGCTTTGTGGACGAGACTTCGTCGGACCTCACACCCCAAAAATGGTCAAAACAGGAAGGATGCAGCAAGGTTATTAGGGGGTAGCGCCCCTTTAGTGTATGTCATTCCTTCTGGATAGAGGTGGTATCATGGTATGGAGCCCAGATACTTAACCTATGTTGTTGCTGCAAATTTATTACTTTGTGGTTGTTGGAATCGATGATCCTCGGATATAGATCAGTTACGATCGGGGAATGACATATTCGTGTCAGTAGTTACCCAGTTAGGGGTAACCCGGCCTCGTGTTGGCAGAGATCCGGTTAGGTTCTCGGGTCGTCTTTCCAGAGGCATACCCATGTGGCAATGGGAAGTTCCTTGGCCTGACCATTTGTTGGAAATCCAAAGAAACAATACGACCCTAGTACGGTTTTAGTTGTATAACTTGCCATGGAATGTGGCTGTAACGACCCGCTATTTTGGACCATTCAAATCGACACTAAAACCGTACATGTCCGACTTGAATAATTCAAAATACCGAATTGTTAATTTAATTTGGCAAAACTTAAAATATACAGTAAATAAATCAAACACAGATCACAGACACAGAGTAATATAATGCAGCGGAATAGAAAAATAGTAGTTCATGAAGCTACTATATACATCAGAGTTTAAAATAAAATACATCAGAATTTCTTGAATACAGAAAAGTCTTCAGTATGGGCCGATGACTTCTCTGAACCAGTCAACTAGAAAACTGAAAGCTGAAACGATAGTTGGATCTCCAAATGAAGCTCCAATCTCCAAAGGTGAGTCTCTAATACTGTATTTCTCGGTCTGACCCGAGCGTAAAGCAAAACACAAAACACTCGAGTCAGGATTAACATTCTTATATCAATAAATTCAACTCAAATGAAATATCAACTGAATTACAATATAACTTAAAGGATGTTTGGGATGGCCATCCTCTAAGGGTCCATAGAACTATCTGCAGGGTAGAAATATACACTATTACACCATGGTCATTCACTTAATTTATACTTCAAACCAAATGTCAAATTTCACTTCAATAATTATATTTCCCAAAATAGTATTTATGTATATTAAATGCTGTATATGGTAAAGCACTTTCAATTTCCTTAACTTAACAAATCGTTCACGTCAAACCGACCTTCCCATTCAAATTAAATTCAATCTCATTTTATCAATTTAAATTTTCCTAAAATAACCACTTAAATTTTATAATTCCCAAATTTGGATTTGATACCCCAAATTCCCCCTTTTCCAATATGTTTCCATATTTTAAGCATTCCATATTTCAACTAAATTTTCCCAATCTAGTTTTCTAAATAAAATTTCCAATCTGGTTCATCCTCAATTTATATCTAATTCCATTCGTTATCTAAATAACAAATTCAACTATCTTGGTTTCAAGTACATATCCAAATCTCTAAACCATTTAATTACAATATAGTTCATAGCTTAAAATATACAATTTAAATTTCACAGTTCTATATAGATTCTTGATTTTTACATCATTATTATTCGTCTTGATCCCTTCCTTATTTGATTCAATATCATTTCAGTGACCCTAAATTACATTTTACTCAATATTTCTTAATTGTTCAATATTATTGCAAGATTTTATCCGGAATAAAATTTACATAAATATTTATCATAATTTATGTATTAGATCAAATCTTGATTAAACTAGATATAATTAACTCTATAATTATCATTACCCTTTATATATGTATTTAAGAATTTACATTTTATAAGACCACATATTTCTTATCATATAGTCAATTGTTACGGATATTATCATTTCAATCCGTACACTAAATGTATACGGAGAATAGCATTTCAACCCGTAACCCCAATTTAATTAAATGGAACCGCTTGGGTCTATTATTTCATCCATTTCAATTCAAAATCAAACATAACAAAGGGACTTGCAGTGTGATGACATGGATGGTGTCAAAATAAATAAACAAGCAATAACGGCAATCAATCAATTCAATAAATAAATTAAATAACCCCGAAATAATCGTATTGATTCACATTGCTATTGTATAATTACTTCTAGAATCTACACTATCATTTCATGTAGATTAAGAATATTACATTTCAGTTTTTCACTTGTCGTTCCATTTCAATTTCAGTTTAATACGACAACAATTAATCCAAACTACGTTCAAAGATTTAAAGTAGAATTTATCAATTTCTACGACAATCAATGGGTCAAATTCAACTAATCAAATTTACATATGGCGGGGTCAGGTTTTTTTTTTATAAATCGAGGTCCGTCATATAAAATCCGTTTAATTTGTAAACTATACTACCCCAAATTAAACTAGCAACTAGTTATCACTTAACAATAATGATTAACATCCAGTTTAAACAACAATCAATCAAACAATCAATTATCAACCAATCGGTATTATTATCATATAAATAGTTAACCGATACTGGTGTTAGGTGTCATAGGTGAACAGATACAGATAAAAGCAGTCATATCAGTAAAACAACTAACAACAGCATATTTCAATTGTCGTTTCAATTGAAATCAAATTTAATAAATAAAAGAACGTTAATCGTGAGTGATTGCTCGCCTTTCGAGGCTAGAGGAGTTTTGTCAAGGAAATAGGCTACGAATTCAGGCACGAATCTCAACGAACAAGGTTTGCACGAACCGGACAACCAAGCTGAAAATCGAAATCGATAAAACCAATCAAAATCAACTTGATATAAACAGAAATTATATTTTTGTCTTATAAATATCAATGTTTAGTTTAAAACACTTTTTATATTTTAAAAATAAATATTATAAACGAACATAAACTCATATGCTCTCAAATATATACACACACACTATAAGTTATTCAATATACATACGGCCCAAAAAAAAAAAATCAATATACAAATGCAGACATCACTCAACACCTATATTACACATGTAGTAACATATAACTATGGATATAAAACTTTTTTTATCCTAAACTTAACCATATGTATATATGAAATTCATAAACTGACCTATACTGTAAAATATATCCAGGTCTATAAACTTATAAAATCACAACTAAACTCATAACTTGTATACTCTTCTTAAAGTATGTAAACTGTACCACAGCACTATACACTGCAGCATAATATACTACATATTCGCACTCAAACTAACTTCAGTAAATCCATATACTTGGCTGTAACTTATACTTTAAAATCCAAACTTTATATAATACATAACTTTTACCAATAAACATAAATTATCATGTTATGTTTTGAAATGTTACCAACTTTACACGGCTGTAAACGATAAAACCAATATATATAACACATAGACAAAGCTTTTATATGTATATATACTATACGTAAACCTATTTATATAAACTGACTTATATACGTATAACTGACATAGATTTAAATATATCATATACATATATAAATTAGTAAATATACATATACTTTTTAAATTATTGACCGTAAGAAAACAAAGATTTTAACTTCATATACTTAGATATTGATAAGCTAGCAAAACACATGCAGGCTATTCATACTACATGCTTTCCACTGTCGAAAGTAAAATAACCACATATACTATACATGACAAAACAAAACTCAATGGAAAAATATGTACTAGCTCATAAGTAAAGCATATATATATTCGCACCTGAAAGAACAAAACAAAAGAAAAGATGAGGCTCGGCTATCCAGTGAGTAGCCGCGATAAAGGGTGATGGCTGCACGTCGACAGGGCAGATCTGAGCACTAGGCTATAGGTCGGAACAGATCACGAGGGGAGGCCGAAGGGTAAAGGAAAGGCACGGTGATGATACATGAGAGAGAGAGGATGACCAAAGTGAAATAAGGGACAGGATAAGACAAGGTAGGACGGGTGTTGGATCCAGTGGCAAGCTCGGGTTTGGTTGTGGATTCTCTGGCAGTGGCGGGCCGAGCAAAGGAAGGTGACTCGTTGAGTGGTGATGGGAAGGTGGTTGTGGTGTGTTAAACTTGAAGGGTGGTGGCTCCATTACAAGGGGCGAAGATTGGATCTGTCAACGCAGGTAGTGGGGAAGAGTGGATGCGGCCATGTGAGGGTGGAAGGCTGGCGAATGGGTGGTGTTCGGCTAGCAGGTTGGGACCAGGGCGGCTGTCGTGGGCCAGTGCTGTGCCCGTGGTCGAGGTGAGGAAGTGGTCATGGAATTCTCAGGTCAGGCGGAAGTGATGTTGAGATGATCGGCCTCGTGGAGATGGTCGAGGCAAATGAAGGAGAGAGGTGAAAGAAGCACGGTTGGCTCTAAATATGAGCAGAGGAATTTATGAAAAGAAAGTGGATCTGAGAAGAGAATGGGGTTGGTAGTCTTGGTAATAAAGGAGGGGTGGAGTGAACGAATGGTCTCAGATTTATATAAAAATTGAATAAGGAGAGAGAGGGGCAAAAGAAACGGTTTCTTGCAAGTTATACGTCTTCTTAAATATATTTATTTCCTAGGTCCCAATACGTGGGCAATTATACTATGGAGATCAGTTACTATCAAACGTTACAAAATTGAAAAGCAAAGAAACGTTTCGATTTCTGAATGATAAAAGCAAAAGATTAGAACGCATGCTAAAAATAGAAACCAAAAGAGCAATGAACTTAGAGCTACCGGAAACGTATCTCTTAAGTGAAATGAATGTAAGAGCAATGGACAAAATGTTTATATCTGTAAATTAAATTTATTTTGGGTAGTACGATTTAAATTGAAACGAAGTAGGGAGAAGCTAAGGAGGCACAATTCATGGTGTCATTAAAACGAATAAATTTATTGCTTCCGCTGTACACCGGATCCCAAAATACAGAAATAAATATACGGTTGAGATCAGCACGACGAGGCGATCACAACGGTATACAGATATCAGTGGTATGATTGAATTATAAAGTTCAGATTTTCTACTAGCTGAGAATGCAGTAAAAATGCAGAGAATAAGAACGATGGAGCTATAGAAGTCCGAATTTTGCAAAACTAGAGATGACGCCTTGCTCAGAAGAGGATTTAGAATTTTTCTATGTAAAAATATTCTGCTTTGGAAAATATTTTATTGTCAACAATTATTAACTGATTTGGATCTAATAGAATTATAAAATAAATAAACTTTCATGTAATAAATTTGAAAATTCATCATCTGCTACGTTTAATAGGACGTAATCCAAATATTAACTTTTTATTCGCAAATTAATTTATCTAAAACTTCACCAAAAACCTATTTAACACGTCAATAAAACAAACAAAAAAATTTAAATCTTACAGGTCGTTACACTCTCCCCCACTCAAAACTTTTCGTCCCCGAAAAGGAAGGAGGTAGGAGAATAGAACAACCAGGAATAAAGTAAATTGAAAGTCAAGTGTAGACAACTTATTTAAAACTACATAAATTTTCCTCGAAATATTCATTTGAAACTTCATTTGCAATTTAATTTTACTTTAATATGTAATACTTTTCAAACTTCTTTTGAAACAATTATTTACATTACTATTTATATTTACAAAGGCCATTTGGAATCATTTAATCCTTAATTCATAAATTTATCTCAAAATACCTTTCAACATTATTAATAAATCAATAATTATTTACTTTAAATATGTTTTTATTAAATTTCTACTTCTAAAATATTTATAACACTTATATTTTCTATTAAACCATGTAGTATGTCAATATTTAAAGATAAATCCAACAAGGAAGGAAGGTAGCTTGGGAAAACAGAATCAAGGTGAATGACTAAACTTAGCAGATAAGGTAGATTCCAAAAGAAAGAATCGGGCACGAATTGTTAATTCACCAAAGGAATTTAAATCCAAAGATTAATACCAATTTCTTTGTGGGGAAAAAAATATTTTAAAATAAATACCTTTATAATAATACTTTTATAATAATACTTTTAAAATAAGATACTACTATATCAAAGTAAATTTCTTTCGAAAATACTTTTATAACTCGATGTTTCAACAAGTTTATCCTCGTTCTTGCAGACTCTGGCCATGCGTTGATCAGGCGCAAAGCTAGAATTCTTCAAGTACTAAGTAGACTTGTTTCAACACCCAGTGAAAATACTTGGGAAAATCTTTTTTAAAATCAGATATGGAAAGTACGATCCAAACAAAACAATCAAACCAAAAACCTTTGTCCGATCATGGTTCGCAGATACACAATGGTTACGCCTGGTTCCCCCAGGAAACAATCCATATCCGTAAGCTTTCTCAGCCCTGCGAGTTACGCCATGATGACTAGTAGGGTGCAGGATACACAATGGTTACGCCTGGTTCCCCCAGGAAACAATCCGTACCCCTAGGCAAGACTCAGCCAGGCACTTGCGCTACTATTCGCGACCTACACAGATTGCAGGATACACAATGGTTACGCCTGGTTCCCCCAGGAAACAATCCGTACCCCTAAGCTAGACTCAGCCAGGCAATTTCGCTGTGCATTCACGAGAGAAAAAGAAAAACCATGGGTTACGCCACGGTGGGAACACTCGAGTATTACATCCGGAAAACCAAAAATCAGAGAGAATAATATCGATAGAATGAATCCACGCTGTGGCCACAAAGCGGATATCAAGCAGAAGGCACTTTCCATATCTTTACTTGGAAAATATATATCATATAGTACCTTTTTAAATCCCTTTCAAATATCATACTGATAGATAGTCCATTATATATAGGATTCCTTTTTCCAAATCGAATATTTTCCAAATCAATAGTATATCAAAACATACTTATATGGACTTTGATTATATAAACTTCTCTTTCCAAATTGAGTATCCTTTCAAATCGATAGTTTTCAAATCAACTTCATACTTATACAAATCCATTTTATATAAGTTCGACCACTCCCAATTCAAGTGCTTAATAATATAAGGTTCTCAATTTCAAATAGTTTCAATATCAAATTTAGTTTCAAAGTCATATATGAATTCACCAAATTTCTTCCAAATTAGATATCCTGATTTCAAAGTTCCCCAACATAATAGGTTTAGAAAATTATCCCAGTTTCCAGATTAAAATAATTCAAGTCAACAAATTCATTTCCAAAATCATCATATAAGTACTGGTTTTAATTTTCAATTAAATTTCAAAACCCAATAATTTCTCACAATTCATTATACTCAAAATGGTTTCCAACTTTATACTTATCCCTTTTAAACCTTTAAACTACCCATTTCTATGTGAAATATCCAATTTACCCTTTTGAAAACCATTATTCAACTATTATTTTTTTTTCCAAAACATTTCAAAACTAAATTTATATTCTTTATCAGACATTTTATACTCTTCGAAATTTCTTAGCTTTGAAAATTTAATCTCGATTTGGAAGTGTTCGAACATTCAAAATAGTTAGGGAAATCAAATTTTCAATTCAAGAGTTGAAAATCAACAATAAATCAGTTATTTAAATCTGAAACTCGAGGATCGAACACCGGTATCATTTCAAATATATACATATCTCTTTCGAAAATATCAAATTATTTCGGAATTTGAAAAAACGGTTTTACAAGATCACTCGCATAGCGAAGCTATTAAAGTGGCCTCTCCCCCACTTTGAAACTCGAAAATCAATGTCGAGGATGCGTGCACTCATCACCGAAATTATTTTCCAGCGACATAAGTGAGTCCTGGACTTCTATTTTCTTGAAAACTTCTTTGAAATTTCTTCAAAATTATTGGAACTCATTTGAATTTATTCGAAACATTTCTTATTTGGGAAAAATACTTTTAAATCGTATTATTTATATATTTCTCAAAATCTGAAAACCAATTTCAAAATACCGGAATTCAATCCTCGAATTTCAAATTTAACCCTTCGGTTATAAATCAATTTCTTATAAATTTTCAAAAATTCAATTCCTTTCAAAACCTTTTTATATAGAATAACATATCTTACTTGCTTTATACATATAGGTATATAATCCTTATTGAAAACAATTTCTTTTTATATATAGGATATAATTTTGATATATAAAGCTATTTCAAAATAAAACATACCCGATTTTCAAAGGATAATTTAAGAATGGATTTCAAACAAAGATGGAGATTTAAATTAGAGGAACTCTAATTCATAGAATCCTGATACGAAGATAGACTCAACAAAGTTGAGAAAAAATCAAAATACAAAATAGAAGATGGATATACTTCTATAAATCGCGGGCGACCTTAACCGGGTCAACCGTGACTTCAGGGGATATGATCGATGCGGAATTCTAAAACAAATCGGTATTCGGTTGCCAAATATAGAATTTGGCACATCAAGATATATCAGCATCGTAAACCGAGGGTACAGAAATCTTCGGTGAATCAATGCCAATTTGTAAAGGAGTTTTCATCCCTTTTACAAAACATTCAGTGGAGTGGTGGGATACTCCAGAATCAATTGAATATAAATAGGGAGAGACATAATGAATTTCGGAACCGAGGGACATTCCAAAATTCAAAGGAAATCGAGTCAAAAGGAAGAGATTCAACTCGAGAGAAAGTGATTCTGTAAATAAATTTACCATATATGTTAAGTTTTGCCTAGAGCCAAAGCTCTGATACCAGCTGTAACGATCCGCTATTTTGGACCATTCAAATCGACACTAAAACCGTACATGTCCGACTTAAATAATTCAAAATACCGAATTGTTAATTTAATTTGGCAAAACTTAAAATATACAGTAAATAAATCAAACACAGATCACAGACACAGAGTAATATAATGCAGCGGAATAGAAAAATAGTAGTTCATGAAGCTACTATATACATCAGAGTTTAAAATAAAATACATCAGAATTTCTTGAATACAGAAAAGTCTTCAGTATGGGCCGATGACTTCTCTGAACCAGTCAACTAGAAAACTGAAAGCTGAAACGATAGTTGGATCTCCAAATGAAGCTCCAATCTCCAAAGGTGAGTCTCTAATACTGTATTTCTCGGTCTGACCCGAGCGTAAAGCAAAACACAAAACACTCGAGTCAGGATTAACATTCTTATATCAATAAATTCAACTCAAATGAAATATCAACTGAATTACAATATAACTTAAAGGATGTTTGGGATGGCCATCCTCTAAGGGTCCATAGAACTATCTGCAGGGTAGAAATATACACTATTACACCATGGTCATTCACTTAATTTATACTTCAAACCAAATGTCAAATTTCACTTCAATAATTATATTTCCCAAAATAGTATTTATGTATATTAAATGCTGTATATGGTAAAGCACTTTCAATTTCCTTAACTTAACAAATCGTTCACGTCAAACCGACCTTCCCATTCAAATTAAATTCAATCTCATTTTATCAATTTAAATTTTCCTAAAATAACCACTTAAATTTTATAATTCCCAAATTTGGATTTGATACCCCAAATTCCCCCTTTTCCAATATGTTTCCATATTTTAAGCATTCCATATTTCAACTAAATTTTCCCAATCTAGTTTTCTAAATAAAATTTCCAATCTGGTTCATCCTCAATTTATATCTAATTCCATTCGTTATCTAAATAACAAATTCAACTATCTTGGTTTCAAGTACATATCCAAATCTCTAAACCATTTAATTACAATATAGTTCATAGCTTAAAATATACAATTTAAATTTCACAGTTCCATATAGATTCTTGATTTTTACATCATTATTATTCGTCTTGATCCCTTCCTTATTTGATTCAATATCATTTCAGTGACCCTAAATTACATTTTACTCAATATTTCTTAATTGTTCAATATTATTGCAAGATTTTATCCGGAATAAAATTTACATAAATATTTATCATAATTTATGTATTAGATCAAATCTTGATTAAACTAGATATAATTAACTCTATAATTATCATTACCCTTTATATATGTATTTAAGAATTTACATTTCATAAGACCACATATTTCTTATCATATAGTCAATTGTTACGGATATTATCATTTCAATCCGTACACTAAATGTATACGGAGAATAGCATTTCAACCCGTAACCCCAATTTAATTAAATGGAACCGCTTGGGTCTATTATTTCATCCATTTCAATTCAAAATCAAACATAACAAAGGGACTTGCAGTGTGATGACATGGATGGTGTCAAAATAAATAAACAAGCAATAACGGCAATCAATCAATTCAATAAATAAATTAAATAACCCCGAAATAATCGTATTGATTCACATTGCTATTGTATAATTACTTCTAGAATCTACACTTTCATTTCATGTAGATTAAGAATATTACATTTCAGTTTTTCACTTGTCGTTCCATTTCAATTTCAGTTTAATACGACAACAATTAATCCAAACTACGTTCAAAGATTTAAAGTAGAATTTATCAATTTCTACGACAATCAATGGGTCAAATTCAACTAATCAAATTTACATATGGCGGGGTCAGGTTTTTTTTTTATAAATCGAGGTCCGTCATATAAAATCCGTTTAATTTGTAAACTATACTACCCCAAATTAAACTAGCAACTAGTTATCACTTAACAATAATGATTAACATCCAATTTAAACAACAATCAATCAAACAATCAATTATCAACCAATCGGTATTATTATCATATAAATAGTTAACCGATACTGGTGTTAGGTGTCATAGGTGAACAGATACAGATAAAAGCAGTCATATCAATAAAACAACTAACAACAGCATATTTCAATTGTCGTTTCAATTGAAATCAAATTTAATAAATAAAAGAACGTTAATCGTGAGTGATTGCTCACCTTTCGAGGCTAGAGGAGTTTTGTCAAGGAAATAGGCTACGAATTCAGGCACGAATCTCAACGAACAAGGTTTGCACGAACCGGACAACCAAGCTGAAAATCGAAATCGATAAAACCAATCAAAATCAACTTGATATAAACAGAAATTATATTTTTGTCTTATAAATATCAATGTTTAGTTTAAAACACTTTTTATATTTTAAAAATAAATATTATAAACGAACATAAACTCATATGCTCTCAAATATATACACACACACTATAAGTTATTCAATATACATACGGCCCAAAAAAAAAAATCAATATACAAATGCAGACATCACTCAACACCTATATTACACATGTAGTAACATATAACTATGGATATAAAACTTTTTTTATCCTAAACTTAACCATATGTATATATGAAATTCATAAACTGACCTATACTGTAAAATATATCCAGGTCTATAAACTTATAAAATCACAACTAAACTCATAACTTGTATACTCTTCTTAAAGTATGTAAACTGTACCACAGCACTATACACTGCAGCATAATATACTACATATTCGCACTCAAACTAACTTCAGTAAATCCATATACTTGGCTGTAACTTATACTTTAAAATCCAAACTTTATATAATACATAACTTTTACCAATAAACATAAATTATCATGTTATGTTTTGAAATGTTACCAACTTTACACGGCTGTAAACGATAAAACCAATATATATAACACATAGACAAAGCTTTTATATGTATATATACTATACGTAAACCTATTTATATAAACTGACTTATATACGTATAACTGACATAGATTTAAATATATCATATACATATATAAATTAGTAAATATACATATACTTTTTAAATTATTGACCGTAAGAAAACAAAGATTTTAACTTCATATACTTAGATATTGATAAGCTAGCAAAACACATGCAGGCTATTCATACTACATGCTTTCCACTGTCGAAAGTAAAATAACCACATATACTATACATGACAAAACAAAACTCAATGGAAAAATATGTACTAGCTCATAAGTAAAGCATATATATATTCGCACCTGAAAGAACAAAACAAAAGAAAAGATGAGGCTCGGCTATCCAGTGAGTAGCCGCGATAAAGGGTGATGGCTGCACGTCGACAGGGCAGATCTGAGCACTAGGCTATAGGTCGGAACAGATCACGAGGGGAGGCCGAAGGGTAAAGGAAAGGCACGGTGATGATACATGAGAGAGAGAGGATGACCAAAGTGAAATAAGGGACAGGATAAGACAAGGTAGGACGGGTGTTGGATCCAGTGGCAAGCTCGGGTTTGGTTGTGGATTCTCTGGCAGTGGCGGGCCGAGCAAAGGAAGGTGACTCGTTGAGTGGTGATGGGAAGGTGGTTGTGGTGTGTTAAACTTGAAGGGTGGTGGCTCCATTACAAGGGGCGAAGATTGGATCTGTCAACGCAGGTAGTGGGGAAGAGTGGATGCGGCCATGTGAGGGTGGAAGGCTGGCGAATGGGTGGTGTTCGGCTAGCAGGTTGGGACCAGGGCGGCTGTCGTGGGCCAGTGCTGTGCCCGTGGTCGAGGTGAGGAAGTGGTCATGGAATTCTCAGGTCAGGCGGAAGTGATGTTGAGATGATCGGCCTCGTGGAGATGGTCGAGGCAAATGAAGGAGAGAGGTGAAAGAAGCACGGTTGGCTCTAAATATGAGCAGAGGAATTTATGAAAAGAAAGTGGATCTGAGAAGAGAATGGGGTTGGTAGTCTTGGTAATAAAGGAGGGGTGGAGTGAACGAATGGTCTCAGATTTATATAAAAATTGAATAAGGAGAGAGAGGGGCAAAAGAAACGGTTTCTTGCAAGTTATACGTCTTCTTAAATATATTTATTTCCTAGGTCCCAATACGTGGGCAATTATACTATGGAGATCAGTTACTATCAAACGTTACAAAATTGAAAAGCAAAGAAACGTTTCGATTTCTGAATGATAAAAGCAAAAGATTAGAACGCATGCTAAAAATAGAAACCAAAAGAGCAATGAACTTAGAGCTACCGGAAACGTATCTCTTAAGTGAAATGAATGTAAGAGCAATGGACAAAATGTTTATATCTGTAAATTAAATTTATTTTGGGTAGTACGATTTAAATTGAAACGAAGTAGGGAGAAGCTAAGGAGGCACAATTCATGGTGTCATTAAAACGAATAAATTTATTGCTTCCGCTGTACACCGGATCCCAAAATACAGAAATAAATATACGGTTGAGATCAGCACGACGAGGCGATCACAACGGTATACAGATATCAGTGGTATGATTGAATTATAAAGTTCAGATTTTCTACTAGCTGAGAATGCAGTAAAAATGCAGAGAATAAGAACGACGGAGCTATAGAAGTCCGAATTTTGCAAAACTAGAGATGACGCCTTGCTCAGAAGAGGATTTAGAATTTTTCTATGTAAAAATATTCTGCTTTGGAAAATATTTTATTGTCAACAATTATTAACTGATTTGGATCTAATAGAATTATAAAATAAATAAACTTTCATGTAATAAATTTGAAAATTCATCATCTGCTACGTTTAATAGGACGTAATCCAAATATTAACTTTTTATTCGCAAATTAATTTATCTAAAACTTCACCAAAAACCTATTTAACACGTCAATAAAACAAAAACAAAAATTTAAATCTTACAGGTCGTTACAGTGGCGGTGACCTGCTATTGAACATAGCAGCTATAGTAGGCATAAGTGCGAAATGCCTATGCTGACTAAGATTTATATCTTTATTTTTGAAATGTTTTCTGCACTATGCACTAGTAATAATATCAAATGTTTCTTTTAATGCGTATCAAGCATCTTTGACTATCATAAGGAGAAATCTCCTCCGATTCTGCGTTTGCATTGTGTGTGTGCGTGCGGGAGGCCTTATGGTAGTCTCATTTTTCAAAAAGCATTGCGAATATATTTTAAAATATTCCTGTTGTTTGTTTTAAAGATAAATAACTGTTTTAAGTTCTCACACCAGTCCCATGACTGACCTGGAGTTTATTGTTTTCTTCCTAAACTCTAGATGCCCACCAATTTCCACACGGGCGGTCTAGAGTTAGGTTATCAGGGTATTTTGGAATTCGGGAGTATTAGAGGCAAGCTGGATGGCATGGTGTATCAAACTAGTATATAGTATTTCTTTTCCGCTGTTTGTTGTTGTACACTCTGATGATGTAATGTAATGTGATGTGATGTAATGTAATAACTGATACAGTTCTTTGTTTTAAAGATTATTCATTTATCTATTATATGTTGTTCCGCTGCGATTGTGAGATTATGATATTGTTATGTTGCTTTTCTTTCTTTCTTCTTCTATCTTCTTCTTCTTCTTAAACCATAACACTTCAGTTTTTCGGCATTCGATTACTCGACAGTTGATACAGTGGACGTATTGATGTCGGTTTTCGAGCGTCGAAAAGTCGAACGTTACATTTGGTATCAGAGAATATGGATAAGCGACAACCATGGCTCTGTTGGGTGTTACTCATTAGAGATAGAGTCGGTAGTACTCTAGAATGAGTTTGAGTGTAATAATAGTTATGAGCGCGTATTTGTTAGTGAATATAAATTGTTTTGTATTAAATTGACTTATCGGTCGATTGTTTATAGATTCTGGTCGGTGCGGGAAGTACAACCGTGATCGATAGGGGTTTCTAAACTCTTAAATAAGATAAACTGACACGGTATTGTTTTGAAATTGGGTAAATGAAATAATTTTTCCCAAACTATTTTCGTATATTAAAAGAAATAAATTTTCTTTAAATTATTACAGTATATGGTTGCTTGGTTGTTAGGAAACGATGATATTGAAATATTATCATTATTAAAATGGAAATTGAAATAAGAAATTGAAATAATAACCAAAGGATAAAGGAATGAATTTATATACAAATGGGAATTGAAAATGTGATTCATAATTTGGAATAAAATTCATTAATGGAATGAAATTGGTAATGTGAATGTATAAATGAGTTTTATAAATTGAAATGAGATTTGAATGGGATTAAGTTGGATAAATTTAACTTAAAGGATGGAGTTAAATTAAAGTAAGTACAAGTGAATCAATTAAATCCAAGTTGTAATAGTCGAATATAAGTGAAACCAAATGATAAATGGTTAAACAATTTTGTTAAGCAAAATAAATCTGAATTTGAATAAGTGATGAAAATTTGACTTTGGTAAAGTTAAATAGATTTACTTTAGAATAAAAATCTGAATTGGATTTATAAGTGGAATTTTAAGTTAAGTTAAACAAATGATGTTTGAAATGGAATATAACTTAAATGATGTTGAATGAAGTTGATTTTGGTATCGAAGTAAATTAATAAAGTGAATTAAATGGATGTGAACTTGAGTTATACAAATGAAATTTAACCTTATTTGTTAAATAAATTAGCAATTGAATTGATAAATGGATGAAATATTAATCAATCGAATGTAAAAGAATTGATATGGGATAATGAATGTAAGTGTTAATTCATTAAAAGCTAATGCTATTGGAAGTTGAATAATTGAATGAAAATCTATTAAATATAAACCAATTGGAATTAAAAGTGTTGGACCAAATTGAATGTAAATTAAGTAATTTGGTCATGTTGAATATACATTGGTTGTTATTTGATTGTTAATTAATTATGTATATTTCATTAAGTATTAATGAAATTGAATTGATAAATGGAAAGCTATGTAATTGAATTTGAATTGAAAGTATACTAATTGGAAATGAATAAATGAATATTAGTAAAAATCCAATGTTAACAATTCAAATGTGATTAAATCGAAAACCAATTAAATGAATATTAATGAGAAGTGAATTTATATTGATTTGGTTATGAATTGATTTGGATAGACACTGATTGTTGGACGTTTATTGGTTGGATAGTTGTTCGATGGTTGCATTTGTTGCTTTTGTTGCATTTGCTATATTGACATATATAGTTGTTGATATATGTTGTATATTGATATTACTTTCATCTATACATGTTTTCCATTGTTTGTTGAGTGTTTAGTAGGTGCGAATTGCGCTTACTTCGCATTTGGAGCTCGCTTTCGTGCTATATTAGCCGTATATGCTCGCTAATAATAAATAAGGTACATATCTCGGATTAAATATCATACTTTTACACTTTTTTCTCTGTGGGATGCCTCATCACTTGATGAGATGTATATTTGTGATGTATATACCGTCATTTTTTTTTCGGATCGAGCCGCGCAAAGGAGACTCTGACGAATTTTTCCGAAAATTTAAGGCGTTAGGAAAATTTTGGGAATTTTGGAAAATTTTGAAAACTAAGTTGGATTTGGAAACTTAGTAAAGTTGTTGAAAGAAGTTTAACTATGAATTTTGGAAAAGTTAAACACTTAAGAGATTTGAAAAATCTAAATTGAACGTTTGTTTTGAAAAATTAATGGATTCTATAACCTTTTCTTTCTTGGTAATTTCGAGGACGAAATTCTTTTAAGGGGGGAAGTTTGTAACGACCTAGTATTTTTGTAAATTAAAATTTGTATATTTAATTGATTTTAAATATTAATAAGTGAAATTTATAAGTCGAATAATTTATTTTTCGAATATCTGGATTTAAATTAGATAATTAAATCGATAATTTAATATTCAAAATTTCAGGTATAATTGGAAATTGGGTTTAATATGATTAAAATTGATTTGTAAAATTTTATTTAATTATATGGGAGTTAGAATGATGTTATAGAACTTTTAAAATTGAATTTGAAGTTAATTTGTGAAAATTGAATATTTTAATATTTAATTGACGAGTTAAAATAGCCATTTTTCAAACAGTCTCGGATTTCGACGAAACTAGTTTCATCGGATCTGTAATGTTAAATTATTACATGGTTTCGAATTTCGTATCAATCGGATTTACGGTTTATCCGGGGCAAGCCAAAACGCATAGAAATTGGTTTAAATCGATTTAATTTAAATCTGATCGTTTATTGCCGTAACTCGCACAGATGATCGAATTAGCCTCCGAAACCTGTTCCATTGTGTCCGGAACGCGGGGTAAACCCTAGAAACGCCAGTCACCGTGCGAGATTTGGAGTTCGGAAAAATTTGGATGAATAGTGTTTTGGTGAAATTTTCTATATAAGCACCTCTAATTTCACTTTTGCAAACCAAACAAAACACTAGGGTTTCTGAACCCAGCCGCCACCCTATAAACTAATGGCCAGAAACTTCCTAACTTCTTCCTCGATTATCTCTAGATCCAGACCCTTTTAGCTTACGATTCCTAAATGAAAGTTGAAGAGCTTCGCGAGCTCTACGATGTGAACGACTATGATTGAATTTCGAGCCTTGGATCGATGGGAATTTGCATTCAAACATGGTGCTTCAATCGCGTTTTTTGAAGTGCATACACGACCGAGTCGCAGGTGGTTCAAGCCAAGAGTGTAGGAGATGGAGGCGGTCCTGGTGGTGGTTGCTGATCAACGTGGAGATGCTCCTATAAGTCGCGGCTAGTGGGGTTTAGAGGCGGCTCGAGTGGGTTTCTTCGACCTGTAGAACGCGTGCGTGGAGAAGAAGAGGAAATGCGGCCCAGATTCTTCAAAACTGAAATCAACGGCCGAGATTGAATAGGGTTTGAAAATTTAAAAAGAAAATGTAAAATTAATAATATTATAATTCGTTCGAACTTTAAAATGATGTAACTTTTTCATACGAGGTCAGAAAATTACGAAACGACTTGCATCAGGTTCGTTTTGTCGAGCACCACGCAATGTAACTGGATTGGAGTCATTTGGAGCTAGTTTGAATTTCGGGTAAAATTAAACGCGTGTTTAATTTTATTCGAAATAAAACGCTGAAACTGTCGTTGAAAGCAAGGTGAGAACTTCTCACTCAATCGAAATTGTTTGATTTAATGATAAATTATTATCTATTGATTGAAATAGACATTATACGCTGTATATTAAGCGGATGTTATTTATCAAAAACATATACCGCGATAATTCCAACTTGATTGGTATTATATATGTACTTGGAGTTGATTTTCCCGCATTATATAGCGGATGAGACCCTATTGCGCCGCATAATAGCGGATAATATTTTATAAATCCCATATACCGCGATATTCTGTATTGGAATGGAATTAGTATTGTGCTAATGTCTGTGGATGCAGGGAAACAGGTTGGAGGGATCCAACTGGATTGCTCACCAGTATTTATTTGATTACAGATATTGTGATATTTGTTGATTATCATATTGATATATGATGTTTTGATTGTCGTGGTTAATATATTGTTGTTGTTGCAGCATTGGCCTATTTTGGAGTTTTAAAAATATTAAAGTAACGATTTTGAATTTAAAAGGATTTTAAAGTGATTTTTGAAGGTATACGTTTATTAAATTTTGAATTGTTAAAATAAATAAACGTTGTAATTATTATTATTATAAAAGTTATATTTTTTTTGGAAAATAATACTTAAGTATGATTTTGGAGTTATATATAAGCTTTAATAACGATTTGTAAATTATTAAAAAGAATGGTTTAAATTAGGATTTTTGAATTATTATAAACGATTTATATAAAAGATTTATAATATTGATATTTATAAATTAAAAATATAGGAATTATAAAACAAGTTTTATTAAGTGTTAAAATGAAGTATAAATGGATTTCATAAGTAAATGAAATTTATAGATTTATAAATTGGGAAGTTATAGAATGAATAGATTTTGTAAAAAAAAAATTTTTATAAGCGATTAACTTATAAATCAGATTTTGGCATTTTAATTGAGATTTTCGAATAAGTATAAATGGTTTATAGATGAGATTTATAAAATATATATTTTATAAATCGAAATAATGGAATTATAAAAGGAGTTCTGTTAATGCTGAAAATGAGATTATAAATGGAATTTTATAAGTAGTAAGACTTTTAAATTTTGTAAATCGAAGTCTTTATAAAATATAAATGGGAATTTATAAACTTTGTTTTATAAATCCGAAACCGACTTATTTTTATAAGTCAATTATTTTAGATTTTTAAAGGGGATATATTCATGATTTTGGACGGTGGATAATCCTTTAAACAAAATGTGTAGAAAAATGTTGAATTTGGTTAAAGAAGAATATTCACGATTTTGGGATAGTGAATAATATATTAAAGTGTTTTGGGAAGTGATATTTTAAATAGAATTAAAACGGTTTGAAGTTGTTTTAAAATGTGTTAAGTATCGAATACATAGATTTCAACATTCATTGTTGAAATAGACGTTTTCGAGAAATAAGGAAATAGTGGACTATAACACTGTTGTTATAGTAATGATTTCTGAAAGGAAATGTTTTATATAGTATTGGGGTTTATATATCTATCTTAATTTCGAATCCCTATACTAGTGATTTTGGGTCGTCGTAACGATGTTTTACGCAACATTCGTTTTGACTCAAATAAATGTGTTTAAGCGCACGTTTTCCTTAAAGAATGAAATATATACTTAATTTCGATTTAAGTATATTGAATATTTTCCAAGTGTTGAAAATAAATGGATTTGTGAATTACTTATTATTAAATAAGTATGGAAATGTTTTCCAATATAAAGTGAATGTTTTGAGATTTTATCTTTTAAAGATAAATTTTAAATGAATATTAGAAATCGATTTGAAAATCGTATATTCATAGATATTTTGGAAATGTAAATTCACTATGGAATTTATAAAAGAAAGGTAAATTAGTTTAAAATAAACGTTGATTTATTTTTGAAGTGTGGAAATAAATTTACGGATTTGGAACGTAAATATAGGGTAAATTGGTAAGGATTTATTTAATTGGTTAAAAGAACCATTTTGAAATGAAAATGAATAAAGATTTGTGAATATATCCCGTGTAGGGAAACGATTTGAAATTTGTTTTCAAAAGTTGTAAAGGTGAAAAGTGATTTGAAATTTGTTTTCAAATGGTTGAAGTGTGGAAAATATACCTTGTAAAGATATTTTGAAAAAATAAATAATTTGGGAAGATTATTTATAATCGGGCGATGTTGTGAATATTGATTGATAGTTAAATAACCGACTATCAATATTGACCTTTAAATAGGTATTTGTTGAGAATTGGTTGAAATTGAATGCTACACTTATTTTTAAATTATTGCGCTCGTTATTCGGATTACCCATTCCGAATAGCGATAATACGTAATGGATAGCATTGAAGACCGGTGTTGAAGAACGGATATTTGTGAAAACGGAAGGATTACCGTAGAATATTTCTGCATCGGCTGATCTCCGATACAGAAATTTATTACCCTTTGTGATGGGAAGTCCGGTCGTGATTAGTGAATATCCGGATTGCAAGGACTTCTTTGGAAGTGCCTTCGGTTCCGTTCGATCCCGGAACGGACTTGTATGGATGTGTGTCTGACATTACAATTTGAGATGTAAAGATGGTTTCTATCAAATATATTTCCGTTGGTGGCGGAGAATTTATTCTCTTAGCTTAACACCCTAGAGGTTATGTAGTTGATGGTTACTAGTGATACATTTCCAAATTGGTAATGTGGCATACGAAGTGCTGTTGAGCATTTGTTGAGCAAAGCGTGGCTTTTGTATAAAGCGTAGCTTTGTGGACGAGACTTCGTCGGACCTCACACCTCGAAAATGGTCAAAACAGGAAGGATGCAGCAAGGTTATTAGGGGGTAGCGCCCCTTTAGTGTATGTCATTCCTTCTGGATAGAGGTGGTATCATGGTATGGAGCCCAGATACTTAACCTATGTTGTTGCTGCAAATTTATTACTTTGCGGTTGTTGGAATCGAGGATCATTGGATATAGATCGGTTACAATCGGGGAATGATATATTCGTGTCAGTAGTTACCCAGTTAGAGGTAACCCGACCTCGTGTTGGCAGAGATCCGGTTAGGTTCTCGGGTCGTCTTTCCAGAGGCGTACCCATGTGGCAATGGGAAGTTCCTTGGCCTGACCATTTGTTGGAAATCCAAAGAAACAATACGACCCTTGTACGGTTTTAGTTGTATAACCTATCATGGAATGTGGCGGTAACCTGCTATTGAACATGGTAGCTATAGTAGGCATAAGTGCGAAATGCCTATGCTGGCTAAGATTTATATCTTTATTTTCGAAATGTTTTCTGCACTATGCACTAGTAATAATATCAAATGTTTCTTTTAATGCGTATCAAGCATCTTTGACTATCATAAGGAGAAATCTCCTCCGATTCCGCGTTTGCATTGTGTGTGTGTGCGGGAGGCTTTATGGTAGTCTCATTTTTCCAAAAGCATTGCGAATCTATTTTAAAATATTCCTGTTGTTTGTTTTAAAGATAAATAACTGTTTTAAGTTCTCACACCAGTCCCATGACTGACCTGGAGTTTATTGTTTTCCTTCCTAAACTCTGGATGCGCACCAATTTCCACACGGGTAGTCTAGAGTTAGGTTATCAGGGTATTCTCGAATTCGGGAGTATTGGAGGCAAGCTGGATGGCATGGCGTATCAAACTAGTATATATTATTTCTTTTCCGCTGTTTGTTGTTGTACACTCTGATGATGTAATGTAATGTGATGTAATGTAATGTGATGTAATGTAATAACTGATATAGTTCTTTGTTTTAAAGGTTATTCATTTATCTATTATATGTTGTTCCGCTGCGATTGTGAGATTCTGATATTGTTCTATTGCTTTTCTTTCTTTCTTCTTCTATCTTTTTCTTCTTCTTAAACCATAACATTTCGGTTTTCCAGCATTCGATTGCTCGGCAGTTGATACAGTGGACGCATTGATGTCCGTTTTCGAGCGTCGAAAAGTCGAACGTTACATGTGTTATAGTTTGATGGCTTAAGTTGAGCTAATTAATAGCACAAATAAGCCATATTTATGATAAACACATCATTTAACTTCACTAATGACCAAAAAGGAGAGATCATAATTTCATTTTTATTGAACTATGTGATCTAGGGAGTAAATTTATCTCTAAATTGTTTTCCTACTCTCGTATCTTTATCAATTTTCTTTTTCTTTTTTTCCTACATTTTGAGTCAATCACACTTTCAACTTTGGTTTAATTTGATTGAATAAAAATTTAAATCATCAATTCCCTACGGATCGATCCATATTCGCCACGTACTACGATACTATGCCATGCGCTTGCGGTATAATTTTATTTCGAAATTTTTTGACGGTTTTCTAATTCGATAGAAATTCCCTCGATTAACAATTCTATGTCATAATCCAAAATCATAACACAATATCTCAATATGTACAACATGCTTTTATGTTGATATGCTCCATCTACATATGTGGCATGTGTGTTCGAGAATAAATGTTAAACCAATAATATTTCTTTCAGTATTAACAATGAATTAATAATGTCATCAAATCTTAACCTCTCCCTCTCCCTTTCCCTTTTGTTTTTTTTTAAATTAAGAATATTATATCAATATGATGAGAACGTGATAATGAATGATGAACATGGTCAAAATATAACATTAAATACTAAATGAAAAGTCAACCATAAATCGTAGAAACTATGTTGAATAAAATATATCACATGATTAGAAAGAGGGTGACAAAAATAAGTATAGTTAGATGCATTGAGGTTCAAAAGATAACAAACACAATCGTTCTAAGCACAAACCAAATAATAAATCGAGCGAGGTGAAGTTTTATGCGAGGACAGTTTTTTCCTAACTCGTTATAAATGAGATCACGATACTTACACCTATGAATTTCAATAAGGACCATTAGATGAGGGAGAAGCATTACTTGATGAGTGTTTATACATTTACGCTAAAGAATTTTCAATATGGACGAATACCCTTAGGTTATATAACTCTACGTTCATACAGAAAGAACATATCTATGGTGTTTTGATGATAACAACCAACAATAATGCTACTAACGATTTTCATCAAGTATATTACAGATTTAGTAAGCATTTGATGAAGAAACAAGAATAAAAGCCATATAGGAAGATACTTTACTTCATAGTAATACTATAGGAGTCAATGATCCATTGGAATGCAAGATACACTTGATTAGAGACCGAAGAGATCAATTATGAAGAAGCAACAAAATATGAACGATTTGTTAATTGAATTAACCTCCCAGTCGACTGAAATAGTTAACAGACTCCTACTCGGTCTACTGGTTTTGGCTACGCTTTCAGGATTGTTTCTACATAGAGCTAGTCGACTAAACTCCATCTTCAGTCGACTTAATGCACAGTAAACAGCTAGTTTATGAAAAGGCGTTTTCATATCTCTTCGTGCCAACGGTTGCTCCTCTTCATTCGTGGATACTTCTGAAAGGTTGTAACCCTATTTTAGCATCCCTACAACACCTATAAAATCCTTTAATCATCCCTGAATCAGCATGCAACTCTATGCTTTGAATTCCATGCTAAAACTCTCAAACTCAAAAGCAGTAGACTGAACTTCAAAAGGTTCATGTGATGCAAATAATATCGACTATTGTGCTTCATCTCAAGATCTTATATTTTAATTGAGCGAACCCCTTAGCCTCTATAGCTCCACTCGATATCGTTTGGTTTGGTTATAGGAGTTTCAGTACTAAAAAGAGATAATTTGTATATAAAAGACATATTGGGTCAAGATGTAACTTTTTGTTACATTGGTTGTCAAAGTCCTATTTCTACAGCTTCAGGAAGTTGTTGAAAGCCTATTCCTTCGGGCTAAGTGAGGTATTTTGGATTAGTGAAAATCCAAATGGGAGTTTCGAGATTGGATGTAGGACAAGAGATTCGAACCAATATAAAATCGACTGTGTGATTTACTATATTATTTCCCCTGCGTTTACATTGTTTATTACTACTAATCATCTTCGATCCTATGCATAGTGACCGACAATTAGTATCAAAGCCTAAGATTCTACAAATCATAGCAGCATCTTAGAAAAATGGCCACAAAAAGAAGATATTGTTAGAGCTCAAAGACAGTCGAGAAAAAGCAAAATTTTGAAAGCAAGCAACATTCAATAGAATTAAGGTACATGTGTTGCATGGCTAAACTCAGATCAAAATTGATACGCTCGGATTCTTTGTATAGTGATCTTTTAAAAACACATAAGAAGTTATTGAAAGATTTTAAAGTGTTACAAAAGGTCAATTTTATTGCTTTAATCAAATTAGAGGATTGCGAGTGTAAAATTAGTATTATAAAGGAAGAAAATATTTTTTTAGTAAAACAAGCTAAACTTGTTGAAAATATATTAGAAGAACTTGTATTACAAAAAGATTCATATTAAACGATAACGAGCATTTAAACGATAACATATTAATCTTTTGAAGGAAATCAAAGTTTTGCAAAACAAAAATATATTTTTGAAAAATTCTTTGAATGATTCTAATTCTAAACTTTTGCCTCTTGAAAAAGAGAATATTGCTTTAAATGATAGAAATCTAGAATTAATCAAAGAATGTGAACCTTTAAAAGATGATAATATTAGTCCATTAAAAGATATTTGTGATTTTAAAGCTATTTTTGATAAATTGAATGAGAAAATCATAAATTTTAATAGAGAAAAAGATGATTTATCTTCTATTATTACGAATACTAAATCTCACAATGATAGAATTGATTTACACTATAAACAAGATAAATGTAGAAATAGAATTAAATACGCTTTCATATATACACATTTTGTAACGACCCGTAAATTTTCAATAATTGAAATTGTTAATTTAATGAGATTTTGAAAATTTAAAATTGAAGGAAAAAAATTTGTGAATTTTTAATAAAAGTTGTGATGCAATAATGAAAATAACTAAGAGCAAACATAACAGGGTTATTTAAAGTTGATAACTTATGAATTTGAATGAATTTCCAATTTGAAGAAAGTAATTAACTGTTACTTTATGATGATTTATGAAATAACGGAAAGAGTGAATAATAAGTTAACGTAATTGGTAGTATGAAAATAAGTGGCAACATTGATGTGTAAATAATAAAGGCTTATTTATGTGATTAAAGGGTAACGGTAATGTTTATTTTATGTTACATATTGTTAATTGAAATTTGAAATATATTTTTAATAAATGTAAATTAAATAGGAACATAGATTTATTTATAAGGTAGTAACTGATGTAATAAAGGTATGAAACCAAGTAAATAAATTTATTGAGAATATAAATTGTAATTAATGTACATATCTGGCAAATATAATGAAATGGAAATAGTAGTTAATGCAAAGAAAAGCTAGATTATGAATATAGTAGTTTAATGAAAGACAAACAAATCATTCCATCTAAATCTAATTTATAATAAAATGTAATTATTGTAGCATTTGAAATTAAATATTATGCAACTGAAATAAAGATGAAAACAGAAATATTGAAGTATGTAATGCAATTGATATCATAAATAGAATAGAATAAATTAGTGTATATATGGAATAATAATCTGGGTTGATACGTAACGAATTTATAAAGGTAATGTAAAGCAAATAGGTGACAATTAATATAGGTTTATTTAGTTATTGTGTAAATAAACTTTGGTAATCAATTACAATAAATCCAAATTTAACGTTTTGTTGATGTAAATTTAAGTAATGTTAATTTTATTCATAATATGAATTGGTTGATTTAATAAATGGAAACTTTGATTTGTGAATAATAAAAGCTTATTAATGCGACTAAAGTATTAACGGTAACGATTTTTGGATGTTACCTATTTTGTAGCTGGTTGATTTTAAATTGGAAATCAGTTACAAAAATTTATAATCTAATATTACGTTAATGTAACTAAGGCAATTATTAATAAATTGAATGCAAGTCAAATCAATGGAAATAATGCAGATGTATACTTAGTTACAAATTGAATATATGAAAGCAAAATGTAAGCAGTGAATAAAATTAAGGAATTTAAATTATAATAAATGATCATTGAATAAAATCAAGGTTCTGTAAGTAATTATAATATTGGGTTGAAGGAAATAAACTTAAAGGTAATGAAAGTTTAATGGTTACAATTGTTATAAGATACCTATTTGTGTAGTTCATAAGATTTAATTTGAAATCAATTGCAGAAATTGACTAAATTAGTGCAGTTAGAGTAGATTTGATTAGAAATTGAAGAATGTTATTTAAGTAACAAATGTAAACTCTATCCATAATATGACAATTGAATGAATGGAAACAATTGAAATTCATGTTGATAAATTTATTTGGGTTTGAGCTATAATAAATGGATTTCTGAAATTGAATGAAATAAAATATTTCGTTAATGGGAATTAATATGAAATGAAATATACATTAATGGAATGTAATATAAATCAATGCAATTTATAACCATAAGATGTTAATTTATTGAATAGCAAGATTTAATCGAATAAATGGTTTTACTGAGATTTCAAGTGGTAATTAATAAACTTATTAAAATTGAAACTGAATACAGTAATGAATAAATTTATTAAATTTATAATTTCTGAATGTAGGAAAAATGAAATTTAACGCTGGAATGGATGAATGAAACAACGTTAAATTGACATTTAAATTTGTTTAAAATCATTGTAAATGATTAAGAAGTTAAAAATGTTGAAATTTGTTAATTATCGAAATAAAATTGAAAATTTGATTTAATTAATTAATTATTAATTTATTTAATTAATGAAAAAATAGCCATTTTGGCCACTGAATCGGATTTCGACGAAACCAGTTTCGTCGGATCCGTAACGGTGAATTATTGTAGAGTTTCAAGTCTTGTAGCGCTCAGACTTGTTGTTTGATCGTACGGACTCGAAACGCCTTGAAATTAATGAAATTGAAATCAATTGAATCAATATGAAAAATATTGATTTTAGCATAACTTCTTAATACGATGGGATTTGGACTTGAAACTTGTTCCATCGTGTTTAAAATGTTTAAAAACATCTATTTTGATATATTGGTTGACCCAGTTTCATTCCGAAGTCGAAACGGGCTTTTTGGGCCACTTTGGCGTTAGCGCGTAAATCTATCTTATCCATCCATTCAAATGTCAACCCTGCCTATATGTATCCTGCTATAAACCCTAGCAGCCTCTATTCTTCATTTCTCTACGTTCTATTCACCTCCTCACTTCAATGGCAGACAAACCCTAATTCCAATGGCAGACAAACCCAAATTCCAATTTCAATCCCAAATCAAATCCAACGCTGAAATTTCAAACTCCACAATATATGCCAAATTTTATATCAATTCGAAGCTCTCGGAGAGCGTAACCCAGATCCGAAATTCGTTTTTCTGTTCAAATCACCGGTTATTCAGAAATTGATCGTTTATTTTCGGCCGTTCATCGCTTGATGATGAACTTCGTCTGATCAGGAAATCATTTCTGGGTTTTGTAGAGGGGACCGAGGGGAGTCGATCTATGGCGTTCGTTCGTGGAATTAACGGCTGGATAAAGAGTAAAAATTGGGTTAGGGTTTGAAATTATTAGTGGCGACTGCGGTATTGTCCGGTCGTGATCGACGTGGTGGGGTCGAGCGAGGCTTCGAGGGGGAGGCGCAGCTTCAATGGAGTGAGCCGCGGCCGTGGTTTGGGTTGCGTTGATCTGAAGTCGGCGGCTAGTTGCATGCGTGTTCTGGTAGTAGGGTTTCTTTGATGTATCATGTGTTTGCTGGAAGAAAATGCGTGCGCAGTGACGTGGCAAATGGTTTGTATGGGTGAGTTTTGTTTTTTTTTGTTTTAATTAAATTTTGTTTTCGAACGATTAAATCGCTATAACTTTTACATATGATATCATATTCACGCACGGTTTTCTCCGCTAGGTTCTATTGAAATTCTGAACATTTTGGCACTGGTTTGGACGGATTGAGAGACTGTTCAATTTTTGGGTTTAAATTGGATTTAAATTCAATTTAAATTCAAAAGGTGAGTGTTTTAACCCACTCACAACTTCTAAGATTTCTTATGTTTGTTAAATTAAATTTTAATGTGATTTAAAATTTATCTATGATTGTTTGGCGTATTTTAATCATCCTCTCGGTTAAATTGCATTTATTAAATTAAATTGTTATTTAATTATTCATTGCATATAAACTGCCAGTTAAATTTTATTTATTTATTTTTGCATATAAACTGCCAGTTAAACAGTTATTTAATTTATCATTGAATATAAATTGCTAGTTAATACCTGTTGTTTATTATTTGTTCTATATTGATGCTATTGTTTAAATTGAATAATGATTGTGATAAATGGTTGATGGTTGATATTGGATGAATGGATGTTGTATTTTATATTGTATAAACTTCAAGTTATTGTGCATTATCATTTCATTCGGGATTGCAGTTTGAAATGATATACAACCGTAATTTTATTTTAAATTACGGATTGAAATGATAAATATCCGTATCACTTGACCTTAGGATAGAAAATTATATACAGACACCGCGGTCTATATATATATATAATATTTTGAAATGATTTCTATGGTTTTGTAAAGAAATATATGGATTATATAGATATCGATTTTAGATGTTATATAAATGCTATTTTATTTTAGCTATGTATATATTTGTTTTGAATTATAAAATAAGCTAAAAAATAAAGTTTGATTTCTTTTATATAATATGGTTATGTATCTATTTAAATTCTATTGTATATAGAGTTTATATTGACTCAGATAAAATTAAGGTTGAAAGATAAATGTGATTTTGATTGGAATTAAGTTATCTAAGAATTATCCTCGAAATTTGATTTGAAATGTAAATAAATTGAGATTTAAAAGGTATGATCTTATAAATTGATTTTGTTTAGAAGTTTTAATATTAAATTGATTTAAATGAATATTATCAAGTCAATTAAATTGGAAGAATATCCAGTTATTTGAAGTCTAAAAGTTTTGCTAAAATGATATTTGATTTATTAAGTAAACGTTTCAAATATAAATAAGTAGTTGAAATTGATATATATGAAATTATCAAAGAATAAGTTTTGAAATGGTGGAATAATTAAAGCTTTGAAAATATGGAAATTTTATTGGTTTATTTGGGGATTTAATTGGAATTGATTTGTGAAGGTGAGGAAGCTATTTTATTTTATAATAAAGTAATTTAATATTTAAACCATTTAAGTGGTGGAATATGTTTCAAAGTTACGAAATTCAAAGTTTTATGTTTTGAAAGGCTATATTTCAAGTTGTGATTTCGAAATATTATAACTTTGAAATTGTTATGGTTTTAGAAAAGGATATATTTGAAAATGTTATGGTTTTAAAAAAGGTTATATTTGAAAATGCTGTCATATTGATTTGGTTTTTAAAAGAGGAAGTGATATCGAAATTTTATTGTTTTGAAATGGATATTTTATTCTGGTTTTAAAGTATAAACTATTTTGAAAAGACCGCGGTGTTATAATAACGGTTGGTTGTTGAAGAGACCAGGATCGGAAGTTGTCATACTCTCTGCCAACTCCAAAAACCACTTTAACAACCGTGTATGCGGTGGAGATTCCAGAATGAAGTAGGATGGTGGCAGCGTTTCCTTTGAGGTAAATACGTGGACCCAACTCTCATGAGTTGGCATAAGGTGGCTAAAACAGGAGCGATCGACGGGTTAATAAGGTAACACCTTTGATCGGACACATCCCTTCGATATTATACTTTGACTTTTGGATTGATTCGGTGGCCACTTTTGATTTTTTTTTATTTAGGGGCGTGGCTCAAGGTGGGCGGTAGCTGCGCGCTACGCGTTACCACCGACCCGGAAGCGTAATTGGTATATCTACCCTGACATTGCCTAGTTGTGCCGTGTCACCTACCCCATCGCGCCTTATACGAGTTTGGTTTTCTCCCGTAGCCCGTGGAGTATTTAGGGTAGTCTCCCGATCTAGAGATGCGCTGATACTGGATGCACTACTGGGACTATTACGTGTTAAGGGCTATATGGGTAACCCCTTAATGCTATGAAAAAGTAAGTTTATTTTACTATTTAGAAACTATTATGATAGCGAAATATTACTACATAGTAAATAGTTTAACGGATTCTTAGAAGATGTAAATCCCGAGCATCTCTTAAGTTACTACACTCACGTTAGACACTGGATAGGAGATGTCGAACCCCGTAAACATCTTTGACGCCGTTACACTCATATTTATTTCAGTTGATTTAACTTACATAAGATCTTTTAGTTCTGGCTCGAGTGTTTTGTTTTTCCAATTCGCTCGGGCCAGTCCGAGCATTTCAGGAATCGAGGGCTTTATTTCTGGAGGACGAAGACGAAGATTTATTGTTATTTATTTTAGTATCCCACTACACGGTATTCCGCTGCATTAATTATTATTCTCTGGTATGTGTACTCTGATATGTATTGTATAAATATAATCAAATGTTTTGTAAAACAACTTCATAAACTGTTTATTTGATTATTATATTTTATCGTTCCGCTGCAAGATTCTATTTTGTGTTTTTCTTTCTCTGCTTTTTCTTATTTACCCCATAATAATCCGCCCTTCTGTATGGTTTAAGTCTGACGTGTGTGGTTTATCGTCGATTTAAATCGTGCAAAAAAGGCAGGGCGTTACACATTTTAATACCAGTGCTAAACACCGAGACAGTCCTAAAACCTCTCTATGTCATAAAAGTACTCTACCTGTAAATATAAACCATTCTTCAAGTGCAAACTCAATGATATATAATTTTAAAATATGGGTTCCTACTAATTTGAGTAATCATGATAGACAATTATACATTAACAATTATTACAATACTGTGATTAATAATATTAAAATTATTATTAAGGGATCAACCACATCCAACTGCATATGATTTCCTAAATCGTGAACCATATATTTTTACAAAAACGAGTATCATTTGGTTTTCACTTGACATATATATCAGATACTCCTCACTTTGCATTAGTGTTAAATTGTTTTTATTGACTTATTTATGATACTTCCCGTCTCTTTTATAAAAGGGGAGAAAAGTACATATATATAAAAAAAGTACATAGATCTATTTCTTAAGAGAAATATTATATTTAGGAGAAGTTTTTAAAATATAACATGCTTATGCTCATATCTCTTTTTGTTGATGACAAAATGGAAGAAGAATGTTTACATGTTTTTATATTGGCATAAACTACATAAGTTAAGGGAAATAAACTTATTATATATAATATATATTTAGGGGAGCTATTATTTTATATTATAAAGTTGTGTGGTTGTCATCATTAAAAAGGGGAGAAAGAATGAACCATATCTATGTTGTTTCGATGATAATAACAAAACAACAATGCTACCAACGATCTTCATCAAGTACATTACAAATTTAGTAAGCATTCAATGAAAAGACAAGAATAAAAGCACAATTAAAGGATACTTTGCTTCAGAGTAATACTATAGGAGCACATGATCTATTGGAACACAAGGCACACTCGATTAGAGACCGAAGAGATCAATTATGAAGAAGCAAACAAAAAAATGAAGGAGGTGTTGATTGAATTGACCTCCTAATCGACTGAACCAGTCAACTAAATTCCTATCAGTCTACTAATTTTAGCTACGCTCTCTAAATTGTTTCTATAAAGAATTAGTCGACTGAACTCCATCTTCAGTCGACTTAATGCACAATTAACGGCTGATTCATGAAAAGGCGTCTTTACATCTCTTCACGCCAACAGTTGCTTCTCTTCGTTCCTGGATTTGAAAGGTTGTTATCTTATTTTAGCATCCCCACGACACTTATAAAATCTCATATTCATCCCTAAATCAACATACAACTCTTTTCTTTGAATTCCATGCTTAAAACTCTCAAACCCAAAAGCAATGGTCTGAACTACAAAAGATTCATGTGATTGTGAAAATACCGACTAGTGTGCTTCATCTCCACATCTCATATTATAGTCCAATAAACTCTTTTTAGCCTCTACACATCCACTAGATATTATTTGGTTTAGTTATAGGAGTCCTTATACTAAAAAGTGACAATTTGTATATAAAAGATACACTTTATCAAGAAGTAACTTTTTGTTACATTGGTTGTTGAAGTCCTATTTTTTCAGCTTCAGGCAGTTGTTGTAAGCCTATTTCTTCAAGCTAAGCGAGGGTATTTTGGATTAGTGAAAATTCGAAGGAGAGATTCATTACTAAACATAGGACGGAAGGTCCGAACTAGTATAAAATCAAATGTTTCTACTATATTATTTCCGGTGCATTTACATTGTTTAGTACCGTTAGTCATCTTCGATCCCGTGCATAGCGACAACACATATCATATCTATTTTTCATGCGTAGCCCCTTAGCCATTTAAATTTATAATTAATAATATATTATGTGCTTTACTTTTCATGTGGACTGTGCACATGACTTGTCCCAAGTACTTACTTTTAGGCCAGTCGATCTTTACTACATTTTGGTTTATATCAATTTAACCAACACAGGCATAAAACTAAAGAAATATGAGTCAATAGAATATGAGTATTAAAGGGTAGACTCGAAGATGATGTGGGATATGCAATAGTAAAAAATAGAAACTTTATCGCATGTTTATTTATGAAAAATTATCATAATGTCATTGTTTAATCAAGTACAAAATGGACTATACTTAATTACCTATGTAGTAAATATAGATATTTTGAAAATCACATAAGGAAGTTCTATCGATTATGATACGGTTTCAAAAGTAAATTCTTTGAAAATAAATAAAAAAAAACCTTTTCAATTACGTTGTAATCTTGAACATATAACATGAACCATCATTAGAGCTATTTTGATAAAAAAAAGAGCATATGGTCAGAATGTACACATATTAATATATCTAAACAAAATCAACGACTCATCTCAATTGATTTCATCATAAAGATTACAAATTTCATTTTTTAAAAAAAAAAACATCTTCAGCAACCATCCAAAGTTTTGAATATCAAAAGCACATCTTAAGACATTCATGGCAAAGTCTAAAAGTTTCATTGCAAAAATCGTTTCAAAAAGTCATGTTAAGTGTAGAATATCAAATCTCATTCCACAAGAGGTTTAATATCAACTTTAAGTCAAAGAACTCTAGCCTCATACCACAAGAAGTTTTTTCATCAAAATCTCATGTCAAAGATTTAGCCAAAATGTATCATTTCAACATATTCACTTCACGGATAAATATGGAGAGCCAAAAAAAAAAAAAAAAAATCCTAGAAAGCAAAAGAAAAAACATACTATTGGGTTTTCAATTTTGAAAAAAAAAAAGAATGTACAAAACATATATTTGGATTTTTCAAAATAAAACAAAACAAAAACAAAATGCAAGCTCTCTACATGCGCGTGAAATAAAATATGTATGTTGAAGATGAGAATAGATTTATTGAATAGAGGAATACTTTATTACCACTTGATGATGTTTTACATCATAACTAACTATTTATATCCAAATTACTTAGAGCATAAGTAATTGCACAATAGGAAAACTATGTAATAAGAGAAAGCTTAGATATTGAAATATTCTTGGTTTATTTCTTAACATATAATACATATCCCTTAACATCCCCCTTCAAACTCACAATGCGGCGACATAAGATCCAAGAGTTTGTCACTAAAAATTGAAAACACGAAACTGAATGTGACTTGGTAAAGAGGTCTACAATCTGCATTGAAGAGGGAACGAAAGACAGAGCAATAAAGCCTTTCTTAAGATGATGACATGTAACATGACACTTAATCTAAATATGTTTGGTCCGTTCATGAAAAACTGAGTTGCAGAAACCTGAACACGATTCTTATTGTCACAATACATAGAAGTAGGCTAAGAAAGGTGTACCCTCATATCTACAAGTAACCTACGCAACCAACAATCTCTTTGGTAATATATGCCATAGCACGATACTCTGCTTTAGTTGAAGAATAAAAAACAACAGATTGCTTCTTACTCTTCCAAGATATAAGAGAATCATCAAGAAAAATACAAAAGCCATCAATCGAATTGCGACATGTGGGATCGCTACCATAATCAACATAAGAGTAGACACACAATTCCAACGATGATGTAGGTAAAAATAGAAGGCTATGGAAAATAATACCTCAAAGATACCTTAAAATATGAAGGACGACTGCCTAGTGAAGTATAGTAGAGAATGCTACAAACTGACTAACAACTTTAACAATATATGGTATATCTAGACGAGCAATGGTAAGATAAACCAAGCTTTCAACAATTGTACGGTATAAAGTATGATCCGACAGTGGTATACCATCCGAAAGAGAGTATTTTGCATTAACTTCAATAGGAGTATCAACGGCCTTATTATCAGTAAGTCTAGCTTTCTCAAAAATATCTGTGACATATTTTGACTAAGAAAGAAGATAATGTTTTGGTAAGTATGCCACCCGTGAGATATATGAGACAGTAAAATATCTGTCAATCTGTGAGACATATGAGATAGTAAAAATATCAAACAAGAAGAATAGTAAAAATTAAAAGTAGTACCAGATACTCTGAATAGAAAGAATGAGTTTCATGATACCACTTGTACTCTAGGCTGCTTATGGTGGCGAACAATGATACCACTTGTTATCTAGGTTGCCCACAGTGGTGAACGATGAAATCACTTGTTGCTCTCGACGTTTCAGTCGTATGATGATATCTCAGACATCTGTTTTATGTTCGACCTTTCGAACTCTCATCATCAATGTCAAACATGAAAAAAATAAGCTTCATCAAACAAGCGTACTACATAATCCACAATGCCAATGCCAATGCCAATCGAATTGGTTCAACATCTTAATTTCTCAAAAAAATCATCCATGTTAGTGTATTTAAAAGCTCTAATACTATATCCAACCATCATTCTACAAATTCAGTTGTTGAAAACTAATTGTAAATTAAACATAAACAATACATTTGAAGCACTGTTTTCCTTACTAGTCTTTTGCTTCTGCTGTCCGAAATGGTTGCCAAGTTGTTGTTCTTCATTGTTTTTGTTCCTCTAGGCATTCGTTTTCTAGGAATCGCTGGTTTTGTTTTTGTTGCATTTGGTGGAATCGACTTTGTTTCTGGAGGAACAATCTAATCAGATGATGGAGGAAGATTCGTTTCAGTTGAAGCCGATTAGAATTTTCTTTTCGATTAAAGTCTCGGAATGTTTGAATATTTGAGAGAAAGGGGAAAAAAAAAAAATTGTAGTAGTGAAAGCTTCAAACAGAAGCGCATGTTTTGAGCAGAATTTTTCAATGCCCCACGAAATTAAAAAGGTTTTTTTTGTACCTTTTCATTAACTAATTTGCTCTACGTTAAAAACTGATCATTCCTCTTGGTGACCAAAGAACACACTTTCCAATTTCCATTTCCTACCTTTCCAACCGAAGAATGGGTATCCTTGTTCAGCGCGTTCTGCCACTCTCCTTTTCATTTTCTTACTGACGCAAGCATATCCAAAACCCTAGCATAATTCTTCTCATAATTTCCTCAAATTCAACTGAAAATTCTCATCAATTCCTCGCGTTCCTCATCTATTCGGATTTGGCGAAGCTTTCTTCAGATAAGGTATAATTACGTCGAGCAGTGGGTGAGTTGATCGGGGTCAGGTGGGAGATGACGCGGAGAGACTGCGGGGTGGACGCGAAGGGGCTGCACTCTGCCACCCTCAGAAAACCAAGTGGTCTCCTTCCGCGGCTGGGTTGAAACCCCCCAGTCCCTTCTCCTTGCAGATAAATATTTAGAAAAAGAAAATTAACAAGATTTAATTGTTATTAGATTATAGGATATATTTAAAGTCATATGTTCACTGATTAGATTTCAAAAACAAAATTATTACAATTTTTTGTTATATGTATTATGGTTAGAAATCTATTTGACTGAAAATTGGTTAAAAAGTATACTTACTGGTTAAATAATAAGAAAAGTTACTAAAATTTGTATTAATTATTTTTAATTTTTCATAGAGCATATGTAAATCTGTTAATTTGGTTTAAAGTTGATAGCTTGTGTAATTTTCCTGCTGCAGTGTTAGGAAAAAAGCAGTAAAGAAAGTTTTTTTTTTGTTTACAATTTCTATTTTTAAATTAGGGGTCACTCCTATTTCAAGGGTGGAGACAAAATTTGCCAAAAATAAAATACAGAAAGAGAAAGAAGATAAATTCCTCTAAAAATGGAGCAGAGCAATCAAAGGTCTGGTAGGCCTCACCAAGTCCTTACTACTAAAGCTCCTATCGTGGATCTCTTCAATTTTTATCTTGGCGTAAATTTTCTTCTCCTAATACCAAATTTAATGTTGCTTGTATAATTTATAGGTGATAATATCTATTTAATAAATCAAATTATTCATTTTGATTTGCAGATAAGTTCTCGTCAAAAACCAGAAGACCCATCGAAGGAAATTTCGTAAGTTTTATGAATAATTTTACATAATTTGGCTGAACTAGTTATGTCTATTTGTTAACACCATTTTTTGTTGCGAAGGGTTAAAGTTCATCTATTTCTCGGTCTCAGTCCCGGAAATCACTATATTTTGAATGCGAATAAACAATAAAAAAAACTATATTCGTACACAACAGGTTGTTTAAAATAAACAAGAAAAATTGTAAAAGCTAGCATACATCAAATATCACTCAACATATAACATTTTTTTCCTTTCAGAATTACCTCTACTTTCACCTTTCATTCTCTCTCCTTTCGAACCTTAAAATCATACACACAAAAATCCTATAAATTTAGTGTTAAATCAAAGCAAAAAATCAACAAAAATTATTGCATATGTATTTTTTAACGTTAAATCATCCATTTTCAGCAAAAGCAATTATAATTTTCAAAAGCAGGGTTAATTTAGTCCAAATCAAAAAGATCAATTGGGAAAACTATCTTAATTGATATATAGGGTTTCCTAAAGAAAAGCTTGATTAACTCCTTATAAAAAAGTAGTGATTTTACTAATCTTTCAAATTTTAGGGTTTTGGTTTGATGGATTATGAAAATAAATGCTAGGAATGTTATAAAGAAGCGTATCTTTGTAATAGATTTTGTCAATTAGTGGTGTATGTTACATAATTTTTAGTCATAGAATTTGCATAAATAATCGTTTGTCAGATCCTATTCATAAACCAACAATTACTTGATATGCACCATTTGTTTCAACAAAAATATATGACTAAGTTGTACTTCTTAATGACATCTGTCAAGCACTTTTTGATAATCTATCAAATTGAAATCATAAATATCATTGAAATTTGGTTAAACTAGTATATTTTGATGAAGATGTCAACGAAGCTTTTCCTTAGAAAACTTAAAAATATCAGTTAAGATGACCTTCACCATCAGTCGTTACAATTTAGAGTATATAACTCCTTTTATTCTTACATTGTAGTTGATTTTCCAAAAAATTGGGGAAACCAATAAAAAACAATGATAAATTATAATTTCGTTGCGAACAGAAGAACAATTCGTGCATTACACGAGTTTGAAGTCACGTCTTTGGTCTTTCAATATACTTCTACAATGGAGGGTTGAATGAATTGATATACATATAAAATATATGCCACTTCAGTCCGGTCCCTAGCATTAAAAGAGAAGGCCGCATTCCATAGGATAAGACTAATTAAGCCATTGACCTATGATATGCTCCTAACATATCCTTTGTTCAATCTAGAAGTGGATTGTTTATTCCTTTGTCCCGTCGCTCATAAGTTACGCCTTCAAAATAACTAGTTTGTGTAGGGCCTTTTACTAGTTCACTATCAATAATTGCTTTGTACTAGAAGATTGGTTTTGAAATATATGTACTGAATGTGAATGTATAGTTTCCTTCATTTATGTTGCAAAATACCATATTTTGAAATATAAATATTTTTTTAATTTTTTTACAATAAACATATGAGATTTTAAGGGTCCTTTTATTTTAAAAACCATGGATGAGTAGAAATGGGCTAAAAAAAATAAAAGTGTGAGAAGGCCAATTCGTTTTGCTTTTTTTGTTAACAAATACATATGTGGAATTTATAACAGGAAGAAGGTTGGAATAAATTTTTGGTTTCCCTTAACCTAAAAAGACAAATCGAAGTTAACTCATATTATATAATATAGACATAAAAATATAAGATTGTACAAAGAATTAAAACATTTATGTATCATTAAACACTTTATGTCGCTTATTTTTGCATTTGCTCATATGATTTGAAATTTGGGTTCGAGTCCACATTCGCCTCATGCTTTGTTAAAAGAAAACTTAAATTAGCGATCAATATTATATTTGACAGCAATAACTTTCTAAAAATCCAATATCATCAATCACTGAAATATATTTTTGATTCTAGAAAATAAACACTAAAACAATCTTACAAAACAAATCAAGCGTAAGGATGAATGTTTTAAACCTAGGATTTTGATCACTCTCAACTCAAAAGATTTTAAAGATTCAATTTCGTATCGGACGAGATAAATGCATATCAGACATCCATCTCGAATTCACATTTCGGATCCTAAAGTTCATCTCGGGATAATACCAGAATACATGTTATGTGGAATATCGATTTACGTACAACTAAATTTATAAATATTATTTACTGATTTAACTTGCTTGATTTGTAATCCTAACAACATTGTCATTATAGCTTGAAAACATCCGTACTACGTCACAAATAAACAATGTGGTCTTTAAGAACATAATACAAAATGTCCTATGCATAATGCAAATACCATATTAAACAGCAAGTTGGGTTGAAAACTAGTGTACAGATAAGAATATAAATTCAAAATTTACTTGCATCACAAGATCTTTTCACTAACACAAATTTGGATTTAAAAATCATGAAAAAACTTGGAATATTATATATTACATGGTTGCTAGTACTTATTTTGTTCGTGCCAACAAATCATACTAGTTGAAATGCGATGTTTTAATAGGAACATGCTTGTTTTAATATGCAAAACAATGAGTGGATACATATAATTAACTAAAACAGTTAATAGAAAGTGACCAAACTTAAATCATTTTAGTTCTTTCTTGCCATAAGAAGTATATTTATATATATTTAGTTTCCTTCACGCCATACATACATACATACATATATATATATATATATACACATATACATACATACATACATATATATATATATATACACACATATACATATATATATATATATATATATATATGCATGTGCTCGTATTGAATTCATGTTAAAAATATATTATTTACTATTACAAAACACTATTTTTTGCAAGTAATGATTGTTGTACACAATTATTTTGAATATAAAATCATAAAGTGAATTATATAGATCAAACAAAATATAAAAATATTGATTGACTCAAAATCAAATTTATTTGAAACAAAATTTTGAAGGCGATCAAAACTAGGGTTAGAGAAAAAAAATCATATTTAAATTAAATCAACTTATGAACTAAAAATGGAAGAAATAATATAAAATCAAGGTTTGAGTTTTTGCCCAGCATACTGGAATTTCTAACCTTTCATTCCAATTTCTGCATTGGTTGGCGAAGCACTCTCAATATTCTGATTTTAGACTAACACAATAAAAATAAAATAAAGTTTCATGTAGGAAGAGTAATACTTGAGAATGTTCAAATAGGTAAATTGAAAATGTTTCAAACTAGTAAAACATGCCAAAAAAGAAAAGAATTAGTAAGGGAGGACCATTTGAGCATGCAAATGATAGGTTTCGAACAAAATAGTGACATCTAGTCGTCTACAATAGGCAATTTTCTTTTCAGTGCTTTGAACATCAGAATCAAATCAACAATATAAAAGGAAACTAGGGTTTTGATGTTTGATGAAGGTAGAAACAAAAATAATATAGAATTAGGGCTTACAGTTGGTATATTGGGCTGTATGCAATAATATATAATGGACTTCATATATTAGACTTTTAAAGTTTGTTAGTGTGTATAAATCAAACAATATTGGGTATTAGCTTTGAATATAAAACCTTGATGTATGAGACACAATAGACATGAGAGCATTGGAAGATATCGAGATCTAGAAGTGGAATTTCGAATCGGAGCAGAAATTTAAACAATTTCAAATGATTGGAATGAAATTGAAAATCAGAATTAAAACCTTAATATGAATGGAAAATGAAATCAACCTAGTTTCTGAAGTAAAGCTCATTTCCAGTTAGAAATACGATTAGAAAGTGCAAGAAAATAAAATAAACATTAAGCAAAAAAAGTAAAGGTAATTTATGAGCCCAACCCATTATATAAAAAGAAAAAAAAATGTTAAGTCGGTTGAAATCTCAATTGAGATCTCTTTCGAGATTTGAAATTCTCGGTTGAGATCCAAGTGAAATGAAAAATGATTTATTGTTTCGAATCGACCAACTGCTTAAATGAGATGTCGGTGAGATCTTGACCAAGATGAACGAAATTTAAGACCTTGCTAAAGTTAAGAAGTTTATTTTCAGGTCAAACAATTTTTTGCCACACACACACCCATAATAACAATTTCTCTTGCTTGAAGTTCATGTTGAAATTTGCGACGATTGTAGATGGCGGCGACTCTAGGTGACTAGGGAAAGTTTTTTTCTTTTTTTGTTTGAGAAGGGTGATAGATTTGTAGGCACAACATAAGTGGTAGCGGGTGGTGTTGCAATGATATCGTGTGGAGGTGTAATGTCTATGGTGGTGGAGGAGGAGGCAACGATATGTGGTGGTGGACGTTTTTTTTGGAGCATCAACCCAATAATGGTAATTATAGCTAGCATTTTGTCTTATAAAAGTAAATATTGCATTTTGTGAGCTACCAATGAATATAACACCTGTCTAAGTTAGCATTTCTACGTTTGCTTATTTGTTAACTCATGGCCGACAGTTATGCCTCCCTTAGAAGAGATCAATTAGGTTTACGACGTGGTGGCATGACGTGGTACAATGACGAGATCAGGTGGTGCTAGGGTTGTAGTGATTAAATATTGCAGCTAGGTTATAGAAATGACAACGATGATGAAGGTGACGATGACAAGGGACGAGGTAGATAGTGAGGCTGACGACGGGACACAATGGGAAGATGGATGTGGCACGGTGACTTGGGTTGGGGGCTAGTTCACGATTTGATGTTTAGGAAATGACGCGAATTCTACAAAAGAACAACTCGTGTTTTTCTCCCTAATTTCTTAAACTTGTTGCCTATAAACTAATTATTTTTATTAAGTTAGTTCCTCTATTTTAACTACCTTCTTTTGAATTCCCTTAATATAACCTAATAAGATAAACTTCTTCGGCAACCTGTACTGGTTGCTTGACCTAAAAAGATACGATGAAAAGTTAAATTTTTATTAGATTATATAATATTGACACAAACATATGCTACTGTGTAAGTTGCTGACATTGTATGCATCATTAAACATTTTATGTTTCTTATTTTTGCATTTAGCTATTTGATTTGGAATATAGGTTTGAGTCCACAACCGTCTCAAGATTCGTAAAAAAAAGCAATCAATATCATATTTGGCACCAACAACTTCCTTAAAATGATAATAATAATTCAATACCGTCGATTAGTGTGAAATCACATATACGTAATACAAGAAGTATCATCACCTGAAAATGATAGAATACAAGACTTGTAAGAAGCAACAAAAACAGTTGTTTAGGTATTTTATTTTTATTTGGAATTTGAGTAGATAATTGTAAAGGAAGGGATGTTTAGCTATCCATGTAATAAGAGGCATCACTCTTAATAAACCACTACTTTAATCTCAAATTGCAAAAGTAATCTTTTCAATTATTATAAGCGATATGTAACGACGGATATAAACATGGACGAACTAGCATTACCAAAAAGGTTGTTTGCATCATTAGCTGTGTATTTCCTTATATAAGAACCTCTGTAATGCACAAAAAAATGCACAATGATTTAATGTAAAAAATCAATATTTATTTGTAGCAACAATTTGTGCATATGTAAATATGTATATGGAAAAAGAAACAAGTACGTGCAAACGTAGATTATAAACCAACAACCCCGTTATAAACGGTAAGATAATTAATTTTTGTTTGCTTTTAGAAGTCATGAGAATTGTTGTATATAAACCAATAATTTTAAGCTTGCCAACATTCTAAAAAGAGATAAGTTCTGCTATATTTTCGTATTGTTGACGGTCTACCATGTAAATGCTCCTTACACTACATTAAAATCAATGTATCCAAAATTGCGCATGAGGCGCGCCTCAAAATGAGGCGTCAACAGAAAGTTCTCAACAAGCAGATATAAAAATGTTTTATCCCAAAAACGCACTCCGCCTCCATAAGGTGTAAAAATTCGTTTTCCATGCCTTGCACGCCTCACATCCATTTTTAGGATTATCTATTCAGAATTAAAATCAATGTTGCTGTCAATTCCATTTCTGGCAACAACTCGATCATAGTCTCTGGAAGCGGTGGTTGATTCCATGATCGATAATTTTTAGTTTGAAAAAGTTAAGATTAAGAAAGAAAAAAGTGGAGTAGAAAGACGGAAAAGTTAGATACTTGAAAGTTGCTTTTTAACTTGCTAAGTTACAAGAAAGAAAGAAAAACACAGTGCTAGTTATATGTTTCTCTTTAGTAAAACTAAAACAATATTGTGTTTACTATAAAAAAATGTATCACTGTATTAATAATTATTCTTTATGATATTGATTTTTGTTTTGTTTTTAGGTTATTGAATTCAAATAATTCAAATGCTTTATGTTTCTTTGAAATTTAGTATTATTCTAATTACTTGATGTGTTGCGCATTTAACTTCTACTAGAAAAATTTACGTCTCGAGGCTTACGCCTCACTCCACTGAGTACAGAACCGACCATGTCTTGCTTAAAGATAAGGTCAGTAAATTATGTTTAATTAGAAAGTCAGTATATTTAAGGCAGGGAAATATGATGAAAAAAATCATTTAAATATATTCCTTAGGATTGTTTAAATGTAAACTATTTGATCCCACAGTTAGAAGCTAATATCATCTTGTTGCATTATACGTGCAATAAAAATAAATAAGAATACATAGATTATTTCATAACTTAGCAAGCTTTTCTTAATGTGGGTATGATTTGTTTTGAAGTCCGTACTTGAAGAGTAATTTTTTCCTCTCCATGATATTCTTGCTAGCTTAATTCAAATATAAGAAATTGAAAAAAAAACAATAATTTATAGCAGATACAAGAAGTCGTCGTAAAATCTCAAGTGAGTATTAAGAATTACCCTTTTTGAATTGGATTGAGGAAAATGAGGTAAGAGCAAAATCTTGAATAGTCGCAAGTAAGAAAATATTCGATGTAAGCTGTAATGTAATGTACCTTGAAATTTTAATATAACTTCAGAATGTTAGTCCAACTTGAAATTCTCGACTATGGAGTTTATTACATACATTCTTAATGAACATGACTATCATCATACCAAAATCATAATATGAATATGGACTCATCTAATTGCAAAATCATGGTCCTCAACATTGTCATCTTCACTTTCATGGTTAATATATTTGAAATGACATCTCTATTAAACCTCTCGGCTGGTATTATCCATTTCTTCTTAGATCTACTTTTATTATTGTTGAATCATCAAAATGGTAAAAAATGTTATGTAGACTTTAGATGGTAAATATGAATTAAGGATTAATCGAAGCTTGACATTTTTGATAACTCATGTATTTTGGATAAAATTTTAGTATCTGTTTTAGTATTACTTGATCTGAATTGAAAGTTTAAGGTTTTGGATGAGCTTAGGAGTAGCCGATGAGGCAATACCGTCTAAACTAGCAAATAAACGTTTTTACGTGACATTGGACTTCAAATAATGCCCTAGCAACGTCTAAATACATGTTTAGATTCTTAGATGAGGTAGACGGACCTACGTCGTAAGCCTCCCCTACATGGCTTAGGCCTAGAAGAATTTTTACAACAAATAAATCGTACAAAATGATACCAAGTAATGATGCGTGATACTTGAAATTATTGCATCAATGTCATGCATCGAAGAAGAGCTAAATTTGTATTGAAGCATACGATTAAGTTTAGATCATATCAAATGATACACAATAATAAGACATCAACACTAAATCTTATGCTCGTAACACAAAACTGGTTATATAAATGTATGTATATGTGCTGCATATATGTGTATGTGTATATATGTATGCATGTATACATACATTCATATATGTCACTTCCAAATTTGGATCAAATCTATAATTTAAAATTATTTAGATTTGGATATGTGCATATACAATTTTTTGTACGTTTTCTTGTTCATGTTCTCAAGGTATAAACTGAGGTTTAGACAAATATTATATTTCTTCCATATAAATTTGATTAGTTGTATTTTTTTTTGAATTGTGATTTTTAATAATGTTGATTTATTAACGTAATTAAATTAGAGAATGTTAACTTTGTAAGATGCTTACAATTAAAATATTATTCAGCATGTACCTTTTTATTCCTTCCAACTGATAAATGTTCTTTGCAACCAATGCTCTAGTAATGACAACAAGGTGATCAGGCTGTGTAAATAATTAATATCTAAACTTATATACTTTTAATTTCTTTAAAAACAAAGCTGATAATCTAATAAACTGGTATACAATTGGTGCAACGATAATCAGAATTACAGTGGAAACTATAGATGTTGCATGCTAAAAAATTTTTAGGAAAGGAATTTTTTTACATATTGCGGGGTACTTCTCTTAGCTTAGACAATTCGAAACATCAGACCTATTGAAATCCTAAATTTTGTTTTATAAATTGAGAGATGCACCTGCAAGGTCGTAAAGGGTTCTTTAAAAATATTCAATGTACAAATAACATTGTAAAAACAATATTGTACAAAATTCGATAAACCTTATTCCACAACGAAAAAATAAATAGGTTAAATATTAAAAAGGGATACCAAGTATCCTATTAGACAACAAAATAATTTAGAAAGTACCTTTTGAATTGTACTAGATTGTGTTTAAAAAACAAAATTAAATTGATTAAATTTTACCAAGACCGCATATGAATTGTTAACTTCAAATTGAAATATTATAATAGAAATTTAATAATAGTAAAACCATCAATATCATCAAAATAAAATTTGAAAGAGTAGGCTATGCGGTAGGATTGTGTAATATGAAATAACGGAATAGTCTAGGTAGATAAAGTAGGTAAATGTAAGGAGACACCAGGATTTTATACTGGTTCGGACCTCTCGTCCTACGTCCAGTCCCTAAGCTTCACTTAGGAATTTCACTAACTAACACCCTCACTTCACCCGGAGGAATAGGTTTACAACTTACTTCAAATTGAAATATTATAATAGAAATTTAATAATAGTAAAACCATCAATATCATCAAAATAAAATTTGAAAGAGTAGGCTATGCGGTAGGATCGTGTAATATGAAATAACGGAATAGTCTAGGTAGATAAAGTAGGTAAATGTAAGGAGACACCAGGATTTTATACTGGTTTAGACCTCTCGTCCTACGTCCAGTCCCGAAGCTTCACTTAGGAATTTCACTAACACATACCCTCACTTCACCCGGAGGAATAGGTTTACAACTTACCCGAACAACCGAACGGGATTTCTTGCCTCAACTACCGAAGAGGACTTCAACTCAATTACTAAAATACAATATTTGACTTGTTGTGTTCTTGTCAACACTAATGAGTCTAATGCAGTACAATATTCCTATAATCTTATCATCGAGAGTATGCAATGTGTTTGTGAAGATTTAGGAAATGTGAATTGCTATGAATCAAAAGAATGTTATAAACAAAAAACAATGATTCAAGCAATAGATTAGTGATTGCTTTGAGAATATCTAGAAAATATGAACAAGAGAATAGTTAGATTAAAGCAAGAGAATTCGGTAAATTAAATGATGTTAGAATCATGTATATATACTTGTAGAAGAGGTGCATATGTTGTCAAAGGTTGCAAACAAGAGATGCTTCCATTTCCATTGATGAATGGTTGCAACTCTTGGGAGGAAGAAGCTGTTTTTTCAGAGAAAATTCGCAGGTTCAAATTCAGTCGACTGAGCAGAGAATTCAGTCAACTGAAAATATGAAGTAAGATTTTCGGGACCAAATTCAGTCGACTGTGCAGGGACATTTAATCGACTGAAACTGTGCATGTGTATAAATTTGTTCCAGTTTCAGTCGACTGACTGTTCCTGTTCAGTCGACTGAACTCATAAAACCTGCATAGTTAAAGCTTAATTGAAAAAATGAAGTTTATAAAATTTTTCTAGTGTTCGTGCAAGCTTCTTGAGGATAGATTTTAACAATACATCTAGACTAATGACATATGTAAAAACATACTTTAAGTTTGTTTGGTCTTCATCTATCTTCCTTTAGCATTTGCATATATTTCTTCCTTGTTTGTTAAAGCACATTGTCATTGATCAAAATCTTCGCGTATCAACATTCTCCCCCTTTTTGATTGATGACAATACTGATTTATTCTAGAGACGTTTTACTTATTATCTCCCCCTGAATGTATGCACCATCTTTCCTATAAAACAAAGTTAGTACCATAGATTTTCTCCCCCTTTGTCATCGACAAAAAGAAAGAACTAACAGCAGTAATAATTTATCAAAACAATTACTGAAGCGTAGAGAATATTTGCATAATCATGACTGAAGAAAAATAAAAATGTTGTGACAGACAAGCATAAAATGACTATCTGTACAAGCCACTAGAAAATTAAAAATACACATCAAAACAAAAAATCACTCATCTCTATCCCAGTCATATGAACCTTCTCTTCCTGTTGGTTCACGTATGACGGGTCCTCCTGTTGGTGGTCTATGTGCTCTTCCTCCTTGGCCACAACTAGCTCCGCTAGCACTGCTACTTGTATGCTCTTCGGATGTCGTCCATGTAAGCGTAGGTGCCGGACGTTTGCCGCGAGATATTGAAGCAGTAGTGGTGTTTGAGCATGAGATTGCATCCCCAAGTTTGTTGAAGAATCCTTTGATTTTGTCAAGCTTATGATCTACCTTTTTAAGGCGAGTGTCAAGAATTTGTTGATTTCTTGACAATATCCCTAAGGATTGGTTGGTAGTGAAGCTTGGGTCAACAAGACGAATTTCATCATCTTGCTCGAGATGTTCTTCGTGGCGAGGTTGAGGAGGTTGTTGTTGTTGTTCTTGATGCCTTGCTTCCCATTCGACGAGTGATATTATGCGAGAAGGTCGAGATGAGAGTTGCATTAGGCTTATGGTCCGGTGGTTAATTTGATGGACCATTGTATTCTCCGACTCAGGTAATGGCGTATCGACATTGAGGAGAAGTCGCATGATGTACTCTCCAAAGTAGATAGTGCACATTTTGCCATTATTAAAAGTGAGAAACTCATCAAGAATAAGCTGTACCCAATTAACTTTTTGCCAAAAATAGCATATAGAGCTTGATAGTTATTTGGGTAGACAATTTCGTACGAGCCCGTGCGAGGAGTAATCGTTCTCATTAGGGCTTTATGGAGGATTCTCGACCATAGGTCGAAGGGAGGTGGACTTAAAATCCCTAAAGCTGATATTATCATCCATAAATCGATGGTTGATGTTGTCGCGAATGTGTGGATTGAATTCTATCTCCTCTAGCTTTCTCCCGACATTTGAAGACTCTAAAATGTGTGCTATTCTATCCAAGGAAAACCAAACATCCTTTCCACACACCATACTCCAAACACTATTGTTTGGATTTCTTGGAGTTTGGTGTCCAAGATTAAGATTAGCATAAAATAATTTTACCATAACATGATTAATGGCATTGTCATTTCTTTTCAAATCTAAAAGAGAAGTTAAACCTGCCGGATCTGTTAACGCTTGGATGTTGTAGGTTTGGAAGCTTTGAAAATCAACGAAAGAATGCTCGAAAATTCGGGAATTCTTCATCTTGTTCCATCGAGTGACAACGGTTCCATCGTAAAGCCATTGTGCTATTTGAGCATCAATTGGTTCGGAGGATGAAGAAGATGAAGCTCTTGATCTTTTTGGTGCCATTTGGGTGAGAATTGAGTTGATTTTGAGGAATTTGGGGCTAGGGTTTCGAAATTGATTTGGGGAAGAAAGTTTGTAAGAGGTAAAAAGTGAATTGGTAGGGTAATCTGGTGATTAAAAGGGGAAATTTTGCCTGAGAAGTGGCGTTCAGTCGACTGAATGTTCTGTTCAGTCGACTGAATCAAAGGCCGAAATTTTCTGTGATAGATTCAGTCGACTGAACAGTACATTTAGTCGACTGAAATTTTTGCTGAAATTTTCTGTTGAATTTTTAGTCGACTGTGCAGATGATTCCAGTCGATTGAACTATGTAAATATTGTTTTCTGTCATATTTTCAGTCGACTAAGCAGGGGCGTTCAGTCGACTGAAACATGCATTTTTTGTTGTTTTAGTTAATTTTTGAAATTAAACAATTTATTTAAAGAAATATTTAAAAAAATATTGATGTAACAATCAAAATTTAACTATTTCTTTGGGGACGGACTTGGAGTCTTCTTTCCTTCATTCTTCATGTAATTTATATCCCATGAATTCGGACTATATTGAGGAGTCTTAGGAGACGTCCAAGGATTCATAGGATCGACTGGTGTACGATAAGATGAAGACGGATCAAGTGAGCTAACATGGCGAGGTAGGGGTTCAGCCACTTCGTTCTTCTTTGATCCACAGAAGCGTAAACCGATTTGCTTTAGGAAGCTCAAACGTCTTGCCGTAACTTTTTGCTCGAAGTATAGCTTTCGTTGAATATCTATCTGTTGTTGAAAGTGATGAATTTCATCAATCTTTCTTTTTATGTCAGGTGAAATAAAGAGTCCGCGTTTCGCCTTTTTAGATTCTGGTGTGAAACCAGTACGATAATTTTTCCATTTGTAAACCGGCTCATGTGCTGGTGTTGGTGTGGAAAGTTTTGGCGACGTTGGAGTGTTATCAATTGATGAGGTGATATTGATTGGAGAGGAGTTATTGGACGACATTTTATGTTGAATTAGGATTTTATACGTAAAATCGAGATGAAAATAAAAATATTTTTAAGAATTTATTTATAGTAGAATTTTACTAAACAAATAATGGTTATAATTTAATAAGATTTTTTAACCGTATAGTGATTTAATGGTAAAGAGAATTTTGTTAAAATGTATGATTCTTATTTAATAATTCAGTTTTAAAAATGTGTGGTCTATAAATTATATAATGTAACATATAACATAACTGAAAATATTTGAAAGTCTTATTCAGTCGACTGAATATTTTGTTTTAGTCGACTGAAATGTGGGAATATTTCTAATGTATTTCTAATTAATATCTTTAAAGGATATTATACCTAATTCTCGTCGAAATTTTATAAAGGAGTTTTCTAATAGAGGTTTAGTAAATATATCGGCAATTTGATTTTCGGTAGAAGTATGTTCTAAATTAATTATTCCTTTTTCGATATTGTCACGTAGAAAATGGTGACGAATATCTATATGTTTTGTACGAGAGTGATTAACCGGATTTTTAGATAAGTTTATTGTACTTGTATTATCACAGTATATTGTAGAATTTGTTAAATTTATATTAAAATCTTTAAGTGTTTGTTGCATGTATATAACTTGAGTGCAAGCTAAAGCAGCTGATATATACTCTGCTTCGCAAGTGGAAAGCGAGACACAATTTTGTTTCTTACTAAACCAAGATACAAGTGATTTTCCAATGAAATGGCAAGTACCACTTGTATTTTTTCTATCTGTTCGAGATCCACCAAAATCAGCATCACTATATGATACTAACTCAAATGGACACTCTTTTGGATAGAAAAGACCGAAATCCTTAGTTTTTAACTCATGATTTTCAGAAGCAATTATATCATTCTTTGTTTTTTGAGTTTCAATTTTTTGACTTAAAAGTGATAATTGAGTTTTCGAATTTTAATGAGATTCTTGAACCTTTTCAAGTTTTTCTTTTAAGATTTTCTTTTCATCTTTTAACATCTCTTTCAAATTCAACTTTGTTTTGATTTTCACGAGTTTCTTTTTAAGAGTTTTTATTGTGCTTAAAAGTTCAGTGTTTACTTCAATTAAATCGTCGAAAGTTAAATTATTTACCTCAGATTCTTGAGCCATGAAGCATACATTTGCCTGTTTATTGTCGCTATCACTATTATTTTCGGATGAAGATGAATCTGAATCGTCCCATGTTACAGAAAATGCCTTCTTTTTGAATTTATCCTTCTTGTTTTTGTTGTTGAAGTTTTTCTGATTTTCCTTCATTTGTTCTTGACAATCTTTTTGCATGTGTTCTTTCTTATGACAATTGAAGCATTCTATATTTGAGGATGAAGGTTTGTTCAAGAAATTTTTTTTGAATCCGTTTTTGTTTCCTTTTCTATACTTTAAGAATTTCTTGAAATTTTTGGCTATAAATGCTAGATCCTCATCTTCAGACTCTGATTCTTTCTTTTTCGCATGAAAAACAACATTCTTTCTTTCTTGAGCTTGATCTTTTTTAGCTTGCATATTTACTTCATACGACATAAGATTTCCAATCAATTCTTCTGGTTTCATTGTAGATAGATCATTTGCTTCCTCGATTGCTAGTACTTTTCTCTCCCATTCATCAGTGAGTGAATTTAGAACGTTAGACACAATGTCAATGTCCGTGTATCTTTCTCCTAGTCCGATTAGAGCATGATGAATATCTTGAAATCTTGAGTACATGTCATTGATGGATTCATTTTGTCGCATTCTAAAATTTTAGAATTGATTCTTCAGCATGGATATCTTTGTTTGCTTAACCTTGTTTGTGCCTTCATGTATGACTTTAAGTGTTTTCCATATCTGATATGCAGTAGTACATATGCTAACACGGTTGAATTCATTTCTATCCAGGGCGCAAAATAACATATAGATTTGGCATTTGCACTAGCTTCATTCTTTTGAATTTGTGTCCATGTAGGATAATCGGTTGTGGGTACAACGAACTTTGCTTGAGTAGCATTCCAGGCTTCGAAACTTGTTGCTTGCATATAAATCCTCATCCTTGTAGCCCAATAGTTATAGTTTAGTCCAATGAATAGAGGATGTCTTTGGGTAGATTGTCCTTCCGCAAATGTAGAACTATAGGCAGATGTTGTGCTTGTACTTGCGTTATTTTCCATATTATCAATATGTCTAATAACGGTGTTATGGTTATAGGACGGCCTTGCTTTGATACCAATTGAAAGAGTAGGCTATGCGGTAGGATCGTGTAATATGGAATAACAGAATAATCTAGGTAGATAAAGTAGGTAAATGTAAGGAGACACCAAGATTTTATATTGGTTTGGATCTCTCGTCCTACGTCCAGTCCCTAAGCTTCACTTAGGAATTTCACTAACTAACACCCTCAGTTCACCCGGAGGAATAGGTTTACAACTTACCCGAACAACCGAACGAGATTTCTTGCCTCAACTACTGAAGAGGACTTCAACTCAATTACTAAAATACAATATTTGACTTGTTGTGTTCTTGTCAACACTAATGAATCTAATGTAGTATAATATTCCTATAATTTTATCCTCGAGAGTATGCAATGTGTTTGTGAAGATTTAGGAAATGTGAATTGCTATGAATCAAAAGAATGTTACAAACAAAAAACAATGATTCAAGCAATAGATTAGTGATTGCTTTGAGAATACCTAGAAAATATGAACAAGAGAATAGTTAGATTAAAGCAAGAGAATTCGGTAAATTAAATGATGTTAGAATCATGTATATATACTTGTAGAAGAGGTGCATATGTTGTCAAAGGTTGCAAACAAGAGATGCTTCCATTTCCATTGATGAATGGTTGCAACTCTTGGGAGGAAGAAGCTGTCTTTTCAGAGAAAATTCGCAGGTTCAAATTCAGTCGACTGAGCAGGGAATTCAGTCAACTGAAAATATGAAGTAAGATTTTCGGGACCAAATTCAGTCGACTGTGCATGGACATTCAATCGACTGAAACTGTGCATGTGTATAAATTTGTTCCAGTTTCAGTCGACTGACTGTTCCTGTTCAGTCGACTGAACTCATAAAACCTGCATAGTTAAAACTTAATTGAAAAAATGAAGTTTATAAAATTTTTCTAGTGTTCGTGCAAGCTTCTTGAGGATAGATTTTAACAATACATCTAGACTAATGACATATGTAAAAACATACTTTAAGTTTGTTTGGTCTTCATCTATCTTCCTTTAGCATTTGCATATATTTCTTCCTTGTTTGTTAAAGCACATTGTCATTGATCAAAATCTTCGCGTATCAACAAAACTATCATAGTCAATGCGGTTTTATGCTAAGATTACCTACGTTATATAATTGATGATAAAAAAGAAATTTTTCTATATCTTACAAACAAATTTTAATGATTACTTTTTGTAGGAATGATTATACATATCAACAGTTGGATAAACTATGATAATAACCATGTCAATTTGACTTGGCAAAGAAAGAAATAAAGCAAGAAGGAAACATTTGAATCAAACCATTGGCTTTTAACCCTTAAATCACCATGCCTTTGACTCATTTGTTTGTTTCTCTCTCACTATGTTTTCATGTTGACGTGAGAGACAATTTAGGGTTTTTGCATGATTTTTTAGTGGGAGAAAACGATGAGCAAAGGATGTGCCGATTGGATTTTTAGAATGAACGACGTCAAAAAGTTTGAGTAGATTCATTTTTTATAAAGAGATTAAGAACTCAATGATGCAAATAAGGGATGTAGGAAACAATGATCCTTAAAGTGCCAATAGATTTCTAACAAAATAAAGCATAGATGATCTAGCTATATGAAGGGTAAATATTTGAACTCGTACTTTTTACCGTTTATAAGACATAATTGATAATAAGTTAAATTGATAAAAAGTTAGTTTAGAAATAATCAGAATTGCATTAGAAACTATAGATATTGCATCCCGACATTCTTTAGGAAAGGAAAATTGTGAAACTTTAAGAGACTTATTTTAGCTAATACAATTTGAGATATCGCCCATATTAGAAATTACTTTGTAACATAATCGTTCTATCGTATTGTTTCATAAATTGAGAGAACATGGATAGAGGAAAATGTAAAAGAAGGTTCTATCTACTTCAAAAATATTCGTAACATTGTAGAAACAACATTGTACATAATTTGATAGACCTACTGCAATAAAAAAATAAATGGATTAAATATTAAAAAAGGATATGAAGTGCCCTATTAAATAACAAAATTATTTATAAAGCTAAAAGTACCTTTTGAGTTGTACTAATTGCATCAAACAATAAAATTAAATATATCAAACTTAACCAAAACTATAAAAGAACTTTAACTCCAGATTGACTAAATATTGACGCCAAATTCATCAGTATCATGGAATTAGATTTAAAATAGATAATGTAGTTTTATGTTGCAGTCATGTAGTAAATAAAAATGGAATTCTTTCTAAAACCTACAAATAAACATTAATTATTACTTTCTGCAACAATAATCTTACAAATCAACGACAGATAAATTATAACCATAGCTATGTAAATTTGATTTAATAAAGGGAGAAATCAATAAAGAGGTGGAAACCTGAATTAATGCACATTTGACTTTGTATTCTTAAAATCACCGCGCCTCTCTAATCCATCCATTTGCCTCTCCATTTCTACTCTATTTTCATGTTTAAGGTGAGAACTAATTTAGGGTTTCCACTTGAATTTTGTGGTGGGAGAAAATCGATGAGAAAAGAGGCATCAATTGGTGAACGATGGTGAAAAAAGTCGAATGGATGGAGTTTTTTTTTGAAGAGATTGAGAACTAAATGATGAAGAGAGGCGATGAAGGAAATTAATGACCGCGAAGATAAAAATAGTAAGTTAGAAAAAGAATTGCTTTAATCATGCTAGTATGTTCGTTTTAAATTTGATTTCTTATTGTAATGTGGTAGCATCGTGGAGAACTTCTCATGAATAATTTTAGGAGGGATGCATACAAGCATCAACGCTTAGATATTTTTTTTAACTTTCCACCATTGGTTGTCATTGGTTTGGTTTTAGTGTTCTGTGCGAGTGAGGCTCAAGTTCAAAAGAGGGAATATAAGGAAAGATCATATGGATAATTTTGTAAAAACATGGTGTTTGTTAACTGAATGTGATTTTTGCTACACGAATCTTGACTTATAAATAAAAAGTAGCACTTACAACCATACACATAAAACAAAAATAGGATAAAAGTATTTTGAATGTAGAAAAATTGAAGGTGATGAAGTAATGCCAACAAATATAAAGTGGTTTACAGAGTTATCTCTCTTACATCCGCTGCGCATAAAACAATTCCATTAGGAGTTATGTACAAAAATACAAAAACTATATTTCTTACTTTTGCCATTAATGAGTTTTGTAAAAAGTTATGTCAAAAGAGTAGTTTTATCACCAAATGAAATAAATTTAACTACTAAGAGTTTCTTCCCCTTTTCATGTTGGACATCACCTTTCATAAAGTATATTATCCATGATGGTGAAACTAAGTGCGTAATACTTTATCTGGAGAGCTTCACTTAGATCTAATGGCATTAACCTTTTAGTCAAGTACTAGATATAAAGTGTCATACACTAATATCTTTTTCCATTGCTTTATTCGGTGTATTCAATCAAACCCTACCAATAGATGTTTCTTGCTCGCCGCATGAGAGTTGGATGCTTGCCGATCTACTGCAACAGTGCACAAGCAGCTTGTGCTCTTGTGATTGAATATGCTTTATCTCAAACATCAATGCTTGGGTTTTCTAAGTATTCTACCGATATAAACTTGTACTCTCGACCATCTTTTGTATGAGCAAATTCTACGAGAGAATCGGTCTGTGCATTATGCTCTCGAGGTATTTTATCCGGGATAAGACGAGGAACATGTTAAGAAGTTTTTTAGCCAGTTTCGCACATAACATAAGCTTTGAATCTTTTGCTTGATGATTGTTGAGCACTTATTAACTACTGGTCGTGAATCATTATAGTTTTGTATGTATTTTACTTTAGGCCCACTTGCTCTTTTCAACGCTGCAGTCAAAATTCATAGTCGATATGTTATTAGTTGTCACAAGCCTAAGTTTTAATACGTAAAACATATGATGGTTGTTAGGTAGTATTATACTATATTCAGCTCTTGTTCATTTAGTGCACAATTGACACTAATCACACTCTTGCCTATTTTCATACTCACTTAAGTTGACAAGTAGCGTCTGACCCTTAAATTGAAGTTTTTGGTTGATAGCTAATGTCGTATTGATCTAATTCAATTGCCTCCTTAACAAGGCGTTAAGAAGTATCCGGTCATCCATGCACCATTTCAAGCAGTAAATAAGTAAGAACATTGATTGAATGAACCTGGATGTACGGTTGTCGCTTTCTCGAAGTAATAAGTAACCAATGTGCTAGCTCCTTAATTTGCAAATACCACTCTTCTACACCCATCAAATTTTTAATTGTACAGTGGATATACACCATCATATTCTCACACAAAGGTAGAACTGACAGCTTGATCAAAAACTGCCAAGTACAAGAGATTTTTATAGTCTAATGATCTTGAGAGGATGAGTGGTTAACTTGTGTGAGCCTAAAATTCCTCAAACAGATTTTGACAATCTGGTCTCCGTTCAAACCTTTTGTGCTTCTTCAAGACATCAGAAAACATAACACACTTACCTATTGCTCGACTGATAAACCGACTAAGTGCATCCATTTTACCATTCAAATTCCATGCTCTTACTTGTTTTGGATGGCTCCATTTTTATGATTGCTTTGATTTTCTCGAGATTTACCTCTACACCTCTTGTACTAACTGTGTAGTCTAGAAACTAACTTGACTGTATTCCAAATGAGGAACTTTCTTGATTGTATTCCAAATGAACACTTTAACGTGTTAAGTTTCATATTATATGCACGAAGAATGCTAAATATTTCTTTCCAACATTCTGTGTGATTAGTCACTTTTTCAATTTAACTAGCATGTCATCGACATGTACTTTCATATTCTTTTCTTTTTGTTTGAAACATTTTATTTATCAACCTTTGATATGTTGCTCCTACATTCTTTTGACTTAAAGGCACGACCTTATGACAATATAGATTTACCTTGGTAATGAAGCTAGTTTGTTCTTCATCAGATCCTAACATCAATGTCTGACTATATCCGGAATATGCATCAATAAACAAAAGCAACTTCTGTCCACTTGTAGCATCAACTAATTGTATCAAACTCAATTAAAATATGTAGATTTTTTCCGATAAATGATCGCTCATTTTCACAAATATCTAAATATGACATCCAATGAAAGGCCACTTTCATTTATTTGCTTTAAAAGGAAGATAATGTTAGGGTCTGACGTATGATCGATGTTCACATTGCTTTCAAGTGGTGCTCCTTGAGCATATGTAGTTTATGCTTGCTCGAGGGCTTCCATTTGACTACTTTGATTAATATTTTTAAGTTCTAGGTGTACCGTAATTTTGCTTGAATTGATGCGCTCGTTCCTAACACCGCATTGGGTGGTTTGTCCAAGGCATCCTCATTTGAGGTCGGTGTCAATTGAGATGATCCGAAGGATTCCATATATGAAGAGCTAGTAGGATTAATACATTGGTTCAATGTATCACAAAAGTTACTAGGTATCCCTACACCAAGTCGGGAACATTACGAGATGACTTGAGAGTTCCTTCCTACCTTATATTATTATATTTTACATCTCCAAATACACCAAATCATTTCTTTTATTCATGGTACGAATAGTTGGAAAGTACAGTTTTTCGATCCAGATTGGCTTTTCTTTTATAGACCATTCCTCAACCTCAACATGGAACTTCATCATCAAGAATTTTATCGAGCTGAGCTTCAAGGTCATCAATTACAGGGCATACCAAGAAAGCGTAATTGTGAGAATGCTGATTGATAACAAACAAAGCAGTTTTAAGTATTTTTTTGCATGAGTGTCCCCCACTTTTACCATAAGCTTCACCTCTCCACTAGGCATAATGCCTCAATCATTAACACTATACACCAGGTATAGATTTGGATACTTGATCATTCCCTTGGTCATTGCGTAAACACGTGTATACGTGATTGAGAGAAGTGAATGAGATAGTCGACAATTCTCTTCTTGGCTTCTTATATTGACTTGATGGTCCCTCTTCGTTATTTTAGCTTTGCTTATTTTTTATTGGTCTCTTTATTGTCTTTATTGTTGTTGTTAGATAGACCACTAGAAACTACTTATATTCTGTAAACGTGCTTCCTTCCAAAGAATGAAAACAAACTTTTACACTTCTTCTCATAAGGTCTTTCCCTATCAGTGTAAATTTCCATAATCTAGAGGTTACCACCATTAGTTTTGTCTGAGAAGTTACATCTTTGTCCTTTGTAGTTTCCTCATTAGAGCGACGACATTAATTTTTCATTGTTTATCCTTTTCCCTGTTTGAGATCCACAAGATTACAGAAGTATGCATTGGAATCTTTTACCACAAAACCGATTGAAAAAACTCGGAATTATACTGATGCCACGAGTAGATTGATCCTATCTAGTACTGTTGTTACCATTTGTTCATCGTGCCGGTAGGAGTTGCAGAAAAAACCAACATCGTCGATATTATATCTAGGACACCAGGTAAAGCATCTTTGATCACTAGTCTCATCACAAGTATTTATGTGAATCTTATAGTTGGCAAGAAGTGACAACCATTATTTTCTTAGGGAATGAATTGTTAAACCCTGAACAAATCAATCTTCGAATTGGCGGTAATTCATTTGATGTGCTAAACCACTTTGACCAATTGATAAAGCAGTCTTTTCATTTTTTTTTAATTGTCTCTGTTCGCGGTCACTTCTTGTTTTTCATGTTTCTCGCGTTGAAAAGAATGACGTTGGCGTGGCTGTGAAGATGGTAATTTCATACATGCTTTTTTTGATATGACGATGTAGGTTATTCTTCAGTAACGTGTGAGCATAAGCCGGAGCTCTCTTGTAGTGTTCATATTCCTCTTCCTACTTGCGAGTTATTTTCTTCTTGTTTTTGTCTTGCATACCGATTCGAGTTGGACACTCGTTGTTTGTATCAAATGTCCGTTCCTTTTGCGTTACTTTTAGCAGTGACAAAACATGCATAACAACTCATCATTCTGGACACATCGATTCAACGCCTAAAAGCGATGTTTGAACTCGTGTCGTGTCAAAAAGGACGGACCGTTAGGTTGAAATAGTTTGTAAGGTGCCAGATAAACAATAATTTTAAACTTTTGCACATTAGATTTCACATGGGAAAGAATAACTAAAAATAAATAAGAAATACGTGGTTGAAACAAATAGCAACCAATATAGAAAACAAACTAGGAGAAGTTTATGGTAATCAACGGAAAGATAAATAAGTCTGATCGGTACGATAAGATACATAACATTGGCTATATATCCTTTGAATGTCTGACATATGTCTTGATCAAGAGGTTAGCCTTTTCCATCGATCGTTTCTTTTTCAATGATTCTTCATAGAACTTGACTTGTTAGCCTTTGAGAGTATCGTGGTAATCAAATTAAGTAGTAAAAGTAGCAAAATCTTAGCAGCTAGCCTTTGGAAGTAAATTTTGGTAATCAAATTAAGCTGTAAAAGTAGCCAAATCCTTAGCAATTAGCAGCAAGTCTAAGGTTCATGCCCTTCATCTAGCGTCAAATTGTTAATATGATTTTTCATATGACTGCCACATGTCAGATTGAAAGGTGGAGAGAGATTATACACACATACACAAATTTTTATTTATTTAAATATTTGGTCAACGTGATTGGTGAGAGAAAGAATAAATATTTAAATAGAAACTTGTGACTGATATCAGAAGAATACAAAGTGGTGCTAAATAGAGGGTATATCAGAAGGATATCGGCCACAAATTCTATTTTAATATTTGTTATTCCTCTCTCCAGTTACGTTGATCAAATATTTAAATAAAAACTTGTGCCTGATATCAAGGGCTACAAATGATGCTAAATAAAGGGTGCTATTGATCTTACACACGCATGTTGCAGTTGTATGCACACACACACACATGTTGCAGTTGTATGCACCGTAATTTTTGATGGGTTCCTATGATATGGATCCGATGAATTTGTGCCATGTGAACAGCCATGAAGGCTTGATATGATTGTTGTACTTGCATCAATTATTGAAGTACATGCATAGAATATGGAGCTTCCTTTCTAGTGGACCTAGCCATGGGTGAGTAGCATGTGAGCCACGGGAGTGAGGCAGTGTACAGGGGCTAAGTTGTCTAAGAACCAAAGAAAATTATGCTGACTCAATTTGGTTTAAGTATTGGAGAACATACATGATGTCTTGTGAACCAAGTCGATCGGTCTAAGTAGAAAGGAATTGCATGTGGGTAGAGTTCTCACAGTTGGTTACAAGTATCATGTCATGCTGTGTCAAGTAAAATCATACTGTAGTTATCATGGTACTCATATGCGAGTAGGGCAAGCTATATGTCTTCTCACGTGTATTTCATAAGACAGGTCTTCTCGCCATGTTTTACCATTATGACCTACTGACTAAGTTAAGTCTGATGGTGGCAGTCACATAATGAGGCATGACCTTTCCCTAGGGGGGTATAGACTCTCACATGTATTGTGACTATGAGTGATATTATCTTTGAGCTAATTCCCTACGACGTATCCCTATCCCTGTGATACTCACATATATTGATTGGATGTGTGAATCCCTCATATACCATTAATCACATTGTGTCATAAGAAGTATGATCCACTAGCAGTATTTAAGTACATTGTGTCATAAGAAGTATGATCAAAATATGATATAACATTAACCAATTTACGATGTATACCGATTTGTTATATTTTCTGGTGTATGTTAATTAATTGTTGGTTTATGAATATAATGCACTTCTTTCTTCTTCTGAAAACTAAAAGAATGTAACAAGTATACCAGTTTATAAAAGGAGTTAGTGGGTAAGGGTCAATTTTGCGTTATTTGATTCTTCGTTAAAAAAAAACCTGTTAGCAACATGGGACATGAATCATAGGAAATCATGAATATAGTGTTATCTTCTAAAACAATAGCAAGATCACTCTAGCAAATGCAAATATTCATGCAGCTCTTTTGTGACTAATATCCATGATATTGATTCTTTTAACAATGAAAAAATTCAAAAAATTCATATGAAGAGGACAAAAAATGCTCAAAGAGTATATTAGGGGGGAAAATAAAAGAAAGGAAGGAGAGAGTATATGTATAGATAGAGAAAGTAGTGTAATTATTTTTGTAAAGAGGAAATAAAAGATGTAATTATTGACTTAGTTCACCTGACCTAATATCCTGGGTTCCCACCACTCGTATTGCAATTAGTAAAATTTATTAGATCGACGAATGCTGCCTTACTTCTTGATTTATGGCATACCACACGAGCTTGTAATTTAACTTCTTCTCAACTGTTTCTGAGTCATGTTCTCTCTCTACTCTCACCAATTGGCTTTTTTCTTAAATAAGTTGAAAATCTATAAATTTCGATGTATTTTTTCGATCTGTGTGTTGATATCGAAGAATGATATTACTGTTCATCAAGTATAGTACTTTATAATGTTATGGTTCAAACAAATTGTAGTTGACAGACTGTGGAATACACTGGTATAACTATTAAAATCACTCTTAGGTCATCTTCTCTAAAGCTAATTTAGTATCTTGCAAATCCGTTTAGGTACAAGATTCAAAAGAGAGTGACTGCTCCAATCAGAGAGCTGCCTCCTCCAAATAAGCAGTTTCTATTTGATTTTCAACAATTACAAGTGCAATTTCAGGCAAGTATTATCTTCTTCTTCTTCGTTTTTTTTTGGCATTTATGATAAATTGGTAAACAACTAAAAACTCATGAACAGTTCGTGACTTTTTTATTTTATTTGTTTATTCAGGACAAAGATCAGTTCCGTGCATTGACCGAATCAGTCCTCATATCTTTTATTATTCAGTGTAATTCTCATGGCCCTCAATCTGAATTTATCCTTTTTGCACTGCAAAGCCTTTGTAGTGTAAACTGTGTCAAGTGGGATAATTTCCTTCCATCCCTTCTGTCCTCGGTTTCAACCGTTGAGTCATCCGTTGGACCTGACAGTCCAACACTGGTTGGTCAAAACACATTGATGTCACCATCATCTTCATCCGCCATCCCAAATAATTCAACGTTTCAAAGTAATAATCCTACATCTCCTCTGATATCTATGCATGGAATTGGCTCTCCATCTCAATCTATGACTGATCAATCCCTTGTCCCAACTCACCCACAAGCTAAACATTTCGATCATTCTGGTTCTGTACATGATAACCAATCAGCTAAAGTCAATGAGATACATTCGTTAAGGAAATTAGTATGTAAAATAATCTTGGCTTCTCTTGAGGCCAATTTAAAACCGATTACTCATTTAGCAATTTTATCACACATGATAAGTTGGTTAGTCAACTGGGACCAAAAGCAACAATGTTCAGAAGCAGTTAATGCTACAAGAATATGGAAGCCTCAAAGACAGTTGAATGAGTGGGTGCGCATTTGTTTGGATGTTATATGGATGTTGGTTGAGGAAGATAAATGTCGAATTCCATTTTATGAGTTGATTCATAGTGCGCTACAAAATATGGATAACATTCCTAACGATGAAGCATTATTTAGCATTATTCTTAAGATTCATAGGAGAAGAGATGCAGTTTCCACTCACATGCAAATGCTGGATCAACATCTTCATTGCCCTGCTTTTGTAACTCATCGTTTCTTGTCTCAACCTTATTCTAATGTAACTGGAGAGCAGGTGGCAAATTTGCGCTACTCACCAATAACCTATCCTAGTGTTCTAGGAGAAGCTTTGCATGGGGAGGTGATGAAATGATTATTCTCATATATATATATATATATATATATTTGTTTGTTTTTTATATACTGTTTTTTTGCTTGTCTTGTGTGTATAGGTTCGACATAAATATATAATTTCAGCCAGTTACCTTCTTCCTATCGTCATTGCATGTGTAATGAACAATTTAGAAATGAATATATTTGGACGTGCTCAGTTGTAAGTTATAGCCTTTTATATTTGAAAGCTGAAGTTACAATTGAGAAATGCGGTTTGTTTTTATAGCAAAAAGAATTCATACGTTCGTTCTTCATTTGATTTGGACCATAAGCTTGGAACGTGGCTACATCTGAAATGCAAACTTGGAAGGCTGAACTCTATGTATTATATTCACATATTCACATTTTATGTTTTACTTATTACTCCATGCAGATAACGTTTAAATAACATAATGCATTATTTTGATATTCATAAATGTCTATAGTAAAAACTTACCAATAAATTATATTATATTTATTTTCAGACACAATTTGTTTGCAGGAACTTACTCTCTCTATTCAAAAAGGGTCTTTAGATTGGGACCGAGCTTTGCGATGTTTAAGACATGCTATTTACAGTACACCATCTCCTGATTGGTGGAGAAGAGTTCTTGTAGTTGCTCCTTGCTACAGAAATAATCACACACAATTTCCTGGTGCTGTATTTTCTCCTGAAATGATTTGCGAGGCCGTAATTGATAGAATTGTGGAACTTCTGAAAATGACATCTCCAGGTAGCTTACTCAGGGTCAGGTTAACCTAAAGGCTTTAACATCTCATCTAGGAGTCTTTATCATCTTTTTAATCTTTGTAGTACACACAAACTTGCTATCTTGGCACAAATCCGTCGGAAAAGAAAAAATACGCATGTCCGATGAAATGATTGCTGCTATCTGCTTCAATAACGAATCATTGGTTTAACTGAATAACTAAAGGAAATAGATAGACCTTTCTCTTCGTCTCAGGTCGATGCCAGTATAAGCATTGGTTGATTCCGAGTCACATTGTATATTTATGGTTTACTGGGACACTGGCTCTTACGTCTTCTATCTCTAATAGGAGATGTCACAAAGTCCATTTGTATTATTATTTTTCCTTCCATTCGGGCTAAGATCATTGGAAACTTATTATATGCCATTAATAATTTAACATATTTTTAGGGTGTTGCTATTGATACTTCAGTTTTGGATACGAGGAGGCCAAATTTTACGAGTATTCCACACATAATCAAACTGTTATGAGAGGTACACACCGTATTAATAAAACAATATTTTTTTAATATCTTTTGCCCTTAATTAAAACATCGAAACGAAACACTTTCATTTACTCTATTCTTTTCCTTCACTTTTAAACAAAGAAAATAATTGTGAAAACAAAAAATTCATCTCGATTTTCACAATCAGATGCAAACTTTGCGGAGAGTGTGATGGAAATGTTATTTCTTAACTCATTTTTTGTGCGGTTTTACCCGTGGTAAAAATGAAGGTTTAAAAATATTGTGTCAAATGCTTTCTTGAACAAGAATCAACCGTGTCTCTTTCTCAATTTCAATTCCATCTTGAGATGAGTTTGAAATCTCTATTATCCGTTTAATGATTTTGGATTAAACGTTAATGATAATTAAGAGAAAATTAGGATAAATAAAAGAAAGGACAATAATGTCAATTTGATTGTAATTTTATGAGAGTACTAGTTTGGTTAGAATCCCTCATAATAAGAAAAACTCTTTGAAAGAAAATGACCCTCTCATATTCAAAATTGGAGTGTCAATTAACAATACCATATTTTTGTTACACTAGACTTTGTTAAACATAGCATCTGCATAAAAATGTAATTACTTAGGCAGTTCAGCTGCAAAGGCATGATAATTTTCAAATTAATTTTCGGCAAATCTGTTCTATTAATAATGAAATTTCAATCAATGAGATTTCCACCATGTCTTTTTGAAATTTCAAAATTACCCTAGATAATATCTCTTTATGACAACGCACCAACATAATCTCACCATCAGTTTGTGACCTCCATCATCACCCCCTTCCCGACCATCCATCAACGGAATTTCATCATCGATTTGCATCCGACAACACCAAGGCTGCTTGAAATAAATATGTCGTGACCACCAAAGCTTTTGCACTTATAATACAAATCCACCATTAATTTTCATTAAATAGTAAATACATTTAGCTATTATATGCACATACGTGCGGTTTATACTAGCAAGCAAAATAGTAATTTAGTATATATGCTAGCTCTTGCGCTAGCTCTATATAGTTTCAAGTTTTTGGTTATCTTTAGTACAATCGTAGATTGGTCATGGTAACTGTCGTACTCAAAATAACTTGGAAACCATTTTCTGACTCAATTTAGCCGTAAATTTATTTTTACATCTTTAATTTGGTATGGAAACCGAGGTGGAGTCTTGACGCAACGGTTAGGTCACCCGCATGGTGAACTGGACGTTTGAGTTCGAGTCTAGAAACAACCTCTTCGCAATGCGAGGGAAAGCCTGTGTGCATTATCGATCTTCTTAGAGCCCGCTATCGAGCGAGAGCCTCGTGCACTAGGTTCCACCCTTTTTAATTTGGTATGAAAACTACTGGGTGCATGTACAGAAATATGCAATGCCAATCTGACAAAGTACAACTAGTTTATGAACCAGTAAACTTCTAGTAATTTATCAGTGCAAATATATTGCTGTTCGGCAAAGTTAACAATATTTAAACAAATTAAATTGAATTTAAAGTATTATTTGACTGTTTACCAAACAATTCATCATAGTAAAACGCTTCTGATTTTCATTGTTCTTAAACTGATGCTTTTGGTGGTCATGTTTATTTTTACAGATACGCCATGCTGGAAAGACTGGCTTATATTTGGTGATACATTTTTCTCTCTAATGAAAACTGGAGGCATTGATTTTGTTGATTTTGTTCACAGGCTCCACTCACAGATCAATAATGGTGATCAACATATATTACGAACTAATCATGTGACATTAATACTTGCACAAGTCATACGTATGGAGTCTATTACGAACCTATTAAAAACAGACCCAAAGAAGGTTTAAGATTTCTATTTTTCTCATTTCTCATTTCTCATTTCAATTTTATTTCCTTTTTAATCTTGTGTATCTATTAATCATGTGGTAACTACTATTTATGGTGTTTATAAAGTAAATGGCTGTGTTTAGTCTGGTTTCATATTGGTTTGGTCTTCCCATTTATTATTGGTAAAAACATGATTTGGTATTATTGCTATTTTCGTAATGAACCCAGATCAGTTATACATCACGCATCAAATGAAATACAAAAAATTGCTGATGAAGTAAATGGATTTAAGACAATAACTGTAATCAATGCATTAGTGATAGTTGGAAAATTATTATATTCGAACTAATCCTACAAAAATTCCCTTACAAGAAGTTTTATTAACTTCGGCAATTGATAATGAAAAACTTCACAAAATGCATTAGTAGCGGAAGCAGAAAAATTATTCTAATCGATCCAAAAATTCATAAACAAAGGTGTCTTACAAGAACTTTCATCAACTTTCAGCAGTTGATGCATAGACTACTAGTTCACCGATCGGTATATGGTGTCCGCTGATTTAGGATAGATAAAGCAGATAGCTGATAACATGAATTATTATACTAACGGGATGTATCTTTATGCATATCAAACATCTTGATTGGGGTAAAAATGTTTCTGTAGTATCAAAGTACCTGTATGGTTAATTTTTATACAATTAGTCTCTTTCTTTCCTTCTTTGTTTTTACTTATTTTTTTTTGTAACTTATTTGTCATATTGTGGTCATAGTTTTTTTTATTTTATAATCACTTCTTTCAGATTGAAACTACTAGGAAGATACTGTCCTTTCATAAAGAAGATATAAATCGTGATGCAAATAATGTCACCCCTCAAAGCATTCTTCTAGACTTTATAAGCAGCAGCCAAACTTTGCGCATTTGGTCATTTGATAATTCATATAGAGAGTATTTGAATGGGGAACAACTTCAAAAAGGAAAGCAGATAGATGAATGGTGGAAACAAACAACTAAAGGTATATATCTTCATTAATTAGTTCTGGCTATGTATAAATTTATGTAATGTATAAAGAATTATTCATTCTTTCAAATTCTATGGATTTTGCATACTGTGTGGGTTTCAAAAATTTCTTCTTCTTTAGTTTTAGTTTTGTTACTGTAGCATGTAAGCCTGCTATAGCACAATCACAGACTCATGCACCTGAGAGACCCATGGGAATGCACTCAAAACATTAACTTATGGACTTAACCATTTCCTATGGGTTAACCACTTAGTAGGCTACAAGTTCAACTAGTCCATTGTGTATATCGTTCAAAATGGAGTTTGAACCTGCGATCTCCTCCTAGTCAGAAGATTATGCTCGCCATGAGCTAAAGCTTAGTGGCTTATTGTTTATATCGTACTTTCATCGAAAAACAACGAGCTTTTGATGTTATAATTTTAAGGCCTCAACAGATGAAATGATGCAACTGCTAAACTTAATGACTAACCAGATTCTTACATGGAGACGGTTACAATTGACGTCTGATTATTTTTTCTTCCTCATTACATATCACATATTTGACCAAATTGGAGTAATACTTTTTTAAGACGGATTTCTACTTTGAAATATGGATGCATCTTTTCCTATCGAGGTTGGAACACCGTGTGAAGCTATATGGGTTTTCTCACTAATATTTTATGACTTTGTATTATTACCCAATGCGTCAAGAGGTCATGATCACATCAAACTGAATGTATTATGGAAACTTGCAGTGCTAGAAAGAAATAACATTTGAGATGGCTCGGTGCAATTGAGAAACTTAGGTTTGTCAAATAAAAGACTAATTGCATAGAACTATCCTGAATTTTTTTTTTTTTTTTTTTTTTTTTTTTTTTTTTTTTTTTTTTTTTACATCTCATTACCATTTTCTTCACAAGCTTTTAAGTTGTACATCAATCCCTATTCTCAGCTATATTCAATATAATATTCTCAGGAGAAAGAACTATAGATTTCATGAAATTAGATGATAGATCGATGGGTATGTTCTGGGTTCTTTCGTTTACAATGGCACAGCCTGCTTGTGAAGCAGTTATGAATTGGTTCACCTCTGCTGGTCTTGTGGACATGCCACAAGCTCCAAATACACAATCAAATGACAGAATGATGATAATGCGTGAAACTTTCCCTCTTTCCTTGCCATTACTTTCTGGGCTTTCGATCAACTTATGCTTGAAGCTGGCTTATCAACTTGAGGAAATTATATTTCTTGGACAGGTACTTCAGCATTAATTTGTTCTTTTTCTTCAAGCATAAGCTTTTTTTGCAATTGCATATTGTATAAATATTATGAAAAAAAACTATTAGGTGTGCATAAATGTTGATGAAGCATAATTTTGTGTGCATGAATCTTGATTAAGCCAGATTAGGTGTGCATACATGTTGACGAAAGTCACGTAGGTGTGTACACCTCAATGCAAGTCTTTGTCAGAGGAATCAATTGACCCTTGAATGCTAGATCTCAAATTCGAATCACAATCTTTTTGCTTACCTCTGAAAATAAAGTGCTTGTCTACTCCAACTTAACAAAAACACATTTGAAATTACGAGGACGTCCAGTCCCTCCCAAGGATTTTCCCCCTTTCATAAGTACTTAAGCATAATTTAACATATTTCATGAAGTTTGTTTGAATGTAACATCTAAGGTAAAGAAAACATAAACAATGAACTCCAAAGGAGCTCATAATTGTTTTGTAGCAAATTGTTCCTCTGAAGTCTATCAAGGATGATACATACTTTTGATACTTCTTTCCTACTAAAATACAAAAAGTAACAATTGTATAAGATTTTACCATCTTTACCACATTTTGCTAAACTTAAGTGAACCATATTTTGTGTTTTCATTTATCTGTGTTGTGTGTAGTTGCTTCTCTGAAGAAACATTTCCTGCACATAAGTTCAGTTTCAAAACATTGATTTTATCTTCTTGTTTCATTGCTAATGTGATGTTTATTCTGCTCTTTGTGGCATTATATCCCATAATCCATAACTTATTTCTTCTTCCATATGTAATGTGAGTTGCACTGTTATTTCAGGGCATTCCGAGCATTGCTGTGGTTGAAACATATGTACGCTTGCTGTTGATTTCACCTCATGCATTATTTCGACTTCATTTCACGGTATTTTTTATGATTTTATCATAGTTGCCTTGTTTGTAATTTTTTATATGAAACCTTGTATGCTAGAATGAGTAGTAGTAGCTTTGTTTTTTCCCCTTCAGATGGATTATATCTTAGTTGCTTCAAAATTTATTTTTACCTTCATGGTTCTATAGGATATTACTTGTGTACATAAACATAAAATATATAGGAGGATGAGAATTTAAAAAATAAATGGTGGAGTGCACGAGGCTCCCGCACGATAGCGGGCTCTGGGGAGATCGATAATGTACGCAGCTTTTTCCTCGTGTTGCGAGGAGGCTGTTTTCGGACTCGAACCTGGGCGCTCAGATCACCATGCGGGTGACCTAACCGTTGCACCAAGGCTCCACCTCGAGGATGGGAATTTTTTATGTAAAATTAATTCTAGAGGAAAAAAAAAGTGGTGGAAATTTTATAAAAGCTATATGTTTTTTATATTAGAATCTGCGGAGCATTTCAGGATCTATAATTTATTAGCTTTATTATAGGTACCTAGCTTTTGAGCATAAATCAACGTTGTTCATAAGTTTTTACTATATTCTATAAGTAGACAATACTGTGGAACTCTGTTTCAGTTAAATGTAATATTCTAAATAAGTAAATTTTACAAGATTCATGGACATGTTTCTTAGACGCATCTAGTTCAAAATCAGAATTCATTCAGCTCAGATATCAAATTGTTATTTGAATCAATTACCCTTTTGCTTTTTTGCATCTCGATTGGATCTGAGTTCCTTAGCAGTGAGCATTTTACTCTAGAGTTAAATCTGGTTCAAATTATTTTTATTGCATATTACATGCGTTATCACAAATCATCTAAGGCCATAGACAGTGACAGCACTAGGATTTGTATTTGCGGTTGGCAAAATTAAGAACTCAAATATTTTGTAAAGTGATTAACAAATTTTGTTATATTCACCAACTCAAGTTATAAATAAAGTTAGGAAAGTTGTATTGCACCATTTTATATGAGATACCGCATTAAAATGGAATTTTCACTTAAAAGACTTCTCATCCTAGGATAATTAGTTTGTAGTATTGCATTTTAAAATAATTAGTTTTAAAGACAAAAGATAAAAGAAAATATCATTTTTAGTCACAGAAAAATGATACTTTCATCTATCATTTTTTTAGTTTCGAAGGAAAAAAAAAGTATCATTTTCAACGACGGGAAAAATGATACTTTCATCTATCATTTTCCTGTAGAATGATACTTTCTTTTATCCTTTGTCCTTAAAACTAGTTATTCTAAAGTGTTGTTTGAGCAAATCATTACCTTGGCCGAGAAGCTTCCACGCCTTAAAAATGGTATAGAGAAGATAAAATTGATATCTCATTTGACAATTCAATGCATAATAATCCCTTACCCACTTCCACTTCTATTAATAGACCGAAATTATTTCTTTTTTACCAAATTGACTGAAATTAGACTTCAAAATCAGATATATTGTTTCCTTAAATCCTTGAAATTTCAGTGTTGATTTGAAGTAGGGAACATTAACCCTCATCCATCCTATGCATTGAATCATGAATTAGTGTCTGGTTTCCAAGTGTCGTTTACCATCTTGCATGATTGTTCTTAATATACTTATGTACGTACATACATACCACACCTAAAAATTTCTTTTATCCTTTGTCCTTGAAACTAGTTATTCTAAAGTGTTGTTTGAGCAAATCATTACCTTGGCCGAGAAGCTTCCACGCCTTAAAAATGGTATAGAGAAGATAAAATTGATATCTCATTTGACAATTCAATGCATAAGAATCCCTTACCCACTTCCACTTCTATTAATAGACCGGAATTATTTCTTTTTTACCAAATTGACTGAAATTAGACTTCAAAATCAGATATATTGTTTCCTTAAATCCTTGAAATTTCAGTGTTGATCTGAAGTAGGGAACATTGACCCTCATCCATCCTATGCATTGAATCATGAATTAGTGTCTGGTTTCCAAGTGTCATTTACCATCTTGCATGATTGTTCTTAATATACATATGTACATACATACATACCATACCTTAAAAATTTCTTTTATTCTTTGTCCTTGAAACTAGTTATTCTAAAGTGTTGTTTGAGCAAATCATTACCTTGGCCGAGAAGCTTCCACGCCTTAAAAATGGTATAGAGAAGATAAAATTGATATCTCATTTGACAATTCAATGCATAAGAACCCCTTACCCACTTCCACTTCTATTAATAGACCGAAATTATTTCTTTTTTACCAAATTGACTGAAATTAGACATCAAAATCAGATATATTGTTTCCTTAAATCCTTGAAATTTCAGTGTTGATCTGAAGTAGGGAACATTAACCCTCATCCATCCTATGCATTGAATCATGAACTAGTGTCTGGTTTCCAAGTGTCGTTTACTATCTTGCATGATTGTTCTTAATATACATATGTACGTACATACATACCATACATACGTGTGTGTGTGTGCACGCGCGTGCGTTTTGAAGAATCAGTAAGTTGATTTTTCTTTAAGCTACACTTGTTCACGACTTTAATCCTGGAGCATTGATGTCAAAGTAATCGGTAGTGTTTCATGTTATAACAGACGTCAAAGTAGTCGGTAGTTTTTCATGATATAACAGAGATATTGCATATTAATTTTGGAATCACTATGATGAATGCAATTCAAATGAATACTTGCAAATATTTCATGTTGTTAAGTCCCATTAACAAGATGTATCCGTATTATTTTGATCAAATTTTGTTTTTTGATTAATGGCTTAGAATTTTCTCATCTCAAGTTGTCAGTAGTTTTCATATTTCACAGACATTAAATCAACGAGCTCCAGCTATTTTTAACAAAGCCAACGTTTTGGCATTGCTTTTAGAAATCTTGAACTACCGATTACTGCCTTTGTACAGGTATGCATCTCTTACTCTTGTCATATATTAAAGGGTTGTTTGGTTAAGTTTCTTTTGTATATGTTATGATGATTTCTCAAGTACAAAACAGAAACAAAGGAGGTAGATATTGGGATTCTACTCAAATTACAGAATTTTGAGGTTTCTAAGAAGTGGAATACCCACTTCTCAAAATAACAAATTGTAAAACAAAAAACAAAAAAAAGAGGTTTAGCCAAACACCGTCTTAATTTCATTTAGTATTTGACCACATTTTTTTTTCTTTTTAAAAAAACTCCACTTTACTTTACTATAGTGTGAGATCCTGCGCATATGAGAGATCAAATTACTCTTATTTTCTCTAAAAGTCACACTCCATTCCTTTCTACACGTTCTAAGTCATTTGGATCGAGATGAACGGTAGAGGCTCCTTACTTGAACTTATTAAGAAGGACCTTAAACGGAACACCCCACACACATACATAAAGTCAAAAAAACCCCTCCTATCACGTTTACAATATTTCATAGATGATTTTGTTTGGTTCATTAGCAAGGTAATGGTATCTTGATAGGACAATCAAGAACTTGGTGTGTGATATCGTAGTAGAGTTACATTATGGCTTATGATTGTAAAAAAAGACGTTTACTTATTATGGTTGATAATTAATTGAAGCTGCATCAAGTAGTAGTTTCAAACTGAGATTTTGTGCTTGATTCAAATTGAAATGAATCTCACTGAGATGCATCGCTACTGTAAAGGAAACCAATCCTATGGAATTCACTGGTGTTCTCCGTGGTGCGATTGACATAAGAGATGTCATCCTATCGAAGAAGATTGTATCTGTGAGGGTTGTCATTTTTAATTTATCAATCTATTTGCATTTGATGTCAATCCCGGCGAGAAGTTCTTTTATATACTTTGTTAACAACAATTTCATATTTTTTGAAGAAGTGGTAGTCCTCCTTTAATTGCAAACGGAGTATCGAACCCGCGTCTTCTTGTGAAGTATAGACAAAGGTCAAATTCGATTTCGAATTAGTGAATAAGATAAGTAAAAAATATAAGAACTAGACGTACATGACTTAGCAATTAATATTTGTTCTCCTAATTGATTGCAATTAAACTCGACCTAATCCTTTTTTGAAAGAAGTACCCAAAGCCAAAAAAAGGAAAATTGTTTTCAACAATGAATATTAAGGTTTTTTTCTTTCTTTTAAAAAGTATATATCAAATTGATTTTTTCCCCCCCCAAAATACAACACAATACTTTAGTGCTTACTTTGGAGATAATTACATAAATTCTCTTTCAATCTTTCTTATTCTATTGCATCTTTACATCATGTGCATGCACGCATGTTATACACTAGTACTCATAAAAGCGCGACGATTTTCTTGGATATATCCTGTGGTGGATTCGCTTCAGGCCCAGCAGGGGCTAGCCTCTGCTCAATTTCGTACTGTAAAGTAGTATTTTGTCCCTTAAATCAAATTGATAAAAACGTCGCCAACAGACCATACGCTAAAAAGTACCAATCCCAGCTAACTAACACCCTTGTTAGGTTCAAAATCTCAATTCACAGCTGATGCGGACACTGCCTTCCATCATCTTGTCAACCTCCTTTGCTGGATCTCTTACCTCTTCCATGCTAAGACCAAGATTTCAACCACCGCCTATTAAAAATCCATCTTCATGCTCAACCTATTAAAATAGTTTATTAATTCTGAAAACTAATTGAGATGATATTTTTTCATAGTAAGAGTGATACTTTGTTCAAGCAAAGCATTCATTTTAATGTCTCGGGAATTTAAACCTATGACCTCTGGAACATATATCTAGAGCGTCATACCAGTAACCAGTTAAGGTCGTGGTCCCCGACCTAATTGAGATGATATCGATTGTAAAATTTCAGCAGTGTTCATTATATTACACCGATATCGATTTATGTTTGATTGTAGGAATGACTTAGCTTGTTGCAAGTTTTTATGTTAATTGAAGTAATGATGCCGATTATTTTCATTATTTACCATTTTGCATTCAGAAATGAAACTGAATAATGTTTTTCTGCTAAAAGAATTGTTAACTTCAGCGATTGTGATTCTTGGCACACTTTATCGAGTCCTTGAGTATTGCTATTACATTCCATATTCAATTCAGTCATGTTTTTGAAAATGTCACTAAGAACTAATAAATAACGCAATTCATTTAACAATCAACAAAGAGAATTGATATTCTTCGTCTCATCATGCATATAAATAATTTTTACTGTCACGAGACAAGGTTATTGCTAAACTGTATTAATTATAAGATTATTGTTTCTACTTTTAGCATAATGATAATTTTTCTACTAAGATTTTATATATTTAATAATTAAGCCCCTGCTGAACAGAAATCCTGGGTCCATTCCTGCATATGTCAAGATGGTAAAAGTATTCATATCCTTGGGAACATATGCAAGAAAGTTCATGTTTACGCCAAAATTGGTCACAAACATCCAGTTGTACGTGAAAGCACCAAATTCTCAAAACGATATCCAAATAGAAAGACAAGTTTTATAGTGGTTCGGTAAACTCCGGCTTATGTCCACTCCGATAATCTTTTATTAGTTTATACTGTTGATTACAATTATAAATCGGTGAAATTCAAGAGTAAAATTGACAGAGTATAGTCTAGATAGAAGATGAAGGGAAGCAGAAAGAAGATTCCATTTCTGAAGCCATGCCGGTTGTATTTATAGGTGAAACTTCGGTCACAGGACCTCCTTATCCATATGGGTCCACCATAGGGGTCGCTAGGTCCAAATCTCCATGAGGAGGGATCGGTACTGATCCATTCCGTAGTTGATTTTTGGGCAGCGATTCCTATGGTGGATTCTTCATGATGAAATATGTTAGCCCTTCAATTTTCATCTCATTTGGACCAAAGGAACAGTTATTGATTGTTGAATGCAAGTGTACTTGGTTCTTGACGTGTACCGATCCCTTGCCAACGAGTAAATATGACTTTTCAAACCAATAAACCATACCGACCCCTCTACCTCCATTCATGCCGAACCCTCCAAGTAAGTGCATGCCGATCCCTCTCTTTCGTATGAATGCCGAACCCTCCAAGATGGCACACACCGATTCCTCTCTTTCATATGAATGTCGAACCCTCCAAGTAAGCGTATGCCGATCCCTCTCTTTCATACGATATGTCGAACCCTCCAAGATGCCACTTGCCGATCCCTCTCTTTCATGTGATATACCAAACACTCCAAGATGCCGTATGTCGATCCCTCTCTTTCATGTGATATGCTGAACCCTCCAAGATGCTGATCCTTCCTTACTTTGACCAAGTCATGCCGATCCAAGCTATGCCGATCCCTAACTTATCCAAGTCAATATTCATATTCCAAGCATCCTGCATCGTCTATCTACCAACTCTGTTCAATCCTGCCTTCATGTTATTACCAGTACTTGACTTTCGAGTCCTACAATCGTTGCTCTACACTCATCGGTCTTGATAATCGTGAAGTCTGTTGGGTTAAATCCGCATGTATACTGCCTTGACAGAATGCGGGTTAAAGCTTTGCCCCCCAAAACATGCCTAGCGATAGAAAAACTTGTTTTGAATGGCCTCAAGTCCAATGTTTGAAACCCGTTGATGACCTGTGAACAAATCAGTGATCTTGCCTGATTGTTAGTAATGACCATTCGGGACTGTTAATCAAATTCGTAGCACTTCCAGGCTAATGATGATCACACGAGATCGAGTGTCGTTCGAGGCGAAATGCAATCGTTCGAGATCGAGTGCCGTTCGAGGCGAAATGCAATTGTCCGGATCTGACTCAAAATTAGCAATGTCAGATTTCACGTTTGAGTGAGTTTCATAACCAAGTACCAAAAAAGAAACAAAAACAAAAACTAAACAATACAATGCATGCATCTCCGGGTGTAACGATTTATTGTCATCTCAGAGCATGCCTAGGGACCATTCTCAATCCCATACATGTGTAAGTGACTTAGCCATTTTATTGAGGAGTTTATTACTTATTCTTTGCCATTCCGGTCAATTGATGACAAGTTGACGCCTCGATCCTGAGCAGTTCCCGTTCGATGCCGATGGTGGTTGCCTCTGTTCCGCTGTCGCTGTTCGAGTTCTCACGTATTATAATAGCCCGCCGTTCTGGATATGTCCCTCAATCTCATCCTTTAAGTGTCTGTAGTCGTTTGTACTATGTCCGTTCAACTCATGGAACATACGGTATTTTTTTGATTTCTTTTCGTCGTTTGTAGGCTCTCTCTTCATTGGCCTTCGATAGAGGACCTGTCCCCTAGTATCCAAATATATATGTTCTAATGTTTCAGTCAGTTCCGTATAACATGAATATCGGTTCTCTTAATGGACGCTTCAATCCATCAAAACCACCCTCTACTTTCCGTTTTCCTTTATCCTTGTTTGAACCTTCCTCGGACGGACCTCTACCTTGCACAACATTCACCTCCAGTTTGTTTTCTTGTACGTCTTCCTGCCGCAGGAACCTTTCTGCTTCATGATAAAACTCTCCGAGATCCATAGGTGGATCCCGTGCTACTGAATTTTTGAACTCCGTGCCATCAGCAATTCCAGATACAGCTGCCATCAAAACCATGGATGGATTTGTACAATCTACTGATGCCGCCGCGGCATTAAACCATGTTAAGAAACTTCTTAGCGACTCTCCGGTCCTCTGTTTCTGTAACGATCGAGATTTTTCGTTGCCGAAAAATCGAACCGTTAGGGTTTAAGAAGAAGAAGAAAGAGGTAGGAGAAGAGAGAGAAAGATAGAAGAAAGAAAGGAGAGAAGAAACAAAAACAAGTAACAGAACAGGAACAATATCAGAATCTCACAGTCGCAGCGGAACAACATATAATAGATAAATGAATATTCATTAAAACAAAAGAACTATACCTTTTTATACATTACAGCACATTACATTACATCAATCAGAGTGTACAACAACAACAGCGGAAAAAGAAAAGATATATATACAATAGATAATAGACTACGCTATCTGGCTCGCCTCCAGATCTGCTCAGCAACTCCCGAATCCAGAATAACCTGATAACCTAACTCTAGACTGCCCGTGTGGAAAATAGTGGGCACCCAGAGTTTAAGAAAGGAACAATAAACTCCAGGTCAGTCATGGGACTGGTGTGAGAACTCAAAACAGTTTATCTTTAAACAAGCAACAAGAAAATTTAAATTTTTAAATCCGCAATGCTTTTTGGAAAATGAAACTACCATAAGGCCTCCCGCCACACACACAATGCAAACGCAGAATTGGAGGAGATTTCTCCTTATGATAGTCAAAGATGCTTACTACGCGAAAATCAAATCATTTTTGATATTATTACTAGTGCATAGTGTAGAAAACAATTCGAAAGTAGAATATAAATCCTAGCCAGCATAGACATTCCGAACTATGCCTACTATAGCTACCATCCAAACAGTGGTGACCACCATAAGTGAATGGCAGGTAATACAACTAAAACCGTACAAGGCGCGTATTGTTTTGATTGGATTTCCAACAAATGGTCAGGCTAAGGAACTTCCTACTGCCACATGGGATCGCCTCTGGCGGGACGTCCCGAGAAACTAACGTTACGGTTAGATCTCTGCCAACACAAGGCCGGGTTACCTCTGTAACTAGGTAACTACTACACGAATATGTCATCCCCCGGTCCTTTGGGACCTTTATCCGAGCGCTCGCAACAACACCACACACAGAAATATATATAGTGTATCAACATGAGTAAGCATCTGGGCTCCATACCATGATACCACCCTTTTCCAGAAGGAAATGACATACCCTAAAGGGCGCGACCCTCATAACCTTGCCGCATATTCCTGTTTCGACCATTTCCGGGGAGTGAGGTCCTGACGAAGTCTCGTCCACAAAGCTACGCTTTGTGTAACAAAGCCATGCTTCGGGTCCACAGATGACCAAAGCAATAATCACAAAGATAAATGATCAAACAAATGATCATATCCAAACGATCAACCAATGATCATCACACAGCAGCACTCAGCATGCCACATTACCAGATTGGGAAATATCGCTGATAACCTTCAACTACATAACCTCTGAGCTCGTACGTCTCAGAGAAGGGTGTTAAGCTAAGAGAATAAATCCTCCGCCACCAACAGAAATGTATTTGAAAGAAATCTGCTCTATCTCTCAAAACGTAATGTCAGACACGTAACCATACAAGTCTGTTCCGGGTTCGAACAGAACCGAAGGCACTTCCAAAGAAGCCCTTGCAATCCGGGTATTCACAATCCCGATAAAATTTCCCATCACAAAGGAAATCTCCATATCGTAGCTAACGATGCGGAGACAATCGATAGGTCATCCTATCGTTCTCACAAATACCCGGTCTTCAACACCGGTCTTCAGATGCAATCCAAACGACGTATCGCATATTCGGAATGGGATATATGACACAAAGGTCCTCTCCCGGCTAAACCGAATAGCGAGCGCTTATTTTTAAAAATAAGTGTAGCATTCAATTTCAACAATCACAACAATTACCATCCAAGGGTAAATACTGATAGTCGGTTATTTAACTATCAATAAAGATGCGCCACATCATCAGATTCCAAATAATTTTTCCAAAATTATTAAGTCCCAAAATATCTTTACAAGATATATATACACAATTTCCAAATAATTGCCCAAATTATTTGATTTACCAAAACCACTTCACGATAAAATTTTCCACACTTTACCCATTTGAAAACCCATTTCAAATTAAACACCTCAACCCTTTGAAAACCAATTTCAAATCACTTTACATCATTTATACCCTTTGAAAACAGATTTCGAATCATCGAATAAATCTTTACCGATTTATTTTAAATTTACGTTCCAAATTCGTAAATTCATTTCCATACTTCAAAATAAATCAATATTTATTTTTAAACAAATTTCCCTTCCTTTTATAAATTCATAGTGAATTTATATTTCAAAATATCTACTGACCTAACGTTTTCAATAGATTTCAGTTATTCAATCTCAATTTATCTTCAAAAAGATAAATTCTCAAAAACATTTCATTTCATATTGGAAAAGCATTCCCATACTTATTTAATAATAAGGATTCACAAATTTTATTTATTTTCAATAATTTGAAAATATTCGATATACTTAACCATAGCCAAGTATATATTTCATTCTTTTAAGGAAAACATTCTTCTATTCACTTTTACTTGGGTCAAAACGAATGTTGCGTAAAACACCGTCACGACAACCCAAAATCACTGGAATAGGGTTTCAAAATAAAAATAGAAACATACATTCCAATACTACACAAAATATTTCCATTTGGAAACCATTCACTATAACAACAGTGTTATAGTCCATCATTTCCTCATTTTCTCGAAAACGCCTATTTCAACAATGAATGTTGAAATCTACGTATTCATTTCCTTTTATTTCTCGAAAACGTCTATTTCAACAATGAATGTTGAAATCCCAGTATTCGATACTTAATGCATTTTAGAGCATCTTAAAATCGTTTTAAAATTCCCTTTAAAACATTCTTCTCCCAAAACATGCCCATTTGACTTAATAATATATTCATCGTTTAAAAGAGTGAATGTAACCCCTTTAACAATTCTAAATTCAATTTACCAAATTACATTGATTTCAAATTTATAAACAACGTTTATAAATTCTATTTCTATTAATAACTTCGGTTTAGAAATCTCTTTTATTAAGCCAATTCAATTTATAAACCCAATTTCTATACCAAAAGTTCGTATTATAAGTCAAATACTTAAAATATTATTTATTTACCAAGTCGTTCCTTTTAAAACTTCACAAATTGTTAATCTTATTACTGATAAGATTTCTCACCTTTTATAATAGTTTTCAACTTATAAAAACCTCCTTTATTAACAATTTCTATAAAAATCCCCTTTTAAATGCCCAAAGCCATTTTATAAGTTAATTACTTATAAACTTTTATTTTCAACATCAATTCATTTCATAACTTTCATAATTTATAAAACTATAGTTTAAATGAAATCCATTTTTATACTTCATTTTAACACTTAATAACCCGTCTTATAATTCCAAAATTTTTAAATTTATAGATATCGATTTATAAAATCTTTTACATAAACTATTAATAAAAATTACCCAAAAACCCAATTTAACTATTTTATAAATCTATTTATTTTTAAAATTTTCCTTTTTGTTATATTCCATAAAAATCATAGTTTTATAACTTTAATATTTAAAATCTTAATTTATTTAAAATGAATCAAGTTCAAAAATTTAATAAAAACATATACTTGGAAAATTACTTAAAAATCCTTTTAAATTCAAAATCGTTATTTTTAACTTTTTTAAAAATGAATCCGATGATGCAACCGCATCAAATGGTCAATCACGGGAATAAACATCATATATCGATATGATAGTTAACAATCAACACAATATTTATAAACAAATAAATATGTGAGGAATCCAGTTGGATCCCTCCAACCTGTTACCCTGCATCCACAGACGTTAGCACAATACCAATTCCACTTCAAGGTGGAATATCGCGGTATATGGGATTTTTATAAAATATCCGCTTAATAGGCGGCGCAATAGGGTCTCATCCGCTATACGAGGCGGGAAATCAAATCCAATATATACATATGCCAATATATATATATTGCTATATATAGTATATATCCTACTATATCTACTACCACAATCAAACGGCAATCATCAATCAACAATAACTATTTAAAATTTTAAACCAAACAGTTTGATTGAGTGAGGAGTTCTCACCTTGGTTTTATTTCCGTTTCAGCTTTTATTTCGAATATAATTAAACACGCGTTTAATTATACCCGAAATTTTCGCTAGCTCCAAAAATTTCCAATCCAGCTCCATCGCAAAGAGCACGATCATACAATTCCAATGCACTTCGTTTCATAATTTTCCGACCTCGCATCGCAAAGTTATGACATTTTGAAGTTAATACTAATTTTAATATGACTAATTACAACTTTTAATAAATTTTAAAACCCACATCTCATATCTGCCATCCATTTCCCCTTGATCAAAATCTGGCCGCACTCCACCTTCTTCCCCCCTCACGCAAGAACTCCCAGGTCAAAACACGCGACTTGAAACCCATCACGAACCAAAACCCTAGATTGCCGAGCCCATCACACTTGCTTTGACGATGATCCGAGGTCACCATTCGATAGCACGTGCTTCCCCCTACTCTCGGCTGGAGCATCATGAAGCTCGGCCCCCTCACCACCTAGAAAAACGTGCGCAAGCGACGAACAAACGCGGCCAAAATCGCCCTCCTCTGGTTGACAAACCAACATCTCAACCGTACGGATGTGAAGCTCGTTGAGTGCTCTTCAATTTCTATGTTGGAAGTTTCTGTAAACAGTGCGTGGATTTGAAGAAATTGGAGAGGGAAGATGGGCACATTTCGGCCATTAATACCATAACTGGCGGCCACGAAAGTAGATTAGGGTTTAGAGAGAAAATTTTGAATATATATAATAGTTATTATATTATTAAATTAATAAAATTCTCTCTCTAACAGTTTACGCAAATGAACTCCAATCTACGCGTTCCGACAGGCGATCCTAAGGTTTTTCCGCGTTCCGGACACAATGGAACAGGTTTCGTAAGCCAATTCGATCGTATGTGTGAGATATGGAATTAAACGATCAATTTAAATTAAAACCGATTTAAACGATTTCTAGGCGTTTTGGCTTGTACCGGACAAACGATATATCCGATTGACTTGAAATTTGAAATCTTACAATAATATCACATTACGGATCCGATGAAACTAGTTTCGTCGAAATCCGAGACCGTTTGAAAAATGGCTATTTTTCAGTCGATAATTAAATATTAAAATATTCAATTTTTACAAATTAACTCCAAATTCAGTTTTACAAGTTCTAAAACATTTCTATAACTTCAATATGATAAAACAAAATTTTCCAAATCATTTTCAATCATATTTAACCCAATATTTAATTATTTGTGGAATTTCACTATTAAATAAATCGATTTAATTGTCCCATTAAATCCAAATATTCGATAAATAAATTATTCGACTTAAAAATTCCACTTATTAATATTAAAAATAAATTAAATATTCAAATTCAAGTTATCAAAAATTCTGGGTCGTTACAATCTTCCCCCCTTAAAAGAATTTCGTCCTCGAAATTGCAAGTTAAGGAGAACGATCCTAATCCGTTTATTATTTTTCAAAAATCAATTAGTTTTATCAACTTTCTAACACAAATCTTTTATTAAAGATTTACTATCATTTCAATTAGCTTTCCAACTTCAATTATAGGTTTCAAACAACATTGTTTACTCAACAATTCAAATTTAAATTTAAATTCAAATTTCAAACTTTTCAAAATTTTCTCAAAAATTTTCTAACTCCCTAAATTTTCGAAAAATTTCGCCAGCGTCTCCTTTGCGCGGCTCGATCGGTACGACTACAAAATGGCACCACGGCCCCTCAGAATCAAAAAGAAAAGAGAAAGCCAAGTGGCTGGAGAAGGAAATCATCAAATCTCATACTAAAATTGAAATACGTACCTTTTTGTCGAGCAATTCAATTTTTTAACTTCAAAATCAAATCCCAATTCCATTATACACCTGTATATCCTGCTAATAGTAGTACACAATTCCAACTTCAACATTCAAATCATTTTGCCAATTCAATTACAAAACCTTTCAACATATGCTTCTTATACATTTTTAGTTTACTATTGAAGTTGCATATTCTTTCTCATTCATTTCCCATTAGTTTACATTCACTAATTAAATTCACATTGGTTCACTTTCAAATCAACTCGAATTCAATTCTATTCAAATTTATTTACTTCACTTTCAATTTGAATTCAATTACATAGTTTTCAAATGCGCTAATTCAATTTCATTAACACTTAATGAATTTACATACAATCAACCAACAAGCGAATAACAACCAATGTATATCCAATAAAACCAAATTATTAGTTTTTCTCTCACTACATTCAATTTGGTTCAACAGTTTTAATTCCAATTGATTTAACATTCAACTGATTTTCATTCAATTATTCAACTAGCTCGAAATGAATTTACACTTACATACATCATTTCATATCAACTTATTCACATTCGATTAATTAACATTCAATCCATACTTTAATTCAGTTGCCAATTCTTTTTACATATAAAAATTGAATTTCATTTATATAACTCAAGTTCACATCATTTAACGATTTCATTAATTCACTTTATTCATTTTATTTTGATATCAACATCAATTCTTTCAACATTACTCAAGTTATATTCCATTCAACTTCATTTACATTTACTTCCACTATTCAACTTAAGTATTCTCCTAATTCATTTCAAACTCTATTCCATTTAACATAATTTGTTCAAATAAACTTAAGTTTCCACTTATCAATCCAATTCGGTTTCCAATTCTAAAGTAAATTCTATTTAACTTTTACTTAAGTCAAATTCATATCAACAATCAAATTCGTATTTCATTTTACTTAACTTAATTGTTTAACCACTTCAATAATTGGTTTTACTTACATTTTCTCATTCTATAAGTTATACAACTTATTATTCAACTTCCAACTCATATTATAAGTTCAAAACCCCTTTTTTTCACTTATATTTGACAATTTCAAGTTGAATTTTAATTTCAAATTTGTTTACTACAACAAAGCTTCAATTTTAAATTCATTATTGTAGCAAATCCATCACATAGAAACTCGAAAATGATACTGATGATGCTGCAGTCATCATCCTTATTATTTCCCAGTAACCATAGTGAAATCAATGCTAAATATTTTTTCAAAATTTCCCTTTATTTATAAATTACATTTATAAATCTTACTTATAAAATTTCACTTCTTATATACATAAGATTATTTTACAATTGTAAATCATTTTAATTATAATTCCATACTTATAATTCATTAGCTTATACAATTATTCTTTTTACGATAGTTGTTTTTATATAACTTATTCAAACAACTTTTAATTAACTTATATATATATATATATATTTCAAACAATCAAACAATCAATTATACACACACTTCAATAATTCTTGAAAAAATTATTTTCTTATATAGAAAATATAATCAAGGTAAAATTATTTCATTTACCCAATTTAAAACAATATCATGTCGAATTGTTCTATTCAAGTGTTTAGAAACCCCTTCGATCCAGTTGTACAGACTGTGCCGACGAAGGTTCATATGCCACTCAATAAACCAATCATCACAATATAAAACAATTTTATATTCACTAACAAATACGCGCTCATATCTATTATTACACTCACACTCATTCTAGAGTACTGCTGACTCTATCTCTAATGAGTAATACCCAACAGAACCATGGTTGTCGCTTAACCACATGCTCTGATACCAAATGTAACGATCGAGATTTTTCGTTGCCGAAAAATCGAACCGTTAGGGTTTAAGAAGAAGAAGAAAGAGGTAGGAGAAGAGAGAGAAAGATAGAAGAAAGAAAGGAGAGAAGAAACAAAAACAAGTAACAGAACAGGAACAATATCAGAATCTCACAGTCGCAGCGGAACAACATATAATAGATAAATGAATATTCATTAAAACAAAAGAACTATACCTTTTTATACATTACAGCACATTACATTACATCAATCAGAGTGTACAACAACAACAGCGGAAAAAGAAAAGATATATATACAATAGATAATAGACTACGCTATCTGGCTCGCCTCCAGATCTGCTCAGCAACTCCCGAATCCAGAATAACCTGATAACCTAACTCTAGACTGCCCGTGTGGAAAATAGTGGGCACCCAGAGTTTAAGAAAGGAACAATAAACTCCAGGTCAGTCATGGGACTGGTGTGAGAACTCAAAACAGTTTATCTTTAAACAAGCAACAAGAAAATTTAAATTTTTAAATCCGCAATGCTTTTTGGAAAATGAAACTACCATAAGGCCTCCCGCCACACACACAATGCAAACGCAGAATTGGAGGAGATTTCTCCTTATGATAGTCAAAGATGCTTACTACGCGAAAATCAAATCATTTTTGATATTATTACTAGTGCATAGTGTAGAAAACAATTCGAAAGTAGAATATAAATCCTAGCCAGCATAGACATTCCGAACTATGCCTACTATAGCTACCATCCAAACAGTGGTGACCACCATAAGTGAATGGCAGGTAATACAACTAAAACCGTACAAGGCGCGTATTGTTTTGATTGGATTTCCAACAAATGGTCAGGCTAAGGAACTTCCTACTGCCACATGGGATCGCCTCTGGCGGGACGTCCCGAGAAACTAACGTTACGGTTAGATCTCTGCCAACACAAGGCCGGGTTACCTCTGTAACTAGGTAACTACTACACGAATATGTCATCCCCCGGTCCTTTGGGACCTTTATCCGAGCGCTCGCAACAACACCACACACAGAAATATATATAGTGTATCAACATGAGTAAGCATCTGGGCTCCATACCATGATACCACCCTTTTCCAGAAGGAAATGACATACCCTAAAGGGCGCGACCCTCATAACCTTGCCGCATATTCCTGTTTCGACCATTTCCGGGGAGTGAGGTCCTGACGAAGTCTCGTCCACAAAGCTACGCTTTGTGTAACAAAGCCATGCTTCGGGTCCACAGATGACCAAAGCAATAATCACAAAGATAAATGATCAAACAAATGATCATATCCAAACGATCAACCAATGATCATCACACAGCAGCACTCAGCATGCCACATTACCAGATTGGGAAATATCGCTGATAACCTTCAACTACATAACCTCTGAGCTCGTACGTCTCAGAGAAGGGTGTTAAGCTAAGAGAATAAATCCTCCGCCACCAACAGAAATGTATTTGAAAGAAATCTGCTCTATCTCTCAAAACGTAATGTCAGACACGTAACCATACAAGTCTGTTCCGGGTTCGAACAGAACCGAAGGCACTTCCAAAGAAGCCCTTGCAATCCGGGTATTCACAATCCCGATAAAATTTCCCATCACAAAGGAAATCTCCATATCGTAGCTAACGATGCGGAGACAATCGATAGGTCATCCTATCGTTCTCACAAATACCCGGTCTTCAACACCGGTCTTCAGATGCAATCCAAACGACGTATCGCATATTCGGAATGGGATATATGACACAAAGGTCCTCTCCCGGCTAAACCGAATAGCGAGCGCTTATTTTTAAAAATAAGTGTAGCATTCAATTTCAACAATCACAACAATTACCATCCAAGGGTAAATACTGATAGTCGGTTATTTAACTATCAATAAAGATGCGCCACATCATCAGATTCCAAATAATTTTTCCAAAATTATTAAGTCCCAAAATATCTTTACAAGATATATATACACAATTTCCAAATAATTGCCCAAATTATTTGATTTACCAAAACCACTTCACGATAAAATTTTCCACACTTTACCCATTTGAAAACCCATTTCAAATTAAACACCTCAACCCTTTGAAAACCAATTTCAAATCACTTTACATCATTTATACCCTTTGAAAACAGATTTCGAATCATCGAATAAATCTTTACCGATTTATTTTAAATTTACGTTCCAAATTCGTAAATTCATTTCCATACTTCAAAATAAATCAATATTTATTTTTAAACAAATTTCCCTTCCTTTTATAAATTCATAGTGAATTTATATTTCAAAATATCTACTGACCTAACGTTTTCAATAGATTTCAGTTATTCAATCTCAATTTATCTTCAAAAAGATAAATTCTCAAAAACATTTCATTTCATATTGGAAAAGCATTCCCATACTTATTTAATAATAAGGATTCACAAATTTTATTTATTTTCAATAATTTGAAAATATTCGATATACTTAACCATAGCCAAGTATATATTTCATTCTTTTAAGGAAAACATTCTTCTATTCACTTTTACTTGGGTCAAAACGAATGTTGCGTAAAACACCGTCACGACAACCCAAAATCACTGGAATAGGGTTTCAAAATAAAAATAGAAACATACATTCCAATACTACACAAAATATTTCCATTTGGAAACCATTCACTATAACAACAGTGTTATAGTCCATCATTTCCTCATTTTCTCGAAAACGCCTATTTCAACAATGAATGTTGAAATCTACGTATTCATTTCCTTTTATTTCTCGAAAACGTCTATTTCAACAATGAATGTTGAAATCCCAGTATTCGATACTTAATGCATTTTAGAGCATCTTAAAATCGTTTTAAAATTCCCTTTAAAACATTCTTCTCCCAAAACATGCCCATTTGACTTAATAATATATTCATCGTTTAAAAGAGTGAATGTAACCCCTTTAACAATTCTAAATTCAATTTACCAAATTACATTGATTTCAAATTTATAAACAACGTTTATAAATTCTATTTCTATTAATAACTTCGGTTTAGAAATCTCTTTTATTAAGCCAATTCAATTTATAAACCCAATTTCTATACCAAAAGTTCGTATTATAAGTCAAATACTTAAAATATTATTTATTTACCAAGTCGTTCCTTTTAAAACTTCACAAATTGTTAATCTTATTACTGATAAGATTTCTCACCTTTTATAATAGTTTTCAACTTATAAAAACCTCCTTTATTAACAATTTCTATAAAAATCCCCTTTTAAATGCCCAAAGCCATTTTATAAGTTAATTACTTATAAACTTTTATTTTCAACATCAATTCATTTCATAACTTTCATAATTTATAAAACTATAGTTTAAATGAAATCCATTTTTATACTTCATTTTAACACTTAATAACCCGTCTTATAATTCCAAAATTTTTAAATTTATAGATATCGATTTATAAAATCTTTTACATAAACTATTAATAAAAATTACCCAAAAACCCAATTTAACTATTTTATAAATCTATTTATTTTTAAAATTTTCCTTTTTGTTATATTCCATAAAAATCATAGTTTTATAACTTTAATATTTAAAATCTTAATTTATTTAAAATGAATCAAGTTCAAAAATTTAATAAAAACATATACTTGGAAAATTACTTAAAAATCCTTTTAAATTCAAAATCGTTATTTTTAACTTTTTTAAAAATGAATCCGATGATGCAACCGCATCAAATGGTCAATCACGGGAATAAACATCATATATCGATATGATAGTTAACAATCAACACAATATTTATAAACAAATAAATATGTGAGGAATCCAGTTGGATCCCTCCAACCTGTTACCCTGCATCCACAGACGTTAGCACAATACCAATTCCACTTCAAGGTGGAATATCGCGGTATATGGGATTTTTATAAAATATCCGCTTAATAGGCGGCGCAATAGGGTCTCATCCGCTATACGAGGCGGGAAATCAAATCCAATATATACATATGCCAATATATATATATTGCTATATATAGTATATATCCTACTATATCTACTACCACAATCAAACGGCAATCATCAATCAACAATAACTATTTAAAATTTTAAACCAAACAGTTTGATTGAGTGAGGAGTTCTCACCTTGGTTTTATTTCCGTTTCAGCTTTTATTTCGAATATAATTAAACACGCGTTTAATTATACCCGAAATTTTCGCTAGCTCCAAAAATTTCCAATCCAGCTCCATCGCAAAGAGCACGATCATACAATTCCAATGCACTTCGTTTCATAATTTTCCGACCTCGCATCGCAAAGTTATGACATTTTGAAGTTAATACTAATTTTAATATGACTAATTACAACTTTTAATAAATTTTAAAACCCACATCTCATATCTGCCATCCATTTCCCCTTGATCAAAATCTGGCCGCACTCCACCTTCTTCCCCCCTCACGCAAGAACTCCCAGGTCAAAACACGCGACTTGAAACCCATCACGAACCAAAACCCTAGATTGCCGAGCCCATCACACTTGCTTTGACGATGATCCGAGGTCACCATTCGATAGCACGTGCTTCCCCCTACTCTCGGCTGGAGCATCATGAAGCTCGGCCCCCTCACCACCTAGAAAAACGTGCGCAAGCGACGAACAAACGCGGCCAAAATCGCCCTCCTCTGGTTGACAAACCAACATCTCAACCGTACGGATGTGAAGCTCGTTGAGTGCTCTTCAATTTCTATGTTGGAAGTTTCTGTAAACAGTGCGTGGATTTGAAGAAATTGGAGAGGGAAGATGGGCACATTTCGGCCATTAATACCATAACTGGCGGCCACGAAAGTAGATTAGGGTTTAGAGAGAAAATTTTGAATATATATAATAGTTATTATATTATTAAATTAATAAAATTCTCTCTCTAACAGTTTACGCAAATGAACTCCAATCTACGCGTTCCGACAGGCGATCCTAAGGTTTTTCCGCGTTCCGGACACAATGGAACAGGTTTCGTAAGCCAATTCGATCGTATGTGTGAGATATGGAATTAAACGATCAATTTAAATTAAAACCGATTTAAACGATTTCTAGGCGTTTTGGCTTGTACCGGACAAACGATATATCCGATTGACTTGAAATTTGAAATCTTACAATAATATCACATTACGGATCCGATGAAACTAGTTTCGTCGAAATCCGAGACCGTTTGAAAAATGGCTATTTTTCAGTCGATAATTAAATATTAAAATATTCAATTTTTACAAATTAACTCCAAATTCAGTTTTACAAGTTCTAAAACATTTCTATAACTTCAATATGATAAAACAAAATTTTCCAAATCATTTTCAATCATATTTAACCCAATATTTAATTATTTGTGGAATTTCACTATTAAATAAATCGATTTAATTGTCCCATTAAATCCAAATATTCGATAAATAAATTATTCGACTTAAAAATTCCACTTATTAATATTAAAAATAAATTAAATATTCAAATTCAAGTTATCAAAAATTCTGGGTCGTTACAGTTTCAGTATTGCCAAACTCATCACATTTTTGGGTCTCGAGATGTGAACCCTAAACTGTCTCATAAACCTTTCGATCAATTCCGTCCATGTGCCAATAGAGCCGCTTTTCAACTATTTGAATCATAATGCGGCTATATCCGTTAAGTACAAGGAGAAGCACCGTACCATTACTTCATCTGATGCACCCAGTACTTCCATGTGTCTTATGTACCTCGTTAAATGAACAACATGATCCGTTTTTTCATTATATGTCTCAAGCGTTGGTAATTTGAACTCCGACGGATCCCTAGCTTGCCTGATATTTGGAGCGAGTGGACTTTTATTTACATCCTCAAGATCTCTGTTCACTAATCCTACATGCATAACTCGCCTTATCATTTTCGCAAACCTCTCATTGTCTTTCAATGGTTGTCTTCTATCATCATGCCCAAGCCATCCCCTGAGTTTACGAGGGAATTCTGGAAAGTATTCCTTCAGTCGCGCATCCAAATTTCGGTTCGCACCAGGCTTCACGAGATTGATCGCAGGTCCTTCAGCATCACGATCACCCAGACCCGGAGGCATGCCCCCCAAGCCTTTGGGGATCAATACCGATCCCTCTGGAGGGATCAGTGCCGATCCCTCTTGGATGGCAGAGGACTGCCCTGGTTGCTATATTCCACTCCTCAGCCTATTAGCTCCGTTTCCATGGTTTTGATTCTGGATTTCCTCAGCTCCTGCTGCTCCAACTCCATGATCCATATTTTCAGTATTCTCTGCTACTCCATTTTCTTGGTTTTGCACTCCAGCTTGTCCAATCTATCGGAGTAGGTTCTGCATCATTTCCGCCTGTCTCTTCAACATCATTTCCTGCATAGCATCCATCTTTGTTTCTTTTTCGTCTCTGCTAATGAAGATTGAGGTTTGGTTAGCTCTCGAGGAAGCCGCCTGACTCCCTTCATGATGACTCCTATCTGTTCTCTGTCTCCTTATTGATGGCCTAGCCATTGCTTCCTAGGTCCAAGTATCCAATCTTCTAAATCTGAGATCATAGCTTTCAAATCCGCGGGTGCAAGTCTTCTCAATGAAAGCACCAAAATGTTTATGTCAAAATTGGTCACAAACACCCAGTTGTGTGTGAAAGCATTAAATTCCTAAAACGATATCCAAATAGAAAGACAAGCACGCAGATTACAGAATCAATTGCAGAAAAAGTAAAGGAACACACAAGTTTTATAGTGGTTTGACAAACTTCGGCCTACGTCCACTCTTATAGTCTTTTATTAGTTTATAATGTTGATTATAGTTACAAATCCATGAAATTCAAGAGTAAAATTAACAGAGTATAGTCTAGGTAGAAGTTGAAGAGAAGCAGAAAGAAGATCTCCCTTTCTAAAGTCATGTCTGCTGTATTTGTAGATGAAACTTCGGCTACAGGACCTCATTATCCAAATAGGTCCATCATAAGAGTCGCTAGGCCCAAATCTTCATGAGGAGGAATCAGTACCTATCCCTTTCTTAGTTGATTTTTGGGCATCATTTCCTATGGTGGATTCTTCATGATGAAATATGTTAGCCCTTCAATTCTCATCTCATTTGGACCAAAGAAGCTTGAGTTATTGATTGTTGAATGCAAGAATGCACTTGGTTCTTGACGTGTATCGATCCCTTGCCAACGAGTTGAAGTATGACTTTTCAAACCAATAAACCATACCAACCCCTCTACCTTCATTCATGCCAAACCCTCCAAGTAAGCGCATGCCGATCCCTCTCTTTCGTATGAATGCCGAACCCTCTCTTTCGTATGAATGCCGAACCCTCCAAGATGGCACACGCCGATTCCTCTCTTTCATATGAATGCCGAACCCTTCAAGTAAGCGCATGCCGATCCCTCTCTTTCATATGATATACCGAACCCTCCAAGAAGCCGCATGCCGATCCCTCTCTTTCATATGATATGCCGAACCCTCCAAGATGCCGCATGCCGATCCCTCTCTTTCATGTGATATGTTGAACCTTCCAAGATGTCGATCCCTCCTTACTTCGACCAAGTCACGCCGATCCAAGTTATGCGGATCTAAGCTATGCCGTTCCCTAACTTATCCAGGCCAATATTCATATTCCAAGCATCCTGTATCGTCTATCTACCAACTCCGTTCAATTCTGCCTTCATGTTATTACTTTTACTTGACTTTCGGGTCCTACAATCGTCGCTCTGCACTCATCGGCCTTGATAATCGTGAAGTATGTTGGGTTAAATTCGCCTGTATACTGTCTTGACAGAAGGCGGGTAACAGTTCATATGAACATCTGCATCGTTTTTAACTAGAGAATAATATAAGCATGTGAAAAAAGATATCCTAAATTTGATGGTACTAGCTTAAAGCAATCCTAGAATTCTGATTGTGGCGAAAGATGCAGTCCTTTAACGTGAAGATTTCATGTACATGACACTTTCTTTCCATGAAATTAGAAGTGAAGCTGTTTTCCTTGCAAGGTAGCCCTCCACACAGTTATCTCTACTAAAAACGTAAGTAGAAGGGAAAATATTTTGTGTATTTTAACTAAACCTCCAAAACTATAATCTTTAAAGCAAATTGAACGCTTTTTTAATACAAACAGCATAAATTTAAAAAAAGAATCTCTCCAAATATATGCTTACACTGTTAAAACATACATATTTCCAGTGACATCCACTTTACATGAGTAAAATAACGAATATCATGAGCTTTCCAGTGACAGCCACTTTATATTATAGTAAAATAATGAGAAATGAAGGCCTCGTGTGCAATGCACATCATCACTATTTTTTTAATTGACATTTTTTCTTTTATATCTGTGTGTGTCTCTCTCTCTCTGTACACAAACATGCATACACACACACACATATATATATTTGTGCTGTTTCCAAAAAAATAATATATATATATATATGTGTGTGTGTGTGTCAGTTTCATATGTGCGTGCGTGCACACACACAAACACACACATATATATGTGCGCGCGGGTGCGTGTGTGTTAAAGAAACAATTTCTTAGATCGTTATTTTATAAGCAGAATTCTTACTTTGTAGGTACCATGGTAAACAAAAGGCGCTAATGTATGATGTTTCAAAGATAATATTTTCTATAAAAGTTAAACGTGGAGAACATCGCACATTTAGATTGGCTGAAAACTTGTGCATGAATCTGATGCTCTCATACAGAGATTTTTATATGGTGAAGAAGGATCTAAAGGTAGGTCATAAACATGGGAGCTTTTTTGGCGCTACTTTACTGCTTGTGTGATTTAGATTTTTATTATTTCAGGGCCCAAGTGAATTGACTGAAACACTAAATAGAATTACAATTATTAGCCTTGCCATCACAATGAAAACTAGAGGAATTGCTGAAGTTGAACACATGCTTTTTCTTCAACCCTTGTTAGAACAAATAATAGCAACTAGCCATCACACATGGTCGGAGAAAACTTTGAGATATTTTCCTCCTGTCATCAGAGATGCTTTGACTGGAAGGACAAACAAGCGAGCGCAGGCTATCCAAGCATGGCAACAGGTTTCCTTCTAACTTCAGGAATACAATACATTTGTGGATCCGTATTCAAGCAAAGACTTCTGTCTTCCTATATTATTTGTTTGTGGTACTGTAAGGCCAAACTTTTCTCATCTCTTGGTTATTATCCAGTTTATTCCCTAAAATGTTTGACCTATCTACAAACATAGTGGGTCATAAATGCATTTCTGGAATACTAGATTCGATATGATTGAGAAAAAATTACATCAGTTTTAACACCATTTTGAGGAAAAATTTCATACATATAAAAAGTGGGATTTGACAAAAATTTCATACAAAGAGACCTGAGCAAAAATATCCTTTTAGTTTTGGTAGCTACTCTCTCATTTTTGTTTTGTTACTGTTTTTGTTTTGTAACATCTGTTATATGTGCAGGCAGAGACTACTGTAATACATCAATGCAATCAGCTTCTCTCATCACAAAATGATCCAAATTATGTAATGACATATCTTAGCCATAGCTTCCCCCTACATCGACAATATTTATGTGCTGGTGCTTGGACACTTATGAATGGACATCCTGAGAGCATCAATAGTTCAAATCTTGTATGCCACCTTTTTTTCTTTTTCCACTCAGCTCATTCAAACATAACCTGCATGCCTGTGCAACCAAAGTTTGTTCCTTCTTTTTATAATAGGAGCCTACAGCAATAAAAAAAAATTAAAATGATTTTATCCAATTACCGTGAGCTTTCTTTATTAAAAATGACGCCATAAATCTCTTACATAAATTTTCAATTTATTTACATGTGTGGAACATGTGACCAGATAACTTTAATGTGCAGTTTACTTTAATCTGAACAACCTTAGTTAGCTTTCATCTTTTTCATTGATCTCCTAAGTGTTTGTAGAGTTAAAACTTCAAGCGAGCAAAGTGATTATAATAGCCTTTGGTTGAATGCTATATAATGCTTTTTTACATAGTGTTCCAAAATCTTAGTTTAACCAAAAAAAAATGCTGATTTTCACTGTAATTCAACCTTCAAAGCAAAATAATAAATTTTTATGTTCAACATTTAATCTACTTGGTTGATTTAGGGACATGTCTTGAGAGAGTTTTCACCTGAAGAAATGACAGCTAACTTGTACACATTAGTGGATGTCCTTCTTCATCAAATTCAAATGGAACTGCAACGTGGTCATAATATTCAGGTAATTGTCCTGGTTACTTTGGTTAAGTTGGACTATTTTCTTCATATTTACACAGTGTATTTGGTTGTCTGTATAATCAGGATATTTTGCCTAGAGTAATTGGCAATCTAACTTTTCTCATTTGGACCCACGAGCTGCTTCCATTAGATATTCTACTTCTTGCTCTAATTGATAGAGATGATGACTCTTGTGCTTTGCGTATTGTGGTATGATTTCTTTTCATTATTATTTAATTTTCTCATCCAAAAGTTACCTGGAAGCAATTTGAATAGTCTTACTGTAGACTAGAAATATGCTTTGTTACCTTGAATGCTTGTAATGGGGAAAATATTCCACTGTCCTTGTGCATGATGGACGAATTGTTGGTCCTTAAGTATTATTTTTGATTATCATGCTTGTATAATATTTTGTTTTCTTAGGAATACATATCATTCCCTGCTCTTGGGTGGATATACAATCCATTCTATCTCTCGGGGTCTCGATAGCTCTCATGACATAAAAACTAGAGCTTGTGTTAACGCATTTCCATATGATAATCCCTGTTATAATTGTCGGTAATTATATCTTAGCTTTTCTGAAATAAGCACGTGAACTTGTTAGATTAAAAGAGTGGCATAAAAGAAAACTTGTTTACTATGTCAAATATCATGTAATCAATTTACCGTCACACCATAATGACTATTCATTCTGCTATGTTTAATTTTAGAGTAAAAGTAACATGCTTCTATTTCATGAATAATTTTGTTAGTCATGAATAAGTACTCAAATGTTTGCAGATAAATTTGCTCGACCGACAAGAGCTCCAACATAGAATCAAATTATTCTGTACAAATCGTATATCTCCTGAGCACTGGAATAACAATCAACTTCCAAAAAGAGTCGAGGTTCAAAATGCTCTTGGGAATTCTCTTTCGCTGAAGGAGAGGTATTATTTATCCACACAAATTATGGATTATTGTTTTGAATTTGTACACTTAGAAAAATCAAACCTTTCGTCCTGGGTTTGTTCTTATTTGCTATTTACATTACATAGTTTTGGCCAAAAAGATTCTGTATCTCCCAAGTGTTTTTCTTTACAATTTTCATATGAATGAAGTAATAATGGATCGGAACATGAAGATAGATGTACCTTTAGAGTGAGTTGTAGTTATAAGATAATTTCTTTAAAGAAGAATAATCTCTGAATCTCCTTGAAAGAAAGAAAACAGGTTACACTGACCAAACTTTATTTCTGAAAACTGAAGGAATTGAGTTTCTCTTGTTAATCCCTAGGAATTGGTGTTTTGTGTCTACAACAGATTCGGGTAAATCCAAGGGACTTTCTACTATCATTTTCAAACTTGTGATTCTTATCTCATTGTTTTACCACCCGGTTGACTTTTGAGGATATTAGAAGGCTAATTTGATGCATTTTTTATTTCCACTTTGCATACCAATTTTTGCTTAATCCATGCCCTAATGGTGTGATTTAGCAACTTAAGGTGGGAAATACATACATGTATGTATGGAAAATTCTATTTGGACAAATGTGGCACGAGATTTTGACTATTGCCCCCCCCCCCCCCCCCCCCCCGATTTTCACCTACCATGTAAAAATAAATAGATCCAATGGTGGATACTTAATGTGTTAAATTTTACGTTTTATTTTGTGTTTCAATACTCGCTTCTATATATGCGTGTGTGTATGACAAAGATCGGCTACACCTCAAATCCCCGTTGATGTCAGCCATAAGTTCCGAATTAAATAATAAAGTGAAGTCGCAGGAGAGAAAAAGGAAGTATATTGTTAAATTCGGAACTTGCGGCTGAATTTAGGGGGAATTTGAGGTGTAGCAACAATGAGATGTAGCCGATCCTTGCCCATTATATAATATATATATATATATATATATATATATATATTATATAATATGCTTATATAGTTTTATTTCAATACCTGTTGCTAAATCCACACCGTAAAGGTATAAAACTGGCGAAAATTGATGTGGGAATATCCTGCGAATATTTTTGTAGGCTAGCATTGCATTTCGAAACTTGGATATTACTCTCCTTTTCAGTATTACAATTTTTAATCATTCAGCTACTTGTTCGTTGTGATATTTTACATTCGGTTATGCTAAACCACAGTTAAATTGTTTCTTTCATTCTTGATCGCAGATATCCTTCCTTTTTCGATGATATTGCTGCACGACTGATCCCAGTAATTCCTCTGATAATATATAGGCTAATTGAGAACGATGCCACAGATATTGCTGACCGCGTACTTGCACTTTACTCTTCAATTCTTATATTCCATCCATTTAGGTTTACATTTGTTAGAGATATACTAGCCTACTTTTATGGTCATCTTCCAAGCAAGCTCATTGTGCGCATACTTAAGGTTCTGGATATCTCCAAGGTAATAGATCTAAATTTCGAGAGAATACGATAGCTAATATGCTTATGGGTTGAGTAGTTTAGGCATACAGGAAGCATTTGAAGGCGTACATAATTATAGACCCATTTTCCCCCCCAAAGGTTTATTAACTTAACCACCTAGGCTGCTTACTTCCCATGAATTAATGAATTTATCCAGTTCTGAATACTTAAAAGTTTCCACAAATTCTCATAATACTCTTCTGCTGCAGATTGACCATTAAATAATATGTTTCATGCAAACAATTAAGCTTTTTGCAATTGGATAATAATAATAACGGCAACAACATTAATAGTGATATTGGCAACAACAGCATAAACAGTAATAAATAATAATGATGATGATAATCTATTATATATAATATTGTAATTTAATCAATATAACGTGACTGTAGAGTTCCTTGCACCATTTTTTTTTACAAGTTTGAGCCTCATCAGAATTGTTTTAATACATCCTCCTACTAAACTTTTATGTGATGTGTATTAAATCCAACCAAATTATCGTTTTAGGAAATGTGTATATTTCAAATTGAACATTATACTCTATATGCTTCTAAAATAGAAAAACAAGTAAATACAATAAATAATAATTCAGTTATTATATTAACAGAAATATTTTATCAAAAAAAATAGATAAAAAATATTTCATGTGTAATAAATATATTAATTTGTGTTGCATGTCGCACATTCATACTACATTCATTGGAAATAAAGCTCCGCATCTTCTATTAATTTCAACCTTTTAAAACATTCAGGAAAGCTTATTTTTATTATCCAAATTTGTATTCAATTTTTTTATGAGCTTGCTACTACTTTTAAAGCTTAATTTATTGTTCGCTTATTCCACAAAATCATGTTTTATTCAAGGTAAAAGATTATTAGACAAATTTTGAGAGGAAAAGTACTACAAAAACCATGAATTAATCTATTTTCTACTCTTTGTTATAATAAAATAGCTCAATCGCTTATTGTTGACATGATAAACCAATACTTCAAAATTTCATTCCTTTTCTAAAGCATCCCGAACTCGTCTATTATTCAATCACCTGTGAAAATTGTACATACTTACATATTAATATCCCTATTAATTATCTAACCATTGAAATGAAGAAAAAATAATCACAGGATTACGTTTAAACAAAATTTCATATAACTAATAATCTAGTAAATCTTAAATAACATTGGAATCAAGAGTCACCAACCTCTTTTTACATCACAAAAACTTGCAATATATTTTTTCTTCTGAGAACGCAACCTTTAAAATTAAAAATAAATTTTAAAAGTGATTTGAAGATATTAAGCTGTAAGAAATACATCGTAAAAAGTTTCAAAAGTCTTGTTCTATCTAGACGCGTTTGTGTTTACGTTGCGCATACACACATACGCATTAACATGAATAATTAAAATAATCAGGAAATTATTGTCAAGGACAAAATTTCTCAGCATTTTAGCCTCAAGGACAAACCTTCAGTTGGTATCAGTAGTTATTGCTAGCAGTTTGTAGTTATCGGTAGCAGTTTTTAGGTATCAGTCTTGAAAGAATGTTTGTACTTATGAATAATTATGGAAGAATGTTTGTCCTTATGAATAATTTTTAGGAGAATGTCCTTGTGGTTAAAATATTGAGGTTGTGTCCTTGAGGTTAAAAATATACAAATTTTTGTCTTTTAAATTATAATCCTAAATTTGAAAATATCTGCATGTTTAAAATGAAATTCAAATTAAATAACGTAGGAACGAAAAATGTATTTATATTTAACTAAAATAAATTTTAGAACGCACTATTTTAATATTGGATTAGAGAACGGTGCCAATATTATTGTTCATTTAAAGGGATAAGATATTTAAACTTAGTTTTACAATTAAACTTCACATTTAAATATTTCAACTAGGGCTGTCAATGGGTCGGGTCGGGTTTGGGTCGGGTCAAGTCGGGTTCGGGTTGATTTTAAATGGGTCGGGTCAACCCGTTTATTAAACGGGTCAAAAAAGCTCAACCCGAACCCGACCCGTTTATAAACGGGTTGACCCGACCCAATCCGTGTAACCCGATTATAAACGGGTCAGGTCGGGTCGGGTCGTAAATGGGTCAGGTCAACCCGTATAAGGTGTAAACGGGTCGGGTCAACCCGTATAAGGTATAATTGGGTCGTAAATGGGTCGGAACGGGTCGTAAACGGGTCGGGTCAACCCGTATAACCCGTATAAGGTACAAACGGGTCATAAACGGGTCGGAGCGGGTCGTAAACGGGTCAGCTCAACCTATATACTGTATAAACGGGTTGTTAACGGGTCAGTTTCGGGTTAGCGGGTCAACCCGAAACCCACCCGTTTATAAACGGGTCAAATTCGGGTTGACCCGAAAATGACCCGCCAATTAAATGGGTCGGGTTAACCTGCTAATTTCCGTGCGGGTTTCGGGTCGTGTAGGAAATTGACAGCCCTAAATTTTCAACCCGTATATGAGGGTCTTTTTGTAGATCCAAAGATTTAAAAGTTTAGCGTGAAATTTAAATGAAAATTTTGAGTCCAAAGGTCCCCTATCTAGATTAATCATCCAATTTTCTGATATGATCAGTGTGCAATGAACGGTTACATACTTGTGCAATGAACTATAACTACTTGAACTGGATTTTATATGCGTCTGCGCGCGCGCATGTGCTTCGTGCGTGCATGATATCATATCATATTTTTTTGCCACAAAAAAAATCCCAATATTACTGACATTAGCTTATTTGAAAAACAGATAAAACAAAATAATCAAAGAACATCTTAGTAAACCCCCCAAATTTTAGGGTACCAGTAATAAGAATGATAACTGAAGGTGGGTTAGAAATGACTTTCCAGTGTCTGATATTAATTCTTTAATCATAAAACTTTATGCAGATTCCATTCTCTGACTCATTTCCACAGCATGTCAGTTCATCGAATCCTGCAAATTGCCCTTCACCAGATTACTTTGCTACCCTTTTATTGAATATCGTGAATAATGTCATACCACCTTTGGGTGGCAAGTCTAAATCAGATTTGTCATGTGATATTTCTACAAATTCTGTACGCCCAACGCAAAATAAATCTCCATCGGTGCCTCAATCCAATAATGTAAACAACAGTTCCGATTCTCAAAAACCGTTTTATCAAAACCAAGATCCCGGAACACATACGCAACTCGTGCTGGAAACAGCAGTTATAGAGCTCTTATCACTGCCAGTAACTACATCTCAAATAGTATATTCACTCGTCCAAATAATTGCACACATACAAACATCATTGATACAATCGAGCAATGGAGTAGGACAGAATTCAGGTCTACCAAATTCACCTTCTGGTGCTAGTACTGAGGCATACAGTGCAAATCATGCAAATTCAGCAGCAAGTGGAGCTAGTTTTGCAAACTTCGTTGCAAAAAGTGGGTATTCCTGCCAACAACTTTCTTGTTTAATGATTCAAGCATGTGGGCTTCTTTTGGCACATTTACCTCCCGATTTTCACTTGCAACTGTATTCAGAGGCAGCACGAATACTTAAAGATTGCTGGTGGTTAAATGATAATACGAGGTCTGTCGAGGAATTGAACTCTTTTGTTGGATATGCATTGTTGGATCCAACATGGGCTTCTCAGGACAATACATCAACTGCAGTAGGTAATAAATATTCTTTTATGCTTGGTGATTGCCTATTTTTTCTTTTTCAGTGTTGTCTACTTTGTGAAAAGTGGATGTGCTATGTATAGCTTTTTAACAATCTAGTTTAGTATTTATAATGGGTGTAACACATTGTTTAAGTTCGTTCCATCACCATGTTTTGTGTCATAGGTTACACAGCTAATATATTAGTTTCACATGTACCAGGTAATATAGTTGCTCTTTTGCATGCTTTCTTCAGCAATCTTCCACATGAGTGGCTTGAATCAACACATACCGTTATCAAGCATCTTCGACCAATAACTTCAGTAGCAATGATGAGAGTAGCTTTCCGCATATTGGGACCTTTGCTACCTCGGGTAGCATTTGCCCGTCCACTATTTATGAAGGTATAGCTTTCATTTTTCTCAACTGACTATAGAATACTTGAAAAGACATTAGAAATTTCAAACTGTTCACAAGATTCTTACTGTGCAGATTGAGCTAAAAGGTCTTGAACTTTTAAGTTATTTCTCATGAATTCTTTGGTTTTCTTTTTTCTCTAGGTCTAATTTTTTTTTCTGCCATTTGTGCAGAATTATATTTATACTGTCTTTATTGCTAAGTTGCATTATTTGTAGATTTATATTTATATACTCCTTGTTGCTAAGTTTGCATTATTTGTAGATAAACATATCACACTTATGCTCGAGGTCTAGTGTTTTGATGAATAATTAGGTGAGGATGCACTTTATTAATGTCTGTGTTTTGCATTAAAAAATGCTGAAAATTGACTTATGGAATCCTCCAAATTGACGAACACAAAAGGGTCATAAATCATAATAAATATTTTCCACTGTAAAAATATGCTTTTTGTTAGCGAACCTTCCAAGTAGACATAACATATGACATTAATTGAAATAAATTTATAAATTGTGTTCAGGTGAAGCTAAATAGCAATATACAAAAGATAATTTCCCTTTTTTAAGCGAACTAGTCAGTTGGATCACAAAATTTTCCTGACTGTATCCTTCATTTCCATTATAGTGTAAAGCAAGCTCTGCCTCAATAAATTGTTAGTAGATTAAACGACCTGATACTACAGCATAATGATTGTAACTGAGAATTACATTCCCAAATCATGACATATCATCCAAATGGCTATAATTTTCTTCGTGCATTGTCTCTCTATGCTAGTCCTGATTTCGTAGACCTGTGTCATGCTTTATTTTCGTATTGAAATGTTATTATATCATACTCTTCAATGATATGAATGGTTTATTAGACGTTAGCGTTACTCTTCAATGTACTGGCGGATGTATTTGGGAAGAACTCACAACAGCCTGCGCCCATCGATGCTTCTGAGATAACTGATATCATTGACTTCTTGTAAGCATCTCTTATATCTCGTAAATATATTTGTCTTCTGAATATTTTATATTTTCTTATACACACACACTGATTAACATACAAATTTGAAATCTAGGCATCACGTGGTAATGTTTGAAGGGCAGGGAGGGCCTGTACAAAACACGAGTAGATCAAGGCTTGACAGTCTGACTCTATGTGGAAAAGTGATTGAGCTTCTTCGACCTGACGTTGCACATCTGTTCTCTCATTTGACAATCGATCCAAACACTTCTGTCTATGCTTGCACACATCCTAAGATTGTTCAGAATCAAACATAGCGCGCTTGTGGCAAAGATCGAAGGAATGGTTAGATAAGATTAAGTTAATTAAATAATTTGAACACTGAATTGTATATTTAGGGCATGCCATGACTGCTGCAACATTTTTCAGTAATAAATTCATTATTACTGCTGTAATAAAAAAGGGAGCTCAGCTAGTATGAGTTGCATGTACCTACGTGTCCTGCTCGTGCGCACGCGCACACACATATATGCATGCATGTATGCGTACACACGCACATGCATGTGTATATGTGTTTTGTGTATGTGTATGCTTATCTCTGCGTGTGTCAAAGATTTTGATTTTGCCCAATGTTTTTCCTGCTTCCTCTAGTTTTAGAATTTGAATACTCGGTTCTCATAGATTCAGTCTATTCTCAAAATGATCCGTGAGTTCTACCGGCCTCACTTATCTAATATTCTTTAGAATAACTTCATCCTCCTTGACTCTCGTTATCATCAAACATCCAAATTCAAATCTAGTTGACCTCGTTTTATCTCATATGTTTTAGAAGTAAGCAACCGTGAACTTTGTTCGAATTTTATTTGTTCAATTTTTTGAAATTATAAACTTTATTAGTAGATGATGACAAATTTCTGAAAAATATGATAATCTTATTCTATACATTTAATGTTGGATTTCGCTCAATAGTTTTCTTTGTTTACTTAGTTTTAGAACTTAAAAGCTCACCTCTTCTTGATTTTGGTCTATTCTCAAGATGATCCAAGTTTGAGTCCTACCAACATCACTTATTTAATATATTTTAGAATAACGTTAGTCTTTTTTATTCATTTTATTTTCAAACATCCAAGTTCAAATTTAGTTAACCTCGTTTTATGAAATATATTTTAGAATCAATTAGTACAAAATGTACAAAATTATAAACTTTTTATTTTTTTTATTTTTCATTTTAAGTTTGTTTTTATTTATTAAGTTTTATCAAAATCCAAATTTGACTCCTGCAACATCGTAATTTGTAGTTATTTGAAGCAGGCATGAATTTTATTCGAATTCTATTTGTTCCATATTTTAAAAGGGAAAAAGGTGCTCATATGCCCAATCTGCCGTATGGCCACTTCAATAATTCACGTCCATATTTTATAAACACAAACAAACCCATACGCTATAAGTCATACTAACAACATAAGAAAAACAACCTAGAGTTTGCACACAAGAGCAACAATAAAATACAGATCACTACACAAATATCAACAGTACGTCACCACCAAAGAAGCTCAAAAAAATGTAGCGTAGTATACGTTAACATATTAGAACCAGCAAAAGAAGAGCCAAATTTAGTTAGCAATTTATATCGAATGTTTCGAATATCAAAGTTCACACATTAGTGTGACATTATATTTAAATTTACTGCTTATAGATTTTTAAGGTAAAATCATGTTTTTAAGACTCTAATAATATCCATATACAACTATATAATTCAACTCCAAAGTCCTAAGTTCAATTATAACATTTATTATTAACTGATATACTCTGTCTGTAGATTTTGACTTTGAGTTCACTACAGTTGATCGTAATGCTAATCTCTTATGATGGAGTAGACAAATTATCTAATCTATAATGTTTCATTTCTAGCGCTTTAACTTAGATCCAACTATAGTCATATCATGAATGTTATGCCATTATTTGACTATAATTAAAGTGGAGTATTCACGTTTAAGTTTCACAATATTCTCAAGTCAAAGAGTGTCGTATATTATCACATTGAGATTTTCTATTTGACCTAGTTATAATTAACAAATAAGAACTCTCGTTTGAATCATTTCATAGTAATCCAATAACTATATGTACGTAACTCTTTGACACTCCCGCGGTCATGAATAATACACTGTCCAACATTGGGGAGCATTATGTACACTGGTTTCAATGGATGTATTGGCATCTTTTTTTCTCGAAACATCTCGAGCATGAATCAATTAAAATAAAGTGTTCATTAATATACAATTCAATACTTATGGTTACAACATATGTAACTGCAGTCATATAATACTTCATTTAAGGATTTTCTACTTATATATGTGTAATGATTTTAGTCATATTTATATAACATATATAACGACATAAGTAACGAAAAACAAAACCAAATTCTTACTTCATTTCGTACAAGATTGGTTACAAAATTAGGTTATATAACAAATTATATAATTGACCCTAGAACATATCCTATAAACTTTCAGTCTCCCATTTGTTCTGGAGGCAATTATGGATTCACAGTCCAATACTATCTCAGTCGGTTGGCCTAAACTAGATCGAGAATGGGCCTTAGGGAGTGGATCTGTATTATTATATTATATCTATTCTATCAACCTGCTTTATCCATTTACTTAATAAACAATTTATTATGTGGCAATTACAGATAACGGATCTTGATCTTTCGTGAGTTCTTGATTCCATTTGCTATCTCCACTGCATTGTTGATGTCACAATATATTATTGGGCACTCAATCGAGGAAATCACTCTTTACCTCACTTATAAATTTACGTATATATATTTTATTATGGCCCTATTCTAGGAGATGTACTCAACCTACTGGAATTTTCTACAATTTTATAGCTTGGAACTATTTCCAACGTAAGACCTTAGTTAACGTTGAGCTTCAAACTAAAAATTGTTTTCATATACTCAATATCACCAATGAAGTTTTATAAACATCCTTCACAAGGATTGTATTGTTTCTGTGACGACCCACATTTCGGAAGGTTTAAATTGACAATAATTCACACATGTCCAACTTAAACAATTCGGAACATAGATTATCAATAAGGTTAATTAAGAAAAATAAAAAAAGAAGAAGAAAACAAACACAGGATCTCGTAATGGACCAACAAAATATAATAATCAAATAAACAGTTCATGAAGCTTTTTACTATACATTTGATAATAATTTATATAACATTAATCAGAGTTATATATACAACAGGGATAATTAAAATAATGCAGCAGACAACATGATGCAGGAATAATAATAGTAATAATATACCAAATCTTCGTCTTTGTCCGTCAGAAAAATGATCTTCAATGCGCTGAAAAACTCAGGGCTGACCCGAGCGTAATGAAAAACAAAACACTCGAGTCAGGACTAAAATATTCTTATGTGCGTCAAATCGATATCACACATGACACGAGTGTGGCGTCAGAGATGTTTACGGGGTTTCACATCTCCTATCCAATGTATAACGTGCGTGCAATAACTTAAGAGATGTTACAGGATTTTCCATCTCTTAAGGATCCGTCAAATTATTTGTATATAGTAGAATACACAACATATATAATGTCTAATCAGTAAAATAAATATTTTTTCTTAGTGTTAAGGCTTTACATCGATCCCCCTTAACGCCTTTTTAAGCATTGACGTACAGTTTGCATTTGACACAACCAATAACGCGTCGGTATTCAGTGATGCGCCGTGATACGACAACTCTAAACCCAAATCGTAGGGGTCTCGTACAGTGATAAAAGTATGACAAGGCACGTGAGACAATGCCCAAGGTAGGATACTACCAGTTCGGGTGGCAGGGCTAGTGGTAACGTATCATAGCCATGATCGCCCATTGCGTCCATCCATCCCATATCGAGTCAAAGGGAGGCTATCCCAAATCAAGACGCACCAATCGAAACTAACAACAAGAGTAATAATATGGACCAAGTCCAAGAAAATCGATGAACATATGTCCGCTAGGGGTAGCAAGCCAGCTTGGCCCTGTCAAGCCGTCCTGTTTTAGTCATTTCAAATTGGCACAAATGCCGGGGTCTATCCATCATCTTCCCCTTTCTTCAAATCCAGCAACGACGGCAAATCCAACCACTTCGTTTTGGAGTCTCCTCCGCATACGTAGTTGTTAAAGTGGTTCCAATATTGACAGAGAGTATGCCAATAAGAGGCTCTGGTCTCTTTAACAACCAAATGTCGTTTTACACACCGGTTGGTACTATTATATTTCGAAAGCAATTCGCACTTGATATCAAAATATCATATTCGCTTCAAATCAAATTCATTTCGAAATTATCTTATTTACTCAAATTATACTATTTTAATTAAAAATCATTTTTGCCTTAATATCTAGATTTCAGTTCCAATTCAATATTGCTTCAAATTTCCATTTGGGTTATAACATCAATTTAACCCAAATTGTATTTAAATCCATGACTTAAATAAAAATATTCCAACCTTGACCAGTTTGAACTTTTAGAAAATAGTTTAAACAGATTAACATAATTTAAAGAGTTAAAATAGTTTAATATAAAATAGTTTGAGTGTTAAAATGCTTTATAAAATAAAATAGCTTGGAAATCAAAATAATTTGAATACTTCAAAGATAGGTTTTAAACAGTTTATATTAAAATTTGAAAATGGTTTCAAAGTCAAACTGATCCAATTCCAAAATTTCCAATTCAAATCAATTTCAATTTCCATTTCAAATTAATCGATTCAATCCTGATTTGAATTTAACTTCGATTCCAGTTTCATTTCAAATCAATTACGATTCCGATTTCACATCAATTCAATTCCGATTTCAATTCCAATTAATTTCAATTAAATTCCAATTTAATTAAATTCCAGTTCAGTTCTCAAATTTAAACTATTTCCGTTTACAGAAATTCGAGTTTGATTTCAGATTATTGATTTAAATCACTTAAATCAAATTTTACTTCAATATCCAATTTAATATTTAAATTTTCGAGATAATTCAATTCAAATCATCTTCAATTCCCATTTCAATTTAAATCGATTTGGAGTTCGATTTCAAAGTATCGGTTTAAATCATTTAAATCAATTTAACTTCGATGTTCGGTTTAACGTACAAATCTTTAAAATAATTCAATTTCGAGCTTAACTTTTGAAATATCGATTTAAATTACTTTCACTTAACAATATTCAAAGTTCAATAAAATCCAATCTTTTAAATCAAATCAAATTCCAAAATTCCAATCATATTCAATTATAACTTCAAAATCTCAACTTCGATTATTTAAACAATTCCTGTTACCAAATTTTAATTTCAACGTTTCGTGCTCAAGTTCGAAATAACTCAATTTTCATAGCTTTGATTTTTTTTATTTCTTTAAATCAAAATCATTTAAATAATTTCAAATCAAAAATTCTGAAATCATTTAATTTAACCACTCCGATATTCGTATATAATTTTCTATCTTATGGCCAAGTGAATCAGTTATTCCAATTTAATTCAGGGATGGATGTATATATATATCATTTGAATCTAAAATAAATGTCATATGTATATATCATTTCAACATATTTCTTAATTTATCCGAAATAATTCAATTAAAATTTTATATATTGTAAATAATATGCAAGATGATGACAGGATATATCAAAATAAATAAACATCCAAATCATCCAAATATTAATCAATAGCATCCATCACAATCAACATCCAAATCAGTCAAATTATCATAACAATTTTCTAGTTATCAATAATCAGGAATTTAACCAGCAATTTAATTTTCATTTCAAATTCCTATCATTTTTGTTCATATAAATTTGAATGTCAGTTAAGTTTACCAACAACAGTCAATAGAATTAAATTATTCACGATATAAATTTAACTAACATAAAAATATTTAGCTCGTCGTGAGCGTATAAAACACTCACCTTTTATTTAAAACTAAAAATATTTCACTTCAAATAAAAGCCACTTCGATTTCACGCCAAAGCCTTCGTCGATACGATTCCAAAGCTGCTTGTTTCATCTCAATCGAACCTCGTATGTGAAAGATATACAATTTTTAATATATGACATACTTAATTAACAATACTAACCAAAAATTAACGTTTAACTAATTATTTCAAGCAGCGACCTCAAAAACCCTGGCGCGCGATTTTTCATGCTCGACCAAAACCCTCGATGTAACGCCCCACCCAGAGACCCACCTTCGCAAAAAGAATTAACAAGTAATTCTATCTACTTAAGCGAAGAATAGGGCTGGTTAAGGGCGACCATCTATAATTTTGTCTTAAACACCTACTGAATACGTCGATAAATGCAATATGGTCTTTCTTTTCAACTAAAGTTGATCGACATACCCAATAAAGCTTAATCCAAAACTATAGGTGGCTAACGGATCTATCAGAACAAAATACAATAACTAAATGTAAATCACATCACAGAATAGTAATCAACATCATACATATACATATATACTGATACACGTTCAGTACAATACAATATGAATACAATAAAGATGGTACAAGACCACACCATATACATCAAATCAAATGTAAAAACATCAGAGTATGCGGAAGAAATAAAGTACTCAAGCGGAAGAAGAGCTGATATCCAACATTAACTTCAAGCTAAGTCCAATAGATGATATCTGAAACAGCTCGGTCCGACTCGAGTGAAAACACACGGGTCAGGCCTAGCTAAAATCATCAGTTAAACAGAATAATCGATACGGATAAGTAGGTGAAAGCCATGGTATCCTTTTTCTTAAAGGATCCTATGCCTAAACAGGTTTCAACATCATAAGAAATGACAACATCTCTTCTTGGTAAGTAGAAGAGATAATGATGATAAAGTCATACTGAAGTGGCATAACTGACACTTAAGCAAATGGAACACAGACGAGCAAGGTTTTAAAGATAAGATTCAATAAACATCGCTTTCTCCACATATCATCGACGGTATAAAGGAATATGGATAATGACTTCAAATGATTCAACTATCTTCTTAGAAGTGGTTGTCAATATAAAAAATACATCAAAGGTACATATCCTTCATACATGAATAAAACGCATATGGATGTTCCTCATCTCATTGGCACATCCCAAGGATCATTCAAGGAAATATAAAACCTAATCATAAAAGAAGCATTACACTTATTCATACCTCATCTCATCGGTATGAATATAGATACATCTCAAATCCATCACTAAAACTCATCATAAAAGATCCTTCATAATCATTTATACCTCATCTCATTGGTATAAATTTATAAATACATCTCAACTCCATCTTAACATCAAGTAGTCTATAAAATCATCAAATCATCGATCCATAATGCAAATAACTCAATCAAAGAGTAACATCATAAATGATTTCACCATATATGTATACATCTCATCTAGCACTAGGCTATCCATATAATAATCATCTAAAGACGGTGAAGTCTAAAACATCAAAACTCAAAGAAATCCTGGATTTGCCAAATCCTCGATTGCATGCCGAAGCAATGCTACGCGCGCTTCATCGTGACTAGTACTACTATTTGGTACCATAAACATCGTGATGACTGGAGTCAAATAACATCTTAACATCGTGAATGACTATAGTCTATAACATCATAACGACTCCCAGTCACAAAGACCTAAGTTAATAACATCGTGATGATTGGAGTAGCAACTACATCGTGATGACTCCAATCGAGTACTCGTGGTCTGTAGTACTGGTAAACACTGTGAATGTGTCTCAACTTCTCGGATAGGAACCCAATAGGTGTTAACGTACGTCCCATACCACACGTTCACCCCTAATGGTTTACTAGCCGTTAGTTGGTACCACACTAGTAAAACATCATAAACATCAAGAAAATATACTCGACCTCGTCTCATTGGCGAGTAAATACAATACTATGCTCGTCTCATCTCATTGACGAGTACTAGGGGCATCGTGACTTGTCTCTTCTCATCGACAAGTAAAAAACTATCATAATACATCTAAACATCGTAAAATCATCATAAAGAAGCTTACCTTATCTCATTGGCAAGTAAAAATAACATCTAGATGGCTATTTATAACCATAATTCCAAATAGGAATTTCTAGCTCTTAATTCATCTCATTTCATCGGCGATTAAGAAACACATGTTAAAATGGTCCTTCATCGAATATACTCCTAAATTGGAGTTCTCGGACCATATAATCTACCCAAAATTTAATAACATCTTAAATCATCTCAAATAGTTCATCGAAAGGGTTTCGATCGTGTAAGTCCGATATTAAGCGATAAAGCAAATCCATGTGTCTCATACCACATGTTATACTTTACCGTTTAATTGTCCTTCTTATACATCCGAAATTCATAAAAATAAGTAATTTTATTTATAAAATAATTTTATTAGAGAAATAGAAATTTAAAACGTTTTTTCGAAAACGATTATTAAAACCAATATTTGAAATTCCTTTATTATAGGAAATAAATCAATCTTTATTTAGAATAATAATTAAAAAAATACTATGTAATAATAATTTGAAATTTCCATGTATTTCAAAAATGGTTTAGTGAAAACCATTCTAGAAAGCAATGAAAACTAAGAGGGATATGTCAAAATCGATAACTTGAATTCAATACGAATTCAATTCAAATTTAACCCAAAATCAATTCAAATTCCATTTAAGTTTGAATATCAAAATCTCCAAATATAGCTAGCCTACTGGTAGGCATCGTAGCTCTCAATATCTCAAAAACATCATCAAAACCGATGAGAATGAGAGCAAAAACGAGCTAATACAATCTAAGGTCAACGATTGTTGTTGCTGTCATTTTGCTCTCAGGACAGCAACATACAACCATAATTATGACCAAGCAAACTTCAAAATTCTAAAAAATAAAATAAAAAAAACATGTAGCACATGACCTAAGATTTCCGAAATATCCAAAATTATCAAATTTGGTTAAGAAACGAAGAAGTTATGGTCAAATTCGTTTTGGTTTCAAACACAGAGCAAATATTGATTTTGCTCTCGGGTTAGCAGTAGAAAAATTAGATTTTGACATAGCTAAGCTGAAAATTATAGAAAACTCAAAACAGGAAAGTTGTAACACATGATTTATTCTTTCTGGAAGATCTAAAATTATCAAAATCGGTTAAGAAATGAAAACGTTATGGCCAATTTCGTTTCAGCTTCAAGGACAGAGCAAATATTGGTTTTGCTCTTGGGTTGGCAGTAGAAAAATTAGATTTTGACATATCTAACTTCAAAAATACAGAAAACTAAAAACATGAAACTTATAGCCTAAATCATAAAGTTTCCAGAACTTCAAAAATTTCTAAATTCCGATAGGTAACAAGAAAGTTTTGATCAAATTACTTTCAATATATAAACACTCTCTGTCAATGACAGGATAGTCACAAAGATATGGATTTTTCACCATATAAACATAAAAAATACTCAAAATTCAAAGCATCAAAGTTATAGCCTAAATTATATGGTTTCCATAACTTCAAAAATTTCTAAATTTCGATAGGTAATACAAAAGTTATGGCCAATACAATGTGGCGACAGAAAACAGAAGATAACAAAGACGAAACATAACCTTATTAATACGAAAATTCAACTCAAAACTTTGATTTTAGCTAGCATTTGTAAACTTTTACACTTACCCTTTGATTTGCAGTGAATAAGCGAGGATTTGCAGCAAGATTGAACCGTTAGGACAAAAATGGAGCCCTAAACATCTGAAAATAGGAAAATACAGTACATGTAAAGAAGCAATTGATCAAAACAAAATTTATAGAAAACCATTCTAGGGTTTACGTAGATTCTAAGATAGATTAGGTTGGAGATTACCTTTCTCTTATCTCTCTATTTGATTGATTTAATTCCTTAATTTGCAGAGATTTTGAGTGAAATTGATTTATAAGAAGGAAGCCATTGATTTTCTCTTTTTATGGAGGCCATTGAATATAATATTGAAGTTTTTAGAAGAAAAGTGTTTAAATGAAAAAAATAATCAGAGAGAAATGAATGTATATCTCTTTGAACATTCTAGAAACAGGGTTTGTGGACACAAAATAACCTTATAAGCCTAATTCTCACACTTAGAAAATATTTAGAGTAAATATACATATATGTTTTAGTAATTTACACATAACTTTTGCATAAAATTTCCAAATCACATGAAATAAGTTGCGTTTCATGTTTTAATAAAGGGAACATGTTAGTGACATCAAAATTTTAATTCTCCAATAAAAATATTATTTTTCCCATATAACACAAATTTTTAACAATATTTACCAATATTTCCATTTTAGTGAAAAATCACTGTTTTCATCCATTTCAACCAAATAAAATTTATTTTTAAGTCTAATGAAGTGCATTAATATGTTTTAATATTTTTATAACATTAATACATCACTCCAAGCCTAATTACACTTCTAAATTTTATTTTCTTCATATTATTACTTTTATTTCACAATAGAAGTATAACATTGGAATAAATTTCTAATATTACTAATTAACTAAAATTAAACCATTATAATTATTTTTTTTCAATCCAAATCCACAAATAACGTTTTTTAAACTTTATTTCATTCATTTACACTTTTTTTTTCAACCATCAAATGTTGAAACAGGCTTCAAATAAAATAATATGACTTATTTAAATTTCAAATCCCAAATTATATTCATCAAGATATTGTTTATATAAAATAAATAATATAATCCCTCATTTTATTATCCAATTCATTTTTAAACACAACACTAAATTATAATTTGCATTACAATTTAATATTAACAGTAATCTCCAAAATCTCGGGTTGTTACATTCGACCTCAACCACCCATGTCGTCGACCTCCACCAAGTGTCGCGCCTCCTCCCTACACACGCGCGCCTCCACCCACTACCACACCTCGCCTCTCTCTTATTCATGCAGCAACCCTGCTTCCCCTTCCAGGCACGATCGCGACTATCGCGATGTTGTCGTATTTATTTATTTATTTTTTATACGAATAACTCAATTTTGATTTTATATAATCTTTTTCAAGCTTCCAACTGAAGGAAGAAATAAGGGATAACGCGATTTTGAAAAATAAGGAAAGCGGCTGCTTCAGACAGTTGGTCGACGCGATCGGAGTGTAAGGTGGCTATTGATTAAAATATATTATTTAAATAATCAAAATGTTTAGATATTTTATTACGAACCCCTATTCAGGCATGCTGCCTAACGTTTCTAACGTTATACTGCTATTCCAAACCCAATGAAACATGTTTCGGAACCAAATTTGATCATATGTGGAAGATAGCCTTTTAAATGGACTATTTAAATTAAATTCAATTATTTTCTAGGCGTTTTCAGATCGCACGACCAACCGGTAAATCCAAGCGCTATGAAATTTGAAATATGATAATAATACACTATTACAGATCCAATGGAACTAGTTTCGTCGAATTCCGAGATTGTGCCTCGGATCGCTATTTTAATGCGTCGATAAAATCGAAAAATTTCAAAAATTTACAAAATCACTTGAAATTCCAGTTATAAAAACTTATTTACTCAGTTGTAATGCCAATAGAATTTATATCAATATTAAAAATCGTTTCGATTCATATTCAACTCAATTCTCAATTATTCTCCATTTGTGTATTACAATAAATCGCTATATTTGAAATTTAAATCTATTTCTCAAATTCCGTCAACAATTCCATTTTCAAAATCAATTAATAACTTAAATACAAAATTTAAAATCATTTAAATATTCAAAATCAAACGACTGAAAATCCGGTTTAATACAGTTTCCATAAATAATTCTCGATGTTTTATAAGTACCTAAATATGCTTTAACTTTCGCTTGGTGAAATTCTTAGACTTGATTTATATTTCAAACCTGATTTCATACATAAATTATGTGATGGAACTTATTGCCAACGCATAATGTAATTATCTCATATACCGCATTTCATAACAACATTTTTGTTTGGAATTTATATTTATATTAAACAACTTTAATATGAGTATTATGCACTGATTTTCATATATGGGACTTTGGCATCAAATCTTTGATGAAGAACAATCATGCTATTTATTTATTGTTTTAAAAATTATTTAACACTTTTTCATCTTTCTTTATTATAAGGACACGTTTTCTCTGCATTTTGATTCTGTTCAAACATTTTGATTATTTCAGTCAAAGTACAAGTTCCAACATCTAGATGTTAAATTGGAGACTAGAATTAATCTCAGCATCACTGTGCCAGTGGTTAGGAATTCGGGCTTTGATTCAAGAGGTCACATGTTCAAATCCTGCATAGTGCGTGATTCGAACCACTAGGCATATGTTGACTTGTAGTAAGTTTACTTGTTAGGATACATGTTACTATATACTACTATATAAAATTTGTAGTACAACTATGAAATACCACCTAAATATCCATTTTAAAAAAAAATCTTAAATTCATAAGCTCTTTATCGCTCCCACTGATTTGAGACATCTTGCATGTGACACACTAACAATCTTATCTGAATTTTCATTTAGATAAACTTCCATAATGCGTACTCACCAAGTGTTCGTATCCAAAATGTGTAATAACTTGTGAGCGAAGTCCAAATGGAATTAAGTATGGTGATCAATAAAATTGATTTATCAACTTCAACATTTGAATTGACTAAATCATTTCCTAACTACCTTGCATAATAAGTCTATAACTTTCCCATTATAATTGTTTGCAACAGATGGATCATATCTCTTGGGATAATACCTCCAACATCATATTTTGTTGGTATAATTGGACTCCATTTTAGACCTCATCCACATCATGCTTATGTTGCAAAGCGTACACTCTACACAGCTTGTAAACGAGGGGATTGCCATTTAAGCCATTTTCTCTTATTAAGAAAATTATAATTTCTCTTCGGCATATGAGATTTTCTATTAGACATTCTAATAGGCCGTGTCCTTATTAGGCTGGATTAATTATGTATTTTCTAAAAACTTATTTTATCTTATTCTTTTGGGTTTTATCAAGTCAACCACATTGCCTCTAATTTATATAATCAAATTCCTTGGTTAAGAGGCGACGCTTTTGAGATATCATTTTAATTCTCAATGCGATTGAACAAGCTTCCAAAAGCCTATATAGTTCATATGACAAAGAATCTAGCTTTGAGTTTATGCAACTCATTTTCTAAATGTATGTTAGAAAGCTTTAACTCAACCTTACTCATGTAAATATGATATTGGAAACTTAGTTCTAGATGATTCAAGATTCAATATATGTATTTTGTTGTAAAAACATATCCTTGAATAAAGATTTAACTCAACCTTACTCATGTAAATATGATCCCACTAAATATGATCATGATCCCACTAAATATGAGCATCATTATTGATCCCACTATATGTATTCAATATATGTATTTTTCTTATAAATACATATCCCTTAAGAAAGATCCAACTCAAGCTTAGTTGTAGATAACTCTTATCATGATCCCACTAGATATGGGCATCACCATTGATGAGCATCACCATTGATGAGCATCACTATTGATCATTCGAGACGTATTTCATAACATTATGCATAATCATGTAAAGAGAAGACATTCTTCATACTTGGTGTAATATATATCTCATTGATTTATAGTATAGTCTAAAGTTCCAAAATTAATTATACTTAGTATTTAGATGATTATTTGTTATCTTTAACTAACACACCACATTGTCTAGATTACAAATTCTATCAAGACATACCATCACACTTTATTTTCTATCAAGCATACAAGATATGCATATACAAAATAAACCATGTTTACTCTCGATCAAATTGAAAATAGTTATTATCTCCCAAATAATATTGGCATCCTTGATATTATTTATTCTAACTTAGACGAGTCCATTAGTAACGTCATATGATTAGCTTCCACCGAGTTAGTCGCTAGTATAACAATATTGCCTTTCTATCTCATTTTAACCGATTTACAATTGAGATTTCAGATCAAATGTCCAGAAGCTCCATGGAATAGAACTCATAAAACACAATCTGTTATAAGGTTATATTATAACTTGAGATCTTATCATGTTCATTCCTTAAGCATCTTCTACTTGGTATAATTCCAATCCTGATGTCTCTTCATGAATTTAAGGTGACGTCACCATCTCTTCATCCCAATAGTACCATCATTACTACTATAACTTTAAAATTTCGTATTCTTTCTTCAAATGTCACGCCTCTAAGAAAAAAAACCTAACTATGAGATCATTGCTTAATTCAATTACTCAATTGCTTTCGTTCAGCCAAAATAGTATAAGGGGATCGATCTTGTAATTACTTAATTGGATCAAACCGAAACCTTTGTGAATTGGGCATATCTCTAGTTCTTGGTCTAGAATTGTTTCCAATTCAATAAGCATCATGTTGCATAATTATATTAAATATATGATCTTGTACTAAGTTATACTTGCTTTATCCAAATGAACTCGTTTGACTTTCGTACATTACAAAATAATACTTTTCACCATACAACTATTGTACATGATAAGATCGAATATCCATACTATCATATTATCTATAAAGATCATATCCATATAGTTAACAAAAATTATTAAGCAAATTAAGTGTTAAATGGACTTAGATTCGAAAAGTTAAATGGCTATTCATTTGGCATGTCACCATGGGCTTTGAAGTGACATATGTCAAGAATTCATTTTAGGTGAATATATATATATATATATATATGTATGTATGTATACATGTATGTATATATGTATGTATTTCTTTGTCAATATTTTATTTAGTTTATTATGCGTAGTTCAATCTATAAACATTTGATTGATTATATTAATAAAAATCTATCTTAATAGTATATTTTATAATATTACACGTGTTCTATTATTTATTAGATTCATTTATTATGTTCCTTCTAATAAGGTTTTATGTAAATCTCTAGACCTTAAGAGAGGTACATAATCTTTGGTTTCTCTAATGGGTATTAGGATCCACTTATCATGTTGCATCCGACCTTGAGTTTTCTCAACAAATGATAGCCCTCACAAGTGGTGGATAACAACTATCATTTGTAACTTACTGTGACGACCCTCCTTTCTACTCACAGAAAGACGTATCGTCAATAAGAAAAGAAAGGGATAGAAATAGAAAAGATAGAAAGAAAGAAATAACAACATCAGAATCTCACAGCGGAACGGAACAAAATATAATACATCACATAACTATTGCATAGTTTACGTATATCAGAGTTATACAATATCATACACATGACAGTCATATATACATCTGTCACTACATACATCCCAAAATACAGCATACATCAACTAACATAGCGGAACTAGATAGATATATATAGGTACGTCTGGAACTCCTGCTCCAAGCGCCTCCAAAACTCAACAATCCAAAACCTATCACTTGGCTACTCATAAAAATTTGAGTACCCAAGAGTTTATGAAAAACAAAAATAAACTCCGGGTCAGACATGGGTCTGGTATGAGTAAATGGTTTAAAGTTGTTTAACTTTGAAAAACATTTGAAAATAAAGGTATCACGTAAGACTTCCCACACATAAACACGGGTAAGTTTTTACCTTACGCTAACCAAAACAATTTAATAGGAAATCCAGTGATATTATAATAGTGTCTATGGTTTTCAAGTAAAATACAAAAATAGCTGAAATGCTTACATCTCATATTCCAACATAGTTGGGCATAATCAAAACGTACGACGCTCTTATTGGAAATTGGATTCCATATAATGGCAGGGCTACTGGGGTACCGCCCGTCACAGTACGGGGCCTAGATCACCGTACCGAGGATCACTCCCGACCCCCTACAACACAAGGCCAGAACCATTCCTTACTGAATAGTCCCGAACAAGATAACCCCACGGTTGTAGCTAGCATCCATCGACAAAGCCAAGATAAAAAGGGACATCTAGACAGGGGTATATCTCGTCCTGCTTGGGTGCCACCCACCTAACCTTGCCGCACATCCGCTATTTTAGCCATTTTCGGTTGATGAGGATTGAGGTTACGATTACCTTTACAAAAAATATCTCTCAGAATGCTCATCGTCCGCCTGACGATGTTCTGAAAGCGTTCAATCCATACAAGTTCGTTCCGGGTACGAACGAAACCGAAAGCATTATCTCATTACACTCATTTTGGAATCACCCTCAGAGTTAACGACAATAACCCTTGCACTCTGAAACACCATCTCGATCTTCACTTGAGAATTTACGACCTAATGTTTAATTTGGATCGATGTGGTTTTTGGATAATCATAAATGACACCCGATCCCGGTCTCATCGAAATCCAAATGCCATTTTAAAAGGTCAAGTTGTTTATTGGTTTAAACAGTTAAATTCAACTCTTTGAATTCACATAGCATTTATCTTAGATAAATCATACAAAATCACCATAGATATATCAAAGCATATCATAGAACATCACAGAATGTCACCAAATAAATATCACAAAATCAGATATCCTACTTATACAACATTCATAAGCAAACATCTTAAATTCTTATTGTAATTAATTTAATTTAAATCAATTACTTAAGAATTAATTACTTAATTAATTAATTATTTCATTTCACACAATTTAATTAATTACTTCTTAATCAATTTATTTAACCTTAATTACTTAATTAATTACCCTTAATCATTAATTAGTAACCTTAATTATTAAATAATAAAACTTAATTATCCATTTATTAACCACTAATTACTTAATTAATCAATTATAAATTCATAATTAAATTACTTAATTCGTTAACTACTAATCATATATTAATTAACTTTAAGTTGTTAATCACAATTTATCTATCACTTAATCATAACTTAACCAATCTCTAATTACAATTATAAAGTAATTATTCTTAATTACTTTCTAAAAATAATTAATTAATATTAATTATTCATCTTAAATTAACATTTAAAAGAAATCTTCTTTAAACTTTGAAAATCAAATTATTATTAACTACAAAACTTTAATGTTAATAAAATTTATACTTAACTTAAAGTAATTACTTAATTAAAATAACTAATTAAGAATTAAAAACCTTTTTAAGCATTGACTAAGATAATTAAAACTTGTATTAGAGTCTCGTAACGACCCAGCTTCCTGCGCCCAGGAAGACGGATCATTTTTAAGAAAGAAAGGGATAGAAAGAGAAAAGAAAAAAGAAGAAGAAACAACATCAGAATCTAAACAGCGGAACGAATAAAATATAATATATCACATAAGATAATACAAAGTATCATATACATCAGAGCTACTCAGAATATACAACACCTACTAGACAGTTATAAAACACCTGTTTAGTTAATACAACTCAATCAAATGACTCAGAGATACCAACACAGCGAAACCACCTATATATATGTACACACGCTGAAGCCTCCTGCTCCCTTTGCTCCTCCAGAATTTGCCAGATCAGACTTGAATCCCTTGGCTACTCGTAAAAATTTGAGTACCCAAGAGTTTAAGAAAACAGAAAATAAACTTTGGGTCAGACATGGGTCTGGTGTGAGTAACAGGTTAAAGTTGCTTAATTTTCAAAAACCTTTGAAAAGTAAGGTATCACGTAAGACTTTCCACGTATAAAAATGGAAAAGTTTTTACCTTACGCTAACCAAAACATTTGATAGGAAATCCAGTGATATTATAATAGGTCAAGGGTTTTCAAGTAAATATGAAATAGCCGAAATTGTTACATTATTAAATTCCAGCTACTGGCCACAAAAGTGGGTAATACAATCAAAACCGTTGGCACTTATTAGATTTTGGATTCCATACAATGGCAGGGCTACTGGGGTACCGCCCGTCACAGTACGTGGCCTAGATCAACGTATCGAGGAGCACGCCCGCTCCTCTGCAACACAAGGCCGGAACCATTCCTTACTGAACAGTCCCGAACTAGATAACGCCGCAGTTGGCTGCAGACCAACCGCCCACACAGCCGAATAAAAAGGGACATCTAGACAGGGGTATACCTCCTCCTGCTTGGGGATGACCAACCTAACCTTGCTGCACGTCCCCTGTTTTAGCCATTCCCGATTGATGAGGCTTGAGGCTGCGATTACCTTTATAGAACATATCTCTTAGAATGCTCATCATCCGCCTGACGATGTGTTGAAAGCATTCAATCCATACAAGTTCGTTCCGTGTTCGAACGAAACCGAAGGCATCATCTCGTTACACTCGTTTTGGAATCACCCTCAGCGTTAACGACGATAACCCTTGCATTTAGAAAACACCATCTCGGTCTTCACTTGAGATGCCACGACCTAACGTTTGATTTGGATCGATGTGGTTTTCGGAATATCGATTTGACACCCGATCCCGGTCTCATCGAAATCCAAACGCCATTTTAAAGGCCAAGTTGTTTAATTAATTTAAACAGTTTAATTCAACAATTGAATTCACATAGCATTTATCACAGATAAATCATACACAGTCATCACAGATATATCCAGGATATCACAGAACATCACAGGATATAAATACATATCAGAGTCAATCAAACAGAATCATCGATTCATATCAAATTTAATTTGATTTATTTTAAACTTAATTACTTGCTTAAGAAATAAGCCATTTTATTCTTACTTAGTAAATTACTAATTAATTAACTCATTTATTAATTACTTATTAATTATTCACTTAATTAATTAAATAATTCTTAATTTAATAATCAGTAACCTTAATTATTGATTTATAAATCTCAATTACCATCACAAGATAATTCACATATATCAACCAAGCATCTAGATTACATAGCATTAATTATTTCACTTAAAAGATATCAAACCATCCATGGAAATCAATATCATTCATACTTAAGCAATGATTAAATGATCACTCTATAATTAATTTAAAATGAATTAAATTACTACCTCGTTAATTAATTTTAAAGTAAATTAAATTAATTACCACATCAGTATAAATCTTGCTTACATAACCATTAATTAATTACCAATCAATTTATTGATTATCATTTACTTATTGATTCTAATTAACCATCATTGATTAATTAACCTTTACTTACATTCCAGTAATTATCCTTTAATTAATTACAGTAATTAACCTTTGAATAAATCCATAAATTAATTGTCTATAATTAATTACATTCATATTTATTACATTTTAATTACTTTATTGATTTATTATTTCCAAATTAATCAATTTCTAATTACATCATTAATTATAATAATTAATGATCTCTAATTACATTTTAATTTGTTATCTTATTAATTGATTATATTAAGAAAAATTAATCTTCAAATCACATATATTAATCATCTTGATTAATAACATATAGTAATTAACCATCCTTAACTTAATTACTCCTCAATAAACAAACTTAATTAATCCCTTGATTAATTTCAAGTAATTATTCTCCAATTACTTCCATTAACAAACATCATCCAATTAATTACCTCTAATAATTATCCATCAATTACTTCTTTAAGTAATTTACTCCCAAAATATCAAACGATTAATCCAAATTAGTTAAACTAAATTAATTAACTCAAATCAATCAAATTACTCAATTAATCACAAAAGTAATTAATTCCTTAATTACTTCCCATTTAGTAATTACATTTAAACTGTTACAATGATTATTATTAATTAATCTAATTAATTATTAAAAATCAATCACCTTAATTAATTATAAAATAATCTAGTTAATGACCTTCATTAACATTTCTTAATTACTTTTCTAAAATAATTAACTTACATTGATCATTATTAATTATAAGTTTGATTAACCATTAAAATTTATTAATTAAATAAAAATCTAATCTATGGTTCTTAATTACATATTAATTACTTAGTTCATTATTTAAACTTTAATTAATACATTTAAACTTATAATTACTGATTTAATTAATAAAAATCATCTTATCTATTCTAATTATTTTTAATGGCTAATGAATGTAAATCCTAAACCTTCATTACTTAAAGTAACCTTATTCTTATGTATTGTTTTAAATTTTACTACAAATAAGGTTGAAACATTAATTTCAAAATTTACTTTTGAAATTTCATTTTACATTTCAAGTTTGAAATAAATACTAATCTATCTTTAAATCAATTTTTAAAACTAACTTTATAAACCTTTAAATTACAAATTAAAGCAATTCTTTTGTTATGAAATTTTTTTAAATGAGTTTGAAATCAAATTTCCTTTAGATTCAAAATATTTAAACTTACTTAAAATATTTAAATTTATAAACTTGCTTCCATTCCAAAATCTGGAATAAAAAAAATTTAAACTTCTCCCAGGCTACAAGATTTTAACATAAACTTTCCTTTCCCATTTTTTCAAAATTCCATTTTTTTGACTTCAATTAACACTTTAAAATTATCAAACAAGTTTGAATAAAAACCCAAAATTTACTTATTAAAAATCTAAGCTTATAACTAAACTCGAATTTTTATTTAAACTTCTGATGTTAAACTAGATTTGAGCTTTGTTATAATTTGAATTTTGTTAAACTAACCAGAACAGGCTTGCATAAACCTGGAAACAGCTATGCCCAAGCCAGAACACATTGCTTCAAGCAAACATGAATTAACCCGAGTACACTCTCTTCCTTCCACTACCTTCTTCTTTTCCCAATTCAACATCACCAGATACTGATGATGTCGTGTGCACGTGCACCACTCCATGGTGATGCTCCGACCACAGAGACTGCCTCCGATAGGTCATCAGTGACCTATACCCTCACTTCCGATCATCAAAACAATGAAATAAACATCAAAGCAAAATCGAGCAATCGAGCTCGATACAGGAACCAGAACGCAACCTGGAAATGGCCTCATTCTCCTCACCACAACCACCGGAACACGCGAAACTCCGGCCACGAATTTGTCGTCCTCCCCTCAACCATTTCCCAAAGCCGTGCACGACACGATGCACGATCGTAGTCTCCCCGATCGAATTCCTGACCACCCTAAAAATTAGGTTCCAAACTTCGAATGCCTCCCTCCACCACCACCGCTGTCTATCCACCACCGCGTCATTTTTCCAAGCTTCCCCGATCACTCCTCCACCTCCAGGAGGAAACTCGACACCTCCAGTCGACGAGATCACCCACGGCAACCCCAAATGTACAATACGATCAAACCCAAACCGCTCTTCGATTTTTGCTCTAAAAATTAAGATTTTTACTTTAAAAATCATGTTAAAGTATAAAGATTTCATTTACATACCTGAATTGGTAAATCGTAAGGTTTAAATTTTTGACATATATAAGGATATGATCAATGTTCTTGATTTCCTGAGTTAAATACAAATTGGTTGGACTTGAAATAAATTTTAATCTCAAGTATATGATATAACAAACACTTCTTGTTTTTAACTCTAAGTCCAGATGGTAAATAGAACGAGAGAGAAAGATTTTTGGAATCAAGGTCTGTTGTTTTTTTTATAAAAAAACTAAGACAGAGAACAATGAAATCAACAGCTTGCACACATACTTCCAGTTTCCACAAATATAGGTAATTATATATGCATAAAAAAAACATATCATAGAGATACTTGTTCAGATTAAACCTTTAAAGAAAGAAATGTTACTCACTGGTTTTAAAAGAACAGAGCCTTCAATTTTCACAGGCTTGAAAATTTGTTTAAGTTTGAAATAGTTCTTACTTCAGATTCTTGGTTTTGGTTTTTACGAACTGAAATGAGAAACAGAAATATATAGAAAGAAAGTATCCAGGTGATATAATTTTATTTGTACAACCTATCAGAGATATTTTCTTTTGTTTATTTGACTAAGCAGATTTTATTTTGGTCTTGGTGGCTGATATGAGATGTGTTGTGTGCTAGAAATATTAACATTAATTGCTTTTGTTTGTTTTCTCAAGTCTCATACTTATCTTATTCAATTTGGAAACAGGCTTTGAAACTGCTGTTTTGAAACAAGCTGAAACCTCCACTATTAAATCCTCTGGTTCGCACAGTTATATTGTTGTTTAAGTTGTTGATCCAGTTGGAAAGGAATTTACTTCAAATTTTGTTTGTACAGATGATATGATATTCATTGTGGGCTGCATTAAATTTCATTGTCTTCTTTTTGTTAAAATCTACATACTTATCCTTTGTATATTTGAATGTGTATTTGCTGTCTTTTATTTCCAGTGTACATAGTAGATATTTCTAGTTTTGTTTCTCAGTCTTATCCTGATTTTGTTTGTTCAAGAATACATAATATTGTCTTCTTTTGCAAGCCTTCACATATATTTATTTATTTTTGTTTCATTTGCAAGTGTACATTCTTGAATACATATTTCTATTTTCTTCTTTCAGCAAGTGTATATATTTGACAGTGCATTTGTTTCTTGTTTGTTTTCAAGTGTACATACTTATAGTTGAAAATCTTTTTATCTTATCTTTTGTCTTTGCTTTGAAATTGAAATGAAATTCTAGTTAACATGTTGTTAGAATTTGTCTAATATATTTACTTATCTTATGTATATTAATTTCTATTTCCAACTTAAATATTAATTCCTAACTTAAATATTTATTGTCTTGTATCTCTATATATATAGATTTATTTTTATTTATTTAGTATGTACATTTTGTTAGTATTTTATTTTACTTCTTATATCTACTTCCATTTTTATTTATAGAATTATTTTATATGTTTAATTCATATTTTACATGATTATAACTTTATTTGAAATATTTAGTTAACATCAGCACTCATTTTATTATTCATTTTCAAAGTTCAACTATCTAATATTCAATTTTCTTATTTATTATTTCATTTTACTTATGTTAATAACCAAATGTTTTTAAGTCTATATATTTATATTTATTTTTAACAATATATTTGTTTTATATTTAGATATTGATAAGATTTATTCCATTTCAACTCTTATTATTTAGATTACATCATAACTATATATTTAAATCAAATATCAATAAGCAGAGCTTACTTCATTTATATGTAAACAAGATAGATTTCATTTTTAAATATTCTGAAACTCTTATTATAAATTCCAACTCAAATATTCTTCCCAATTCACAAATATATATATATATATATATATATATATATATTTAAAAGATAAATTATATTTTAATTAATCACATTAAATATTAATTAAAATAATACTGCCAAAAATCTGGGATGTCACATCCCTCCCCCCTTAATATAATTTCATCCCCGAAATTTAAAAGCAAAGGTAATTTAGTAATATATTTAAGATTTTAATTTTAAATCACACTCATATATCAATCATATGCTAACTATCATCACAACCAATCCACTCAATCAACAAAGCTAACCATCCAGACAAAATTCTGGATAGAGCTTCCTAAAGTTTTCCAAGTATAATACCAGAATACTCAATCTATAGAATCCAAACAGTCTATACTACTAAGCTACAGAGCTCCTACTCATCTAGATCTACAAAACTACACAGATATCAGACTATAGACGAGTCTGACTCAACAACCAAAACTTCCCGAACTGCTTCCAAAACTAGAGAGGGATTGCACACGTAATCCCAGTTATCCAAACTAGCAATTCACTCCAGAAGTTCAAACACTTATCCTCACCAGAACATAGAGAAAATCCAGAACTCCTCGGAGCTAGCTTCACAGTCTTACCAAATTATATAGCTCTTTTGATCGGAGAAAACTTATCCAAAATCAAATCTTAGACTTAGGAATCCAAATTCCTCCGTCCCTTATTCATCAAATTCTTCTAATGATCCAGAGCTGCCTTCATTCCTACTGATCAGCTCAACCTTTTCTGATGACTCCTAAAACAATCTGGACCAAAACAATTCAATAGAATGATCTTCTCAAGACCAACCAAAACAAGAACACAGCCTTTACCATCATCAGTAGAAAACAACCTCTCCTTTCCAGAAAAGAAAAGCAGATGCACTCCCAACTGCTTCCGCTGCACAACTCTGATTTGGGTAGATGAAAATGCTGATGATACACACAAGCACAAACAGGACAACTCATTCCAAAAATATGGTGCATAGATCCACAATAGAAACTCAGAAGTTCCTCCAAAACCTAAGCCGCTTTACCAAATCCTCTCTCTAGAAACCATTCTACTACTAGGCTGAACCATCGGTACCACTTTTGGAATCCAGTCGATACCAAACTCAACTCCGAATGCAAGGGCAACCCGCTGACCTCTTCAAAGATATCCAGAAAAAGATTTCTGATAAACCGAGAGAACGCCCAACTATCGCAAGTAACTTTTGCGATCAACCCAGGCTAATATCCAAAGAAAACTGTTCTCTCCTTACCAATCTGAACAGCTTAAGCTTATTTAGCTACTCTATCTAAGAAATAGATCCACAAAGCTACTGCCTTCTGAGTTTCACCTCTAGAACTGCTAACATTGACCTTCTTTCCAACCGACGGAACAATCTGAGCTGCAACACTGCTACTGATACCAATGACTCCCTAACCCGAAAACTCCTCGAGAAACTCGGGCCTCAAAGCCAAACACACACACCCAGCTGAAATCAGCCTCAACACCGAAGCAGACACACTTCCTTATCCAAAGATCCTTGAGAACTTCTTCGGAAACAATCCATAGCCACTGCATCTCAACACACAACTACTACTTCCTGAGCTACCAAGATAATATTTCTAGCTTTTACTCAACTGACAAAATCCAAATTCTACTCATCCAAACTTGTACTACAAAAATGGACTCCAAATCTTAACAGGTTTCCTCCAGAGATTTGGTGAAATCCTTACACCACAAATTCACTCGAGATGGTATTAGGTCTACAGTCTCGTCAGATACACTTCCAACCACTGGTAGTCGTGTTACACACACTACTAACCTATCTACCCTTATACTTATATTGAAAAACCCGAACATGTAACCCAACAAATAGATAGAAATGAATAACTACATACATACATACATACATACATACATACATACATACATACATACATACATACATACATACATACATACATACATATATCAAAATTACAAATACGCTCTCTCAAGAAGGATAGAAACCACTCCAAAGCCTAGGTATTCACTCAACCTAGCGCTCTGATACCAACTGTAACGACCCAGCATCCTACGCCCAGGAAGACAGATCATTTTTAAGAAAGAAAGGGATAGAAAAGGAAAAGAAAGAAGAAGAAGAAACAACATCAGAATCTAAACAGCGGAACGAATAAAATATAATATATCACATAAGATAATACAAAGTATCATATACATCAGAGCTACTCAGAATATACAACACATACTAGACAGTTATAAAACACCTGTCTAGTTAATACAACTCAATCAAATGACTCAGTGATCCCAACATAGCGGAATATATATGTACACACGCTGAAGCCTCCTGCTTCCTTTGCTCCTCCAGAATTTTCCAGACCAGACCTTAATCCCTTGGCTACTCGTAAAAATTTGAGTACCCAAGAGTTTTAGAAAACAGAAGATAAACTCCAGGTCAGACATGAGTCTGGTGTGAGTAACAGGTTAAAGTTGCTTAATTTAACAGAGAAGATCAAAATACTCAATATTCATAGAACAACCTGTACATAAACACAGATCCATATCAAAAATGAAACACGTACAACACCATATAATCAGTGAATCATCTTATTGTTTTAATTTAAACTTTAAGCTTTAAAGTTGAAGTTTACTCACCTGCAAGGGTTACTGAATAGGAAACACTCTATTGTTCTTTGAAAACTGAAGTTGGAAACTGCCCTTGAATCTGTTTTAGTTCTTGTCTGTTTTTGTTTGAATTTGAGTTTACTTCTTTTCTTGTTTTGTTTTTCACAGGTTAGCTAAGTTTTTTACTGAACGAACTTGGAATAGCAAGATGCATACATATATGTAGAAGAGAACACATGATGTTTAAGGGTAGGTTGTAACTGGTTTAGCTATTTTCTTCATTTTGTTTTAACTAGATCAGATTTTTATAAATATTTTGAATTGACCTATTTTAGGCTGAGATGATGGCATTTAATGCCATTGTTTCCAAATATGTTTACATATTATTATTATGTTTGTTGTGTATAAACATTTGTATGTAACTATACACTTTGTAGGTAGATATTTGGGTTTTGTGAATGAAGATATTTTGTTTTATCTTTTTATTTTATGAACATAGATATTATGTAGGTAAACATTTTGTCTTCTTGCATTGCAACCATAAACATATAGTTTTCAGGTTTTAGTTTATACACTTTGCAGGTTGACATTGGTTTTGTATATGAAGATAATTTGTTTCATTATTTTCTAGCTTTCACAATATACATATTTTTGTGTCTGATTTCATTTTATACTTTGTTTACATACTTATTCATTTGGCTTTTGTATGAAGATATCTTATTTTTACTTTTATTTCTATTTTGACTATCACTATTTAAATTATATTCAATATGGTTTTCTTATATTTAATATTGATAGAATTTGATTCTATTTCAAACATTATTATCCATATATATTTTTATACCAAATGTTAACAAGGTAAAGTATTTTAATTCAATTATATAAGATTGATTTTATTGTACACATTTTTAAGGGATTTATTTTAAATTTTCAAAATCAAATTTCCTTTTCAAAATACATATCTATATAAATAAATGGCAAATATTTCCAAAAGACTTATTCATTTTAAAATGATGAGTTTACATTTTATTTAATTGGATTAAATATTTATTAAAATATTACTGCTAAAATCTAGGTTCGTTACATTCCTTCCCCTTAAATAATTTCATCCTCGAAATTTGAAATAAAAGATAATTCAAAAGCTGTTATATCAACCATTCAAACATACATATCATTCATACATTAGCAAACAACCAAACGGTATATCCTAACAAATATCACTAGCTATCTGGACACAAATCCAGATAAGCTTTCCTAAAACTATCCAAACTTTTCCCAGGTGCAATCTCTGGGATCCTCGCTCCACTGCACTTTGACGAGCTTCACTACCTTGCTCCTGAGGTGCCTCTCGTCTTGATCAACAATCCGAACTGGATTCCTGACCACAGTCAAATTCGGATCAACCTCCAAATCTTCTTGGACTACTGGTTCTACAATTAATGATGGATCATGAACAAATTTCCTTAGATGGGATACATGGAATACATTATGAATTCCAGACATCCGTTCTGGAAATTCAATTCTGTAAGCTGCAGCACCAATCCTTTCCAACACCCGAAATGGTCCCATTCATCTCGGGGCAAGTTTTCCCATCTTTCCGAATCTAATAGCTCCTCTAATCGGGGAAACTTTGACAAAAACTAAATCACCAATCTCAAATTCCAATTGTCTCCTTCTCTTATCCACGTACTTCTTCTGACGGTCCTGAGCCGCTCTCATCCTTTTCTTGATAAGTTCAACTTTAGCAGAAGCTTCACGAATCAAATCTGGTCCAAGCACAAGACGGTCTTTCGACTCTATCCAATAGGATGGGGATCTACATGGTCTTCCATAAAGAGCTTCATAAGGTGCCATCATAATACTTGCTTGGTAACTATTGTTATATGAGAATTCTACCAAATGTAGATGGTCTTTCCAAGATCCACCAAAATCTAAAACACAAGCTCTAAGCCTATCCTCTAGAATTCGGTTCAATCTCTCCGTCTTTCCATATGTCTGAGGATGATAGGCTGTACTCAATCTCAAACTCGTTCCCATAGCTGATTGCAGAGCCTCCCAGAATTTGCTGGTGAAAATAGGATCACGATCACATACTATACTGACAGGAACACCATGCAATCTGACTATCTCCCTCAAGAAAATCTCTGCTAGAGAAGCTGCAGTACGAGTTGCCTTAACCGGTATAAAATGGGGGCTCTTAGATAACCGATCCACAATCACCCATATTCCTTTGTTTCCTTCCTTGGTTCTAGGCAAACTGTCGATGAAATCCATCAAAATCATCTCCCATTTCCATTCTGGGATTTCCAAGGGCTGTAACAAACCGGCTGACTTCTGTTGATCTCTTTTAACTTGCTGACAGATAGCATATCTATTGACGATAGCAGCTACATCCCTCTTCATGCCCGGCCACCAGAAAACTCTTCTCATACCTTTATAAATCTAAGAGATTCCTGGGTGAATATTCAGTTTGGAGCGATGACACTCAGCTAAGACTTCTTGCCTCAATCCATCTATATTAGGTACACACAAACGACCATTAATCCTCAAAACACCTTGATCATCCACCTTGAAATCCGAATATCGACCATCCTTGGTTCCAAGAATCAGTTCCTCAAAAGATCTATCCTCCATTTTCTTACTTATGATTCTTTCCTGGAGAGATGGAATGACTTCCAAAAGAGAAAAAACTGCATTCCTGCTAAGAGCATCAGCCACAACATTCGCCTTTCCCGGAGTATGCAGAATATCCAAATCATAGGATGCCAGAAACTCGACCCATCGCTGCTGCCTTAGATTAAGATCCTTTTGAGGGAAAAGATATTTCAACGGTTTGTGATCCGTGAATTACTCAAACTTCTCTCCCAAAAGATAATGTCTCCAGATCTTCAAAGCAAAAACAGTGGCTAACAACTCAAGATCGTGCGTAGCGTAGTTCCTTTCATGTGGCTTTAATTGCCGACTCGCATATGCAATTACTCTTCCATTCTACATTAACACTGCTCCCTATCCAACTATACAAGCATATGTATAAACTTCAAATTTTCTCTTCCCATCTGGAATAGCTAGCACTGGTGCACTGGTTAGTCTCGTCTTCAACTCTTGGAAAGCTTCTTCACACTGGGGTGTCCATTTGAACTTAGCTCCTTTCCTTGTCAACTTGATCTGATGTGAAGAAATCTTGGAATAATCCTTGATAAACTTCCTGTAGTAGCTAGCTAATCCCAGAAAACTACGAACTTCAGTCGGTGAATTCGGTTGCTTCCATTCCAGTATAGTCTCGACCTTCGCTGGATCTACAGAGATACCTTCTCCAGAAACAATATGCCCTAAAAATTTGACTTTCGATTTCCAAAAATGCCACTTAGAGAACTTCGCCTTCAAAACATGTCTCCTCAGAGTCTCCAACTCTATTCTCAAATGCTGCTTGTGCTCTTCTTCAGACTTAGAATAGACCAAAATATCATCAATGAACACCAGAATGAACTTATTCAGTACATCCCGATAGACTCGGTTCATCAGATCAATGAAGTAAGCATGTGCGTTGGTTAACCCGAAAGGCATAACCAACCATTCATAAAAATAATTCGGTCCCCTAAATGCAGTTAAAGGGATACTGTCCTCAGCTACCCTCAACTGATGGAAACCTGAATCTAAATCTAGCTGAGAAAAGATAGAAGCTCCATGCAACTGGTCAAAAAGATCATCAATACGAGGAAGAAGATATTTATTTCGAATGGTCACTTTGTTCAATTCTCTATAATCCACACAAAACCTTAGCGATCCATCTGATTTAGTGACAAACACCGCAGCAGAACCCCAAGAAAAACTGGGCCTAATCAACCCCTTCTCCAAAAGATCTTGAGTCTTCTTGACTAACTCTTCTCTCTCCCTAGGAGCCATCCTCCTACTAGGCTGAATCACCGGCACTGCTCCTAGAATCAAATCAATGCGAAACTCTATCTCTCAATGCGTAGGCATACACTTGACTTCCTCGAATACATCAGAAAAATCATGGACCACATCGATAACTTCAACCTTCTCTTGAGAAGTCTTAATTCCATGTAAAAGACTACTCAAGTGAATTCCTGAATTATCACAGGACACTCTGGCAATCCTACCCAAATCGGTTTCCAACGAAACGATTCTTTCATCACAATTCAGAATAGCTTTATACTTATCGAGCCAATCTATCGAAGAAATGGATCCACTCTGCTACTTCAGAAATTACCTCAAGAAAAATGGCTAACCAGAAAACGTTCTCGATGGCACACAGAACACTTCGAGCTACACTGCTGACCCAGATGCCCAAAGACTTCCTATCCAAAGCTCTTCGAGAAACTTGGACCTCGAACCAAGAAACACCCTACTGAACTTAGCCACAACACCAAAGCAGACATACTTCCTTAACTTGTTCCAAAGAAACATCTTCGGAGACATCCATAGTCACTATGTCTCATCACACAGCTACTACATCCTGAGGTATCAAGATATCATGACTTGCTTCCGTCCAACTGACAGATCCAAACTCTAGCTCATCCAAACCTACACTTCAAAGATGAACTCCGAACCTTAGCAGATTTCCTTCAGATATCGATGAAATCCTTACACCACCCAAAGCTCACTCAAGATGGTAATAGGTCTACAGTCTCGACATATACACTTCCAACCTCAACCATTCAAACTCTAACCATTGGTAGTCGTGTTACACACACCACTACCCTATCTACCTTTATAACTTATATTGGAAAACCAAAACAGGTAACCCAACAAATAGGTAGAAATATATATATATATATATATATATATATATATATATATATATATCATATATATATATATCAAAATTACAAATACGCTTTCTTAAGAAAGAAATCACTCAAGAGCCTAGGTATTCGCTCAACCTAGCGCTTTGATACTAACTGTGACGACCCGCCTTTTTACTCGCAAAAAGACGTATCATCGATAAGAAAATAAAGGGATAGAAATAGAAAAGATAGAAAGAAAGAAATAACAACATCAGAATCTCACAGCGGAACGGAACAAAATATAATACATCACATAACTATTACATAGTTTACATATATCAGAGTTATACAATATCATACACATGACAGCCATATATACATCTATCACAACATACATCCCAAAATACAACATACATCAACTAACACAACGGAACTATATATATATATATATATATATGTACGTCTGGAACTCCTGCTCCAAGCTCCTCCAGAACTCAACAATCCAAAACCTATCACTTGGCTACTCATAAAAATTTGAGTACCCAAGAGTTTATGAAAAACAAAAATAAACTCCGTGTCAGACATGGGTCTGGTATGAGTAAACGGTTTAAAGTTGTTTAACTTTGAAAAACATTTGAAAATAAAGGTATCACGTAAGACTTCCCACACATAAACATGGGTAAGTTTTTACGTTAAGCTAACCAAAACAATTTAATAGGAAATCCAATGATATTATAATAGTGTCTAGGGTTTTCAAGTAAAATACAAAAATAGCTGAAATGCTTACATCTCACATTCCAACATAGTTGGGCATAATCAAAACGTATGGCTCTTATTGGAAATTGGATTCCATACAATGGCAGGGCTACTGGGGTAGCGCCCGTCACAGTACGGGGCCTCGATCACCGTACCGAGGATCACTCCCGACCCCCTACACCATAAGGCCGGAACCATTCCTTACTGAACAGTCTCGAACAAGATAATCCCGCGGTTGTAGCTAGCAACCTCCCGCAAAGCCGAAATAAAAAAAGACATCTAGACAGGGGTATATCTCGTCCTGCTTGGGTGCTACCCACCTAACCTTGCTGCACATCCCCTGTTTTAGCCATTCCCGTTGATGAGGCTTGAGGTTACGATTACCTTTACAGAACATATCTCTTAGAATGCTCATCGTCCTCCTGACGATGTTCTGAAAGCATTCAATCCATATAAGTTCGTTCCGGGTTCAAACTAAATCGAAGGCATTATCTCGTTACACTCATTTTGGAATCACCCTCAGAGTTAACGACAATACCCTTGCATTCTGAAACACCATCTCTATCTTCACTTGAGAATTTATGACCTAATGTTTAATTTAGATCGATGTGGTTTTCGGATATTCATAAATGACACCCGATCCCGGTCTCATCGAAATCCAAACGCCATTTTAAAAGGTCAAGTTGTTTATTAGTTTAAAAAGTTAAATTCAACACTTTGAATTCACATAGCATTTATCATAGATAAATCATACACAATCACCATGGATATATCAAAGCATATCATAGAACATCACAGAATATCACCAAATAAATATCACAAAATCAGATATCCTGCTTGTACAACATTCATAAGAAAACATCTTAAATTCTTGCTGCAATTAATTTAATTTAAATCAATTACTTGAGAATTAATTACTTAATTAATTAATTAATTATTTCACACAATTTAATTAATTACTTCTTAGTCAATTTATTTAACCTTAATTACTTAATTAATTACCCTTAATCATTAATTAATAACCTTAATTATTAATTAATAAAAATTAGTTATCCATTTTTTAACCACTAATTACTTAATTAATCAATTATAAATTCGTAATTAAATTTCTTAATTCGTTAACTATTAATCATATATTAATTAACTTTAAGTAGTTAATCACAATTTATCTATCACTTAATCATAACTTAACAAATCTCTAATTACAATTATAAAGTAATTATTGTTAATTACTTTCTAAAAATAATTAATTAATATTAATTATTCATCTTAATTAACATTTAAAAGAAATCTTCTTTAAACTTTGAAAATCAAATTATTATTAACTACAAAACTTTAATGTTAATAAATTTTATACTTAAAGTAATTACTTAATTAATTTTATACATCTCTTTTGGTATATGAATAAAATGGTAGGGGTCTATTTCTAACCCCGCTGGCCTTGCCAAAAAAAAATTACTTAATTAAAATAATTAATTAAGAATTAAAAACCTTGTTAAGCATTGACTAAGATAATTAAAACTTGTATTAGAGTCTTAACTTAAATTGTTAAACACTTATTTAGTTTACAGTGCTTTAAACTGGTTTGAAACAATTTACTTAATTTTACCTTTTTTTTATAACATTGCAAATCTGGGTAACAAACCCGAGACTTCCCCTGATTTAACTCGAGTAACACTTTGAGTTCTCACCAGCTTTTCTCCAAGTCACCTCTCTTCCTCTCGTACTCTTCTTCTTCTCCTTTTTTTCCAGTAAGTTTAAATTTAAAACTTAAGTATAAATTAAGCATCAGAAAAACCATGTTCATGCGCTCGAATACCAACCCGAAACAAGCGACCAAAATACTCAAGCAACGACTCGAGATCATTCACCAACAACCCACTGACACTAACCCACTTCGCACTACGCCGTACACGTGCACGGCAACGCGCCGTAGCTCTGGCGAACCCCACCATCATCGGCAAGTCAAAAGTCTCTCACAAACTTGAAAACCAAACTCAATTCGCCTCCAAACGTTCGAAATCGAAAATAACCCTCCCGCTCGAAAAACTACAAACACACGACACTAACTAAAACGCCTCACCACCGCCGCACTGACCACCGGAGAAGTTCAGAATTCACCCACACCACGACAACACACAACGCTACCATCCTTCAGAATTTCAAGCAACCCGATCACGTATATTTGAAGAACGCGCCTCGATACAGACATGTCCAAAAGCTTGAAACCAAACCCTTAATTAAATTCGTTCAACAAATTCGTGCATTTGAAAAATTATTCAACAATTTTCTCAACATCATAGATGTTCATACTTGCTTCAATCCAAATTTCAACATTTAAAATTGATTCGAGAAATTGGAAGAAATGCAAATTTTCTTCAAATACAAACTGCTCTTGGAATACTAATCTAAAAACCTTCATTTTTGTTTTAAAAATCATGATTTGCAGTAAGAATTCAAACTATGAACTTGAATTAACTTTTTATAACAATCAAATTTATCAACTTTTTACTTGATTATCTGCAAACAAGATTACAATGTATATTTTACAAACATGGTTTAATCAGCTTTTAAAATCTAAATTTAAGTTTAAACATCTTGTTCTAGTTGAAAAACTTAAAGCTTAACAATGATTTGATGAGAATAATTTGTGTTTGAAGGAAAAATTCAACCCTGTAACAAATAACAGATAAGGTCAACATACTCAATATTCATAGAACAACATGTACATAAGCACAGACCCATATCAAAAAATGAAACACATACAACACCATATAATCAGCGAATCATCTTATTGTTTTAATTTAAACTTAAAGCTTTAAAGTTGATGTTTACTCACCTGCAAGGGTTACTGAATAGGAAACACTCCGTTATTCTTTGAAAACTGAAGTTGGAAACTGCCTTTGAATCTGTTTTAGTTCTTGTCTATTTTTGTTTGAATTTGAGTTTACTTCTTTTCTTGTTTTGTTTTTCACAGGTTAACTAAGTTTTTTACTGAACGAACTTGGAATAGCAAGATGCATACATATATATAGAAGAAAACATAGGATGTTTAAGGGTAGGTTGTAATTGGTTTAGCTGTTTTCTTCATTTTGTTTTAACTTGATCAGATTTTTATAAATATTTTGAATTGGCTATTTTAGGCTGAGATGATGGCATTTAATGCCATTGTTTCCAAATATGTTTACATATTATTATTATGTTTGCTATGTATAAATTTTGTATGTAACTATACACTTTGCAGGTGGATATTTGGTTTTGTGAATGAAGATATTTTGTTTTGTCTTTTTATTTCATGAACATTGGCATTATGTATGTAAACATTTTGTCTTCTTGCATTGCAACCATAAACATATAGTTTTCAGGTTTTAGTTTATACACTTTGCAGGTTGACATTAGTTTTTATATGAAGATAATTTGTTTTACTATTTTCTTGCTTTCACAATATACATATTTTTGTGTCTGATTTCGTTTTATACTTTGTTTACATACTTATTCATTTGACTTTTGTATGAAGATATCTTGTTTTTACTTTCATTTCTATTTTGACTATCACTATTTAAATTATATTCAATATCGTTTACTTATATTTAATATTGATAGAATTTGATTCTATTTCAAACATTATTATCCATATATTTTTTTATACCAAATGTTAACAAGGTAAAGTATTTTAATTCAATTATATAAGATAGATTTTATTGTACACATTTTTAAGAGATTTATTTTAAAATTTCAAAATCAAATTTCCTTTTCAAAATACAAATCTATATAAATAAATGGAAAATATTTCCAAAAGACTTATTCATTTTAAAATGATGAGTTTACATTTTATTTAATTGGATTAAATATTTATTAAAATATTACTGCTAAAATCCAGGTTCGTTACACTTTCGATTGCTTTTTCTTTGCCCTAGTCCCTTAATGACCTTGAATTTGCAGAAATCATTAGTGCATTAGTCACTCCGACCCATATTTTTGCGATAGCATAGAGATAAATTACTTACACCCTTAGTTTGCTCAATAAAAGTAAGCAATGTCCTTATCCACCTAAAGACATACTAAGTAGTACTACACATAACATATCAGCCTGAGTTTTCTCAAAATAGTATGCAAGTGATCTACTCAATATATAAATGATAAAGGGCAACATTATTAAAATTAATAATTTCAATAATTAAAAAGTGATATCGATTTAACAGATAATATATTCTTGAAGAATACCTTGAAGAATACCCTAAATGATACTAGTGTCTAACACATTAGATATCATTATATATGTACACTACATATGTATTATATTAGAAAGATTTTATTGGGCTTATTTTTTCAATGACATATACATATTACTTATATATACATATATGCTTAATTTATTTATAGCTTTTATAATTTTAATCAATTCTTAAATTACATATATAAGTTTATATGTATTTAACTTAATTAATCAAAAAAATTAATTAATAATTAAAAATTTCACAAACCTTAAATATTAATTCAAAACAGTTTGGATTATTATATAATCATGAAATTTATGATTATATATTTATTTACTTATATATATATATATATAGTCATTATAACATTTATAATCTACACATGCACGCGCATAGACACATACGTTAACACATACACAAACATACAACACACACACACATATGTTAATGTGTGTGTGTATTATGTTAAACACTTTAATTTATTTAAATTTCATAAATTTAACATTAGCTCATATTTTTTTTCATTATATAATTATAAGAATTATAATTATATGTTTTAAGTATATACCTACATCAATTGTAATATTTGTAGTTTTACATATTCACACACACACACCTGCAACAAGTACAACTATATAAATTAAACAAGTTAAATTTATTTCTTTTATAACCATTATTAAAATTATGACTTAAATTTAACTCTTTAAATTCAAATTATATTTTATTATAATTCAAATATGATAGTTGAATTAGTCCAAGGCCCAAATCACTTTTGGGCCAACCTCAAAAATTGCAACCATCCATTTGGCTCGGGCTCGAGCTAGGGAGGGGATGATACTGGTTAGAGCTAGGCCTGTAAATGGATTATTTCGGATATAGATAGTGCCATATTCATGTTCGTATCTAAACTCATTTTGGAATTTCGAATATCTGCATTTACGGATACGAACGGATATCGGGTAATTATCATGTCCGTTGATGATTCATAAATTGATAAAAATAAATAGAAAATTTTGTTTTAGCATAAATTTTTTCAATCTCATTGATTAAAATTGTGTGATAAATAAACAAATAGAATGGACAATAATAATCTATCCGGCTTCACCTCAATTGGCGCCCTAGCATAAGCCAGTCTCTCCCTCATAATAGTGGCAACATCAAAACAAACCAAATCACTTATCATATTTGCTAACCAATTGATACCAACCAATGATTATAACAGTGATGGAATTTTTGTGAATTAGACCTAAAAAGTTATGGAGAGTACGTGTTCTCTATCAGAGTCAACAGAAGGAGACTACTTCGTAATAATGAATGGCTTGTTTTCAATGATGGCCAGTTTAGCCTCAAGAACATTCTGACGATCATTCAGGCACGAGAACTCAAAACAGAACAAAGCGTTATCATACCTTGTAGTGATTTTCCTATTTATTTTCCTTCTTTGCATCATGATAGATTTAACTAAGCCAAAAGGAGGAGCTTTGTCCTAAAAAAATCGACGAGATGGTCCTTCAAGAAAAGGAACCGGCCTTAATAACTTTCGATAGCAGAATCAAGATACCGTCAACACAACGAATGTCAAATTACCTAGGCAAGTAAGTACCACATTGCATGGCTTATTTGAGAATAGAGATGACCAAGGCATCTTAGCTTCAATATTAGTATGGAATTTGTTAACAACGACGTCGAACAAGGTTGGCAGCACAACATAAGGCAGGGTAACACATTTGATTCAGCAAGCAGCTGTTCAACAACATGGACATCATAATTGGCATACAAGTTTAGTTAGGAAGAAATGTGGACATTAGCAGCATATAATGTCTCAACAGAAGTGCATTTAGTTGCAAGGAGAGAAACAATGGCAGTAAGAGAAGAGAAACTTTAATCGCAAAATAAGTTAGGCAAGGCCTGAGAAAGTGTTGTAGGAGATTAGCCAAACGAGATTCCACATCTAGTGACCGAAGGAGCCTCAAGGAGGTCAAGGCAAGGACAAAACTTGCCGTAGCCAATAAGGAAGATGACACAGAGTAAGGCAACCAAAGTTGAAGGAGCATGGGCATGAAATAGGGACAAGGTGAGGAACGATGAAGATGGAGGATGATACGGTGCGAAAGAAATGAGGCAAAGAAGGTTTAGAAGACAGATGGGGAAAGAGGCAGATCAGTTTCAAAATTAGGGCATACTGAAAATTTCATAGGAGGATGTATGTATGGTTTTGTATGCACAAATATATAATATCATACGTATAATATACACACACACCAGCATTATTGCAATCATATTGGTTTGAATCTAATTATAATTTAAAATATATAATTTCTAATATATATTATATAAATATTTAAAAATAAATGTTTTACTCATTATATAAACACAAAATAATTATAATTTAATATTTTAACATATTTTATAATAAAGTCGAAAATACAATAATAATATATATAAAAATCGAAAATACTATATATATATATATTTCACGTAATTGTTATAAACATATATTTTGATTAATTGGTGTGTTTATATATATATATATTCTTGAATTTATTTAATGACATCGAAAATTAAATTCATTTAAAATTATAAATACTTATATTTTAAATAATAGTATATTAAAATAAATTTTTTAATACATCTATAAGCAAAGAAAAAAATTGATTTTTTCAAACCAAACATATTTAATGATATAAGTATATATAAATCTATATAATAAATATTTGTTTTGTCTAAAAGAATTTTGAATAAATAAGTGTATATATGTATAAAATATCTTATATGATATCATATTAAATATATATATATGTTTATGTGTGTGTGTGTATTTATGCATATTTATAAAGCATGGGCGTGAGCCAAAATGTTTCTTTATTTGAATTCAGCCATTAAAAATATATATGCTAATAAATAGTTATCAAATTAATATTTGATTTATGTTATTATATAATACGCATGTTATTGGTTGAAATGAACGTGATAACAAGTTAGGGAATTTTATTGGATCTAAATAAAATTATTACCTTTCATTTTTGCGTATTTGTCACATCTTGATCTAGTAGTCTCACCATTTGCAATAATACTCTAATTGACTCACCTTAATGGAGGCTTATATAATTAGATTTTGGGTTTGGTAAAGAGCTACGGAATTTTCTTTCTTTCTCTATGCAATTAAAGCCTCACTAATGCACTTAGCACACTACGACCACTACGCCTTTCCAATTTAGTGCTATTAAATAGTTGATCCATTAAAGGGCTGCTATTTTCTGCTAAGCCCGCTAAATCAGTGGTTTTTAGAATCCACCTTAGCAAATTTAATGTAAATTTTTTAATTTGAACAGTTCACTGACAAAAAAAAATCAAGAAATTTGTTGTATAGGTGTAAGTTCAAGTCTCGAGCCTCAAAATAAATTAAAACTCTATTCCGTTCACTAAATCTGAACTACATGGATCATGATATTCTTCATTTTATTATGTAGGAGTGAATAATGTTTCTTTTTATACATAAATGATTTGGAAATGAGAATAAATCAATTTTGGAGATTTGATTTATCTTCAATAAAGATTTCTAACCCTCTGCTATTTTTCGATACATCCCTACTTTATCCTCGATATGGCTTTTTGCACATCCATCGCTATAAAACTGGTAGGCACTTTATCTGCACATATCTCCCTAGAATAAGAAGCGAGGGCTTAATTTATAGGGAAGGATTGGAGAAATATCTTCACATTAGAATCTCTCCTCCTTTTGCCTTTTCTCCATAAATATCTCACCCAAGTATCATATACATGGTCGGCCCCACCTTTTCCTCTTTCAAAATGTTAGACTTATAATTAAATTCAAAATTTAATTAGTATATTAACATTAACACAATTAAAAATATAAATACATGTCATATAAGTTATATATATAACCATTATATATGTAATTTCTAAAGGACACCAAAATTTCTATAGCTACCAATTTTTCTAAATGGCCATAGTTACTACAAGCACTCACTATAATTAATATAAGATTTATATTAATTAATTCATAACACTTATAAATTAATTAAATAAAGTTTATTTCACAGAATCTTCAGAATTGGTTGTGCGACTCACATGTGTAAATTTGGTCAACAATTAATATCGAACATTTTGAATATCGAAACTTACACGTTACCTTAGATGGTAGAGTGACATTATGGCCACACTATTGCTTACAGATTTTGAAGATAAAATTGTATTTTAATTATATTTAAGCAAATATTTAGTATAATTATATTTAAGCAAATATTTAGGCAATGATGTCATACACACATTCTCTATGTTATCACTAAATCACTTTAAATATCTAGAGCTTGGTCATGGTCAAAGCCCTATAATATTTATCGCAACTATACAATTAACCTTAAAGTCTTAAGTTCAATAATAACTTGATATACTCTGGCTAGAGACTTTAATTTTGAGTTGACTATAGTTGATAGTGATAATAACCCCTTATAGCAGAGGAGATGAATTCTCCATTGAATAATGTTTCACTTCAACGCTTCGAATTAGACCCAACTATAACTGTATCATGAACATTATGCCATGATTTGACTATGATCAAAGTAGAGTATTCATGTTTAAGTTTCACACTATTTTTAAGTCAAAATAATGTCGTATATCATTACACCAAGATTTCCTATTTTACTTAGTTATAATTAAGCAATAGGAAGCTCTTGATTGAGTCATTCTGTAGTTATCTAATAATTGCACGTACGTAACCCTTTGGTGACCCTGGTAGTTATGAGTAATATACTTCCCTCATTTGGAGAGCATTACGTACATTGGTCTCAGCTGACATATCGATATCTTTTTTCTCAAAGCATCTTGACCATGAATCATTTAAAACAAAATATTAATTAGTTTACAATTTAATACTTATGGTTACAACATTTGTAACAACGATCGAATAGTACTTTATTTAAGGATTTTCTACTTATATATGATTAACAATTTTATTCATTATTTATGTCACGTGTAATAGCATATATAACAAAAAAACCAAAACTTACTTTATTACGATCAAGGTTGGTTCTAAAGTTAGGTTACCTAACAAATTACATCACTGCCCCTAGGACATACCCCATAAACTTTTAGTTCCAAACTACCACAAGTAAGTACCCTCTTGTTGTCCCTAATGACCATGAGTTGTTCGTCGTCCATCGTATGGAAAACGTTAGGTACACTAGTCCTAACAGATGTATCAATATCCTTTTCTTAATACATTTTCACTAGGAACAATTTACGGAGGACAAGTATTTTTTAAACATGACTCGATATTCATGGTAGTGAAACATTTGCAATTGAAATTAATTAAATATTTTTCCTAAGAATTTCTACTTGTATAGGTTTAATGTATATAAAACATTACTTATATCCAATATAACAATACATATAATAGAAAATTAAACCAGAAGAATACTTTATTTCGATCAAGATTAAGTTATATAATCAAATAACATAATTTCCCATAGGGCACACCCTTAACTCTATCAATATCCCACTTGCACATAAGTTAATATTGGTGCCTCAAGGCCATACCTTCAACCAATCTACATAAATTAAACAGAGAAAGGGCCTTGGTGAATGGATCTGCGATGTTAGCTTTAGTATCTACTCTTTTTGATTATGCTTCCCCTTCATTGATAAATTGTTTTATCATGTGTTAATTACAGAGAACACATCATATCTCTTGTTGAGCTATTGGTTCCTTTTTCGATCTATATTGCATTATTATCATAATATATTATTGAAGTCTTGATGGTGGAAACCATTTTCACCTTTTTTTTTTATAAATTTTCACGAGCATACAATATTGTGGCTTGGAACCTTTCTAACTTACGACCCCTCCATTGAGGGTAAACACGAATCCTGAGATTGATTTGCTATCGTCGACATCACTTTGAAATCTCACGTCCAACTACTCATTTATAAGTTTATTGTTTTCATTTGCTAGAAACAAATCCTTTGGTATCTCTTACTACTTTAGGATGAACTTTATCGCTGTCCAATTATTTTCACCCAGTTTTGATTGGTATTGACGAACTACATTGAGTGCAAAAATAAAATCTGGCCTAGTACATAGCATAGTGTACATGATGGATTCCATCATCAAATCATAAGTAATCCTACTCATACGCTTTCTTTCCTCATTTATAGATGGGCAATATTTCTTAGAAATAACAATTACATGTCGCATTGGAGCATTTTCGTGCTTGAAAATTTCCAAATTAAATCTTCTTAGTATGGTATTTTTATACATTGATTGGGATAATTCCAATAACATTCTATATCTATCTCTATAAATACTTATACCTAGTATGATGGAAGCTTCTTCCAAATCTTTCATTGAAAAATTATTAGACAACCAAGCTTTTAGTGATTGTAATATTGGTTTATCATTACCAATCAATAGTAAATCATCACCAATCAATAGTAAATCATCAATGTATAAAACTAAAAACGTAACAACATCATTTGTTCTTTTCTATGTACACACGCTTCCTCTGTGTTTTGATTAAAACCAAACTATTTGATTACATATCTAAATATTTATTCAAACTTCTTGATGCTTGCTTAAGACGATAAATTGATCTTAAGAGACTACATGCCTTCTCAACGCTCCCACTGATTTCAAAACCCTTTGGCTATGACATATAAACAGTCTCTTCTATCTAAATCTTTATTTAGAAATGTTGTTTTAACGACCTACCATATTTCACAGTCATAGCAAGCATCGATTGCAAGTAGAATTTGAATTGATTTAAGCATGGTGACTGGTGAAAATATTTCATCATAATAAACATCTTGAATTCGACGGAAACCTTTTGCCACCAAACTTGTTTCATAGGTCTTGACCTTTCCATCTACACCGATCTTTTTCTTAAAGTTCTACATGCATCCCATGGGTTTTAACACTTTGGATACATTTTCCAAAGTCCAAATTTTGTTTTTTTACAAGGAATCCACATTGGATTTCATCGCATCAAGCCACAAGGAAGAGTCATTAACCTATAAGGTTTATTGGTATGCGTGGGATCGTCGTCGTAAATGACGCTATCCTCTTTCGTCATTAATGAGAAACTCATAGTATCACTCTAGTGCGATGTTTCTTACTAGATTTTTTAATAGGTCATGTGCCTTTTATAGGTGTTGAATTACTATGTAAATATTTAGTTTTTATGGAAGTTTCTTAGATCTCATCCAAGTCTATCTCACCGTGTCTAGTTTCTCGTGGTAGAAACTCCTTTTCCAATAAGATAACATGTCTCGAAACATACCTTTTGTTCCTCGGTATGACGAATAAGTATCTATGAGTATTTCTAGGATACCCTATAAACTTGCATAAAACTGATCTTACCTCAAGTTTACTAAGGTTTACTTTCTTAATGTGAGCCGGATAACCCCAGATAACCATTTTACCTTTAAGACACATTGTTAAAATATCAAATGATTTAGAATCATATGATGGTAGAAATCCTTAGTTTATTAAAAATTTCAATTGTTTCTTACTTATATAGCCTAGTTTACAGTGCCAAATGTCATTTATTTTAGATGCTTATTGTTTTCAATGGCAAATGCATAATTATAGTTAAATGTATAAATGTCATCTTTAATAGTCCCAAAGTAAGCAGTTTTATTGTCATAACATATACCCATAGCATTGTCATTACAAATAAAACCTAACCATTTTACATCAAACGGGAAACATGAATTATTCAACTCGTACAGTTTTGTACAAAATTACAATTATATAAAACTGAATAATGACCAGTAGCAGCTTTATATGGTAATTTCATACCACATGGTAGTTACAGTAGCTTAATTTGTAACTTAGAATTCCACAGTTCTTCTTGCGATGGGTTTCTAACTCCCAAATCTCTGCAATGAATTAAAGGTATAAGTTCCAAGTCCAGTATGTAAAATATAAGATGAAGCACTTATAAATAAACAATTTTCTATAAGGAAAATGTGTTTAGAAGAAAATCAGATTCCTTCCTCTTAGACGTCTACATATAGACAGTTCCTTTCAAGTGTCCATTCTTAGAGCAATGGTGACATTCACCCTTTTCTTCTTTGGCCTTCGCTTTACCATTGTCGCCTTTGACCTACATTTCTCTTCTTCAAAATATTAAGAAGATGCACCCTTGACTACGAGTACCGCGCTTGGTACTTTCATAAACGTACTCTTGATCGTCCTTAACATATTAAGTAGATCCATGACAACACACTTCAATGAATTCATATTGAAATTCAACTTGAATGGATTAAACTACAGAGTCAATTGTCCAACAACCAGGTTGATATGTAACTCTATGTCAAGAGTTGTTCCCATCTCAGACAATCTCTATGTATACCCAATCATACCAAGTACATGATTTTTGATAGGAGTACCTTTGTTCATTTTCATATAATTTATTTTAATGAGGCGGTATGAGATTGTTCACCATACAACTTTTGTAGATGTTAAAATATGGATCAAATATCCAAAATCACATTTTGTCTTTGAAGCTCGATGCTCATTGTCGATAATATGTAACATTCAGAAAGTTCATTGTCTATTAACCATGACTCCTAGCACACTATTTATTCGGACGTGGCATCTCTATCAGCTTTAGCCTTAGGATCATTTGTCACCATATGCTAGAGTTTTTCACAGCAAGTGTGATTTTTACATTCCTTTACTGGTCTTTATAGTTGGTGTTGGTTAATATATTTTCTCTAGAAATAGCTTCATTACTGTCATTAATCTACATAAATTTATTAGAGTAAATCAGATAATATCACATATGTTCTTATACTTATTAAATTGGTTTATTATATTTATCTGGAATTGAGTTTTGCAACTTTAAAAAACCCTAAAATAGATACGGGAATTTCTTAAATTCTTTCAATAGCATTAGGATCCATTTATCGCATTTAGTGTTTCAAAACTCATTTATCTAACCCGAGATCTCATTTTCGAACTTGAGCGAGATGAGATTTAGCGAAACGAGACATTAAATTTTGTTTGCATCTTATTTAACACTCATCTCATTTGAGATATTAAGACCGCAAGTGAAAATTTGAGGTAAGATTTCGATATATAAGTGTTTTCCACTTACATGTATCTTTTACTTATTATGTGGATCAACAAGAAACTGCACCATCATGACATTTCACTGACCCTCTAATTTTGGTTTTATTAACAAATAAGCAAAAATAATTTTTTTTTACCTTTTATTTTTAATATTCAAATTATCAAAATTCATTCAATCAATATAAATCATCATGTTACCATTTTACTCATAAAAGAAAAATTAATATTATCGTTTTATATAAATTATATGTGTTAAAAAGTTTATATTTCTGTAATAATTATTATAAAAATATTTAAAACATCTGCTTTAGGTGGCTAAGTTACTTTAAGACAGTACCGAGATGGACTTTAAAATCTAAGATGTCAATCGAAGATGTACACCCGAGATGCACTTATCTCACCCGAGTTCTCGTCCGGTACAAGATATTGTTTGTAAAATTCTCGTAATGGCACGTGACCGAAATCTGAGATTTGAAACCTTAATGTTACTACAACCTAAAAAGTACTCTACAAATTATAGTCACCATAAACGGTAAATAACACTTTACTAATTATATATTGTGTATAATTCCTAACCATATATTCGTATTTGTCATAGTAATCTTTATGACTTTGAGGGTGCTCTACGAATCATAAAGCGCATTAGATACCCTAGACCCATCATTTCATGATAGCCTAAGGGTAGCTTTATAACCCTTGTCGGTGCTCAAAAAAGTTATAATATATTCTTACTAATCTATGGACAATATTAACATCACTATAAATATTTTTCGTCTTAAGAATGCTCAACAACAATAAGTATGTATAGTACTATATTGTATAGTAAATGTTAGATAGAAATTTTATTTTCAATTCAATATTTAAGATACTTTTAATTGGTTATTATAAACATTTAAAGGAGAAGTGTGTGATGATCAATGACATTATATGTCTCTACAACCTATGTATACTCCTTTAAGTCTATATGAATTTTAATTCATTTAATCCGTCCTTTCTAAACATATGTTATATATATATATTTGTTAAAACATTTATTCACTAAGTTATATACATATATAAATTCATAAGTATTTATTTATTAACTAAACATTTTATTTAATTTAAATATTACAGTTATATTTATGTAAAATTTGAAACAATTTTAAATATGCATTTTATATCCCTTTATAAAATATTATAACATTTTTTTAAAATTCAGAATAATTTTTGGTTAAGTTTGTAATGTTCAAATACGCATATTGGAATTAACCTAAGACATAACACATTTGGGCCTCTGATTAGGCCATATCTTTGAAGTAGATTATTTCAATGAGCTAAGAAAGGATAAGAGATGGGAGGTTTTTCATTCATAATAATACTCCTTAATTATTAAATTTCTTCCTAGTTAAACACCTTTTCCGTAGACACCCAACTAATTGGATAAATTAGGTAACCCTCTTGTGTATATGTTAATTTTTCATGGTACCACAATGATAGCTCGGATGCCATCGTTGGATCAAGTGCATTGGTAGAACGACAAAAGGAGGAAATTTAAAAAACTAATTTTTTAATTCTGCACTATACTTATATTGTGTTTACATGAATAATTTATTTGCACTAAATCATACTTATCAATCATTAATAAAATATAGTTTGTTATTTTATTTTTATTGTGTATTATTTTGATTTTTTTTAAAATTATAATGTAAATTTAGTTTAGGTTAAACTAATTTTAGATTTAATTTCAAAAACTCAAATTCATAAAATAAATCTCAATATATGTATGTATATGAAAAGAACAACAAAAGGTATTTATGATCATTTGGATTTACATCACATAACATGATATATAATGTCCACTATTAATATGATGATGTCCTATTATTATATAAGGACATACACATATTTATATAAGTATATTTTATGATATACTTATCAGCCATTTTATATAATTATTATTTTATTTTTGGTTTATATATATAGTATAATTAAATTGTTAAAAATATGTTAAAATAAAAATAAATATTTTAAAATGTGAAGTTCAAATGTTGATTTAATCTTATCCATATATATATATATAATGTTTTAAACTTAAAATTCAAATAAACTTAAGATCTAATCTTATTCAAAATTTTAAATTCAAAACTGATTTGGAATTTAAGCTTGGACTAATGGAGCCCTAACATTTTATGACTTTTAAGAAATTACGAATAGGCCTAAAGGACAAAAATGGCCTAATAACAAAACGTGCAAATGGGGGAGCGAGCTTCTTTTGATCTGGTACTGCGTTAAAAATTCAGGCATGAATGAAGTGATAGATTTACATGAATCGCAGACGCAGAGTGATACAATAATAAGCAATGGAATAGATAAATAGTAGTTCATGAAGCTACTACATAAACATCAGAGTCTAAAATAAAATATAACAGAAATCCAATACATAGAGGTCTCAAAAGCAAATGACAAGTCTGAACATAAACAATTGGAAACAACTAAAAAGCTGAATAGATAAAAGATAGACATGCGAGCAAAGCTCCAAGCTCCAAAGGTGAGTCTCAAATGCTGTGACACTCGGTCTGATCCGAGCATAAGGAAAAACATAAAACACTCGTATAACAACCTAAAATTTTTAATAAATATTTTATTCATTTATTCATTTTATTCAAAAAAAACTTTGGTGTTTGATTACCTAAAAATTTGAATTTTAGAAATTTCCTGAAATTGGTTATAAATCATTGCCCAATTTTATTTAGTATAAACAATTTCTGTCATTTTGATTTTGAGTTAAAATTTGACTTTAATTGAAATTTTAAATTTTAATTTCTAACTTCCAATCATTCATTATAAACTGTGTGTATATATATATGTACAACAATTATTCCGCATTTGTTTCATGTAAATTGGTTATATACTTTTTAAATTAAGTAATAAATAATGTGTAAATAGCTATTTAATTATATGTTTTATTTGGTACGTTTTATATCCGTTCTTGTTTAATTCTTTTGCGTTGTATAAATGGTACGTTATTTTCTTAAATATTCTTTAGCATATATCTTACTAAATAAATAAGAAACAAATAAATTCAAAGTACGTTACTTTGTTATAAATTTTGGTTGTACAGTTCAATTTATTTATTGCCTCTATAATACGCAGTCTTTGATTACATATCTTAGCTGTTAAAATCAACAGCCGTGCCTTTTCTAAAGGAAAGAAATTTAAAATCTTGCCTTACGCTTCACATGTAAATTATTTCATCTCTTTTACACTCTCCGTTTGCTTCTTGCATTTAAATAGGAATGAATTCTTTAATTTTCTCTTGCCGTTCAAATTTTATCTCTTGCCATTTTTCCACTTAATCAACGCAACTTCTCTGATAAATACTAAATCACGTGCACAAATATCCCACTGCATATCTTTTGGTCTTCATCTCCTCGCTTGTGAAGCTTATCACTGTAAGTAATGGCCGCATGTTTTTTTTCTTTTCTTCTTTCTTGTTTTTCTTTTATTTCTTTTGACTGTCCGCCACAGTGCTCGGCACATCCACCTTGCACAACCGGCCTGCGCCCCTCCACCACCTCCAGTACGGCCTCCCCTTCTCCCCTGATGTGTCAGATATGGCCGTGACTGCCTGGGTAGTTCATCACCACAAAACCCATAACCTAAGCCTTGCCGATCCACTAGTTTGCCTCCACCATCACGTGTAATGGCAGCCTCTACTCTAGCGTGTAGCGCCAACTCTGACCATGGCCGCACCCTGCAGGCGATGATGGTCTAATCGGTGGCGAGCCCATGCACAGACCGTGCGCATGAAACAGGCCGAGTCACTTTGTGCTTAGACCAAACTCTTGAACCCAATTTCTTTTCACCACCTTGCTGTTGCATATAGCAGCCTATTTTCAGCATCCTACTGCCTTGCGTGCATTTCAGACCTTAAATCTGATCATGGCCGAGCCTTTGAGACGTTGGTTGAGTCGTGTGGTGAAGGGGCTGAGCCACTTGTTATTTATATCAACTTGTCAATTTGTTTTCCAGTTTGCTTATTTCAGATTTGATGGATTCTTATTTGAATTAGCATACTTAGATTTGTTTTATTTATTTTGTTCCAAGATTTGAATCTGGTTGTCGCATCCTCTAAAATCTGATCGTGCTTTCTTTGCGTTCTTCGGTGTGGATATCGTTATTTTTGAATAAAATCTCTAGCGTCGAAGAGGTGAGTATTCATGCTTGACATTCATACTTATAGAATTGTAAATTGATAGCAAGTGAACTTGTAGAATTGTTATATCATATTTAACTTGCCTGTGATATGAAATTTTTGATATTAAACCCTTTTATAAAATTGTCACATCATCTGCTATGTTATATGTTGTTATATTATATCCTGCTATACTGTTTATTTATTCTGTTTATCACACTACAAGTTCCCTGTAGAGTAAAATCACTATGGGCTGAAATGATAGGCCTGAGTGATTTTTATTTTATTTATTCTATTTATTTATTTAACTTGGGATTGCGGGTTTGAAATGATAGAACCCGGATTTTTATTTGTAAATTACGGATTGAAATGATATATTATCCATATCACTTGACCTAGATTAGAAAATATTATACAGACCCGTGGTTATTATATATATATTTTTCTGAAAATTTTAATTATTTTAAAAGTTGTATATTATAATATTTTGGTTTAAATTGGATTAAAATGATTTTTATATAGTGTTGGTGATTTGCTACAAATTAAATATGTAAATAACTGAATGGTTAAGTTGGAATTTGAAGTATAAATTTATTTGGAATTTTTGATTTTGTTTAAAAATGGAGTTCAAGTTAAGTAAATAAAATATGATAATTTGATATAAATTGAATTTAAAGTGAATTAATAAAGTGTTATTAAGTTTTCTATGAATTAAATGGTTAAATAAATGCATACTTAAAAATGTAATTTGAAATATAACTTCAAATAGAAATGCGAAGTTGGTTTAAGAACAAAAGATAAGTTAAGAAATAAATTGGAAATTTAGTTATATTTGAAATGGTAATTAAACTTAATTATTAAGTTAATTTAAAAAAATACAATGAATAGAAATTTTTTGCACTTTACTTTAATAAGTGAAGCATTGAGAAATTTGATATTTATTGTGAAATTTACTTTATAAAAATCATAAATTATTGGGTATTTTAAATGACCATTTTTAAAATGGAAAAATATGATTTTTATAAGTTAAACTGGGTTAAATTGAAGTTTAGTTGTTGCTGAAATTGTATTGAAATCTGAAAATTTAATTAATTTAGAATCTGTTGTAAGGGATATTACCGCACTTTGTAAGTGCTGTAGTTGATGCAAATGAATAAAGCTAAAATCAATTAAGGGCTATTGCAGTACTTGGTAAGTACTGTGGTTGCAGAACTAAACTAAAACTTGAAATAAATAATAGAGCTACAGTAGCACTTGTTAAGTGTTGCAGTTGGCTGAAATGTGATTTTGACTATAATTAAACTGAATAAAATGAACTCAGAAAAGGCTGAACTTTTAGGATTGAATATTTGATTTGTAAGTATAATAATTTCCCTTTTTAAATTGTTAAAATGAAGTATCTTAATTGAAGTACAAACTATTTTGAAATTTATAATCACGGGTAATAATAACGTTGGTTGTTAAAGTGTAACGACCCTGAATTTCCGACCCAATTTAAAATTTAAATTCATTATTTCTAACATAAAATTTGAAATTTAATATGATCTCAATTAACGTCCAAACTTCGTTTATAAGATGCGTCCAGTTAGTTATGAATATAGAAAAAGTTTCACCGCAAATTATTACAGTAAATTTCGTTTGTGTTTTACTGCATATCAGTTCATTTTAAACTGCGAAAAATTTACCTTTCGAATTCAAATATTTTTTCACAGTAATGTTGTAAAAATTTATCTGATCAAGTCGTCGTAATTCGTTTCGTCAAATTCCATCATCGCCTGCTTCATTTAAATTGTTTTGTCAATCCCACAATTTAAATGGCCTAAATTCGATTTTTTATAAAACTGTCGTATCGCAATTATCTGTGTACCGTTGGAAGCATCTCATTGTACTAACCAAAATGGTATATTTATTTGTGCAAATCGAAGTCCGACGTAAATCGTTGCGTTAGTTTAAGCGTTTCGGACGGATTAGTTAAGCCGTATTTAGCCAAACCAAAACAACTCGTACCCATTCAAAAATTCAAAAATTTATTTTAGTTGCCGTGCATTCATTAGGGAGTTAGTTGTAACGACCCGCCATCAGTCTCCACAGAATGATGCACCATTAATAAGAAAGAAAGGGATAGAAAAGAGAAAAGAAAGAAGAGAAAGAAGAAACAACACAGAATCTAAACAGCGGAAAGAATGAATTATATTAATAACGTAAATATTACATAGTTTACAACCATCATCAGAGTTACATAGATAATACAACACATACTAGACAATTATAAACACCTGTCTAGTTATACAACTCAAAACAATACAAGGGAACTACTCAGAGAAATCAACATAGCGGAAATGTATATCTACACGCAGAAGCCTCCTGCTCTATTGCTCCTCCACAATTCGTCAAAGCTAACCTGAATTCCTTGGCTACTAGTAAAAATTTGAGTACCCAAGAGTTTAAGAAAACAGAAGATAACCTCTGTGCCAGACATGGGTCTGATGTGAGTAACAGGTTAAGGTTGCTTAATTTTCAAAACCTTTTGTAAAGAAAGGTGTCACGTAAGACTTCCCACACATAAACATGGAAAAGTTTTTACCTTACGCTAACCAAAACATTTGATAGGAAATCCGATGATATTATAATAGGGTCTAGGGTTTTCAAATAAATATGAAATAGCCGAAATTGTTACATTATTAAATTCGAGCTACTAGCCACAAAAGTGGGTAATACAATCAAAACCGTTGGCACTTATTGGATTTTGGATTCCACACAATGGCAGGGCCACTGGGGTACCGCCCGTCACAGTACGTGGCCTAGATCAACGTACTAAGGAGTACGCCCGCTCCCCTGCAACACAAGGCCGGAACCATTCCTTACTGAACAGTTCCGAACAAGACAACCGCTACAGTTGGAGCTCAACAACTGTCCACACAGCCGAAATAAAAGGGACCTCTTGACAGGGGTAAATATCACTCTCCAATGAGGCTACCCACGAAGCCTTGCCGCACCTCCCCTGTTTTAGCCATTCCCGGTTGATGAGGCTTGAGGCTACGATTACCTTTAGTGAACACATCACTTAGAATGTTCATCGTCCACCTGACGATGTTCTGAAAGCATTCAATCCATACAAGTTCGTTCCGGGTTCGAACGAAACCGAAGGCATTATCTCTTTACACTCATTTTGGAATCACCCTCAGAGTTAACGACGATAACCCTTGCACTCTGAATCTCCATCTCGAGCCTGTAAGTACTAATTCTGTCAAAATCATCATGGAATCACCCCTAGAGTTATACTGACGATAGTCCTTACACCTCGAGTCTTCACTCTTCATAGGAGATTTCACGACCTATTGTTAATTTGGATCGATGTGGTTTTCGGATATCCAAATATGGAAACCCGATCCCAGTCTCATCGAAATCCAAAGCGTGTCTTTTAGGTCCAAGTTGTTTTAAAGTTTAAAACAATTCAATTATCTATATACACACAGATAGATAACTCACAAATCACAATTGATAATCCACATTATCATAATAAACATATGATCCACATTATCAATATCAAAATAGATAATCCATATATCACCATAACAATAGATAATCTATGTTATCATCACAATGCAACCAAGCATTCATACCACACAACATTACTTATCTCATTTCTGAGATCTTAAAGCATCCAAGACAATCAATGTCATCCATTCATACATAAGCAATGATTTATTTCATCACAATATAATTAATTTAAAATGAATTAAATTAACTATCTCTATCTCTAATTAATTTAAAATGAATTAAATTAATTGCTTCATCTTTAATTAATTTAAAATAAATTAAATTAATTACTTCACCAATATAAATCTTGCTTACTTAACCATTTAATTGATTACAATCAATTAATTAATCATTCAAAATAATCACCTAAATTAGTCACCCTTGATTAATTATCCTTAATTATATTCATGTAATTATCTTTAATAAATTTCACAAATTAATTGTTCTCAACCAATCATAGTAATTAACCTTTAATTACTTCAATTAATTAATTAACTATAATTAATTACCTTAATCCTTAATTAATTACATTAATTAATTACCTTTAATCACTTATCATTGATTAATTAATCATAATTAATCAACTTTAATTAGATCATTAATTAAAATAATTAATGATACTTAATTATATTTAATAAATTATCTTCCTAAATTAATTACCTTAAGTAATAAACTCATAATTATTAACCCACTCTGATTAATCATATTCAGTAATTAACTAACTTAATTACTTTATTTAAAACAAATTAATTATTCCTTAATTAATTTCTTAATTAATCCCTTGATTAATTACTAAGTAATTTAATCCAAATTACTTCATTCTTAAACATCTTCATTTAATTACAATTTGTAATTATCAATCAATTACATCACCAAGTAATTTCCCAATCCATTTATTACATACAGTAATTATCTTTAAAACCTTAAGTGTTTAAAATTAATTAAACTTAATTAATTAAATTAAACAATCACATTAAACCAAATTAATTACATTAAGTAATTAATTTCTTAATTACTTCATTAAGTAATTATACTCATCAATTCACAAATGATTATTAATAAATTAATTAATCTAATTAATTATAAAAATTAATCACATTAATTAATTATTTAAATAATCCTGGTTAATGACCTTCATTAACCCTTCATTAATTATCTTCATTAAGTAATTAACTGAGATGAATTACAAATTTAATTATCATTGATCATCCATTAGTTAAGTCTAATTATTTAATTAATTAACCTTGATTAAAGCTTAATTACATAAGTAATAACTCATTAATCATTAATTAATAATCTAATTAATGATCTTAATTTTAAATTGATTAATCCCTAATCACTATTCATTAAATCTTAATAAATTAATTAAATTAAATTAATTAATTATTCCTTAATTACCTTTTTAATAAATTAATTTCAAACATTAATTCTTAACTTAATTTTAAAATAAAACATTTCTAAATTATGTTTAAAACAAATTTTATTTTAAACAAAGTACTTTTGAACTTGCTTCCAAATTTCATTTTAAATACAAGTTTTAAAATGAAAATAATTTAAACTAAGTTTAAACAATTTCTAACTTTTAACATTACAATAACTTCAATTTATATTTAATTTTAATTTTTTTCAAATCTAAACCTTCTTTTAATTTTAAAAATTGAAATTCATTTTTAAATTTCCAGATTTTAAATTGAATTTCAAACCCATCTCATATTTTAACAAAACTTCATTTTTGAAAAGTTCAAACTACTTTTTCCAAAATTAAGTTGTTAAACAAATTTAAAGTTTAAAACTTTATTTTCATTTAAAATCTGAGATTTTAAATTTAACTTGGATTTCAAAAATTCAATCTTTGAATTTAAAATTTTGTTAATCTTTTCTTTACATCTGAATGCCTCAGGATTACAAAATTTAAAACCCAAATACTACAGGTTTAAAAAAAAATTTAAACACAGAGTTACAGCTTTTTTTAAAAACCTGAAACAAACAGATCAACCCGAGACTTTTACAAACTGCTTCGAGTTCTCTACCTAACCTCCCCGAGCCAAATGCCTGACTGCTTCGGGCAAAACTCAAAACTCCCCTACTACCAAACTTACCCAACCTTATCGCCATAAACTACATCGCCGTGCATATGCACGGCGACCCCAACCTCCTTTGATCATCAAAGATGATCGTACATTATCCCAAAAAACTCCAATACCAAGTTGCGATCATCAGATCGAACTATCATCTTCGAAAACACAATCAGACCCCAAAAATTTCCCAACCTGGAAACAACACCCAGGTTTTTCCCCAAACCTGTCAACGACAAATTTGCATTGCTCCGACCATCTGAGAGTCAACCTCCTCCGGCCTCAACTTCAACCACACACCAATACCAAATCCCGAAATATCACAACACTCGGTCACTTATTCAGATCGAAATGCTCGATTCTTTAAACCGCTTTATAACTCGGGTTTAAAAAATGAATCTTCAAATTTACAACCTCTCTGATAATTTATCACCATCCATGATTTTTCCAACCTTCTCCCATTCCTTCACCATTACCCAGAAGAAACTCAAGATTCCCCAATTCAAAAATCATTAGAATTTGCTAAAAAATTCAATATCAGTTAAAAACAGAACTGCACCTACAACTTACCCCTAAAAATCCTGATACTTGATTTAAAAATAATATTTCAGTTAATACAATTGATTTATGATACTGAAATACCAAAATAACATGTTTGGATTTTTGTTAAAATCAACATGCATTGATGTTATTCTGTGTTTCCAGAGGCTATGACTTTATATTTGGTTTGATTAAATTTTTAAACTATAGTTTAAGCTAATCAAACAACAATTGCCTAATATAAGATCCTATCTAACTAAGTTAAGAGGTAAGAATTTTAAAAATTACAGATTTTTAAAACAGGTTACAACAAAGCATTACACAACACACACACACACACACACACACATATATAATATGCATCCAATATTCACTGATAATAACATGCAGTGCCTATTTCATCTCAACTTACAATTATGCAACCAAGATTTAAATTTAAATTTTAAAAAAGGTTACTCACATATTTGAAGAATAGAGCACCCAAATAAATGCCCTTGAACTTGAAGAAGAAAACATTGCTGAAGAAAATTGCAGGAAGACTTGATTTTTTCCCAGATTCAACTTGTTTTTGGATTTTAAAACTTGGGTTGCAGACTTCCTTTTTGATACTCAATGTTGAATAATGAAATGAAGGTTTGTTTGCAGAAAAACTTCCCAGATTACAGAGAAGAAAATGATGCAGATGTGCATCATTTCCAGATGCATGCAGAAATAAGAATGCAGACTCTTTTTTTTAATGAGGGGTTTGATTTTGTATTTGTTTTGGAATGGAAGGCTACTAATATGATATTGCAGGGATTTGAACTGCTTTGATTTTGAGGGGTTTACTGATTTTTTTTGACAAAGCTTTGAATTTGGTTTTGAAGGTGCATGTAAATTTTAGATTTGCAGATTAAAAATGCAGTATTTTGTTTGCAGGCCACATAATTTTTGAAGAGGGTTTGATTTTTGGGTTTTCATATTTTTAGATCTGCAATTGATCTGAAATTTAAAGCTTCACTTGTCTTTGATTAGAAAAAAAATGAGAAAAGGAAGAAAGAGATGTAGATGTAGGTTTATATAAGTGTATTTTCAGATTTTAAATAAAAGAAATATTAAAACAAAATTTACACTTGTACATAATCCTAGCATTTGTCACATTGTTATGTTAATCTTTTAGCACTTGTCCTTTTATTTAAAAGTAATTTGCATTTGATTTACAAGTTAACATATGTATTAAGCTAAATTGTAATTTGTTAGTTTAATATGTATATAACCTTATAAAAGAACTAAAAACAATTTGTACTTGTAAATAAAGCTTATACATATGGAAATTAAAACAATTAAAAGTTATAGTTTGGAATTTAAATTCAAATTAAATTCAAAGTCAATTATTTAAAAATCAAGTTATAAATATAAATTTAATTTGAAATAACAATTAAAATTTTTATTCAAAATTTATTTGTAAATCAATACACTATAAATATTATTTTTATAAATATCTTATTATTAAATTAAAACAAATATAAAAGAAATTATTCTTTTATAAATAAATTACTTATTTAACTAAGCCTCTTTTGTCAATTTAATTAAATTTAAAACTCAAGCTAAAACTATTTTAAATATTTTTCTTAACAATTTAAAAATATATATTTATTTATTGAATAGCTTTGAAAACTTTATATTTAAATTAAATCAAATTTCCAAATTATTAATGTATATATTATAATTTTAAATCAGATTCATAAATTAGATTTAAACCAAGATCATTTATTTAATAACTTTGAAAAGCTAGTATTAAATAAAAACTAATTTCCAAATTACAAAAATATTAGAATAAGGAAATATGTTTTATTTATTAAATTTAAAACAATGCTATTCTATTTACAACATAAACAATACATTTATATTATAAATGAAATCAATTTATTATTTTTGAAAGATAAGATAACCAATTAAATAATTATTGAAGAAGATTATTAAATCAAATTGAATTATTATTAACAAAAATATCAATATCAATTTAATTTTAATACAGATTATTAAATTGATATTGTTAAAAATTCCGAGATATTACAATCCTTCCCCCTTAAAAGAATTTCGTCCTCGAAATTTAAAACAAAGGTAATTTAATAATCTCATTAAATATTTTAAAACACAAAATATATCAAACATATGCTAACAACTATAGCAACCAATTCAATCAATCACACAAATCTAATTATCCAGACAAATTCTGGATAGAATTTCTTCGAGTTTCCCCAGGCGTACACACACACACATATACGCACACACACACACACACACACCGGGATACTCGCTCTAGAGAATTCAAACAATCAATACTATGATGCTACAAAGCTCCTATTCATCTAGATCTATAACACTAACAAAAAATCAGACTGCAGACGAGTCTGACTCAATCAACCAAAATTCCAAAACTGCTAGTTTCACAACCAGAGATAGATTATACACGTACTCCCTCAGAGCTACGTGAAACTCATCGAATCCTAGTTATCCAAACTGGCAATTCAATCCTGTAGATCAATCACTTATTCTCCAAGATCATAGAAAAGAATCCAAAACTCTTCAGAGTTAGCTTCCTAGCCTTACTCAATCTTATAGCTCCTTTACGATCGGAGAATTTTTTTTTCCCAAATTAAATCTCCGACTCCGGAATCCAAATTCCTTCATCTCTTATCCTCAAAAATCTACGGACGATCCTGGGTTGCCTACAACCTTCCTGATCAGCTCATCCCTTGCTGATGCTTTTAGAAACAAACAAAACCAATCTACTCAACAAAATGATCTCCTCAAGATCAACCAGAATCAAGAAACACAAACTCTACTCCTCAATATCAGAAGACTACACTCACTTCTCCTGTCCAGGAAAAGAAAAGCAGATACACTTCCTAACTGCTTCCGCTTCTCAACTATGATCCGAAGTAGAAGAGAATGCTGAAGAAGAACATGAGCATAAACTAGACAACACATCCCAGAAAATATGGTTCAACAAATCCATAAGAAAACTCGAAAATTTCCCCAAAACTTTGAGCTGCTACACTAAACACTATCCTCTGCTAAGCTGAACCACTGGTAGCACTCCTGGAATTCCAGTCAATAAGGAAACTCAATCTCCAGATGCGGACAAAACTCTGACTTCCTGAAGACATCCATAAAAACTCAGATAACCCAAGAGATTACTCAAACAATCGCAAGTCACTTTTGTGATCAATTTAAACTAAATCCAAGGAAAACTGTTCTCCCTTAATCAAACAGAACAACTTTACACTTAACTAGCCAATCTATCGAAGAATCGGGTCACTCTGCTGCTTTTGAATTCCACTTCCAGAAATACTGCTAAGCCAGAAGATCTCCTTCCAACACACAGAACACTTCGAGCTGCACTGCTGCCACAGATGCCAAAGAATCCTAATCCGAAGCTCTTCGAGAAACTCGGACTTCAAATCAACAAAAACACCGGCAGAACACAGCCACAACACTGAAGCAGACTCACTTTCTTAAACTTGATCCAAAGAAATATCTTCGGGAACTTCCATAGTCACTGCATCTCATCACGCAACTACTGCTTCCTGAGGTATCCAAAATACCATCACTCGCTTCTGCCCAGCCGAAAGATCCAAACTCTACTCATTCAACTTCAAAGATAGACTCCGAACCTTAACAGGTTTCCTTCAGAGATAAATGAAATCCTTCATCACTACAAAGCTCACTCGAGACGATATTAGGTCTACAATCTCGACAGATACACTTCCAACCTCAAACATTCAAACTCCTACCAACGTTAGTCATGTTACACACACCACTATCCCATCTACCCTCATAACTTATATTGGAAAACCTGAACGGGTAACCCAACAGATAGGTAGAAATAAATATATTTATATATATATAAATTACAAATACGCTTTCTCAAGATAGACACCACTCCAGAGCCTAGGTATTCACTCAACCTAATGCTCTGATACCACTGTACCGACCGTCTCCATAGAATGACGCATCATTAATAAGAAAGAAAGGGATAGAAAAAAGAAAAGAAAAAAGAGAAAGAAGAAACAACACAGAATCTAAACAGCGGAAAGAATGAATTATATTAATAACATAAATATTACATAGTTTACAGCCATCATCAGAGTTACATAGATAATACAACACATACTAGACAGTTATAAACACCTATCTAGTTATACAACTCAAAACAATACAAGGGAACTACTCAGAGAAATCAGCACAGCGGAAATATATATCTACACGTAGAAGCCTCCTGCTCCATTGCTCCTCCACAATTCGTCAAAGCTAACCTGCATTCCTTGGCTACTCGTAAAAATTAGAGTACCCAAGAGTTTAAGAAAACAGAAGATAAACTCCGGGCCAGACATGGGTCTGGTGTGAGTAACAGGTTAAGGTTTCTTAATTTTAAAAACCTTTTGAAAAGAAAGGTATCACATAAGACTTCCCACACATAAATATGGAAAAGTTTTTACCTTACGCTAACCACAACATTTGATAGGAAATCCGATGATATTATAATAGGGTCTAGGGTTTTCAAATAAATATGAAATAGCCGAAATTGTTACATTATTAAATTCCAGCTACTAGCCACAAAAGTGGGTAATACAATCAAAACCGCTGGCACTTGTTGGATTTTGGATTCCATACAATGGCAGGGCCACTGGGGTACCGCCCGTCACAGTACGTAGCCTAGATCAACGTACTAAGGAGTACGCCCGCTCCCCTGCAACACAAGACCGAAACCATTCCTTACTGAACAGTTCCGAACAAGACAACCCCGACAGTTGGAGCTCAACAACTGTCCACACAGCCGAAATAAAAGGGACCTCTAGACAGAGGTAAATCTCACTCTCCAATGGGGCTACCCACGAAGCCTTGCCACACCTCCCCTGTTTTAGCCATTCCCGGTTGATGAGGCTTGAGGCTACGATTACCTTTAGTGAACACATCACTTAGAATGCTCATCGTCCACCTGACGATGTTCTGAAAGCATTCAATCCATACAAGTTCGTTCTGGGTTCGAACGAAACCGAAAGCTTATCTCATTACACTCATTTTGGAATCACCCTCAGAGTTAACGACGATAACCCTTGCACTCTGAATCTCAATCTTGAGCCTGTAAGTACTAATTCTGTCAAACTCATCATGGAATCACCCCTAGAGTTATACTGACGATAGTCCTTACACCTCGAGTCTTCACTCTTCACAGGAGATTTCATGACCTATTGTTAATTTGGATCGATGTGGTTTTCGGATATCCAAATATGGAAACCCGATCCCGGTCTCATCGAAATCCGAAGCGTGTCTTTTAGGTCGAAGTTGTTTTAAAGTTTAAAACAATTCAATTATCTATATACACACAGATAGATAACTCACAAATCACAATTGATAATCCACATTATCATAATAAACAGATGATCCACATTATCAATATCAAAATAGATAATCCATATATCACCATGACAATAGATAATCTATGTTATCATCACAATGCAACCAAGCATTCATACCACACAACATCACTTATCTCATTTCTGAGATCTCAAAGCATCCAAGACAATCAATGCCATCCATTCATACATAAGCAATGATTTATTTCATCACAATATAATTAATTTAAAATGAATTAAATTAACTATCTCTATCTCTAATTAATTTAAAATGAATTAAATTAATTGCTTCATCTTTAATTAATTTAAAATAAATTAATTACTTCACCAATATAAATCTTGCTTACATAACCATTTAATTGATTACAATCAATTAATTAATCATTCAAAATGATCACCTAAATGATTCACCCTTTGATTAGTTATCCTTAATTATATTCATGTAATTATCTTTAATAAATTTCACAAATTAATTGTTCTCAACCAATAACAGTAATTAACTTTTAATTACTTCAATTAATTAATTAACTATAATTAATTACCTTAATCCTTAATTAATTACATTAATTAATTACCTTTAATCACTTATCATTGATTAATTAATCATAATTAATCAACTTTAATTACATCATTAATTAAAATAATTAATGATCCTTAATTATATTTAATAAATTATCTTCCTAAATTAATTACCTTAAGTAATTAACTCATAATTACTAATCCCCTCTGATTAATCATATTCAGTAATTAACAACTTAATTACTTTATTTAAAACAAATTAATTATTCCTTAATTAATTTCTTAATTAATCGCTTGATTAATTACTAAGTAATTTAATCCAAATTACTTCATTCTTAAACATCTTCATTTAACTACAATTTGTAATTATCAATCAATTACGTCACCAAGTAATTTCCCAATCCAGTTATTACATACAGTAATTATCTTTAAAACCTTAAGTGTTTAAAATTAATTAAACTTAATTAATTAAATTAAACAATCACATTAAACTAAATTAATTACATTAAGTAATTAATGTCTTAATTACTTCATTAAGTAATTATACTCATCAATTCACAAATGATTATTATTAAATTAATTAATCTAATTAATTATAAAAATTAATCACATTAGTTAATTATTTAAATAATCCTGGTTAATGACCTTCATTAACCCTTCTTTAATTATCTTCATTAAGTAATTAACTGAAATTAATTACAAATTTAATTATCTTTAATCATCCATTAATTAAGTCTAATTGTTTAATTAATTAACCTTGATTAAAGCTTAATTACATAATTAATAACTCATTAATCATTAATTAATAATCTAATTAATGATCATAATTTTAAATTGATTAACCCCTAATCACTATTCATTAAATCTTAATAAATTAATTAAATAAATAAATTAATTATTCCTTAATTACCTTTTTAATAAATTAATTTCAAACATTAATTCTTAACTTAATTTTAAAATAAAACATTTCTAAATTATGTTTAAAACAAATTTTATTTTAAACAAAGTACTTTCGAACTTGCTTCCAAATTTCATTTTAAATACAAGTTTTAAAATGAAAATAATTTAAACTTATCAAAGTTTAAACAATTTATAACTTTTAACAGTACAATAACTTCAATTTATATTTAGTTTTAAATTTTTTCAAATTTAAACCTTCTTTTAATTTTAAAAACTGAAATTCAATTTAAAATTTCTAGATTTTAAATTGAATTTCAAACCTTCCTCATATTTTAACAAAACTTCGTTTCTAAAAAGTTCATACTACTTTTTCCAAAATTAAGTAGTTAAACAAATTTAAAGTTTAAAACTTTATTTTTATTTAAAATATGAGATTTTAAATTTAACTTGAATTTCAAAAATTCAATCTTTTAATTTAAAATTTTGTTATTATTTTCTTTACATCTAAATGCCTCAAGATTACAAAATTTAAAACCCAAATACTACCGGTTTAAAAAAAATTTAAACACAGAGTTATAGGTTTTTTTAAAAAACCTGAAACAAACAGATCAACCCGAGACTTATACAAACTGCTTCGGGTTCTCTACCTAACCTCCCCGAGCCAAATGCCTTACTGCTTCGGGCAAAACTCAAAACTTCCCTGCTACCAAACTTACCCAACCCTATCATCAGAAACTACATCGCCGTGCATATGCATGGCGACCCCAACCTCCTCTGATCATTAGAGATGATCGTACATTATCCAACAACACTCCAATACCAAGTTGCGATCATCAGATCGAACTATCATCTTCGAAAACACAATCGGACCCCAAAAATTTCCCAACCTGGAAACAACACTCAGGTTTTTCCCCAAACCCTTCAACGGCAAATTTGCATTGCTCCGACCACCTAAGAGTCAACCCCCACCGGCCTCAACTTCAACCACACACCAACTACCAAATCCCGAAATATCACAACACTCGGTCACTTATTCAGATCGAAATGCTTGATTCTTTAAACCACTTTATAACCAGGGTTTAAAAAAATGAATCTTCAAATTTATAACCTCTCTGATAATTTATCACCATCCATGATTTTTAGAACCTTCTCCTATTCCTTCACCATCACCCAGAAGAAACTCAAGATTCCCCAATTCAAAAATCATTAGAATTTGCTAAAAAATTCAATATCAGTTAAAAACAGAACTGCACCTACAACTTACCCCTAAAAATCCTGATACTTGATTTAAAAATAATATTTCAGTTAATACTATTGATTTATGATACTGAAATACCAAAATAACATTTTTGGATTTTTGTTAAAATCAACATGCATTGATGTTATTCTGTGTTTCCAGAGGCTATGACTTTATATTTGGTTTGATTTAAACTATAGTTTAAGCTAATCAAACAATATTTGTCTAAAATAAGATCCTATCTAACTAAGTTAAGAGGTAGCCCAAGCTTTTTCCATTTTTAATGGCTTCTGTTCCCTCCCTCACCCCTCTAGCCGTACATTCAAACATCCCTATCGTACTTTCAAACATCCCTCCAACTGTTCACCATCTGTCTCCTCAAGATCCTCCTGACCCTCTTCCGCCTGACCCATCCCCTCCTCAGCCAGATGTGTCACATTCTCCACCACCTCATCCCTTTGGTACATCCACAATCGTCCCCTCTCACAACTGTCTTTCTTCTCAGTCTATTACCCCTTCCCTATGGAATTCCCTGTTCAAAGTTAAACATCTAAATGCTGGCCAGTATTCGCCTATTCAAGTGCCTCTGGTCTATGAAGGACATGTCTTGGTACCTCCTGAGAATGTTATAAAGGCAGGCAATGAAGTATGGGGTGACTACTTGGTAGGTTTTTTTCTTGATAAACCTTTATCGTACTTAACAGTTATTGCTCATCTCAAGCGAGTATGGAAATTAAAAGGTTCTATCAAAGTGAAATCGGATGGATTTCTGTTCCTATTCAATCTGTCTTGTGAGGAAGATAGAAGGAAAATAATTGCATTAGATCCAATTATCATGAGGCACAAATTATTCATAGTTAAGCAATGGGATCCAAATGTTGGAAACAGTTGTAGTACGATTTGGTCAGTTCCCGTTTGGATTAGGCTCTCTAATATTCCATTATATGCTTGGTCTCATCTGGGTATTAATTGGCTTGCATCACGAGTTGGAAATTTCATGGTATGGATGAGCAAACTGAAAAGATGGAAAGAATTGGATATGCAAAATGTATGGTTAAAGTTTCACCAATAGAGGAGTTGTTGGATGAGTTTGCGGTAAGGCTACTGGATGGACCAGAGCAGGTAGTTAAAGTTGAATACTTGTGGAGACCAGAAATATGCATTAGTTGCAAAGAGTTTGGCCACAGGACAGAAAAGTGTATGAAATTGAAATTGAATCATGAGGAGAAGGAAGGAGCAAAAGAAGAAGAAGTAAGGAAAGCATAGGGAATGAAGTGGAGAATGAAAAAGTAACAAGGGTCAATAAACAAAAGCAGGAGTGGAGAAGGGTAGAAAGTAGAGGAGCAAAGATGAAAAGAGATAAGAAGAAAAATAAGATAACTGAAAATTTTAAAAATAGAACAGGAAATACAAGGGATGAGGAAAGTAATATACTGTTGCCTTGCCTGTTACACTTTCTATGGAAAAGGGCAATACAAAAAAAACTAATGAAGGAACCAAGGGAGATACCAATAGATTTAATGTCTTGATGGAAGAAAATCATTCTGACTCATGCTATGAAATCTATGATAATGAACCAAACTATATTAACTGTGAAAATGAAGAGCAGTTGGAGGAGGGAGAAATAATAGGAAATATTCAGAATGAAGTTATAGCTGATGTTGATCATGTGCCTACAACCATAATTGTGCAAACTGAGATAAAAGAACTGGAAATCAATAAATTCAAGGAAGAAACTACACAAGCACAGAACAATTAGAAACATGACAAAATCATTCTTGATGTTGCCAGTACTAGTGGAGGAAATACACAACAATCAAGTGAAAATCAGGATTCGAATGCAAAAAATGGAACCACAAATTCTATACCAAATCATGCTGAAACTCAGTTTAGAGAAACACTGGAAAATGATATACTTAACTTGTTGATGACAGAACCAGAAGGAAATAACAACACCAATATAAATCACTACACATACTCTGGAACCTTGCCTGGATGGATATCTATGCCAACATCACCAACAAATACTACTTCTTTCTCATTGGTCGAAAATGTAGTTCATCAATCTTTGAAGTATTCCAAATGATGCAGAACTATGCAATACGAAATATAAGAAGAGCTCATTCCTCAACTAAGTTAGATCAAGTTAAGTATCTTATTAACCAACACAAAGTTACTCTTTTTGCTATTATGGAAACAAAACTGAATGAAATCCCAATAGTTAAAGCTGCAAGACACATAAAACCATCTTAGACCCTTAACCCTAATCTGAATCATGCATCTTATGGTCGTATCATGGTTATTCATGATCCAAATGTCTTGTCACTTTCCTCAGTACTTAGCACTGATCAAGTAATGCACTTCCAAGCTAAACTGAATGATTCTCTTTCTTCCTTCTACCTATCAATAATTTATGCTCACAATTCTTTGTTCTCAAGACAAATTTTTCTTGGTCTTCTTCCTGCTTTTAGACAAAATTCCCATCCCTGGCTTGTCTTTGGGGATTTCAACTGCTGTTACTCATTGCATGATAAACTTGGAGGCACCCCAATTTTACCCAAGGACATCTACCCCCTCAATAAAGCCATTGAGGATTCAAGTTTGCTTCCAATTCCCACTGTTGGAGCTGAGTTCACATGGAATAACAGAAGTCGATTAGGAATTAGAACCTTTACCAATATTGATCACTCCTTTGCTAACCTCAAAGCCATAACCACATGGCCAACAATGTCATCTTTTATCCCCCACCCTGTCTTATCTGATCACTCACCTATAATATTCTCCTCGGGACAGAAGTTATTAAAAGGAAAAAAAGCTTCAAATTTTATAATACTTGGGTCCATGATCCAGAGTATACTAATATAATAAGTAAAGCATGGTCTGAATTTTTTTATGGAAATCCTATGTTTATTTTTTGCAGGAAATTAAGAGCAACCAAATATACATTAAGCGATTGGGCAAGGAAAAAATTTGGTGATGGAACCTTAAAATCAACTGTGCTAAGGCAGAAGCTCAAGAAATAATGATGAACAATCCAGATAATTTAGCTGCTGCTGATAATGGGAGAATCTTCTATGATCGGTTAAATGAAGCTTTGAAAATTGAAGGAAATATGAAGAGGCAACAGTTGAGACAAAAATGGGCAAAAGAGGGGGACAACAATACTGCATACTTTCATGCATCCATTAAGGTTAAACAAGCTAAGGAGCAAATCACTAATATTTATGATGAGTTTGGGGTCCTACACTCTAATCCAACAGATGTTGACAATGCTCTACTTAATTATTTCAAGACTATGCTAGGAAACAAGGATGATTTCAATCCCTTGATTGAGGACCTAAACCAATTGCAATTACCAGAAGTGCAGCAAGAGGAAGCTGACAATCTAGTCAATAAGGTTACAGATAAGGAAATAAAAGATACCCTATTTTCCATGAATAGAAATTCTAGTGGAGGGCCGGATGGTTTCAATATACAATTCTTTATTCATGGTTGGGAAATAATCAAGGATGATTTTTAAAGGCAGTTCATAACTTTTTCACTAAATTCAAACTTTTAAAGGAAGTAAATGCAACAAACTTGGTCCTTATACCTAAAGTCCATCCTCCATCATCTGTAGAATCTTTTAGACCAATCTCTTGTTGTAATGTGATGTATAAGTGTATATCAAAAGTTTTGGCCTCTAGACTTCTTGTTGTGCTTAGCAGAATTATATCCAGAAATCAATCTGCATTTTTACCCAAGAGGAATATCCTTGACAACATCTTACTTTCACATGAATTATTAAAAGGGTACGGTCGCGCTCAAGCTTCCAAAAATGCTATGTTGAAACTGGACTTAATGAAAGCATATGACAGATTCACTGGATTTCTATTGTGAGAATAATGGCCATCATGAGATTTCCTAAAGTATTTGTGGCTTGGATTTACAACTATATCTCAACTCCTACCTTCTCAATAAAATATAATGGCTTCACTTCAGGATTTTTCAACAGTAATCAGGGGATCAGGCAAGGGGACCTATATCTTCTTATTTATTTATTTATTTATTTATTCTTGTTATGGAAGTTTTAACTGCTATGTTAACAAAAAATTATGAGCATAAGGAAATTTTGTTTCATTCTAAATGTAAAACCCCGCAAATAACCTCCCTCTCATTTGCTGATGTTATAATGTTATTTACAAAACCTGATCAGAGCTCTTTGGAGAGTATTAAAGTTACTCTTCACAAATTCTATCTTATGACTGGATTGAAACTGAATGCTAATAAATCTCACATTCTTACTTCGGGTATAACTTCTGAACAAGCTAGTTGTTTAACTGCTAATATTGGACTGCAATCTATGGAAAATAACATGCATTATTTGGGTCTTCCTCTATGCTCATCTAGAATCACAACTGCTAAATGCCTGCCTCTGTATACTAAAATCTGTAGATTATTGACTTGTTGGGCTAATAGATTTCTCTCACAAGTTGGTAGACTTGTGCTCATCAAGTCTGTCATATCATCAATGATGGTGTATTGGTCTAGGGTTTACATTCTTCCCATAAAGCTGGTGAAAATGGTTAGAAATGCCAGGTTGAGGTTTTTCCAGACTGGTTCAATTCATTCAAAGAAAATCATCCCCTGCTCTTTTGCAAAAATGGAGCTGCCTAAAAACAAAGGTGGTCTTGGAATATTTAACATGCAAACTTGGAATAAAGTAGCTACAAGTGCTCTCTTAAATACATTGCTAACTGATGTTGACTCCCTATGGGTTGATTGGACCGAAAAATATAACTTGGGTAGAATGAATTTCTAGACAATGACTGTCCCCCAGAATTGTAGTTGGACTTGGAGGCTGAGATTAAGAACTTCTTTCTTCCCATTTATTAAATTTGTTCTCTCTCCCTCCAGTGCTGTCAAATTCTGATGAAATACTTTGGAATGTAAGTCTCACTCGATCTCTGCTATTTATGATCTGCTTGTAATGGCACTGGAAGCTCTTAATTTGAATGGCATAAGGTTCTATGGACAAGAAACTCTCTTGCCAGAGACAACTTGATGATATGGAAGGTTATCAATAAAGCCTTGTTGACCAAGGTTAAATTGATGAACTATGGTATGACTGTTGATCCACTTTGTGTTTTCTGCAAGTTGCAACATGAATCTGTGGAACACATATACTTTGAATGCAATGATTTAATGGGACTATGGAGTAGATTGGTGAGAAGAATTAATTCTGATCATATGCATGGATTGTCTGATGTGGAGTGGGCTCAGATAAGTAAATCAACAAGGTGGAGGAAGTATGACAGAAATGTGTATTTCTTCTGTGTTAAGAAGTACTTGAAAATGGTTTGGGAGGAAAGAAATCTAAGATGTTTTGAAAACAAGAGTAGGAGCATGCAACAGCTATGCGAAGCACTAAAGATTGTTATAAAAATTGGAATGAAAATAGTCATTTTGAGTTCAGTACTCATTTTAATGAAAGATGGCCTTAGTTCTTGTTTTTGTTTGTTATCTTCTTTTTTCTTTCTTCTAGTCTTGTCTCCTTGTGTGTTGTTAGTCCTTAGTTTCTACCCTCTGTGTGGTGTTTATGTTTTCAGTATTTTCTTTTTTTGGTGATTGTAAGCATGTTCATAATCTCAAACTTTTTATTTCTTAATAAACTGGTAGGGGACAAGTTAACCCCGCTTGCCTTGCAAAAAAAAAAGAATTTTAAAAATTACAAAATTTTAAAATAGGTTACAACAGAGCATTACACAACATATATATATATAATATTTGCATCCAATATTCACTTATAATAACATGCAGTGCCAATTTCATCTCAACTTACAATTATGCAACCAAGATTTAAATTTAAAATTTAAAAACGGTTACTCACATATTTGAAGAACAGAGCACCTAGATAAATGCCCTTGAACTTGAAGAAGAAAACATTGCTGAAGAAAATTGCAGGAAGACTTGATTTTTTCCCCAGATTCAACTTGTTTTTGGATTTTTAAACTTGGGTTGCAGACTTCCTTTTTGACACTCAATGTTGAAAAATGAAATGAAGGTTTGTTTGCAGAAAAACTTTCCAGATTACAGAGAAGAAAATGATCCAGATGTGCTTCATTTCCAGATGCATGCAGAAATAAGAATGCAGACTCTTTTTTTAATGAGGGTTTGATTTTGTATTTGTTTTGGAATGGAAGGCTACTGATATGATATTGCAGGGATTTGAACTGCTTTGTTTTTGAGGGGTTTACTGATTTTTTTTGACAAAGCTTTGAATTTGGTTTTGAAGGTGCATGTAAATTTCAGATTTGCAGATTAAAAATGCAGGATTTTGTTTGCAGGCCACAGAATTTTTGAAGAGGGTTTGATTTTTGGGTTTTCATATTTTTAGATCTGCAATTGATACGAAATTTAAAGCTTCACTTGTCTTTGATTAGAAAAAAAAATGAGAAAAGGAAGAAAGAGATATAGATGTATGTTTATATAAGTGTATTTTCAGATTTTAAATAAAAGAAAAATTAAAACAAAATTTACACTTGTACATTAACATTTGTGACATTGTTATGTTAATCTTTTAACACTTGTCCTTTTATTTATAAGTAATTTGCATTTGATTTACAAGTTAACATATGTATTAAGCTAAATTTTAATTTGTTAGTTTAATATGCATATAAACTTATAAAAGAACTAAAAACAATTTGTACTTATAAATAAAGCTTATACATATGGAAATTAAAACAATTAAAATTTATACTTTGGAATTTAAATTCAAATTAAATTCAAAGTCAATTATTTAAAAATCAAGTTATAAATATAAATTTAATTTGAAATAACAATTGCAAATTTTATTCAAATTTTATTTGTAAATCAATACACTATTAATATTACTTTTATAAATATCTTATTATTAAATTAAAATAATTATAAAAGAAATTATTCTTTTATAAATAAATTACTTATTTAATTAAGCTATAAAACTCTTTTTTCAATTTAATTAAATTTAAAACTCAAGCTAAAACTATTTTAAACATTTTTCTTAACAATTTAAAAATCATATATTTATTTATTGAATAGCTTTGAAAACTTTATATTTAAATTAAATCAAATTTCCAAATTATTAATGTATATACTAGAATTTTAAATCATGATTCATAAATTAATTTTAAACCAAGATCATTTATTTAATAACTTTGAAAAGCTAGTATTAAATAAAATCTAATTTCCAAATTACAAAAATATTAGAATAAGAAAATATGTTTTATTTATTAAATTTAAAACAATGCTATTCTATTTACAACATAAACAATATGTTTATATTATAAATAGAAATCAATTTATTATTTTTGAAAGATAAAATAACCAATTAAATAATTATTGAAGAAGATTATTAAATCAAATTGAATTATTATTAACAAAAATATCAATATCAATTTAATTTTAATACAGATTATTAAATTGATATTGTTAAAAATTCTGTGATATTACATTAGTAGTTGGTGGTTCAGACTTGGGAATGGGAAGGACGTTTCGTGTTTCAAAGCAATATTTATTCTTACTTTAAAATTTATAAAATTTAAAAAGAAACACGTACGGTTTCATTTTACAAAACTTCTCCAGGTATAACTCTCCTCCTCCCTTCTTCTTCTTTATTCTTTTCGTTCTTTACTGTTAATAAAAAAATAAAAAATAAAAAAAACTGTGCAAAGAAATAAGTGAACCGGACCCTCATACACGTGTATGCCTCCAATGCTCACCGAAATGCACACAAGTTCACCCTCCTCTCCCTACATGCGCACGACCCACTTCCAACGCCGCCACCCATACGTTCGCCCTTCCCTTGCCGCCGCCTCACCACTCCACACGCACCAAACACCCAAGTCTCGACCGAGCACCGCCTCCCACACCGAGACCGAAGCTTCCCCTCCATCAGACCCACTTTTCCCCTGGCGCGTGCAACGACGCCAAATCACCACTCCTCAGCCACTTTCTGCCACCACTTCCCGGAGCCGCCACTGTCCCCTGCCTCTCTGCGCCAGTACCCACCCCCTGACCTCGCGTGTGCGTGCATGTGTTTGGTGTGAGTGCGTGCTGTGCATATCAGATGCGTGCGTGTATACAAAACATGTAGGCGAGTGGGAATGCAGTATTTTTTTATGGAAGTCACAGGTTTTGTTTTTTAAAAAAAAATGGGCAACAGTTGTTTGTATGTAAATTGTGTGCAAGCATTGGAGAAGTAACGTGGGTCACTTCCTGGAAGAAGGAAGTTTCGGTTTTGTTTTGTTTTTATTTAAAAAATTTGTTTTAAAGCAACAGTGTCGAAGAATAGTATTGTTTGTAAGAAACTGAAAGTGTATAGTTTGCGGTACAATAAAATGTTACTGTGTTTAAATTGTAGAAGAAAATATATACGCAGCGTGTATATTTGTTACTGAAAAATAGTAACCACTTTTCTCTTTCCTATTGTGTGCAGAAGTAACAGATTGAGTCCCTTTTGCAGAAGCACCCAAACTCTCAGCTTTCTCTTCTTTTCTTCGTCATTGGTAAGCGCATTTATATAATTTTACAAATTATACATGAACGTTCACTTAAATAAATATCGTCTCTCTTTTGTCGATAATTGCAGTGTTCCGTTTGTTCGTGTTGTACCAATTCTATTCGTGCTTCTTCGTGCTTCGCCGTTCATTCTCTAACCATGAGAGGTGAATTAATTTCACGACGTATATTCTTGTACAATAATAGTCCAGTTTGGTTGATAATTGTTTGATTGTTGATGTTTATATTGGACATTAAATTGTTAATGTTAAAGTGACAAATAACATGCAATTGAATTTGATATAGGCTAGTTAACAATATAAAATTGATATATGTTTTGAATTTGATTAGTTAAATTTGACCTCTTTTTAAATGTTAAATTAATTAACACGTAGCAATTTGGTAAATTTCAACTTGAACCATTGAAATGTATGTTATTTAAATTGATGTAGTATGAATTGAATAATAGATATCAAGTGAAGAACCGTATAAATATTAGTGTAATAATCTTTAATCTACATGAAATGATAGCGTAGATTCTAGAAATAATTATATTAATTTGCATAAACAACAAATGTAAATTAATACGATTATTTAGGGATTATTTAAATAAATTATTGGATTGATATTGATGTTTGCTATTGCTTATTTATTTACTTTGACACCATCCCAATTATCACACTGCAAGTTCCTTTTGTTATGCTTTGATTCTTGAATTGAAATGGAATCGGGTTGAAATGATAAATACCCTATGAACTTGACTTAGGATAGAGAATTAAATAAAACTCGATAGTCAATAATTTGATTTAAAAATAAAATAAAGATTTAGTTCAATAAATAATAAGTATTTGAAATAAAGATGGAATCTGAATTTTAATGAAAGGAAAAATGTTGATATTAAATAATCTGAAACAAATATTAACATAATAGTTGATAAAGGAACGTTGTTTTAAAATTACTTATTTAATAATTAAGTTTGGAATTATTTAATAATTAAGATTGGAATTATTTAATAATTAGGGTTTGGAATTGTTTAATAATTAAATTTGAAATTATTAATTAAATTTTGAAATTATTTAATAATTAAATAAGATTGAATTATTTAATAATTAAATAAAATTGAATTCTTTAATAATTAAAATTAAACTTCTTGAATAAGTGAAATTAAGTTTCTTTATTAATTGAGTTTTGAATTTGTAACCTAGTAAACAAATAAGTAAAATTGAATTTCTTTAATAAGAAATAAAATGTGATTTATTGAAATTAATGTGAGACTTGTAATTTAAAGAATTCAATTTGACGAATTTAATTTAATTCAATTTTTAAGTTCTGATATAATGGAGTTGAACTTAAGTAATTGACTTAATGAATTGGAAATTAAATAGAAATTGTTTTGAATGATAAATCAGTTTAACGAATATTGAATGAAATCGATCAATGAATTTAAATTGATTTGAATGTTAAATTAAATTAATTTAAATGATCACGGAATGAAACTTATATACGAATTTGAATGAATATTTGAATTGTTTTGGAAGTTATGAAGCGTAAATTATGGAAATTGTTTTAGAAAGACAAATGAAATGTTGGTTTACAAATTCCAATTGAAATTGAATTTGATTTGGTTTTGAAATATATTAAACGACCAATCGGTGTAATAATTAAAAAAGATTAAAGAGACCGGAATCGGTTAGGGACATACTCACTGTCTAAACCGAAAACCACTTTAATAACTATACGCGGAGTGTGGTCCAGAATGAAGTGGTTGGAATGACGTATGTGATGATTGAAGAAAGAGAACAATAATGGATAGCCTTGACACTTGTGTCAAATTGGAAATGACTAAAACATGAGCTGTGCCAGGACAAATGGTGTTAACTACCTCAAGCGAACACACTTCTTCGTAAACTACTCATTAGTTGTTATTGATTGGTGCACACCCTTGAATTTGGAGTGTCGTTTTGCGGTGTTGCGATCGTTGCGTCGATGCGTTCTCACCAGTTCGGATCAGGAAAACAGTAGTTTCACTACCTTGGGTATTGCCTCATGTGCCTTGTCATACTTGTATCCCTATACGCGACCACTATGAATTTGTTTTGTATTATACCTATAGAGTACTCCCTGATATCCCACTAGATCACGGTGGAGTTTACAGTGCTGTATAGACCATAATGCTATATAAATGTGTTAAGGGGAACAATGGCAACGCCTTAACATTATTTTGATATTTACTTTACCGTTAGACATTATCTACTTATCGTACATTACTATGTATAGATAGTTTAACGGATCCTGAAAGATGTTATTCCATTTATCTTTGAGTTATTGTTATTTCAATTTGAACCATATTATCAGTATAAGAATATACGTCCTGATTCGAGTGTTTGTTTGCGCATATGCTCGGGCCTGTCTGAGGATTTCTGTTGCCATGCTACTTGGAAGTTGAAGACCCGAAGACTATCATTATCTTTATCTTATCAGTATTACTCTTTCCTTTTTGGATATTATCAGACATCTATGTTGTTCTATTTCAGTTTTACTTGAGACATTGTTGTATTTTTTTAGTAGCCTCATGAACTACTATTATGTTGTAATTCCGCTGCACTATTCTGTTATGTTATTTCTATGATTCTGTGATGATTCTCATTTATATATATATACACACTCCATTAATGATTCATGTTTTGTACCGTTACCTGAAAGTTTGACCGGGCAACTAGACAGACACACCAGGGCGCTCGGCGTGGAAGGACGTTCGGCATCAGATGGACATTCGGCATGTTATGAGCGTTCGGCTTCGCATTGTTCGGGGAGCAATAGCGCTCGGTAATTCATAGGTGCACTCAGCATCGAGATACGTTCGGTATTGAATACCGTTCGGCCAAAGACGCTCGGCATAAGATCATTCAGAGATCAAAGATCGCTCGGCCTCCTGGTACGCTTGGCCAGAGCCATCGTTCGACGAGCCTAGATGGTTCGACATCCCAGCTCAGTTCGCCCGAGTATATTCGGTGAGCCTAGATGGTTCGGCATCCTAGCCCAGTTCGGCCAAGGGCCTCGTTCGGCCAAAAGCATCGCTCTGCCAAAGGCTCGTTCGGTCAAGATTGCGTTCGAACATCAAGCGCCTCATTCGGCCTCCCGAGACATTCGGCAATCAAGGATGGTTCGACATTCTCCCCAGCATGCCTGGTTCGATCACTGCTCGGCCTACTCTTCCCCTTAACAAACGTGTTGTTCGGGATAAAGAGAATGGATCGGTACTCAATCGTTCGGCCTGCTCGGTTCAGCGTACAGGGGTTGTCCTATTTGGATCGAATTATTCAGCTACCAGGCCCACCAAGGAAGTCCAACCCACCTATGTCCATAAATAGAGGGGCGGGGGCACAGAAAAAGAGGAGAGATTCGAGAGAACACGGGGGAAACTCTGCCATTTTCAAGAGTCATTCCAAACTTATTTCTTTTACTTTGCAATTGTATCTTAGTAACTACAAACGGATTGTATCTGTAATCACCCATCAAGGAAATCAATGGAAATCAACTTCAAAGTGGATGTAGGCAGTTACGTCGAACCACTATAAATTTTGTGTTCTTGTTCTCTGCATTTAAATTTACACTCTATTCTCTGTTTTAATTTACCTTCTTCATTAATCTCTCTACACAATCTTTCTAAGGGTGTTAGTGACCAATTTCGGTGCTAACATTTTGGTGCTTTCATCGAGAATATTAGGACTCGAGACCACTTCCATTGAGTTCGAAATGTCGTTTACAACTTTTTTAAGTATAAACATCGATAGGTTTGGAGTTAGTGAAATTTCACTAACTTTTCCCGCTTTGGACTTTGGGTTAGTTTAGCCTATTAAGCCCAAGTTCCAACCCTCTTCTCCTCACTCTTCATAAATTTCCTAACTAATCAAGCTTTGGCATTAATGGTGGAGGGAATGGGAAATTAAAATTCCAAAACTCAAATTCAATTGCAATCCATCTTTCTACTCCAAATTCAAGAAGAAGACATTGGATTCAAGCTTCTTGTGCTTAGATAGAAGAAGGATTGATTCTTGCTTGCCTAAAACTTCATTTTCATTGATATTTGGTGCAAAGGTGAGATTTTTATCTCACAATTCTAGCCGATAACTATATTGGACTGTTGGGAATGATTCCCTATCATTTTTGCATGCATGTTAGCATTTGGTTTGGATTGGATTGGCGAAAAACTCCAATTTTTAGTGTTTTGGTGAATTTTCTGCACTTAGGTCGTTCTGGCCATTTTTAGATCGTTCGGAGTTAAGTCGTTCGTCCATGGGTCGTGAGTCGCTCACGAGTTAAGTCGTTAGGTCGCTAGGAGTTAGTACCATAGGTCGCAGGGCTTTAGGTCATTCTGGAAGTATTGGCACTTCGGAGTTAGGTCGCTCGCGAGTTAAGCCTTAAGTCGTAGGTCGCTCACGAGTTAGGCCTTAAGCCGTAGGTCGCTCGCGAGTTAAGCTTTAAGTCTTAGGTCGTTTCCGACCTATAATCTCTAGGCAAACGTTAAGTCGGCCTGGTTTATCTCGTAGGTCGTCTCCGACCTAAGCTCCTGATAAGTCGTTCGAGTTAGGTCGTTGGACCATTTACCTTAGGTCGCTCGTCCACTAAGTCGGCCTGGTTTATCTCGTAGGTCGTCTCCGACCTAAGCTCCAGATAAGTCGTTCGAGTTAGGTCGTTGGACCATTTACCTTAGGTCGCTCGACTCTGTTAAGTCGTAGGTCGTTAGACCTTAGGTCGCTCGACTCTGTTAAGTCGTAGGTCGTTAGACCTTAGGTCGTTCGCCTTCCTTAAGTCGCTCGACCCCTCCACACTAGGTCGCTCGGCTTGCTTGAGTCGTAGGTCGTTGGACCTTAAGTCGCTTGCCTCCCTTAACTCCAGTTAGGTCGCTCGGCCATTGTGTTAGGCCGCGTGAACCCTTAGGTCGTTAGACCTCATTTTGTTTTAGGTCGTAGGCCGCTTGTCTTCACTTAGGTCGAACCCCGTAAGCGGTGGCGTTGCCCCCGCACCCCCACCTTGGGGGGTTGCCACCCCCCTGGACCCCCCCTCCGTAGGGGATCTTATCTGAAAAACATTGAGCTGATTTCCTTGGATTTTATTCACATCTCCGTATGCGATTTTTGTGACTGATTGTTTCTACAATTGCTTCTGTGTTTTGTCACTTTATAATATAAAGGTTTCAATACTAGTAGTAAATATCAAAACTCTTTTAACAAACAATTTCAACTCTATTTTTAATAACAAAGCTCTTTTCTTAAACCGTTTTCCAATCTATTAGTATATACAAACCTTTACCTCACTCGGATGAGAAATCTAATTAAACGACTTAGTAAAACAAGTGGTATGAAACGCTTGCGTTCACTTCGTCGGTTAATTCTTGGACTTGTTCGATTGAACCTCTTGTGACAATTTTATTAGTGAAGATTTACATTTTGTTCGTAAATATTTAAGTTAAGCAAGTGGTTATGGGACATGAAGCTAAACTTCTATATTTACTAGCTTAGTGTAATTGACACTTCTCGTTGATCATGACGATCATTCTGATGATTTAGACTAGCAACTGTGCGATGTCTCTTGTTGCGAGGTTAGACTAGACACCACTTGTGTGATTCCACTCACACATACCTTTTTGCTTTTTGGTTAGTCTGGACCTTAATCTGTGTGATTCCATTCACACATGTGGGGTAGCTCCCCTTGGTCTTCGGACCGTCATGTGATAGGCCTCTTTCTCTTTTCTATGATTTCTGGACTTCTTGCATTGATTTCTAGAATTTATGCCATTGACTTGTTATGAGTACAAGTTTGGGGTATGATGCCCTTTCCGAATCTTTGAGAAGATTCTTGTGATATTGATTATCTCTTATTGATTGATCTTCTGTTGATCATTATTTACATACTTATAGTGGTATGTCATTATGGATGTTTATGTTTATGCCATATCTTTTATGTTATATCATGTCATCTGATATTTATAGCTAGACTGCCCGTTTATTATTTTCTTAAATAATACTCGGGTCAGACCGAGATGTTACAGGTGCTTCTGCTTGACTTCTTCCCAGGGATTCATCACTCTGACTTTTGGCTAACTGTTTAGATTAGCAGTTTTTGTTGTATACACTTGAGATATAGACTCATAGTTGTATTCTTTTGTATAGCACGTGTTGCTATTCTTTTGTATTATCGTGGATCTTACTGACCACTACTCTGATGTACACTTTCATGTGTTAGTTATATATTCATATCTTCTTCCGCATTTGTGATATGGATATCTGTGACTGATTTGTGATATGATTATTTCTATGTTTGTTTCCGAAGATTATTTATAGCCACCGTGTGATAAGCAATTACATGGATGGTCGCTCCTCAACAGCCTTATTCTCCGTGCTAGTTGACAGCACTACTCCGGAGTGTTCTTGGCTAGCGTGGGTATAGAGGTGGGGCGTCACAACATCGCTCCTCGGAGTGGGATCAGTATCAGAACGACCTGCACAAAATCAAAGAAGATGGGCATTAGAATGCAATAGTACTTCACAAAGAGTAGCGACTTTCAAAGCCTCAAAGTGAAAGGTTATCTACCAGGCCCTTGGCAAACTCTCTGCCGTCAAAGCAGTTTCACCCTCCGGGATAGGAGACAAAACACGAACACCCAGGCCGGGGGCTTCCGGATCATAGTTAATGTGCTATTCAAAGGGATCAAGTATCGGCCGACCGGCCGGTTGGGAAGGCACATGAACAGGAGACACAGCCTTAGATGGACTGGCAACAACTTCTTTCCCTTTCCTCGAGGGGGAGCCTTTGCAGTAAAGGGCCTTGGCCGCCGATAGGTCCGAAGGCTCATTTCCCTTCAGAAATTCCTTTATCAAATCTTCCTCGTCAACCTCCTCGACACAGCGCTCGGCCTTCCTAATTTGAGTTAAGGTTTCCCATGCCTCGAACAATGATTCAAGATAGCCATCGCCCAAAAAAGTTAATCACAGTGCATTAGCACGCGGGCGTTGAATTTGGCAATGAGTGGGTCGAACGTGGTTTTGATCTCTTTTCTACCTTCCTCCCTGGCTACCTCAAGACGGGAGTCAATGTTCGTCGACGCCGTCTTCTTGCCCTCTTCATGGGCCTCACTTTTTAACATCTTAACCCTGGAAAGCTCGCCCTTAAGTTATTCTTTTAAAAGTCGGGTGGCGACAATCTCGTCACAGTATCGCTGTGACTCTTCTGGGGCAGCCGCTTTCTCCTCTCTCTCTATGTCGAGAAGCTCTTCAAGTCCCTTGACCCGAGTGCTGAGCGTATCCCTCTCCTTTTGAATGGAGTCCTTTTCCAAGGCCAAAGCCCCACATCGTTGAACCGCCTCGTTAAGTTCTTTCTTATGAGTTGATTCCAAGCGAGTGACGGCCTCAGCAGTATCCCTGGCACTTCGATGGGCGACCTCGAGTTCAGATTTATAAGTGGCAATTTCTTCGTCCTGGGCCTTAATGATGCTTTTATTGTGGGTAGCCTCAAGTTTCAAACGGTCTATTTCATCCTGGCGCTCCATAGAGACTTCGGAAAGTTTCTCAGCTAGGTGAACGAACGCATCATGTTGAACATAGACGTCGTTGGTACAGGCAATGGCGTTCTGCTTAACATCTCTAGGTATAGGATGAATCGGTGGAAGGAACTTCAACCCATCGAAGCAAATCTTGGGAAATGTGGCCTTGAGCTCGCTCAGTCTCTCTGATACTGTGGGAACCGACGCAGGAGCAGGAGGAGACGACTTTGAAAGTTCGCCCCTTCTATGAGAATCTCGGGACTGTCGAGTGGAAGAAGAATCAGAGCGTTGTTCTCAGGGGATATCAGACTGCGACCCCTTGTAACCTGGCTGATCCTTGCTTTGCCCTGAATGGGAAGGGGGGTGTCGGTGATGCTTGGGCTGGTAATACGGTTTCTTCCGAGATGATGAGTCCCGAGAATGACGGTCCCCACCACCATCAACATCTCTATCTCGACGTCTCTCAAGACCCGAGTCCCCTTCAGACGGATGAAAAATAGAAGAACCACGGAGACGCTGGAAACCCGTGCGAGCGTCCCATGTCACCTGCATGAAATTCAAATAACAAGGAGTTAGCAAGGAGAGATGTGATAACAAAAATTTAAGTGCGAATTGAAGTGCAAATGTTCGTGTGTGCCCTAGTGTTTCCCCCCAACGGACCAGTAGCCTTGCTAACAGGGGTTTTCTCTCCCTGACTTTGGATTGGAACGCCCACATCACCTCTGAGGGGAGAATGGAACTTGAATGCCTCCGGATCGCCAAAATCATAGTTGAGCAGATCTTCTGGAATGGAGAGGTTCGAGAGGCCCTTTAGCGAACTTTCAACATGCTGTGAAGAAGCCTGCTTCTCCGCCGGAATGAGCGTAACTTTGGACGTTCCGCCAACCTTCTCCTTTCTAATCTTATATGTCAATGTCTTTTCCTCCTTCGGAGGGGAAGATGACGTTTCAATATCGTGCACTTCGACCAGCGGATCCTGAGTAGGACCCACATTCTCACCTTGTGTTTCGGGTGCTTCACACTATCTGATTTCCCCTCCTCATGTGCACCGGGGGTGTGGCATGACGACGATTCACCCAATTTTTTCCCTTTACCGGATGCGGGCTTGGGGATGGAGTGCCCTTAGGAAGGCTCACCCGACGGGCTAATGCTAACAGCCCGAACCTTGACAGTGACTCATTTGAAATGAGGGTTCGGATGTCTCGTTCCTCGGCGGGAAGAGCTCTAATAGCCTTAACAGCCTCTGAATAGCCGTGGCCCTCAGGACTTGGATTGATATCTGAAAAAATGAAACAAGAGTCAGAAAAAGCATCGCCTCAACCGAAATATAAGCATCGCTCTAAAAAGAAGACTTACTTCCTTCGACCCATCTCCTCGCGAAACCGGGAGCGCAGCGCACGTAGAACCATTCCTGTTTGTACAGGGAAACTTGCTCCACGCTCTGGTTAGAATTTCGCACTTGTGGTGCGGCTCGAGGAACACGTAGGAGGGGCTATCTCTTCGCTTCTTGATCATATAAATATATCTGTGCGGCCGGAAGTTGGAGGCCTGGTGAAGACAACCATAAAAAGGAGGTAGGTCCCATAGATGAACGCATGACCGTTTGGGTGCAGCTGTGACGGGGCGACGTCTTTGTATTGCAACACATCCCCAAAAAACAAATTGAACGGAGGCACGCTGCCCACCCAGCACATAAACTTATTTCAGGCGGTGTATCCGACTGGGGGCAGGTGTGGATGATCATGGCCTGACGGAACCAACACGTCAGCGAAAGGGATTCCGTGAATCGAACATATTCGCTGGAGCGTGGCTTCGTTAATCTTCGAAGCCTGTGAATCGATCGGATTATCCAAGAAAATCGTTGACTCCAGGATATCAAGAGCAAAATCATGAGCGGGGGAGGTCGACGGATTAGAAGTGTCTACACCCCCTTGTTTGGAAGACGGCCCTGGCCTCTCTGATATAGTGGCAGAGATGGATCTTTTAGACATCTTCAATAAACGGATCTGACAAAACACCTGTGTGAACTATACTGGAAAAATGATCGACGTTAGAATTAACAACACAAATATTCCCCCCACGTGGTGTGTGAACTAGTGCAATCAATCGTGTATAAGCATTGAAAATTTGGAAGTCGCAAGATTACTAATATAAAACTAAGTTTAAATCATCGCCTTTAAAGACCGTCATTGGTGACCGTCCCCAAAAGCCTTCCTCATGGCGATTACAGTTTCACGTTCAGAAAACATTAGAGGAAGTTATCCGGTTACATCGAATTAAGTTCAGGTTTATATCTGCTGGGAAGGTTATCAATTAGTTCGATATACAAGTATGTTGGAGTTTCTGTTCTTGTTCAGTTATGAAGTTGGGAAAGGCAATTGTTTGGTCGGTTTAAGTTACGTTCGGCCAACAAAATACGTTCGACATCTATATTCGTTTGGCTTGAGTCATGTTCGGCCGATAGGGAATGGTTCGGTATTCATGGTCGCTCGGCCAAGATGTCGACCGGTTAAATACTGCCCGGTCAGGATAGCGTTCGGCTAAAAAACTGTTCGGCCACAATATCAAACAGCCTCATGTCCTTTCCCCACTTCCCTTCGATTTTCCCTCTTCAACCTCGTTCGGCGTGGGGAGATTGCTAACCATTGCGGACCGAACCATACCACTACGTCTCACTTCCATCGCCACGCATCTCCAGCTAACTCCCTCCTTCGAGCGCCTCTACCATCTATTTCTCTCCTCTCCATTCCACCCGCCGTGGAATCTCCTAAGTTCTAAACATAGATTGTGGCTTTAAGTGAAGACTTACGAAAGCTCTTACCAAGAAGAATGATGGGAGCTTCGGAAGGAATTGTGGGAAGGACGCACTTGATTCGGAAACGGAAGTGTAAAATAGAGATAAATTGTTTGCTCTTGGAAAGTAAGAAGTAAGAAGAAGAAGAAGAAGTAGAGCACCAGGTTTTATAGGAAAAGGAGAGGAAGTCGAAACGACTCTGACCGGTAGAACCGGTCAAAGCACGAAGTACGCTCGGCACAGAGGGACGTTTGGCATGGATCATCTTGTTCGGCATTTTAGTGTCATTCGGCCTCGACATTACGCCAACACATAGTTCAAAGCACATCATGTTCGACCACACAATGTACTTTGGGGGGAAAAATGTTACCCGAAAGTTTGACCGGGCAACTAGACAGACAACACCAGGGCGCTCGGCATAGAAGGATGTTCGGCATCAGATGGACATTCTGCACATTATGAGCGTTCGGCTTCGCATTGTTCGGGGAGCGATAGCGCTCGGCAATTCAGAGGTGCACTCGGCATCGAGAAACGTTCGGTATTGAATACCGTTCGGCCAAAGACGCTCGACATAAGATCATTTAGAGATCAAAGATCGCTCGACATAAGATCATTCAGAGATCAAAGATCGCTCGGCCTCCTGGTACGCTCGGCCAGAGCCATCGTTGGCGAGCCTAGATGGTTTGGCATCCCAGCTCAGTTCGACCGAGTATGTTCGGTGAGCCTAGATGGTTCGGCATCCTAGCCCAGTTCGGCCAAGGGCCTCGTTCAGCAAAAAGCATCGTTCGGCCAAAGGCTCGTTCGGTCAAGATTGCGTTCGAACATCAAGCGCCTCATTCCGCCTCCCAAGACATTCGGCAATCAAGGATGGTTCGACATTATCCTCAACACGCCTGGTCCGATCACTGCTCGGCCTACTCTTCCCCTTAACAAACGTGTCATTCGGCATAAAGTGAATGGATCGGTACTCGACCGTTCAGCCTGCTTGGTTCGACGTACAGGGCTTGTCCTATTTGGACCGAGTTATTGAGCTACCAGTCCCACCAGGAAAGTCCAACCCACCTTTGTCTATAAATAGAGGGGCAGGGGCACAGACAAAGGGGAGAGATTCGAGAGAACACTGGGGAAACTCTGCCATTTTCATGACTCATTCCAGACTTATTTCTTTTACTTTGCAATTATATCTTAGTAACTAAAAAACGAATTGTATCTATAATCACCCATCAAGGAAATCAATGGAAATCAACATCAAAGTGGATGTAGGCAGTTACGCCGAACCACTATAAATTTGGTGTTCTTGTTCTTTGCATTTAAATTTACACTCTATTCTCTGTTTTAATTTACCTTCTTCATTAATCTCTCTACACAATCTTTCTAAGGATGTTAGTGACCAATTTTGGTGCTAACATGTACTATTTAAGTTGACATATGGATTATTGTCAATTTAAATGGTACAGATATATGGATTGTTACAGTTGGTATCAGAGCTTTTGGTTCCTGAAAACCTTAGCCTGTGGAGTTTTAAAGATCATTAGAGATAGGGTAACCATCCCTAGAATGAGGAGAATCATTTCAGAATCCATATCCTTTGATTCCATCTTTCTTGTTGAATTCATTTGATTTGAATTTCCTTAAGTTCTATAAATTTCTATCTTTGATTATAAAAATCGCTTTTGGTATTCCATGATGAGTAACAGAAGGAATGCTAGAGGCAGGGGTAGAGGAAATGCTCCCGAACCACGTGCCCCAACTCCTGCAGTTAAGTTTTCCACTCTAAGCAAGGAATACACCCAGCTTGGCGGAGTCAAATTCTCTGGGTCCGAGAGCATCATTAAAGCACAACAGTGGCTGAAGAGCTTGGAAAGGATCTTCATTGGCCTTGGGATTACTGATGTGTAGAAGCGTAAATTGGCTGCTTGGCAGCTTCAGGATGCGGGACATGATTGGTGGGAGTCAGTCACCTCCCGTACTGATGAAGAAACCATCACCTGGGCTCAATTTAGGTAGAAATCTAACTGAAATTATATCCAAATAAAAATTCCTTCTATCTTGTCAAATTTTGACGCATCTTTATATCACTTGTAAATAGGGATTCCTTTACGACTCAATGGATGCCAGCAGCCGAAAAGGCCCAGCTTTATCAATCATTTATGGACCTCAGCAGGGCAATATGACTTTCTCCGAGTATGATAGGAATTCTAACGAACTCTCTAAGTTCGGACCTGGTTTGATCGATACACCACTGCTGAAGAATGAGAAATTCATCCATGGAGCGCGTCCAGAGTATTACGAACTCCTCACAGCTCATGTCCATGGCACTTTCACCGAGTTGATGGATTTTTCTCTTAGGTATGAAGGAAAGCCAAAGGGACAGTCGCCAAGGCTCCAGTTACTCATCCATCGTCTAGTCAGACTGGGAAGAGGAAGCCAAATTTTGAGCAACAGAAGAAGAACTGGCAGAAGAAATTCGGGCTTGGCTATTCTAAGAAGAAGCCCATTGATATATCCTCTATCACTTGCTTCAACTACAATCAGAAAGATCATTATGCCAGTAGTTGCCCATCCCCAGAGGGTGCAGCTATTCCGCCACCGGCTCAGATGGCTAAGAGAGATGTATGTCACATTTTCTTACAGCCATGTCATTTAAGAAGCACTGCCCTACCTAGAAGAGGGGCACTCCATCTAGAGTTTTTTCTATTTCCACACCTACCCCGGAAGTTTAGGATGACCTAGATACATTACAGAGTACTTTTATGTTGCATACCTTACATGTTAGAGTTCTATTTGACACTGGAGTAACACATAGTTTCATATCTATTGATTTATGTAACAAACTTGGATTGGAACCTATCCTTGCATCTACCTTCTTATGTGTATCAAACCCTATTGGAGGGCATGCTAACCTCAAAAGGGTATGCAAATATGTCACGCTTATGTATGGCATGCATCGTATCACTTGGGATTTCTTTGTATTTGGATTCGAGGCATTAGATATCCTATTAGGTATTGATAGGCTACGAAGGTTCAAAGTCTTTAACTCTTGCAAAGCTCGGACCGTCTCTCTAATAGACGATAGGAGTATACCTTTAGTTATTAAAGGTAAATCGCCTCAAGATTGTGCTAGGAGTTTTATATTCTCTCTTGACTCCCATCCGAATGATCTAAGCTCTACTCCAGTTGTTCAACTCTTTTCTGATGTGTTTGGAGAAGTCAATTCTCTTCTACCTCCATGGGAAATCGAATTATGCATTGATCTTATACCTGGTGCTCGACCAGTAGTTCTCCCTCCCAGGAGAATGGCTCCGAAAGAGAGGGCAGAATTGAATGCTCAGATTGAAGATTTATTTGCTAAAGGCTTGATTTGGCGAAGTTATTCAGAATGGGATGCTACTGTTGTATTCGTCACAAAGTCTGATGGTTCTCTCAGAATGTGTGTGGACTATAGAAAGCTAAATAAGCTCACACACAAGAACAGATATCCGATGCCCCACATCAATGATCTATTCGACTAGCTTCATAGAGCTAAAGTTTTCTCTCAACTCGACCTGGCTACCGGCTTTCACCAACTCAGTATTTCTGAGGATAGTCTTCCTAAAACAGCATTCCGCATTGAAAATGGTTTCTTTGAATGGCTAGTTATGCCATTCAGTTATACTAATGCTCCATCTTATATCGTCAACTTGATGAATAGAGTTTTCCGGGATGTTCTTAACAAGTTTGTTCTTGTTTTCATTGATGGTATTCTCGTCTTCTCTAAAGACGAGAAGGAGCATAGGTCACATTTGGCTTTTGTTCTTGAAACTCTTCGCGAACATCAGCTTAAAGCCAAATTTTCGAAATGCCACTTTTGGAGAGATGAAGTTGGATTTCTTGGCCATATTGTCTCGGAGAATGGGATTTCGGTCGATCCAGCCAAGATCACCGTAATCAATGTAAGTCCTGTCCTTACTTGTCATTCTATCCAAACATCTTATCTCTATCTAAACTCGAATCCTTGAATTTGCAGGATTGAGAGACTCCCAAAACTCCTGCAGATATCCGCAGTTTCTTGGGCTTGGCCGGCTATTATCGCAGATTTATAGAAAAATTTGCTCGTATTGCCGCACCACTTGCCACACCGACCAGGAAGAATGTAAAATTTATTTGGAGTGAAAAGTGCGAAGCGACTTTCAATGAGATGAAGCAAAGGTTGACATCTACCCCAGTTCTTACAGTTATTGACAGTAGCGAAGGATTGACCGTCTATATTGATGCCTGCCGTGATGGATTAGGAGTAGTTTTAATGCAGTAAGGAAAGAGGATTGCCTATGCGGGTCGTCGATTGAAGACCCATGAAGCAAATTACGCAACTCACGATTTAGAGCTTCTTGCAATTGTATTTGCTTTAAAGCTATGAGGCACTATCTATTGGGAACCAAATTCGAATTATTCATAGACCATAAGTCATTGAGAAATATTTTCTCACAAAATGATTTGAATAAGAGACAAGTCCGATGGCTCGAATTTTTAGCTGCATATGATCTTGATATTAACTACACTCCAGGGAAAGCAAATGCCGTAGCCGATGCTTTGAGCAGAAACCAAGTAATGACATGTTGTAATCTGGTTGAAGGAATGTTATTCCAGCTCATCGTCTCCCCAGCTCTTATGGATCGCATAATAGCCAAGCAATACCAGGACACTTTGCTCTATCGCATCAAAGAAATAGTTCTCGGAAGAGTGGGAAATGCTAACAGTAAGATGGGTGCACAAGTTGATAGTAATGGAGTCTTGAGAATTGATAATCATATTTGTGTTCACAATGTTGATGGTCTAAGACAGGAAGTGCTGAGAGAAAACCATCAATCTTCACTTTCATTTCATCCCGGAGTCACCAAGATGTACCAGAATATGAAGAAGTTATATTGGTGGAGTGGGATGAAGCGTGATATTTCTACCTATGTTAGTAGATGCACAACTTGTCAATAAGTTAAGGCCGGTCATAGAAAGACGGCAGGTTTACTTCAACCTTTAGAGATTCCAGGCTAGAAGTGGGAGCAGATTTCTATGGACTTTATTGATGGGCTACCAAGGACTAGAAAGGGTAACGAAAGAATTTGGGTGATTGTCGATAGACTGACGAAATCCGCTCATTTTATTCCAGTCAAGACCACTCGTACTGCTTCGAGTTTGGCCGAGATATACATGAGATAAGTAGTTAAACTTCATGGTGTACCATCTAGTGTTGTATGCGATAGAGATCTTATTTTCACTAGTAAATTCTGAAAGGCATTTCAGGATACTTCGGGAGCTAAACTGAATCTGAACACAGCTTATCATCCTTAGACAGATGGCCAAACTGAGAGGGTGAATCAGATTTTAGAAGACCTTCTCCGGGCTTGTATTATAGACATTGGTGGATCCTGGGAAGATCACCTCTATGTGGTTGAATTCACTTACAATAATAATTATCAGGTAAAGGAATCAAGTTTCAAATTTGAATAAGTATATTTGAATTTGAATTAATTATCTTTAATAAACCAGGCAAGCATTGGTATGGCACGGTTTGAAGCCTTATATGGACGGCCGTGCAAATCGCTAGTTTGTTGGACCGAATCTGGAGATCGGTTGGTGCTTGGTCCAGAAACAATTATGGAAGCTTTCGAAAAAGTTGAAGAAATCAGAAAGAGGATAAAGACGGCACAGGATAGACAGAAGTGCTACGCTGATAGAAGGAGGAGAGATCTCGAATTCAGTGTAGAAGATGAAGTATTTCTGAAAGTGTCGCCTTTGAAGAATGTTATTCGATTTGGAAGGAAAGGGAAGCTAGCTCCCAGATTTGTTGGTCCGTTTGAGATTACGGAAAGAGTTAGAACCTTGGCCTATAGAATTGCATTACCATAAAAGTTCGTTGGTGTGCACAATGTGTACCACGTCTCATATCTCCGCAAAGTTGTGCGCGATCCATCTATGACCATCCCCACTGCTCAGTTGGAAGAGATAGTTATCGAGCCTGACTTGACCATTGAGCGGAAGCTACTTCGGATAGTCGATCATGAGACAAAGCAACTTAGAAGGAAATCGGTCAATCTCGTCAAGGTCTAGTGGAGTGCAGATAAGCGAGATTGCACATGGGAAACTGAGGATAGTATTCGGGATTCAAACGCCGAATTACTAATTTCATGTATAATTCAATTTTCTTAAAATCTATCTTGTCTTTTCTGCTTGATTCTTTCCTACTTCTCCCGTCTCGTTCCTTTTCGAGGACGAAAAGTTTTGAGTGGGGAAGATTGTAACGATCCTGAATTTCTGACGCAATTTTAAATTTTAAATTCATTATATCTAATATAAAATTTTAAATTTAATATGATCTTAATTAACGTCGAAACTTCGTTTATAAGATGCGTCCAGTTAGTTAAGAATATAGAAAAAGTTTCGCCATAAATTATTACAGTAAATTTTGTTCACGTTTTAATGCATATCAGTTCATTTTAAACTACGAAAAACTTATCTTTAGAATCCAAATATTTTTACACAGTAATGTTGCAAAAATTTATCTGATCAAGACGTCGCTATTCATTTCGTCAAATTCCATCGTCGTCTGCTTCGTTTAAATTGTTTTGTCAATCGTATAATTTAATCGGCGTAAATTCGAGTTTTTAAAAACTATCGTATCGCAATTATCTGTGTACCGTTGGAAGCGTCTCATTGCGCTGACCAAAACGGTATATTCATTTGTGCAAATCGAAGTCTGACGTAAATCGTTGCGTTAATTTAACCGTTTCGGACGGACCGGTTAAACCATATCCAGCCAAACTAAAACAACTTGTACCCATTCAAAAATTTAAAAATTTATTTTAGTTGCCGTGCATTCATTAGGGGGTTAGTAGTTGGTGGTTGAGACTTGGGAATGGGAAGGACGTTTCGGGTTTCAAAGCAATATTTATTCTTTCTTTAAAATTTATAAAATTTATAAAGGAACATGTACTATTTCATTTTACAAAACTTCTCCAGGTATAACTCTCCCTCCCTTCTTCTTCTTTATTCTTTTCGTTCTTTACTGATAATAAAAAAACTGTGGAAAGAAACAAGTGAACCAGACCCTCATACACGTGTATGCCTGCAATGCTCACCGAAATGCACACGCAAGTTCACCCTCCTCTCCCCACATGCGCACGACCCACTTCCAACGCCGCCGCCCATTCCTTCGCCCCTCCCTTGCCGCTGCCTCACCACTCCATGAGCACCAAACACCCAAGCCTCGACCGAGCACGGCCTCCCATGCCCAGACCAAAGCTTCCCCTCCATCAGCCCCACTTTTCCCCTCGCGCGTGCAACGATGCCAAATCATCACTCCTCAGCCACTTTCCGCCACCACTTTCCGGAGCCGCCACTGTCCCCTGCCTCTCTGCGCCAGTACCCACCCCCTGAACTCGCGTGTGCGTGCGTGTGTTTGGTGTGAGTGCGTGCTGTGCATATCGGATGCGTGCGTGTACACAAAACATGTAGGCGAGTGGGAATGGGAATGCGGTATTTTTTTATGGAAGTCACAGGTTTTTTTTTTAAAATGGGCAACAGTTGTTTGTATGTAAATTGTATGCAGGCATTGGAGAAGTAACATGGGTCACCTCCTGGAAGAAGGAAGTTTCAATTTTGTTTTGTTTTTATTTAAAAATTTGTTTTAAAGCAACAGTGTCGAAGAATAGTATTGTTTGTAAGAAACTGAAAGTGTATAGTTTGCGGTACAATAAAATGTTACTGTGTTTAAATTGTAGAAGAAAATATATACGCAGCGTGTATATTTGTTACTGAAAAATAGTAACCACTTTTCTCTTTCCTGTTGTGTGCAGAAGCAACAGATTGAGTCCCTTTTGCAGAAGCACCCAGACTCTCAACTTTCTCTTCTTTTCTTCGTCATTGTTAAGCGCATTTATATAATTTTATAAATTATACATGAACGTTCACTTAAATAATATCGTCTCTCTTTTGTCGATAATTGCAGTGTTCTGTTTGTTTGTGTTGTACCATTTCTATTCGTGCTTCTTCGTGCTTCGCCGTTCATTCTCTAACCACGAGAGGTGAATTAATTTTCACGACGTATATTCTTGTACGATATAATCCAGTTTGGTTGATAATTGATTGATTGTTGATGTTTATATTGGACATTAAATTGTTAATGTTAAAGTGACATATAACATGCAATTGAATTTGATATAGGCTAGTTAACAATATAAAAATGATATATGTTTTGAATTTGATTAGTTAAATTTGACCCCTTTTTAAATGTTAAATTAATTAACACGTAGCAATTTGGTAAATTTCACCTTGAACCATTGAAATATATGTTATTTAAATTGATGTAGTATGAATTGAATAATAGATATCAAGTGAAGAACCGTATAAATATTAGTGTAATAATCTTTAATCTACATGAAATAATAGCGTAGGTTCTAGAAATAATTATATTAATTTGCATAAACAACAAATGTAAATTAATACGATTATTTCGGGATTATTTAAATAAATTATTGGATTGATATTGATGTTTGCTATTGCTTGTTTATTTACTTTGACACCATCCCAGTTATCACACTACAAGTTCCCTTTGTTATGCTTTGATTCTTGAATTGAAATGGAATCGGGTTGAAATGATAAATACCCTATGAACTTGACTTAGGATAGAGAATTAAATAAAACTCGATAGTCAATAATTTGATTTAAAAATAAAATAAAGATTTTAGTTGAATAAATAATAAGTATTTGAAATAAAGATGGAATCTGAATTTTAATGAAAGGAAAAATGTTGATATTAAATAATCTGAAACAAATATTAACATAATAGTTGATAAAAGAACGTTGTTTTAAAATTACTTATTTAATAATTAAGTTTGGAATTATTTAATAATTAAGATTGGAATTATTTAATAATTAGGTTTTGGAATTGTTTAATAATTAAATTTGAAATTATTAATTAAGTTTTGAAATTATTTAATAATTAAATAACATTGAATTATTTAACAATTAAATAAAACTGAATTCTTTAATAAGTAAAATTAAACTTCTTGAATAAGTGAATTTAACTTTCTTTATTAATTGATTTTTGAATTCGTAACCAAGTAAACAAATAAGTGAAATTGAATTTCTTCAACAAGAAATAAAATGTGATTTATTGAAATTAATGTAAGACTTGTAATTTAAAGAATTCGATTTGACGAATTTAATTTAATTCAATTTGTAAGTTTTGATATAATGGAGTTGAATTTAAGTAATTGATTTAATGAATTGGAAACTAAATAGAAATTGTTTTGAATGATAATTCAATTTAACGAATATTGAATGAAATCGATCAATGAATTTAAATTGATTTGAATGTTAAATTAAATTAATTTAAATGATTACGGAATGAAAATTATATACGAATTTAAATGAATATTTGAATTGTTTTGGAAGTTATGAAGCGTAAATTATGGAAATTGTTTAGAAAGACAAATGAAATGTTGGTTTACAAATTTCAATTGAAAATGAATTTGATTTGGTTTTGAAATATATTAAATGACCAATCGGTGTAATAATTACGAAAGTTATTAAAGAGACCAGAATCGCTAGGGATATACTCACTGTCTAAACCGAAAACTACTTTAATAACTATACGCGGAGTGTGATCTAGAATGAAGTGATTGGATTGACGTACGTGATGATTGAAGAAAGAGAACGATATTGGATAGCCTTGACACTTGTGTCAAATTGGAAATGACTAAAACAGGAGCCATGCCGGGCCAAATGGTGTTAGCTACCTCGAGCGAACAAACTTCTTCGTAAACTACTCATTACTTGTTATTGATTGGTGCGCACCCTTGAATTTTGAGTGTTGTTTCGCTGTGTTGCGGTCGTTGCGACGATGCGTTCTCACTAGTTCGGATCAGGCAAACGGTATTTTCACTATCTTGGGTATTGCTTCATGTGCCTTGTCATACTTGTATCCCTATACGCGACCACTACGAATTTGTTTTGCATTATACCTATGGAGTACTCCCCGATATCCCACTAGTTTACGGTGGAGTTTACAATGCTATATAGACTATAATGCTATATAAATGTGTTAAGGGGAACAATGGTAACGCCTTAACATTATTTTGATATTTACTTTACTGTTAGACATTATCTACTGATCATACATTACTTTGTATAGATAGTTTAACGGATCCTGAAAGATGTTATTCCATTCATCTTTGAGTTATTGTTATTTCAATTTGAACCATATTATCTGTATAAGAATATACATCTGATGCAGCCCAGGCTAGAAGGATAAGTCGCATACGAGATAAGGGCATGTATTTAAGTCGTTCACGACTTAGGAGGGTAGATTTAAGTCGTTTCCGACTTAACTGGAGACCAGAGGAATCACGTGGGAAAGAAATACGAGTTAATGAAGAAGGTTTGAGTCGTCGTCGAGCTAACTGGAGGCCAGAGGGAAAATGGTGCCGAGTTAACGACCTAACTCTAATGGGTCACGACCTAAGGAAGGGTTTTAAGTTGTTCACGAGTCAACGACTTAAGAAGGCGGTCTTAAGGCGTCTATGGCTTAAAGGGGGGCTTAAGTCGGTCGGTCATGATGAGTCGTTTGAGGAGATACTGCAGGGAGCTTGGGAGCTTAAGTCGCGGCTTGTTTAAGTCGTTATGTGTTTGTAGTTTCTTGAGTCGCGAGTCGTTAGGACGTAAACGACCTAACTGTTGTAACCATGTGTCGTGTTGAGTTGGCCTTGTGTTGTAAAGTCGCGAGTCTTTGAGTCATGGTATGTTAAGTCGGTCATAGGGAGTATGACCTGAGTTAAGTCGGCAAGGGATGTAAGTTGTATGTCGGTCTTGTGAGTGTGTGGTGTTGTAATATGCTAAGTCGTTGTAAATAAGTCGTTGCCGACTTAGTTAAGTCGTAAGTCGTACACGACCTAAGACTCAGGTCGAGAAACACTATAAATAGGGAGTGAGTTGTACATTTCAAGTTGGTGGATTTTTGAATAAAATTTCTTGTTGATTGCTGTGTGCTTTCATCTTAAATTGGTAGTTGAGTGTAATCTCCTATCTCCACTTTCGGTTATTCGAGTGCGCTCGAATCAACGATTGTTGAAGCCGATTCGTGGAATCAAGTGCGCTTGATCAACGCTTGAAGAATTGAAGATCTTCTCTCACGGTATCGTGCGTGATCAACGTGTCGAAGATAGCTAGAATTCGATATCTTTGTGATCAACGAATTTGGGCATTTCAGTATCTTCAATCCACCGATTGCTACTTTCATCGATCCATATCGTTTTGTTAATAATCCGCTGCGTCAGTTTTGGTATCTGAGCTAGACTTAGCCAATCATAGCTAAGCCGAGACTTGGAGCCAATTTTTGAAGTTGAAGTTGGAGTTCATCGTGTTCATCTTGAAGTTGCAACGAGTTTGAAGATTTTGATCCATTTCATTTTGGATCTAGAGTTGTAAAGGTGGTTGAAGTAGGTGGCCGAGCCAAGTGCAGTCTAGCCGTGAGTTCAAGCCGAGCCGACCTAACTTTGGGTCATTGCAAGTGAGGCCGAGTCAAGTTGCAAGTGAGCCGAGCTTGTTTACTTTGTGTTGAAGTTTGTGTTCGATTTGTTGAAGTATTTGAGAAGTTTTGAAGTATTTGTTGAAGTTTTTGGAAAGTTTTCAATAATGCCGCCGAGAAGAACTAATCGTCATCAAAATGTTGAAGCGTTGTATAGAAGAGAAGAAGCCGAACTAATGGAACAACGTATTAATGAGAAATTTGATGAAGGCATTGGAAAGTTAGAGAAGTTGATGAATGACTTGAATCAAACTCAAAGGAGGAGATCACCAAACTCGAACCATGGAGGAAACCGAGTTTCGCCATCGGTTACGGAAGCGAGGAGGGTATCACCGCAATCTTTTAGAGAAAGAAGAGAAACATCAATTTCATCAAGGAGAGATCACCATGACTATGGACATGAAGAGAGAAGAAGTCAATGTGAATTTGACAATGAGGCGTATAGAGATGAAGAGAGACATAGTCGAAGAAGCATGCATGAACGAAGAGATGATAATGGTCGAGATCGATGTAGGCGTACTTTTGATTTTGATGAAGAAGGTGATAGAGCTGGCATTCATTATCGAGATCGATACCGAGTTCGGAATTCTTATCGGGATGTAGAAGATGATCGTCGATGGGAATCGGGTATGAAGATGGAAATTCCAGAGTTCAAGGGTGGAATGGTAGCTGAAGAGTTTCTTGATTGGGTGTCAAATGTTGAAGAGATCTTTGATTTCAAGGAGGTTCCGGAGAATCGCCGAGTAAAGTTGGTTGCTACTAGGTTGAGGGGGAGAGCTTTGGCATGGTGGCAGCAAACTAAACTTACGAGAGAGAGAATGGGAAAGTCAAAGATTGAGTCTTGGGATAAGATGAAGAAGTTGATGAGAGCTACTTTCTTACCATATAACTATCAATCACTTATGTACCAGAGGTTGCAGAATCTGAGGCAAGGGACGAAGTCTGTTAGTGATTATGCTGATGAATTTTACCAACTCATTGCCAGGAATGATATTATGGAGACAGAGGAACAATTGACTGCTAGATTTGTTGGAGGACTGAGAATGCAAATCCAGGATATGGTTAATATGTTTGATCCTAGGTCAGTGGCAGAGGCACATCAGAAAGCATTGTCTTGGGAGAAGCAAGGAAGGCGTGGAGGTGGTGTGTTTACTAATTCCAATAATCAAGCGAAGGGTGCTAGTGGAAATTCTAATGTTCCTAAACCTGTTACAAAACCAGTGGTGAAGGAGGCTGAGAAGACGAAGGTTAGCAGTGGTTTCAAATGTTATAATTGTCAGGAGTTGGGTCACAAAAGCAATGAATGTCCGAAGCCGAAGAAGAGAGCAATGGTTGCCGAGATTGAGGATGATGGTGAGGAGGCAGAATGTTCAAATGCACCTTATGTTGAGGAGGAAGAAGAATTGTCTGGGGATGAAGGTTGTACTCTTATGATGATGAGGTCATGTCTTACACCAAAGCAAGAGGAGGATTCTAGTTGGTTGAGGAGCAATATTTTTCAGTCGACATGCACTATTCTGGGAAAAGTTTGCAAGTTCGTTATTGATGCTGGATGCTGTGATAATATTATCTCTACAGAGGCAGTAAGGAAGTTGAACTTGAAGACTAAGAAGCATCCTAAACCGTACAAGCTAGCATGGTTAAGGAAGGGAGGTGAAGTGAAGGTGTGTCGAAGGGCTTGTGTTAATTTTTCTATTGGGAAGAAGTACAAAGACGAAATTTGGTGTGACGTTGTAGACATGGATGTGTGTCATCTGTTGTTGGGCAGACCATGGCAGTTTGATAGAGCAGTGCAACATGATGGTCGTGCTAATAGCTATAGTTTCATGTTCGAAGGTACTAAAATCACTTTAGTTCCCAAGAAGCAGCAACAGAAGGAAAGCAAGCTAGAGGAGATCGAAGAACTGAAAACTTTGCTATCTTTGAAGGAGTTTGTCAAGGAGGTTGAAGAGGAGCCTGAAGTCTTTTTGTTGATTGGACGAGAGTGTAGTGAAGAGGTTTAAATTCCAGAAGAAGCAAAACCAGTTTTGAAAGAATTTGAAGACGTATTTCCAGAAGAGTTACCTAAGGAGTTACCGCCACTGAGGGACATTCAATATCAAATTGATCTTGTTCCGGGAGCAGTATTACCGCATAGACCGCATTATCGAATGAGTCCGAAGGAACATGAGGAGTTACGAAGGCAGGTGGAAGAGTTGCTTGAGCAGGGACGTGTTCAGGAAAGCTTGAGTCCTTGTGCAGTACCCGCATAGTTGGTACCGAAGAAGGATGGAACATGGAGAATGTGTACCGATAGTAGAGCTTTGAACAAGATTACTGTTCGCTATAGATTTCCTATGCCAAGGTTGGATGACTTGCTAGATCAGTTGAGTGGGGCAACTATCTTTTCGAAGATTGATTTGAAGAGTGGTTATCATCAAATTCGAATTAGACCAGGAGACGAATGGAAGACCGCATTCAAGACAAGGGAAGGATTGTATGAATGGTTGGTTATGCCGTGTGGTCTATCGAATGCACCAAGTACATTTATGAAGGTGATGAATCAACTTTTCAGACCGTACATTGGGAAGTTCGTGGTAGTTTACTTTGATGATATTCTGATTTATAGTGCGAGCACAGAGGAGCATGTAGAGCATTTGAGAAAGGTGTTAATTATTCTTCGTGAGGAACAATTTTATGCAGCTACGAAGAAATGTGTGTTCATGACTCGAAGTGTGTTATTTTTGGGATATGTTGTATTTGAGAAAGGAATCCAGGTGGACCAGAGTAAAGTTGAAGCAGTTAGAAATTGGCCGCAGCCGAGGACTATCACTGAAGTTAGAAGTTTTCATGGGTTGGCATCATTCTATCGAAGATTCATTCCACACTTCAGTAGCGTGATGGCACCGATTACTGATTGTATGAAAGGGAAACAGTTTTCTTGGTCGGAGGAAGAAGGGGTTGCTTTTGAGAAGATCAAGGAACTATTGACGACAGCACCGATTCTTGTTTTACCAGATTTTCAGTTGTTGTTTGAATTGCATACTGATGCGTCGAAGGTGGGAATTGGTGGAGTTTTGAGTCAAAAAGGAAGACCAGTTGCATATTTCAGTGAGAAGTTATCAGAAGCTAAGTTGAGATATATCACTTATGATGTTGAGTTTTACGCAATTATTCAGGCAGTTAAGCATTGGAGACACTATCTATTTCAGAAAGAATTTGTTCTGTACACTGATCATGAGGCTTTGAAGCATTTGCAAGGACAGGATAAGATTTCAGCAAGACATGCATCATGGATTGCCTATTTGCAGCAGTTTACTTTTGTTGTTAAGCACAAATCTGGGGTAACGAATCGGGTGGCTGATGCTTTGAGTAGAAGGAGTCATCTATTAACGACAATGAAAGTTGAAGTGACAGGGTTTGAATTATTGCCAGAACTGATAGAAGAAGATCCTTACTTTGTGAAATTTGTTGAGAAAGTCAAGGAAGGAAGTACCAATGAATTTGTGTTGGTTGATGGTTTTCTGTTTAAAGGAAATCAGTTATGTATTCCAGAGAGCAGTTTGAGATTGAAGATTATCAAAGAACTACATGAAGAAGGCCATGTGGGTAGAGATCGTACCTTGCAGTTAATTTCTCAATCTTACTTTTGGCCATCGATGAGGAAAGAGGTAGAGAGGTTTGTGGAGAGATGTCATATTTGTCAGGTTTCGAAGGGAACAACGACAAATGCAGGATTATATATGCCATTACCTGTACCGACTAAACCGTGGGTTGATATTAGCATGGATTTCGTTTTGGGTTTGCCTAGAACTCAAAGGGGGAATGATTCTATATTTGTTGTGGTGGACAGATTTTCAAAAATGGCGCATTTTATTGCTTGTAAGAAGACGGCGGATGTTGTTCGTGTTGCTCAGTTGTTCTTTAAAGAAATCTATCGTTTACATGGGTTACCGGAGACTATTGTTTCAGACAGGGATACCAGATTTTTGAGTCATTTTTGGCTAAGTTTGTGGAAGATGGTTGGAACAAAGCTAAACTTTAGCAGCGCCTATCATCCGCAAACAGATGGACAGACAGAAGTTGTTAACAGGTCGCTGGGGAATTTACTGCGATGTCTTGTGAAGGACAATCTGAAAAGTTGGGATATGAAGTTATGCCAGGCAGAGTTTGCTCATAATCATACAGTGAATCGTAGTACGGGATTCAGTCCATTTCAGATTGTATATTCAAGTTTGCCAAAGGGACCGTTGGATTTGGCAGTAGTACCACAACCGAAGGGGACGGTTAAACGAGCTGCTGATTTTGTTGAAGGCTTGACAGAATGTCATAAGATCGTTCAGGAACGATTGGAAAAGTCGAATGAGAAATATAAGAAAGTTGCAGATTTGAAACGAAGAAATGTTGAATTTAACGAAGGTGATTTGGTTTACGCTGTGTTAACCAAGGACCGATTTCCAGTAGGCGCTTATAACAAGTTGAAAGCCAGAAAAATTGGTCCAATAGAAGTTGTGAAACAGATCAATGAGAATGCTTATAAGTTGAAGCTGCCGGAGGATGTATACACTTCTGACGTATTCAATGTTAAGCATCTTGTGCCATATTATAGAGATGGACAATCTGATGTGGAAGAATTTACAAATTCGAGGACGAATTTTTCTTAACCAGGAGAGGATGATGCAGCCCAGGCTAGAAGGATAAGTCGCATGCGAGATAAGGGCATGTATTTAAGTCGTTCACGACTTAGGAGGGTAGATTTAAGTCGTTTCCGACTTAACTGGAGACCAGAGGAATCACGTGGGAAAGGAATACGAGTTAATGAAGAAGGTTTGAGTCGTCGCCGAGCTAACTGGAGGCCAGAGGGAAAATGGTGCCGAGTTAACGACCTAACTCTAATGGGTCACGACCTAAGGAAGGGTTTTAAGTCGTTCATGAGTCAATGACTTAAGAAGGCGGTCTTAAGGCGTCTGTGGCTTAATGGGGGGCTTAAGTCGGTCGGTCATGATGAGTCGTTTGAGGAGATACTGCAGCGAGCTTGGGAGCTTAAGTCGCGGCTTGTTTAAGTCGTTATGTGTTTGTAGTTTCTTGAGTCGCGAGTCGTTAGGACGTAAACGACCTAACTGTTGTAACCATGTGTCGTGTTGAGTCGGCCTTGTGTTGTAAAGTCGCGAGTCTTTGAGTTGTGGTATGTTAAGTCGGTCATAGGGAGTATGACCTGAGTTAAGTCGGCAAGGGATGTAAGTTGTATGTCGGTCTTGTGAGTGTGTGGTGTTGTAATATTCTAAGTCGTTGTAAATAAGTCGTTGCCGACTTAGTTAAGTCGTAAGTCGTACACGACTTAAGGCTCAGGTCGAGAAACACTATAAATAGGGAGTGAGTTGTACATTTCAAGTTGGTGGATTTTTGAATAAAATTTCTTGTTGATTGCTATGTGCTTTCATCTTAAATTGGTAGTTGAGTGTAATCTCCTATCTCCACTTTCGGTTATTCGAGTGCGCTCGAATCAAAGATTGTTGAAGCCAATTCGCGGAATCAAGTGCGCTTGATCAACGCTTGAAGAATTGAAGATCTTCTCTCACGGTATCGTGCGCGATCAACGTGTCGAAGATAGCTAGAACTCGGTATCTTTGTGATCAACGAATTTGGGCATTTCAGTATCTTCAATCCACCGATTGCTACTTTCGTCGATCCATATCGTTTTGTTAATAATCCGCTACGTCAACATCCCGATTCAAGTGTTTGTTTCGCATATGCTCGGGTAGTTTGAGGATTTCTGTTGCTGTGCTACTTGGAAGCTGAAGACCTGAAGACTATCATTATCTTTATCTTATCAGTATTACTCTTTCCTATTTGGATCAGACATCTATGTTGTTCTATTTCAGTTTTACTTGAGACATTGTTGTATTTTCTTAGTAGCCTCATGAACTACTATTATGACTATGTTGTAATTCCGCTGCACTATTCTGTTATGTTATTTCTGTGATTCTGTGATGATTCTCATTTATATATATATATACACTCCATTAATGATTCATGTTTTGTACTATTTAAGTTGACATATGGATTATTGTCAATTTAAATGGTACAAATATACGGGTTGTTACAGTTAAAGAGACCGGGATCGGATATGGGCATACTCTCTGTTGATACCGAAAACCACTTTGACAACCGTGTACGCGGTGGAGATTCCAGAATGAAGTAGTATGGTGGCGATGTTCTATTGAGGTATGTACGTGGACCCGACTCCCGTGAGTTGCATAAGGTGGCTAAAACAAGAGCGATTAACGGACTAGAAGGTAGCACCTTTTATCAGAGGCATTTCTTCATATGCCATTCTATTACTTTGTGATTTAATTGGTGCGCACCATTGATTTTGGGAGTGTTGTTCGAGGTGGGCGGTAGTAGCAGCTACGTGCTACCACTAGTCCGGAAGCGTAATTGGTATATCTACCCTGGCATTGCCTAGTTGTGCCGTGTCACCTACCCTAGCGAGCCTTTGTACGAGTTTGGTTTTCTCCCGTAGCCCGTGGAGTATCTAGGGTAGTCTCCCGATCTGGAGATGCGTAGATACTGGATGGACTGCTGGGACTATTATGTGTTAACGACTATATGGGTAACTCCTTAATGCTATTTAAAAGTAAGTTTATTTTACTAATAGACACTATTATAATAGTGAAATATTACTACATAGTAAATTGTTTAATAGATCCTTAGAGGATGGGCAATCCCAAGCATCCTTTGAGTTACTTGTACTTTATATTACAGTTCACTTGAATTAGTTTACACTAAATAAAGAATGTATGTCCTGACTCGAGTGTTTATGTTTTATTTTACGCTCGGGTCTGCCTGAGTATCAGTTCGGACTTCATTTCCTGGAGCTAGGACTGCTGAAGATCATCTTTATCGAGCTGCTATCTATTTTCTGTTCAGTCTTTTATCTTAGCATATGTAATTGAGACAAATGAATTTAAGATTTTCTATGGTTGTTTAAAACTGTATTGATTGTAAGACTATGTAATTTGTACTTATTTTGAGACTATGTTGATAGTGGCTTCATGAACCACTATGGTATTTTATTTCCGCTGCGAGTATTCTAATTTCTGCATCTGTGATTCTGTGATTTGATTTCATTTGCTCCAATTTTTATTACAATCTATTGTTTTGAACTATCTAAGTTTGACATGCTTTAGTTTATTGTCGAACTTAAATGGTGCAAAATAGTGGGTCGTTACAGTTGGTATCAGAGCTTTGGTTTTTAGGCAAACCATAGCTTGCGGAGCAAAAACTCATTAGAGATAGGGTTGAAATACCCTAGAATGAGTGAAGTCAATCTTAGAATCCTTTCTTTGTGAGAGAACATATTTTAAAGTATAAAATGATTTTTAAAGAATTTTCAAAGAAGTACTTTGATATAAAACTTTCTTGTTTTGAAATCAAATTTTTCCGACTACTTCTTTTCCTTTCTCCACCTTATGTAATTAGGACCTCTGTTGAATGCCTATTCTAGTTGAACTTTGTCTTATCTAATTTACCTTGGTCTCTATTTTTCCTCTGTCCTTAAATTCATTCTTGATTTCTGAGGATGAATCGAGGAAATGCCAGAGGTAGGGGACGTGGTGCTGCCCCATCTCCTGCACCCACTGCCCTAGTTAGGTTCACTAAGCTTTGCAAGGAATATACCGAGCTTGGTGGCACCAAGTTCACAGGATCTGAGAGCATAATTGAAGCTCAACAGTGGTTGAGGGACTTGGAGAGAATCTTCTCCGGTCTTGAGATCACGTATGTCCAGCAGCGTCAGTTGGCAGCTTGGCAATTGAAAGGAGCAGCTTTGGATTGGTGGATGTCAGTTACAGCTCACACCGCTGAGACTGACATCACTTGGGAACAATTTAGGTATCTTCTACTATTGTTCAAGTTTAATTCAGTTTCCTCCCTTTTGAAATCTATCTTATATCTCTTATCGTGCTTTAGGGATGCTTTTCTTATGAAATAGATGCCCGAAGCAGGAAAGTCTCAGCTGTATCGGGAATTCATGGATTTGAAGCAAGGCGATATGTCCTTTACTGAATTTAAGAGGAAATTCAATGAGCTATTGCAATATGGCCTTAATCTGATAGACAATCCTCTCAAGAAAAATTAGAAGTTTATTGCTGGTGCACGCCCCGAGTACTATGATCGCCTCATTACCCACGTGCATGGTACTTTCACCTCTCTGATGGACATGGTCATTAGATATGAGAATCCTACCTCTAGGGACCCTCCAGCTTTTCAGTCTGCCCCATCTCAGTCTTTTGGTAGTTCCAAGAAGAGAAAGCCCCACTTTCAACATTGGCAGAGGAATCAGAATAGGACTCCAGGGTTGGGATCGTCTTCTTCATCTCAGAGGCAGGCCGTAGACCTATCTGCCATTACCTATTACCGATGTGATCAAAATGGACATTACACTATTAGTTGTCCTACTTTGGGTGCTGCTATTCCCCCTCCAGCTCAGTTGGCTAGGCAAGACCTCTGCCACATTTGTCTTCAGCCGGGACATTTCAAGAAAGACTGCCCTACTCAGAAGAAGGGCAAGGCATCTGGTATTTTTGCTGTGACTTCTGCATCTTCTCCAGCCCCACCGCCTGCACCTACACCTGCTCCTAGTGATTCTCAAGGTACACTTCAGGGTTCTTTTACCTTGTTTTATTTTCCTGTACATGTTCTCATTGATACCGGAGCTTCGCATAGCTTTATCTCAGTAGATCTTTGTAATAAATTTGAGAATCTTCTTTCTTTCGAGTTTTCTTCTGTGCCTCTATGTGTTTCAAACCCTATCGGTGGTCCGGCGAACCTGAGTAAGATTTGTAGGAATGTGAGACTCTTTCATGATATTTATCAATTTTATGGTGATTTCTATGTTTTGGGGTTTGACGCTTTCGATCTACTGCTTAGGGGTGATTAGTTGGATGGGCATGATGCCCATATCTCTTGTAGTTCTCGAACTGTTGCCTCAAGGATGATTTTGGTAATTCTTTAAAGATCCAATGTAGTTTCCCCCAAGATTTCACTGGTAGCTTCATTTATTCTCTCGATTCATCCTCTAGTGACCTTGACTTGACTCATGTGGTCAGATTTTATCCCGATGTATTTGGTGAAGTCACTTCTTTACCTCCTAAGCGGGAAATTGATTTCCTTATTGATCTTATTCCTGGAGCTCGATCTGTAGTTCTTTCGCCTAGAAGAATGGCACCCCATGAGAAGGTTGAGTTGAAAGCAAATTCCGGACTTGTTCGCCAAAGGTCTGATCAGACTAAGCTATTCTGAATGGGGAGCAGCCGTGGTTTTCGTCACCAAGTCTAATGGTTCCCTCCGAATGTGTGTTGATTATAGGGAGCTGAACAAGCTCACTATGAAAAACAGATATCTTATGCCTCGCATTAATGATATGTTTGATCAGCTCTATGGAGCTACTGTTTTCTCTCAGCTTGATCTTGCCACAGGTTTTCACCAACTCAGAGTTGCTGAGGAGAGCGTTCCCAAAACCGCTTTCCATACTGAGAATGGTTTCTTTGAATGGCTAGTTATTCCTTTTGGTTTGACTAACGCTCCTGCTTTCTTTGTCGATTTGATGAATCGTGTCCTTCGTGATGTGCTCAATAAGTTTATTCTAGTCTTTATTGATGATATCCTTGTCTTCTCAAAGACAAAGGAAGAGTATGAGTCACATTTAAAGTATGTTTTAGAGACTCTTCGGAAACATCAATTGATGGCAAAATTATCGAAATGCCATTTCTAGGAAGAGGAAGTTCAATTTCTCGGACACATTGTTTCTAGTGATTGAGTTTTTGTTGATCCAGTCAAGATCGCTGTGATCAATGTAAGTTTTTCCCTCCTTTCTCTTTCTAAATTTGATCACTCTATCTTTTCTGGGGTCCTTATTTCTCCCTATTCTGTATAGGATTGGGAAACTCATAAGACTCCAACTGATATTCGCACCAGTGCTTATCGTTCCGAATGGAAATGAGGGATTAATGGTATTCACCGATGCTTGTCGCGAGGGTTTGGGAGCGGTATTAATGCAAGACGGGAAGGTGATTACTTATGCTAGTCGGCAGTTGAAGTCCCATAAGGCCAATTATGCAGCTCATGATTTAGAATTGCTGGCTGTTGTCTTTGCTTTGAAGCTTTAGAAACATCATCTCTTGGGTGCTAAGTTTGACCTCTTTACTGATCATCAGTCTTTGAAGTATATCTTCACCCAGAAGGATTTGAATTAGTGTCAAGTTTAGTGGCTTGAGTTTCTCGCTTCTTATGATCTTGACATTAACTACACCCTTGGGAAAGCTAATGTTGTGGCGGATGCTTTGAGTAGGAAGAAGTCCTTGTTGTGCCAGCTGGTTGTTTCTTCTCCTCTTTTGGATCGTTTTATGGCTAAGCAGGATGAGGATGAGATGCTTAGGTGTATGAAGGGAAGTGTCCATAGCAGAGTTGGTGGTAGTAGTTCTGATGGTAGTGGAGCTCAGATTGACGATAGAAGGATTTTGAGGATTAATAATAGGATCCGTGTCCCGAATGTGGATGGTTTAAGGCAGGAGTTACTTCAGGAACATCATCAACCCAGACTTTCCATTCATCCTGGTGTGGCGAAGATGTACCAGGATTTGAAGACGCTCTATTGGTGGAAGGGTATGAAGTAGGATGTCTCTATCTTTGTGAGTAGGTGTGCGACTTGTCAACAAGTCAGGGCAGATCATCAGAAGACCCATGGTTTGTTGCAGCCTCTTGAGATTCCCAATTGGAAGTGGGAGAAAGTTTCTATGGATTTCATCGATGGGTTACCGAGATCTAGGAGAGGAAATGAGAGCATCTGGGTTATTGTGGATAGACTGACCAAGTCCGCTCATTTTATTCCGGTCAAGTCTACCCGTTTGGCTTCGAGCTTATCTGAGATTTTTATGAGCGAGATTGTTCTCCTCCATGGGGTTCCTCTTAGCATTGTTTGTGATCGATACCCTATCTTTACTAGTTAATTTTGGAAAGCTTCCCAGGAATCTTTGGGTACTCGTCTGAATTTGAGCACTGCTTACCATCCGCAGACCGACGGTCAAACGGAAAGAGTAAATCAGATTCTAGAGGATCTTCTTCGTGCTTGTATTTTGGATTATGGAGGATCTTGGGAAGATCATCTCCATCTTGTTGAATTCACCTATAACAATAGTTATCAGGCTAGTCTTAAGATGTCTCTATTTGCTGCTCTGTACGGACGACCTTGTAGATCTCCATCTTGCTGGATTGAATCCGATAATCGTTTGGTTCTTGGTCTTGAGATGATTTTGGAAGCTTTAGAGAAGGTTGAGGAGATTAAGAGGAGGTTAAGGATTGCTCAGGATAGGCAGAAGAAGTACGTTGACCATCGTAGGAGAAGTTTGGAATTTATTGTCGGTGATCTAGTTTTCCTTAAGGTCTCTCCCTTAAGGAATGTGGTTCGGTTTGGGTGTAGAGGGAAAATTGCTCCTAGGTTCATCGGTCCATTCCGCATCTTGGAAAGGGTTGGGTCTCTTGCTTATCGACTGGATTTGCCCGAGAAATTCGCTGGAATACATAATGTATTCCATGTATCACACCTTCGTCGCTGTTTGCATGATCCTTCTCTTATTATCCAGCCTTCTTCTCTTGATAGTTTGGATATTGAGCCTAATCTGACTATTGAGAGGAAGCCACTTCGTATCGTCGATCGAGGTACGAAACAGCTTAGAAGGAAATATGTCAACCTGGTCAAAGTGCAGTGGAGCACTGATGAATAGGATTGCACCTGGGAGACAGAGGAGAGCATACGTGCTTCAAATTCGAAATTATTTGTTTCAGGCACTTTGCTCTATTATCTTATCTTCCTTTGTTTTCCCTTCTTGTGTTCCTTTTCGAGGATGAAAAGTTTTGAGTGGGGGAGAGTGTAACAACCCAAAATTTTTAATAAATATTTTATTCATTTATTCGTTTTATTCAAAAAATGTTTTGGTGTTTGATTACCTAAAAATTTGAATTTTAGAAATTTCCTGAAATTGGTTATAAATCATTGCCCAATTTTATTTAGTATAAACAATTTCTACAATTTTGATTTTGGGTTAAAGTTTGACTTTAATTTAAATTTTAAATTTTAAATTCTAACTTCCAATCTTTTATTATAAACTATATATATATATATGTACAACAATTATTCTGCTTTTGTTTCATGTAAATTGGTTATATACTTTTTAAATTAAGTAATAAATAATGTGTAAATAGCTATTTAATTATAGGTTTTATTTGGTACGTTTTATATCTGTTCTTGTTTAATTCTTTGGCGCTATATAAATGGTACGTTATTTTCTGAAATATTCTTTAGCATATATTTTACTAAATAAATAAGAAACAAATAAATTCAAAGTACGTTACTTTGTTATAAATTTTGGGCGTATGTTTCAATTTGTTTATTGCCTTCATAATACACACTCTTTGATTACATATCTTAGCTGTTAAAATCAACAACCGTGCCTTTTCTAAAGGAAAGAAATTTAAAATCTTGCCTTACACTTCACGTGTAAATTATTTCATCTCTTTTACACTTTCTGTTTTCTTCTTGCATTTAAATAGGAATGAATTCCTTAATTTTCTCTTGCCATTCATATTTTATCTCTTGCCATTTTTCCACTTAATCAATGCAACTTCCCTGATAAATACTAAATCACGTGCATAAATATCCCACTGCATATCTTTTGGTCTTCATCTCCTCTTTTGTGAAGCTTATCACTGTAAGTAATGACCGCATGTTTTTTTTCTTTTCTTCTTTCTTGTTTTTCTTTTATTTCTTTTGAATGTCCACCTCCGTGCTCGGCAAATCCACCTTGTACGACCGGCCTGCGCCCCTCCACCACCTCCAATACGGCCTCCCCTTCCCCTCTGATGCGTCATACTTGGCCGTGACTGCATGGTAGTTCATCACCATAAAACCCATAACCTAAGCCTTGCCGATCCACTAGTTTGCCACCACCATCACGTGTAACGGCAGCCTCTACTCTAGCTTGTAGCGCCAACTCTGACCATGGCCGCACCCTGCAGGTGATGATGGTCTAATCGATGGCGAGCCCATGCACAGACCGTGTGCATGAAACAGGCCGAGCCACTTTGTGCTTAGACCAAACTCTTGAACCCAATTTCTTTTCACCACCTTGCTATTGCATATAGCAGCCTATTTTCAACATCCCACTGCCTTGCGTGCACTTCAGACCTTAAATCTGATCATGGCCGAGCCTTTGAGATGTTGGTTAAGTCGTATGGTGAAGGGGCTGAGCCACCTGTTATTTATATCATCTTGTTCAATTTGTTTTCCAATTTGCTTATTTAAGATTTGATGTGTTGTTATTTGAATTAGCATACTTAGATTTGTTTTATTTATTTTGTTCCAAGATTTGAATCTGGTTGTTGCATCCTCTAAAACATGGTCGTGCTTTCTTTGCGCTCTTCAGTGTGGATATCGTTATTTTTGAGTAATATCTCTAGCGTCGAAGAGGTGAGTATTCACGCTTGACATTCATACTTATAGAATTGTAAATTGATAGCAAGTGAAACTGTAGAATTGTTATATCATATTTTACTTGCCTGTGATATGAAATTTTTGATATTAAACCCTGTTATAAAATTGTCACATCATCCGCTATGTTATATGCTGTTATATTATATGCTGTTATACTGTTTATTTATTCTGTTTATCACACTGCAAGTTCCCTGTAGAGTAGAATTACTATGGGCTGAAATGATAGGCCTGAGCGAAATTTTTATTTATTTTATTTAGTTTATTTATTCTATTTATTTTATTTATTTATTTAACTTGGGATCGCGGGTTTGAAATGATAGAACCCGGATTTTTATTTGTAAATTACGGATTGAAATGATATATTATCCGTGTCACTTGACCTAGGTTAGAAAATATTATACAGACCCGTGGTTATTATATATATATTTTTTGAAAATTTTAAGTATTTTAAAATTTCTATATTATAATATTTTGATTTAAATTGGATTAAAAATGATTTTTATAAAGTGTTGGTGATTTTCTACAAATTAAATATGTAAACAAATGAATGGTTAAGTTCGAATTTGAAGTATAAATTTATTTGGAATTTTTGATTTTGTTTAAAAATGGAGTTCAAGTTAAGTAAATATAATATGATAATTTGATATAAATTGAATTTAAAGTGAATTAATAAAGTGTTATTGAGTTTTCTATGAATTAAATGGTTAAATAAATGAATACTTAAAAATGTAATTTGAAATATAACTTAATTAGAAATGGGAAGTTGGTTTAAGAATAAAAGTTAAGTTAAGAAATAAATCGGAAATTTAGTTATATTTGAAATGGTAATTAAACTTAATTGTTAAGTTAATTTAAAAAAATACAACGAATAGAAATTTTTGCACTTGACTTTAATAAGTGAAGCATTGAGAAATTTGATATTTATTGTGAAATTTACTTTATAAAAATCATAAATTATTGGGTATTTTAGATGACCATTTTTAAAATGGAAAAATATGATTTTTATAAGTTAAATTAGGTTAAATTGAAGTTTAATTGTTGCTGAAATTGTATTGAAATCTGAAAATTTAATTAATTTAAAATCTGTTGTAAGGGATATTACCGCACTTTGTAAGTGCTGTAGTTGATGCAAATGAACTAAAAGCTAAAATTAATTAAGGGCTATTGTAATGTTTCAAAATTTTCGACTTTCGAAAATCGACATTAATACGTCCACTGTATCAAATGCCACATAATCGAATGCCGAAAAACCGAATTGTTAGGGTTAAAAGAAGAGGTAGAAGAAAAAGACAAAAGAAGAAAGAAAACAGAACAGAAACAATATCAAAATCTCACATATCCCAGTCGAACAACATATAATAGATAAATGAATAATCTTTAAAAAAAAGAACTATATCAGTTATTACATTACATTATCATCAAAGTATACAACAACAATATACAACACAACTGGACAATGGACAATTAAACAACATGTCTTTACAAGAGAATTATACAACGTAAAGATAATATTATATACAAGTAATACGTCTCGCCATCCAGCTCGCCACTTGAGCTCCAGAACGACCTGATAACCTGACTCTAGACTGCCCGTGTGGAAAATTATGGGCACCCAATGTTTAGGAAGAGAACAATAAACTTCAGGTCAGTCATGGGACTGGTGTGAGAACTCAAAACAGTTATTTATCTTTTAAAACATCAACAACAATAGAAGTGGAAAATATCCGCAATGCTTTTGGAAAATGAAACTACCATAAGGCCTCCCCGCACACACACAATGCAAATGCAGAATTGGAGGAGATTTCTCCTTATGATAGTCAAAGATGCTTACTACGCAAAACAAATCATTTTTGATATTATTATTAGTGCATAGTGTAGAAAGCATTTCGAAAATAGAATATAAATCTTAGCCAGCATAGGTACCATTATATTATGCCTGCTATAGCTACCTCCTGAGGAGGCAGGTTATGCAATTGCAATCGTAAAGGGCTCGTATTGTTTCTTTGGATTTCCAACAAATGGTCAGGCTAAGAAACTTCCTACTGTCATATGGGATCGCCTCTGGCGGGACGTCCCGAGAACCTAACGTTACGGTTAGATCTCTGCCAACACAAGGCCGGGTTACCTTTGTAACTAGGTAACTACTATACGAATATTCCACTCCCCGGTCCTTTGGGACCTTTATCCGAGGGCCCTCTATCACCAAGCAACAACCACACAGAAAAAATGAGATTGGAGAAACCACATAGGTTAAGCATCAGGGATCCATACCTGACACCACCCTTTTCCAGAAGGGAACGACATACCCTAAAGGGCGCAACCCTCATAACATTGCCACATATTCCTGTTTTGACCATTTCCAAGGTGTGAGGTCTGACGAAGTCTCATCCACAAAGCTACGCTTTTTCACAAAGCCACGCTTTGATCAACAAATGATCAACAAATAATCATCACACGGCAACACTTAGCATGCCACATTACCAAATTGGGAATATATCGCTGATAACCTTCAACTACATAACCTCTAAGCTCGTACGTCTCAGAGAAGGGTGTTAAGCTAAGAGAATAAATTCTCCGCCAACATAGAAATGTATTTGAAAGAAATCTGCTTTATACCTCAAAATGTAATGTCAGACACGTAACCATACAAGTCTGTTCCGGGCTCGAACAGAACCGAAGGCACTTCAAAAGAAGCCCTTGCAATCCGGGTATTCATAATCCCAATCGAATTTCCCATCACAAAGGAAATCTCCATACCGTAGCTAACGGTGCAGAGACAATCGATAGGTCATCCTATCGTTTTCACAAATATCCGATCTTCAACACCGGTCTTCAATGCTATCCATTACGTCGTATCACTATTCGGAATGGGTAGTCTGAATAACGAGCGCAATAATTTAAAAATAAGTGTAGCATTCAATTTCAACCAATTCACAACCAATAGCCATTTAAGGGTTAATATTGATAGTCGGTTATTTAACTATCAATTAATATTCACAACATAACCCGATTTCAAATAATTTCCCAAATGATTTATTTTCCAAAAATATCTTTACATGATATATATTCCACACTTCAACCATTTGAAAACCAATTTCAAATCAATTTACACCCTTACAACTTTCATTTCAAAACGGTTCATTTAAACCAATTAAATAAATCCTTACTGATTTACTTTAAATTTACGTTCCAAATCCGTAAATTTATTTCCACACTTTAAAATAAATCAATGTTTATTATTAAAGCAAATTTCCCTTATAAATTTCCATTGTGAATTTACATTTCCAAATATTCACTTTTTATACGATTTTCAAATCGATTTCAATCATTCACTTTCAATTTATCTTTAAAAGATATAATCTCAAAACATTCACTTCATATTAGAAAACATTTCCATACTTATTCAATAATAAGTAATTCACAATTCATTTATTTTCAACATTTTAAAAATATTCAATATACTTAAATCCAAATTAAGCATATATTTTATTCTTAAAGGAAACCATTCTCTTAAACACATTTATTTGAGTCAACGAATGTTGCGTAAAACATCGTTACAACAACCCAAAATCACTAGTGTAGTGATTTGGAATTAAGATAGATATATAAATCCAAATACTATTTAAAACATTTCCTTTCGGAAATCATTTACTATAACAACAGTGTTATAGTCCACCATTTCCTTCTATTCCTCGAAACATCTATTTCAACAATAAATGTTGAAATCTATGGTTTCGATATTTAACACCTTTTAAAACATTTTTGAATCGTTTTAATTCTATTTAAAATATCACTTTCCAAAAGTATTCCTTTAATATATTATTCACCGTCCAAAATCGTGAATATACTTCATTTACCAAATTTATCATTCCTACATATTTTATTTAAAGGATTATTCACCGTCCCAAAATCGTGGATATATTTCCTTTAATAAGTTATAATAACTAAACTTATTAAAATAAGTTGATTTCGAATTTATAAACAATGTTTACAAATTCTATTTATATTTTATAACAACTTCAACTTATAAAATCACTTTATTAACAAATTCTATCCACATTCCTTTTATACGCCAAAATCCAGTTTATAAGTTAATTCCTTATAAATCTTTTATTTTACAAAAATCTATGCATTTTATAGCTTCACAATTTATAAATCTATAGATTTCATTCACTTATGAAATCCATTTACATTTCATTTTTTAACACTTATAAAAACTCATTTTATAATTCCAATATTTTAATTTATAAATATCAATTTCATAAATCTTTTATATAAATCATTTATAATACTTCAAAAATCCCAATTTAAACCATTTTATAAATTAATCAACTACTTATTTCAACAATCACATTTTGGTTAAATTTCACAAAAATCATAATTTTTATAACATAAAAATTTCAACGTTTATTCATTTAAAATGAATCAATTTCAAAATTAAATTTTATTATGAATTCTTAACTTAATTTTCAAAAATCAAATTTTATTTATTTTCGGCATCTAACGATACCAAAATATATTCGTCCAAATTTTATCCTTTAACGATTTTAATCACAAAGATAATTACGCAGATTATAAATAGATCAATATATAGATCAACGCACGACATTGAAACCAATTCAATTATTTGAGGAATCCAGTTGGATCCCTCCAACCTGTTTTCCTGCATTCAAAGATGTTAGCACAATACCAATTTTGCTTCAAGACGAAATATCGCGGTATATGAGATTTATAAAATATTATCCGCTATTATGCGGCGCAATAGGGTCTCATCCGCTATATAATGCGGAAAATCAACTCCAAGTACATATATAATACCAATTCCATACAAGTTGGAATTACGCGGTATATGTTTTTAATAAATAACATCCGCTTAATATACGGCCTATAGGGTCTATTTAACACAATAGATAACAAATTATCATCCAATCACACAATCAAGAAATTTTAAATCTAACTATTTAAAATTTAAATCGAAACAATTCGATTGAGTGAGAAGTTCTCACCTTGAGTTTCTGATAATAGCTGTAGCGTTTTATTTCGAATAAAATTAAATGTACAATTAATTTTATCCGAAATTTACATTAGCTCCAATTGATTCCAATCCAGCTCCATAGCGTAGTGCTCGTCCATACGTTTCCAACGCAACTTGTTTCGTAATTTTTCGACCTCGTATGACAAAGTTATACACTTTTAAACATCGAACGAATTATAATATAAAACAATTTTCATTTTTATTATTTTTTTTTCTCAACTTTTGAATCCTAGCCGTTAGATTTTGATATCAAGATCCAGGCCGTACGGCCCCTTCCCTTCCTCACGCGAAAATGTTCCCGGTGAATGCCGTGACCCTCTAACCCATTGCCGCCTACATACTTCAATTTTTTCGAGCCACCATACTCAATTTCAATCCGATCAGAGACCACCCTCCTGACCGCCTTCGCGATCTCCATCTTCGGCCACAACATCAAAGGACTCGGTCGTCCCCAGCATCTCTAAAACGCACACGACTTTTGGCCCTTCAAGCCCATATTCCCGTCGATCTATAGCTCCAAAAACGATCACAACCGTTGGAATTAAAGATCTCGATGAGATCTACCACTTTGTAGTTGAGAGTTTGTTGTAATTTTTTACGGATTTGGAGAAGAAGAGAGAAGAAGATTGGAAGTTTCTGGCCATCGGTTTCATTAGTGGTGGCTGAAGCTATTTGCCATAGGGTTTTCAATGTTGTTTGCAAAGTCTGAATATGAGGTGCTTATATATAAAAATTCACAAATTACCATTCATCCGGAATTTTTCGAACTCCAAATCTCGCACGGTGACTGGCATTTTTAGGGTTTACCCCACGTTTCGGACACAATGGAATAGGTTTCGGAAGCTAATTCGATCATCTGTGGGAGTTACGGCAATAAACGATCAAATTTAAATTAAATCGATTTAAACCAATTTCTATGCGTTTTGGCTTGCCTCGGACAAACGGTAAATCCGATTGACACGAAATTTGAAACCATATAATAATATAATATTATGGATCCGATGAAACTGGTTCGTCAAAATCCGAGACTGTTTGAAAAATGGCTATTTTCACTAGTCGATTAAATATTAAAATATTCAATTTTCACAATTTAATTTTTAATTTAATTTTAAAAGTTCACAAACATCGTTCTAACTCCAATATGATTTAATATAACTTTGTAAATCATTTTTAATCACATTAAACCAAGATTTCAATTATTTCTGGAATTTCAAATATTAAACTGTCGATTTAATTATCCAATTAAATCCAGATATTCGAAAAATAAATTATTCGACCTACAAATCTTACTTGTTGATATTTAAAATCAATTAAATATCTGAATTTCAAATGACAGAAATTCTGGGTCGTTACAGCTATTGCAGTACTTGGTAAGTGCCGTGGTTGCAGAAGTAAACTAAAACTTGAAATAAATAAAGAGCTACAGTAGCACTTGTTAAGTGTTGCAGTTGGATGAAATGAGATTTTGAATATAATTAAACTGAATAAAATGAACTCAGAAAAGGATGAACTTTTGGGATTGAATATTTAATTTGTAAGTATAATAATTTCCCTTTTTAAATAGTTAAAATGAAGTATCATAATTTGAAGTACAAACTATTTTGAAATTTATAACCACGGTAATAATAATAACGTTGGTTGTTAAAGAGACCGGGATCAGATATGGGCATACTCTCTGTTGATACCGAATACCACTTTGACAACCGTGTACTCGGTGGTGATTCCAGAATGAAGTAGGATGGTGGTGACATTCTATTGAGGTATGTACATGGACCCGACTCCCATGAGTTGGCATAAGGTAGCTAAAACAGGAGCGATTGACGAACTAGAAAGGTAGCACCTTTTATCGGACGCATTTCTTCGTATGCCATTCTATTACTTTGTGATTGTTTGGTGCGCACCTTTGATTTAGGGAGTGTTGTTCGAGGTGGGTGGTAGTAGCAGCTACGCGCTACCACCGGTCCGGAAGCGTAATTGGTATATCTACCCTGGCATTGCCTAGTTGTGCCGTGTCACCTGCCCTAGCAAGCCTTTGTACGAGTTTGGTTTTCTCCCGTAGCCCGTGGAGTATTTAGGGTAGTCTCCCAATCTGGAGATGCGCTGATACTGGATGGACTACTGGGACTATTATGTGTTAAGGGCTATATGGGTAACCCCTTAATGCTATTTAAAAGTAAGTTTATTTTACTAATAGACACTATTATAATAGCGAAATGTTATTACATAGTAAATAGTTTAATGGATCCTTAGAGGATGGACAATCCCAAACATCCTTTGAGTTACTTGTAGTTTATATTACAGTTCACTTGAATTAGTTTACACTGTATAAGTATGTATGTCCTGACTCGAGTGTTTATGTTTTATTTTACGCTCGGGTCAGCCTGAGTATCGGTTCAGACTTCATTTCCTGGAGCTAGGACTGCCGAAGATCATCTTTATCGAGCTGTTATCTATTTTCTGTTCAGTCTTTTATCTTAGCCTATGTAATTGAGACAAATGAATTTGGGATTTTCTGTGGTTATTTCAAACTGTATTGGTTTTAAGACTATGTAATCTGTACTTATTTTGAGACTATGTTGATAGTGGCTTCATGAACCACTATGGTATTTTATTCCCGCTGCGAGTATTCTGATTTCTATGTCTGTGATTCTGTGATTTGATTTCATTTGCTCCAATTTTTATTACAATCTATTGTTTTGAACTATCCAAGTTTGACATGTTTTAGTTTATTGTCAAATTTGAATGGTGCAAAATAGTGGATCGTTACAACTCGAGTTAGGATTAACATTTTTATGCAAGTAAACCAACTCAATTGAAATGTCCAAGTGAAATGCAATACAACTTAAAGGATGTTTGGGATTCCATCCTTCAAGGATCCTTGGAACTATCTACGTACGTAGTACAATACGTTACATGGATAATGTCTACTGAAATATTAAAATAGCATTAAGGCGTTACCCATATCCCCCTTAACACATTTTTACATAAATTCCATAGTCTATACAATACTATAAACTCCACCAAACCAGTGGGCTATTAGGGAGCACTCCATATGTACGACATAAACCAAACTCGTAGTGGGCGCGATAAGGCATGTGACAAGGCACGCGAAGCAATGCAAGGGTAGGATTCTACCGTTTGCACTCCCGGACTGGTGGTAACGCATAACAACTACTACTGCCCACCTCGAGACACACTTCCAAATCAAAGGAGCACCCAATCAAATCACAAAGTAATAGATATGGTATCGAAGAAGCATGCTTGATCAGAGGTGCGGCCTCACTTGGCCCGGTATAGCTCTTATTTTAGTCACATCAAGCTGACTCGAGGGAGTCAGGGTTGCGTTTATACCTCATACAGATGTTCGCCAAACCATCCTACTTCGTTCTGGATTCTCCACTACATGCACAGTTGTTAAAGTGGTTTTCGGTATTGGTAGAGAGTATGACAATATCTGATCCCGGTTTCTTTAACAACCAAACGCTTATTTCACACCGTGGTCATTTTCATTTCAAACAGTTCATATTTCATATCAAAATATCATATTTATTTATAAATTATATCAGTTTCCAAATCAATTCACTTTAAATCATATTCATTTCCAAAATCATAACCATAAAAATAAGTTAAACCATCATATCGAAGTATTCGCATTATGTAATGGCCCGGATTTTTTGCCCTCTGATTTTGGGATAGTTAACTGATTATAATTATTGAAATATTATTTTTTATAGGTTGAATAAACAAATTCTCTAATATTGGAAATATCTAAATCAATAAATTGATTAAAAACAACATTTAATTTTAAATTATAACTTTTTGGATATGATAAATATTATAGAAATATGTATATAAACTCCACCATTTAATATTTAAGATACAATATCCATATATTTGTAGATATAAATATATACATGCTTTATGATACTTAAAATATGTATACGAATTTATATGAGTATATGCAAGCTTTATAATGGCAAAATTTCAAACTTGACTCTGTGTGTGTGTGTGTGTATTGCTATACGTTGCAAAATATATGCATATGTAATGTAAATATCTTAATATGATAAAATAAATATGTATATTGCATATATATATATATATATGCATATTAATATATATATAAAGGTACTTACGGTAAAAATGGTGTGTGTGTGTGTAAATATTACACACACACACACACACATATATATGTTTGTTTATGCAAACTTATCATATAAAATAAAAATAAACTAAATACATGTAAATAGCTATTTATGTGTAGATGCTAAAATATAGTGTATATCAAATAAATTTTACAAGAAGTATTTAACTTAGCATGATAAAATTATGTTAGTATATAGTCAAAAACATGTACATATGGTCAAAACAAATCTATTCTTATATATATATATATATATATATATATATATATATGCTAGGGAACATTATGATAAATGCACATAAACTCAAGCATATAATTAATCCAATCTTTCACTCAAGTTTTCAAGTCAATCTAACTTTTCAAATCAAGTCATCTTATTCTCAAAATCAGATTAGGAACGAAAAAGAAAAAATGAAGGCCAGTACATAGGATAGGCTTCAGCCTTGTGTCTAACTTGCCCCTCTCCATATATATATATATATCACTATGGTATTCACGTTTAACATTCTAGCTCAAACAATAACAAAAAGGAAACAAAAGGAGGCTGCCATTAAAACTTGTAGAAGACAGTAAAAGTTTGAAGTAGGGGAAAAGATAAAGAGCAATGTTCATCCATTTCTTTAAAACTGTAAGTAAAACATAATCTTTTATTTACCCCAAATCATTTATGTTTCTTTACCTTTGTAGATGTGAATGAAATCTTTTATGTATCAAGCATTTATACGCAACTAAGTTTTGCTATGCTGTTTATATTTATGTTTTAATCATATTAATGGACCCTTTAAAAACTAAATTACAGAAAAAAGCATGTATAGCCTCTGTTCCTTTAAAAAAAGTCTTTCCAACTTCAAAAATCATTACCTCTCAATCTACTGATTATTGACCATGACCCCAAAAGCAAGGTCGACTTTTTAAGTGTAGATTACTCCAAAATTTATTTTATTTGTTATCGTGAAGTATAGAGGGAGAAAATTACATTTTTCAATGAACAACCTAAGAGCGAACAAAATTTGTGTGATATCCCGGAAATTTGGGCAATATAAATTTAATAATCTGTGTTATAAATTTAATTTGACTTGATAATTTTAATAACTGATTTGGAATTTGATTTAATAATCATGTTTTAATAAATATTTAAATTGAAAGATTTTATCTTTTTAAATAAATAAATTCTTTTCTGCTTATAATAAATATATTTGTGTATATCGTAAGTTGATAAACTTTGATTTTGAATTTAGTAAATGAATTGATTTTCTAATTCTAGTTTATTTTTAGTAAATTAAAAATTTGATTTAAGAATTGGCTTTTCAAAGCAATGTAATAAATAATGTTAGAGTTTATACTATGATAAATCTTATTTGTTTTAAAATTTTATTTAGCTTAAAAATATGAATTTAAAATTTGATAAATACGAAAGCTATGTTTTACTTTATATTACTTGGGATTTATATATATATATATATATAAGAATTTACAATGCAAATTACAAATGATTTTAGTTTGTTATAATCTCTTTTACAAATTATTTGATATTGCTTAATTTGTTATTTTTAAATAAAAATTATAATACTTAGTTTTTTTATAAACATAAATAGATTTGTAGTAATAGGATTTGTTATTTTTAATTTTTACAAGTGTTATATATGCATTTATATATGTAACTTGATTATTAAAATTTGATTTGATAAATTAATTTAAAGTTTGAATTTAATGTTTTAAAGAATAAATACTTAAAAGTATTTGAATAGGCTTTTATTTATAAAATTGTTTTGTTTTGTTTTTCTATAAAAGAAAAGGGATAAACTCATTTATATATATACAAGAAATAAAAATAAGATTTAAAAGCTCTTATAAAAGAAATTAAAGTTGTATAAACAATTTAGAATTAAAATTTAAATACTTAAAATACATGTGTAGGTCTCTTAAGACATCTTATTAACATGTGTTAGTTATAAAATAAACTATGGTGACAAATGTTAAGAATAGAGACAAGTGTCTCATTTAAAATTCTTTTTCTTTTATTTTTAATTAAATAAATTTTTTTGTTTATATAAACATTTCTTGTTTGCCTCATTTTTTCTTTTTCCTATTCTTCTTCAAATTTAAGAAAATCTGTAATCTTCTTTATTATTTTTCAAAGCAAAATCTTTAAATCTCTTCAAAACACAAATCTGAAACCAAATATTTTCCTCAAACCAATCTTCTTCAAAGCTATCTAAATTAATCTTCCAAAATTGAAATGCAAATCAAATATTAACCTAAAGCAATTCTGCGATTCAAAAATCTTCATGCAACTAAGCCCGCAATCTCCTTTTCAGTTTTAAAAACAGAAGAAAAAAAATTACAAACCTGCATGCACCTGAAGTTCATCTGCAACTTCAAGTCTCAACTTAAATACCTGTAGTTCTTTTCTAAATCAACCAAAGCCTGCATGTGTTCACCTGGAAACAAGCATGGAAGTGAATCTGGTAATTACATGAATCAAGGAACAAAGAAATAAATCTGCAGTTTAAAGCAAAAGCATTTGCAGTTAAAAAAAAAACAATCTGAAGTTCAAGTCTTCAATAAGCAAAAGAAAGGCGAAGTTTTAAAGCATCTGCAGTCTTTAAAATGCAATCTGAAGCTTATGTGCTCTGCCCCTAAAACCAAGTGAGTAACATTTTTTATTATTAAATAAACATAGTGAATATAGTTGTTTGATTTATTCCTGTGATTATCATGTTTGGAATGGATGAATTTGATGATATACTCTGTTATATGTTGAATGCATGTTGCACTGTAAACTTGTTTTGCCTGTTTTAGTTTCCAGATTGTTGTTATGTTCAAATCATGACTTCATGAACAAAAATCAATGTTATAGTTTAAGGTTTTAAACCTAGTATGTTATGTAATATAATCTAGAGTTTAATCTTATAAAAAAAGGGAAAGAAAATAAGGATAAAGCTGTGATGACACAGGATAAGCAAATGCAACGGGGTAAAATTTCTAAAATCAATATGTAAATGTCCCAGATTTATTTATTTATGCTTATAAACAAATTACTTGACTATTAACTTGATTTTTAAAACTATATTCTAAATTTTTAGATTGCATTCAACTGAATACTTTTGGTTTAACCTGAAAGCGCAAATTGGGTTGGTTCAATCAATCTAGGGGGTTGGAGTTGCTTGTGTTTCTTTTGTTGATGGAGTAATGTGTGTAGTTTATAGGAAAAATAATAGATGATGGATTAAAGCAATAAGGCAGAAGTGATTTGGGTTTGAAATTTTGAACCCTAGTTTTCTGTGCTTAAGAAATTGGATCATTGGGATCAAATTAAGTAACCGAGCTTTACCTATTTTGAGATGATGGTAGCAGGGGTGTGGGGGAGTCTATGGCCGGAGGTGGTACCTTTTTAGTGGTCGGAGGAGAGAGAATGCTGATGATCTTCATTTCGACATTTTTCCAGTATTGGGAACTCGAATGCTTAAATTCGAATTGGGGTTTCTACCGTTGATTTAAGGGTTGGAATGACACCGGGAGATGGTCGTTGACTTGCATAGGGGGTCGCGATGGGTCGGAGATGGTCGCTGCGGTGGTGCAAGTGCACGATTTTTAATGGCGTGTCTGTTGATTTTTAGGGGAGAAGGGGGGTTTGTGTTTACTCGGGTTGTCTCATGTTTTGCTCGAAGCAATTGGTTTGGGGACTCGAAGAATATTGATGTGAGTCTCGGGTGTTTGTTTTGTTATAGGGTCTGGGTAAAACATGTCAGCATAGGTTTGGTATAAACCTGTTTTTATTTGGATTTTAATTGATTTTAAGATAAATTTTAAAAGGAAATTGTTACTCGAGTTGCTCGAGTTATTTTACTTTTAGCTCGGATTGGTTTGTTAAAGTTTGAAACTTGTCTTGTTTTCAAAAATATAAAACTAATTTAAACTAAATTTAAAAATGGAAGAAAGAATTTAAAGTAAGTTTTAAATCTAACTTAAATTATGGATTCAAGTTGAATTGAATCGCAAGTTGAAAATGATGAAGTATCTTAATTCAAATTTTGTTTTAAAATAACTTTGAAAGAGTTTATTGTTTAAAATGTTTTTAAAGAATTTGAATTTAAATTTGAAATTGAGATATGAAGTAATGTTTAAATAAAGTTTAAATTTGATTCAAATCAAATTTTTAATTTTTGGTTTAAAATGAATTCAAGTTTATAAATTTAAGTGTTTATACCAAATTTGATTGATAATGTAAAAATTTAAATGGTTTAATTTTAAAAAGAAAATTTGTTTTAACTGTTGTAAAATTTCTTTTATAATAAAATTATTATTTAGCAACTAAAGGTTTGAGACTGAATTTAAACTTGTTAAGTTAAATAATAATTTAATATTTAGTATTTCACTTAATTATTAGAGTAATTAAATGAATAATTAATTTAATTAATAAATTAATGAAGTAAATAATTACTTAAAGTAATTAAGGTTTAATCTTAAGGGTTTAGGATTAATTATTCTTTGAATAATTAACTTGTAATTAAGAATAATTAATTAAATAAGATTAGTTTTTAATTAATGATTAATAATTAATTAATCAAGTAATAATAGATTAGTCAAGTTTTTATTTAACACTTAATTATATAATTAATTAGGGATTAATTAATGGGTTAATTAATGATTAATTAATTTGTAATCAATAATGATTAAAATAAGTTAATTACTTTGAAAAATATTAATGAATTGTTAATAGTTAAGGAAGGTCATTAACTAAGGATTATTTAATAATTAATTAATGTGATTAATTTTAATTATTAATTAGATTAATTAATTTAAAGATAATCATTTGTGTAAGTTGTTAAATATAATTACCTATGGAAGTAATTAAGGAATTAATTACTTACTGCAATTAATTGAGATAATTTGATTAGTTTAAGTTAATTAATTCATTTTAATTAATTTAAAATTAATCATTTTATGATTTGTGAAGGATGATTACTTAATGTAATTTAATGAAGAGGGATTACTTAGAGAAGCGATTAATGGTAATTACTATCTGTAATTAATTGGAAGTGATTTGACAATGAAGTTATTTGAGTATAATTACTTTGTGAATTATTCAAGGGATTAATTTGAGATAATTAATTAATGAATAATTAATTTATTTGGAAGTAATTTAAAGGAAGTTAATTACTGAATGGAGTTAATCAAGGGTGGTTAACAATTATGATTTAAATTAAGATTAATTTCTTAATGTAATTAATCTAAATAAAGTAATTAATTAAAATGTAATTAGAGATCATTAATTAATATAATTAATGATGTAATTAAGATTGACTAAATTAAGATTAATTAATCAATAATAAGCGATTAAAGGTAATTAATTTATGTAATTAATTAAGCATTAATGTAATTAATTACAATTAATTAATTAATGAAGTAATTAAAGATTAATTACTGTGTTGGTTAAATATAATTAATTTGAGAAATTAATCAGTGGATAATTACTTGAATGTAATTAAAGGATAATCAATCAGGGATGATTAATAATTGGTTGATGATTAATTAATTGATTGATAATTAATCAATAGTGATATGAGCAAGTTGATATTGGTGAAGTAATTAATTTAATTTACTTTAAATTAATAGAATGTTGTAATTAATTTAATTCATTTTAAATTAATTATATTTGGTGTGGTTAATCATTGCTTATACAGATAGATGATGTTGTTTACTTTGGATGGATTGAAACTCAGATATGAGATAGATAATGTTGAGTAATTTGGATTCATTGGTTGCATTGTGATGTTGATGTAGATTATCTTTTTGGATAATGATAATATGGTTTATCTGATATGATGATAGTGAGGATTATCTGTATGAATCTATGATTTATCTATTTATATGGATATAGATAATTGAATTGTTTTAAACCTTTAAAACAACTTGGCCTTAAAAGACACGCTTTGGATTTCGATGAGACCGGGATCGGGTTTCCATATTTGGATATCCGAAAACCACATCGATCCAAATTAACGATAGGTCGTGAATCTAAGTGGAGCAAGTGAAGACTCGAGGTGTAAGGGCTATACGTCAGTATAACTCTATGGTTGATTCCGTAATGAGTTTGACGGAATAGTACTTATAGGTTCGAGATGATGATTTAGAGTGCAAGGGTTATCGTCGTTAACTCTAAGGGTGATTCCAAAATGAGTGTAACAAGATAATGCCTTCGGTTTCGTTCGAACCCGGAACGAACTTGTATGGTTTGAATGCTTTCAGAACATCGTCAGGTGGACGATGAGCATTCTAAGAGATGTGTCCTCTAAAGGTAATCGTAGCCTCAAGCCTCATCAACCGGGAATGGCTAAAACAGGGAAGGTGCAGCAAGGCTTCGTGGGTAGCACCCACTGGAGAGCAAGATTGATCCCTGTCTAGAGGTCCCTTTTTATTTCGGCTGTGTGGGCAGTTGGATGTACACCAACTGCGGGGTTGTCTTGTTCGGGACTGTTCAGTAAGGAATGGGTCCGGCTTTGTGTTGCAGGGGAGTGGGAGTACTCCTCGGTACGGTGATCTAGGCCACGTACTGTGACGGGCGTTACCCCAGTAGCCCTGCCATTGTATGGAATCCACAACCCAATAAGTGCCAACAGTTTTGATTGTATTACCCACTTTTGTGGCTAGTAGCTGGAATTTAATAATGTAACAATTTCGGCTATTTCTTATTTACTTGAAAACCCTAGACACTATTATAATATCACTGGATTTCCTATCAAATGTTTTGGTTAGCGTGAGGTAAAAACTTTTCCATGTTTATGTGTGGGAAGTCTTACGTGATACCTTTTCTTTTCAAAGTTAAGCAACTTTAACCTGTTACTCACACCAGACCTATGTCTGACCCAGAGTTTATCTTTTGTTTTCTTAAACTCTTGGGTACTCAAATTTTTACGAGTAGCCAAGGGACTCAGGTTAGCTTTGACGGATATTGGAGGAGTAATGGAGCAGGAGGCTTCTGCGTTAGATATATAGTATTCCGCTGTGTGATTTGTGATTATCTCTGAGTTGTATTATGTTGTAAATACTAGATAGGTGTTTATAACTGTCTAGTATGTGTTGTATATTTGTGTACTCTGATAGTGGTTGTAAACTATGTAATATTTTATGTTATTAATATAATTTATTCGTTCCGCTGTTGAGATTCTAGTGTTGTTTCTTCTTTCTCTTCTTTCTTTTCTTCTTCTATCCCTTTCTTTCTTCATGATGATGCGATTTTCTGGGAGTAGAAAGTCGGGTCGTCAAAATTTGAATATTGAAATTCAATCTTTTGATTATATGGGTGTACACTTTTGAAAATCGTGAATTTAGGAAAGGGTTTGATGATTTTTAATTTTGTATCAAGGGAGATAAAGGAAGATGAACGAAGAACGGGTTTTGGCAAAATTTTGACGACCATGGCGACTTGGCTTGGTGGTGGAGGTGGTTTAAATGATGTGAAAGCTAAGAAAAATGCAACAGCATTTTTTTTCTTGTGTGTGGTGTTGGATCGAAGGATTTTTAGGGTCTAGGCTTCTTCGTGTAGGTGTTCGGTTTTAGGGCAATGGCGGCAATGTGGGGAAGTTGGGAAGGTGCGGTATGGGGGAAAAGGTAGAGGAGGACGTGGCATAGCTTTTGGTAGGGTTTGGTGGTGAACGGAGGGGAACAGTGGCGATGCGAGGAAGAGGCGTGGTGGTGGGTTGTTCGGTTTTTTTTGGCTGTGTTCGACTTTTTGAACTTTGTGTTTTTCGTGGGATTTCTCATGCATGATTGAGTTGAGGAGCCGTGGGTGATAGGGGAAGATTATCGACGACGAGTGCTGTGTGACCAGCGTCGTGTACATATGCATGACACAGTATGTGCATGGGTGGAAAAGAAAAGGAAAAGAAAAGGGAGAATGAAGCAGGGGAAAGGGAAATAAAGGAAGGAGGAGAATGCGATCTTCTCCTTGTCTCGAGGGCCAAACGTGTGTAGGCCTTGATTTTTATTAAAAATAATAGGCGAAAGTGATCAAATAAATGTTATATTTAAAAATCATTTAAACTTTCAAGCACTTTTCCCTCTTTCAATTTAAATCTAATTGACATGGAAACTTTTTCATGTGATTCTATTACCTAGTATCTTAATTTAGTTTAATTTTGTTAATTTTATGTAAAATAAAACTTAAGTATTTATAATAATTTAAGAGAATAAATAATTAAAGTCTTAATTGATTTAATCTTATTTTATTTTGTAAAATAGTTATTAAAGGGATTGTTTTAACTAATAATAAATCATTTTAAAATTTTCTTTGATTCATAAGTAATTTTGGATTAAAAATATAAATCGGTTCAGTTAATTAAAGTTAGTAAAATCTGGTTTGTAAATTGTTTAATATTAATTTTTGATCGTTAATTTAGTAATGATCTATGCTCTAGCTTTATTGCTCTTGGATATTATTTCATTATTCTTTGTATGTTCCATTTAGTAGCCAAACCAATTAAAATGTTAGAATAAAACATTGACATGTTTTATTTGAATTGAGTATATGTAATAAATTTCCATATGTGAATGTTGACACTCTGGATATAAATTGTTTATTTTAAATAATTTTGCCTTTTAAAACTTATCGTTTAGATTCGAAGAGTCCGGGATCGGGTATCTGCATTATTCGGAACCACTTCGATCAAATAACCACTACAAACCTTTTTGGTTTGATTATAGAGTCCAATATGGTGGAATTTAATTAATTTAACCAATTCGGTTTTTTTAATAAGTAATTTGTACTTAGACACTATTATAATACCACTGGATTTCCTATAAAACTGTTTTGGTTATAATAAGACAAAAACTCGTCGTGCTTGAACGAGTTACCTTGGTTTTTCGAAGGATTTTTATAACTTTACAAGTTCAATTTAAGCGTGTTTACTCACGCTGATTTCTAGCCTGACTCGGGTGTTACTTTATTGTAATGCGCGGGTCAGATCGAGTACTACAGTTTCAGGTTATGATGCTTTTGGAGCTCAGGAGACGATTTGAATGGCAAAGACGTATTACACATATTTGATTATATTCCATTATGTATTGTAGGCTGTATATTTGGCATTTTGAGGACAGGTTGTTATAACTGTCCAGATTTGCATGTTGATGATTGTACTGATAAATTGTATGTATATTAACAGTTACAGGTTTTCTTGTGAATGAAAAGCTGTAATTGTATATTATATTTGTTCCGCTGCGATTGTGAGATTCTGTGTTGCTGTTGTTTTTTTGTTTTTTCTTCTTCTATGTCTTCTTCTTAACCCTAACAACCTAGTATTTCCGGTACTCGATTACTCGACACTCTATACAGTGAACGTATTAGTGTCAATTTTCGGGGGTCGAAAATCGCTCGGTCGTTGCACATGGTATCAGAGCTGAAGGTTAAGCGAGAACATTGGTCCTGGTGGAAATTACTCAATAGGGATAGGGTCAGTAGTACCATAGAATGACTTGAGTGTATTGTATATGAGAGCGTTCTTGTTATAATGATTTTAAATTACTTTTATAAAAGATTTTGTTTTGATATAAAAAGATATAATTTTTTCGAGTTATTATAGCATATTAAGGTAATTGGTTGTTGTTGTTTTAATCAAATAAAGATTATACAATTTAAGTGGTTGTATATATATATATATATGTGTGTGTGTGTGTGTGTGTGTGTGTGTAACCAAATGGAAATTGATTAGAATAAACTATACAAACGAGTTAAGCTAAAAATAAACTCAAACCAGAATTTAAAATCCCGGAAATTTCAGAAGTGTTTTCAAAGTGTTTTGAAACAAAATATGTTTGACCTTATTATATTTTATATGTAGAAATAATTTTTCAGGAAGTTATTATGGAATATACGATGTGTTGGTTTCTAGATATGATAATATTGATTATTATCTTAAATCAGTTGATTGGGCCTATGTTTATTACAGAATAAACAATGATAAAATATTGTGAAATGTTTTAAGGAAGTGGAATTATATAAGCATAATTTATAAATGTGACTTATAAACTAAAATGGATATAAATTGTGAAGTTTTGAATCTAAGTCCCAAAAATTTTGAAATGTGTTTTAAAGCGTTTAAGGGAATAGTAAATAATATCAGTTAGTATATTTTGATATAGAAAATTTTGTTTTGAGAACAAGAGTTTTTTTGAAAATTCCAAAGAATTTGTTTTAGAAAAAAAATTTAGTTTAAAATTTAAAAGTGTGATTTGGTATATAGGTGGGATATATATGTGTGTATATATATGATTTCAAGTTGATTTAAAATGAATACTGGGTGTTTGAATTCTAGAACTCCCATTGAAATGAGAAGTAGAACCAAAGAAAGATAAGTTTTTGAACTTATAAGTGGGAAGTGATATTATAAATTGAATTTGGAAGGTAAAAATTTAAGTTGAGTAAGTTTAGAAGGGGTTGAACGAATTGGGAATTAACTTAGGACAAGCTAAATAAGTTTAACTTATAACCTGAAATTGGAAATTTAAAGATGAAATTAAAATTTAACTTATGGAAGTTAAATAAATTAAATTGTAAAAAAAGATGGTATAGATTTGGGAAAAAGTTGAAAAAAGAAGTTAAATATGTATCTACGATTTCAAAATGATTTTTGAAATAAAAGGGTTTCGAATTCTAGAAAATAAAATGAACCAGATTACCAAATTAGTGGATTAAATTATAAAAATGACCAACAACAATGAAAGAATATTTGAAAATTAGAATAAAAGCTGAAAATTCGACCAATCGAGGTTTTATTTATAGGTTAGGATGTCCTACTAGAATCTGGTACAAGTTGTAAGAGATGGTAAAAGGAGAAGAATGGAAGGCAAGGCGTAGGGAGTGGAGAGCAGCTGCATGTAAGGCATGGGAAGAAGCAATAATGGAATATGAGAAATAGATTAGGGAAAGGGCTGGACCGGGTCCTTATGATAATGTCATATGTTATAGATGTCACAATAAAGGACATTATGCAGCTAAGTGTAGTAAACAAAGAAAGGGAAAGAGTGAGGAAGTCAAATGGTTTCGCTTTGAGATTTTATGCTTTGAGTGTCATGAGAAAGGACATTTTCTAAACCATTACCCTAAGGTGAGGAAGATGAAACATAAACCATAGTACCAGTCGACGGATCAGCCATTTGCTACCATTGTGAAATGATTGGACACATCGCTAGGGATTATCCTAAGAGGCGGAATAAAGAGCAAGTTGTGGAACTCCCGCGCGGGAGGCGTGAAAATCATCCATGAGGATGGGAGTATAGAGTTCTTTTGTGGCAAATGAAAAAAGTGGGGACACTCTGTTAAGGATTGCACGAACGGTTTTGGCGAGTTGATAAGAAGTCCTTGAGAAAGTTTTTATGGAGGATGCTGGGTGGTGAGAGATGGCGGGTAGGGTTCGTTGTAATATAAGTAGGGCTCTGTTCTTTTCTTACCCTAGGTAGTTGTTAAGGCACTAAGATTTATGACCTTATGCAAGACTTTTTATACAGATAAATGGATGTAAAGTTGAACCTACTAGTGTTGTAGTCTATCAATGTTGTGAAATATTTTGTAGAAATATGATATTAATAAAATCACTTTTTGTATTGATTTGGACGTAAATTTATAATTACTTAATTACTAAGTGGAAATTGAAATTGATTTGAATTGGAAAATTGGAAATTGAATCAGTTTAACTATGAAACTATTTTCAAATAAATTATTTTAATATAAATTGTTAAAATCTATCTTCTTAAATATTCAAATTATTTTGATTTTCCAAGCTATTTTACTATACAAACTATTTTTAAAAACTCAAACTATCTTATGTTAACTATTTAACTATTTTAAAACTATTCAAGCTAATTTCTAAATTCGAACTGGTCAGAGTGGAAATTGTTTATATTTAAATCATGGATTTAAATACAAATTTGGTTAAGTTGAAGTTACAACCTAAATGGAAATTCGAAGCAATTCTAAATTGAAACCGAAATCGAGATATTAAGGAAAGAACGATTTTGAAGTGAAATAGCATATTTTAAATAAATTGTTGATTTAAAATGAAGATTTAGTAGTTACTATAACTGAAACTTACTTTATAAGAAGTTACCAATAACTTTGTAAAGTAATCGAACTTGGAAATTTGATTTGGCATAAATAGGGTTATATATTAGTTATATATTTAAACTCCCCTTGTTGAATTTATAACCAGAAAGAAATGATCTTTGAAAGAATTTGAAATGCTAAATGGAGTTTATATAAGTATGAAGCGGACTCAAAAATTATTTCTCCAAAAATCATTCAAGTTGAAAGGAATGATCTCATATGCATAAGAAACTGAAATGGTTTAGGAACCAATTGATTTTAAAGACATTTGATTTTGGACAAATAGTCAATTTTAGAAATTGGGCAAACTGAATTTAAAACTATCAATTTAGAAGATATCGATTTATGTAGTTAAAATTTATATGTGATACATATGAAGTATATGATTTGAAATGTACAACTCACATATTTTATGATTTAATATTTAAACATTTTATTTAAATAGTTCATCGTTAGTCGGATTATAGTCCGAAAAGCTACTTTTTACAAACGGTCGAATTTGGACTCGAGACCACCCCTATTGAGTTCAAAATGACGTTTGCGACCTTTTTGAGTATAAACATTGATATGTTTGGAGTTAGTAGAATTTTGCTACTTTATCACTTTGGGCTTTGGTTTGGGTTTCAGCCGCATATCCTAACACAAGCCCTAGCTCCACCCCACTTATCTTCATTCACTTCATTTTCTTGACACTTTCAAGCTCTAGATAAAAATGCTCGAGTAGAAAAAGAATTAGGAAATCCTAAGCCTAGTTCCATTTGCAAAACCCAAGCTTTAACTCCAAATTCAAAGAAGAAGCTTTGGTAAGCCTTCTCTTCATCTTCTCCAACTCATTCTCTTTTCAATCTCTGAAATTCCTAAACCTAACTTAGGAAATGTTTCTCTTTTATGCTTAGATTCAAACTTGTTGGATTGGAATTGAAGAGAGATTGACCTTGCCATTGCTCTATAGCTTCTTCTTCATTTGATTTGGGTTTAAAGGTGAGATTTTTATCTTACATCTGTGTCTGTATCTATCCTTGTTGTTAGGTATGAGTTCCTAACACTTATTCATGTGCATTTGCTTTTGATTTGGATTAATTTTGTGTATATTCCAATTTTGGTCTAATTTTATGAAATCCTATTATGGATATTTGGACATTGATATTTGAGGCGTATCAGAGAGCCTTTAATGCTGGGTTGTCGCTTGGCATAAATCCTTAGTCATTGTTGCTCGTCCAATCGCTTCCGATATTCGTTTGGCCATTTTTGGCCTAGGTTCAGGGAATGCCCTGAACTTTAGTTCCAGACGTCTGAAACGTAGGATTCAGACGTCTGAATATTATACTGGGAAAATTTCTATTCCCAAATTCAGACGTGTTAATCAATATTTCCAGACGTCTGAATTGGTTCGAATTGAACCAGAGAAGAAATAGGCTAAAAATTGGCATTTCCAGATGTATGAATTTATGGGTTCAGATGTCTGAATTATGTTCTGGAAAATATTTTATTTTCCAGATTCAGACATCTGAATCATACCTTTCAAACATCTGAATCTGCTTGTTTTTGCCTGTTTTGCCTATTTAGCTTGAGTTTCCAAATTTAATCGATTTGTTTTATTTCCCTTTTGTTGTTATCATCTATTATCGACTTTGATGACATTTTCTTCGGGATTTTTGGGGATATCCATTTTGATGGAATTGGTATCGATTTCTTTGGATCTCATTCACGTCTTCGAATGTGAATTTCGGTGATTGATTGCTTCTACAATCATTTTTGTCATTTGTTACTTTAAAAATATAAAGGTTTCAATATTAGTAGTAAATATCAAAACTCTTTTATCAAAACGATTTCAACACTATTTTACTATAAAGCTCGTTTCTTAGACTGTTTTCCAATCTACTAGCATATACAAACCTTTACCTTACTCGTATGAGAAATCTAATTAAACGGCTTAGTAAAACAAGTGGTACGAAACGCTTGCGTTTACCTCGTCGGTTAATTCTTGGACTTGTTCGATTGAACCTCATGTGACAATTTTCGAGTGGAGATTTACAATTTGTTTTGTAAATACTTAAGTTAAGCCAGTGGTTATGGGACATGAATCTAGACTCATTTATTTACTAGCTTAGTGTAGTTGACACTTCTTGATGATCATTGACGATCATTTATGCGATTTAGACTAGCGGTATGCTATGTTTCTTTGTCCACGTAGGGGACGGTACCTCGTTTTATTGATTTTCATCTCATTTCTTTTATAGGTTAACGACCTATGTATTATTTGGAGTTTTGACTCAATTCTTGTGGGCTAGAGACCCATGTTCTTTTATGGAGTTCGGTCCATCGGACGTACCTTTGTACTACGTTGTTGCACTAGCTTATCAGGATCATCGGGCGTACCGTCGTACTACGTCGTTGTTCTGAATTATTCGAGTTTCAAGTTCCTTGGGCGTACCGATATTGTACTACATCGTTGCACCGACTCTATAATTAGCGACCATGAGATAGCGTCCCGTTTATGATACACATGTTGGTGAGTTTTCATGCTCCCGTTTAGTGATAGGCCTTTCCCCCCTTTTTGTGATTTCTGGATTTCTATTGATCATTTCTAGAATTTATGTTTCATCGGCTTTTATGATTGGCAGCGATATGGTGTCAATATTTGTGGTTTGATGAATAAAATAAAGAATATGACATTCTTTTTGATGTTATGAGACTCTTGCGGTATTGTATGATTTTGATAGATTTACTAATGTATACTTTTCATAGTATGACATTATTGTTATCATACGTTTTTGTTATATCTCATATTCTATCTCATATTTATCTAATATTTAATGCCAGACTGACCCGTTTATTATTTTCTTATTAAATAATACTCGAGTCAGACTGAGATGTTACAGGTGCTTCTGCTTGACTCCTCATCTGGGAGTATTATCTGACTTTTGGTTAACTACATTAGATTTGTAGTTTTTGTTGGTATACATTCGAGATAGAGCCTCCTTGATGTATACATATTATTTTGTCTAACACTTGTATATATTCTTTTGTTATATTGTGGATCTCATTTGGCCACTACTCTGATATACACTTTTATGTGTAATATTCATATCTGTTTCCGCCTTTGAGATATGAACTTCCGTGACTGATTTGTGTTATGCTTATTTCTATATATTTTTTCGAAGATAATATATCCACTTTGTAGTAGCTTTGAGTTTTTGTCAATATGTCGGATTTCCTCTTGAGATGAAAAGTTATATTTTTATCTGGCATACCGGAACTCGCACAAAGCAATTATACAAATGGTCGCTCCTCAATAGCCTTATTCTCCATGCTAGTTGACGGCATTGCCCCGTAGTGTCCTTGGCTAGCGGGGTATAGAGGTGGGGCGTTACAGCTTGGTATCAAAGCCAAACTTTGGAATAATATGAAATATTATAGCAAGGATCATCGTCCTAAGTCTTTCTGAGGAGTTGTGCCTTAGGATTTAATTCGAGTCTTCGTACCGTCTTATCCTATTTTCTTTTGTGATGCCATATTTTATCAATCATTATTGTTTGATATTCATTTTGTGAATAACTTTTTTCTTCTTCTTTATTTTCTTCTTAAAGAAGAGAAATGGTTAGACCAGGCCGTCCCAGCGCCGGTCAATCTAGTGTTACTCCCCAGGATGGAGTATTTATGTCTGCCCAGCAGTTTCTTGATCTGTTAAAGAATGCTCAAGCTGCCGGACCCATTCCAAAGCGTACTCACCCTAAATTCGGATTTGTACGCCCATGTAGTGATTTTACAAATTTGGGTGAAAAGCCGTTCAGGGGTTTTGAGGGCGTTATCGAAGTCCAAACTTGGCTTAGAACATGCGATCGCATCTTTTCTCATATGAATCTTATTGATCTCCATCGAGTCCAAGTGGCTTCTAGCATGCTCTAAGAAAGAGCATTAGATTGGTATGAGCTTCTTATTTCTGAAATTATCGAAGCGGATCTTACTTGGAAGCAATTCCGCGGAAGATTCGAATCAAAGTTTGTGCCGAAAGCTGAAAAGGTGACTTTGGCCCCTCATTTTATTGACCTTGTTCAAGGTGAATCTTCTGTGACGGAATGTGTCGCATCTTTTGAATCTCTTTCTAAATACGCGGTTGAGTACATTAATACCCCATTGAAGAAGAACCAAAAATTTGTCTATGGCTTGAACAAAAATATCAAGAAGCCATTACTTCTAAAATTAGAAATTTCTTTTGATCAACTCATTGATATTGCTCTTCTCTTGAAGAGGCGGATAGGGAGAGTGATGTTGAAGTTGGGAGTGCCAAACCGAACTTCAACAACAACAAGAAAAGGCCTATTAAATTCAAAGGCCCAAATCCCAACAAGAAAGAGAAGCAAGTAGCTTCGGTAGTAAGGGCTCCTACCCCTAGAAGTGGGCAATGCTACAATTGTGGTTCTAAGGACCATTATGCGGATAGATGTCCGAAAACTCTCTTTTGTCGTTATTGCAAAGGTTCGGGTCATCTTTTATCTTCATGTCCCAAACTTCAAGGCAAGAAGGAGGGAAAGCTAAATGTTGTGCAAGCCCCTAGTAACACTTCTCGTGGTCAAGGTATTTCTCATTCTATCCTTGATGGCATTATTATGTTTCGTGATCAACCTATACGAGTTCTTTTTGATACGGGTGCGTCCTATTCTTTTATATCAAAAGAGCTTGTTGATACTTTTTCTTTGAGTGTTATGGCTTTAATGACTTCTTTGAGAATTACGAATCCGGTTGGTGGATCTACAACAATTAGCTTGCTTTGTAAAGATGTCGAGATTATTTTATATGATTTTTCTTTCCAAGCCGATTTGCATGTCATGCGTTACTTAGGCTTTGGAATGATTTTGGGAGTGGATTGGCTAAACCGTTATGAAGCTCAAATCCTATGTCCTGAGCGGACTATTCATCTTCGACATCCTCTATCTGTTAAGCAGATTTCTATTGTTCTTAAGGATTCAGATACCAACTTGGCAGCATCTTTATTTCTTTAAATCCTCATGATGACGACAATGATGATAAGGAAGATGTCATTTCTCGTATTCACGTTGTTCGTGAATTTTCCGATATATTTGAGTCTGTTTTAGGATTACCACCAAAGTGAGCAATTGAGTTCAGAATTAATCTAATTCCTGGAGCTTTAACTATTACTCGTCCTCCTTATCGAATGTCCAATAAAGAGAATGAGGAGATGCGTAGACAATTATCCAAATTGGAGACGAAGCAATTTATTCGTTCTAGTTCCTCTCCTTGGGGAGCTTCTGCTATTTTTGTGAAGAAATCCGATGGTACACTTAGGCTTTGCATTGACTACCGCAAGCTTAATAATCTTACTATCAAGAATAAATATCCTTTACCTTGGATTGATGATCTATTCGATCAACTTAGTGGTGCTAGAGTCTTTTCACAATTGGATTTAGCAACCGATTTTCATCAACTTCGTATTGCAGAGGATAGCATTCCTTTGACAACGTTCCGTACTCGTTATGGATCTTACAAATGGCTTGTTATGCCATTTGGTTTAACGAATGCCCCGGCTTATTTCGTTGACCTTATGAATCGAGTTTTCAAAGACTTCCTCGATTGATTTGTTCTCATCTTTATAGATGATATTCTTATTTATTCTAAAACCGAGGAAGAGCATGAAAAGCATCTTCGGGTTGTATTGGAAACTCTTAGGAGAAATCAATTGAAAGCAAAATTTTCTAAGCGCCATTTTTGGCAATCTCGTGTGAAATTTCTTGGTCACATCATTTCCGAATCCGGAATTTCCGTGGATCCTTCAAAGATTGAAGCGATTCAAAATTGGAAGAGACCGGAGAGTGTGACGGAAATTCATAGCTTTCTTGGACTGGTAGGTTATTACCGCCGGTTCATAAAGGACTTTTCTAAAATTGTCCTGCCTCTTACTAGCTTGAAAAAGAAAGGAGTTTAATACATTTAGTCGGACAAATGTGAAGCTTCTTTTCAGAAATTAAAAGAACTCCTTTCCGATGCTCCTATTCTTGTGATTCCCGAGGGAAACCAAGATTTTATTGTTTATACCGATGTTAGTCGTTTTGGTTTGGGAGCCGTTCTTATGCAAAGAGAACGTGTTATTGCTTATGCTTCTAGGCAATTGAAGCCTGCCGAGACTAGATATGTCACTCATGATTTAGAGCTCGCGGCTATCGTTTTCACCCTTCGAATTTGGCATCATTATCTTTTGGGAGAGAAATTTGTTCTCTACACCGATCATAAATCATTGAAGTATTTATTTTCTCAAAAGGAACTTAATTTGCGTCAACAACGTTGGCTCGAATTCCTTGCATCTTATGATCTTGATATTATTTATACTCCCGGAAAGGGAATCGTGTTGCCGATGCACTTAGTTGTAAGCAACAAGCAGTTGTTTCTATGATGATATCCAAATGGAATGATCTCGAGACTTTATCCACTTGTGAGATTCGAGATCGTGAATCCGATTTATGTCTATCTCTTGTTTTATGTAGCCTTGAGGCTCATCCTTCTCTTTTAGACCGCATTCTAGATGCTCAAAACCTAGATCCCAAATTGGCTCTTCTTAGCCAAAGTTGTAGGGATAAAATTGATATTGAAGGTTTGAAAGACTTTGATATTGATTCTCGTGGCGGTATTCGAAAATTTGGTAGACTTATCGTGCCAAATATTTGTGATATTCGTAAAGACATTTTAGAAGATTCTCATCGTTCTAAATTTACCATTCATCCCGGTAGTAGTAAAATGTATACGAATATGAAGCGACTTTATTATTGGGAGGGAATGAAATTTGATATCGCTAACTTCGTTAAGTGTTGCATGACTTGCCAACTTGTTAAGGCCGAGCATCAAAGGCCCAGTGGGTTATTACAACCTTTAGAAATTCCAATATGAAAGTGGGATAAAATTTCCATGGATTTTATTGACGGCCTTCCCTGTTCTCGCTCGGGTCATGATAGCTAATGGGTGATAATTGATAGACCTACAAAATCCGTCCATTTTATTCCCGTTCGGTCCAATCGGACCGTACCTCTTTTGGACAAACTTTTTATTAAAGAAATTATTAAATTGCATGGCGTTCCTACTTCTATTGTTAGCGATCGCGATCCATTGTTTACTAGTGGATTTTGGAAGAGTCTTCAAACAGCTTTGGGAACGAAGCTTAATTTTAGCACCGTTTATCATCCTCAGTCCGATGGACAAACCGAGCATGTGAATCAAACTCTTGAAGATCTTCTTCGGGCATGTGTTCTTGATTTTGGTGGAACTTGGAAAGATCATATTTCTCTTGTTGAGTTTTCCTATAATAATAGCTTCCAATCTAGTATTGGCATGGCACCTTTCGAGGCGCTCTATGGAAGGCCATGCCGATCTCCTTCTTGTTGGCTTGAGGTCGGTGAGAAGCTGGTTTTAGGTCTAGATTTTATTCTTGATTCCATAGAAAAGATTGACCTTATTCATCATAGGATGAGAGAAGCCCAGAGTAGACAAAAATCCTGTGCCGATAACCGAAGGAGGAAATTAGAATTTTCTGTAGGAGATTTTGTGTTTATTCGTGTTTCGCTTATGAAGGGTGTTGTGCGTTTCAGTCGATCGGGAAAATTAGCACCTCGATATACTGGGCCATTTCCCATCACCGAACGTATTGGTTCAGTGGCTTATCGCCTCTCATTACCGGCTCAATTCTCTGCTATTCATGACGTGTTTCACGTTTCTCAATTACAGAAATGTTTTTGAGATTCCGATTCTATTCTTGAGCCCGATCTTGTTGAAGAAATTGAAGTTTCTCCTAATTTAACTTATGAGAAACATCCTATTCGAATCATTGCTTCGGAGGTTAAACGCCTTCGAAATAAACTTGTTCCTCTTATGAAGGTTCAATGGTCTTCAAATCCTAAAGATTGTTCTTGGGAATCTAGAGAATTCATCGAGCGAACACATCCGGACTTACTTTCTCGTGCTCTTTGAGGAGAACTTCTTATTCCAAATTTCTTCTTTTGTGTTGATATGCTTTTATGGTTGTTACTTTTTATTCATTTATTTCTTAAGATTGTAGAGGATGCAATTTCTTTAAGGAGGGGAGTCTATAACAATCCGCATATTTTAAGATTTAAGATTTATATATTATATTTAAATAGTTCATCGTTAGTCGGATTATAGTCCGAAAAGCTACTTTTTGCAAACGGTCGAATTAGGACTCGAGTCCATTCTCATTGAGTTCAAAATGATGTTTGCGACCTTTTTGAGTATAAACATTGATATGTTTGGAGTTAATAGAATTTTGCTACTTTATCACTTTGGGCTTTGGTTTGGGTTTCAGCCCTATTCCTAACACAAGCCCTAGCTCCACCCCCACTTATCTTCATTCACTTCATTTTCCTAACACTCTCAATCTCTAGATAAAAATGGTGGAGGAGAAAAAGAATTAGGAAATCCTAAGCCTAGTTCCATTTGCAAAACCCAAGCTTTAACTCCAAATTCAAAGAAGAAGCTTCGGTAAGCCTTCTCTTCATCTTCTCCAACTCGTTCCCTTTTCAATCTCAGAAATTCCTAAACCTAACTTAGGAAATGTTTCTCTTTTAAGCTTAGATTCAAGCTTGTTGGGTTGGAATTGAAGAGAGATTGTCCTTGCCATTGCTCTATAGCTTCTTCTTCATTTGATTTGGGTTTAAAGGTGATATTTTTATCTCACATCTATGACTATATCTATCCTTGTTGTTAGGTATGAGTTCCTAACACTTATTCATGTGCATTTGCTTTTGATTTGGATTGATTTTGTGTATATTCCAATTTTTGGTGTTTTGGTCTAATTTTATGAAATCCTATTATGGATATTTGGACATTGATATTCGAGGCGTATCGAAGAGCCTTTAAGGCTGGGTTGTCGCTTGGCATAAATCCTTAGTCGTTGTTGCTCGTTCGATCGCTTTCGATAATCGTTTGGCCATTTTTGGCCTAGGTTCAGGGAATGCCCTGAACTTTAGTTTCAGACGTCTGAAACGTAGGATTCAGACGTCTGAATATTATACTGGAAAATTTTCTATTCCCAAATTCAGACGTCTGAATCAATATTTCCAGACGTCTGAATTGGTTCGAATTGAACCAGAGAAGAAATAGGCAAAAAATTGGCATTTCCAGACGTTTGAATTTATGGGTTCAGACATCTGAATTATGTTCTGAAAAATATTTTATTTTCCAGATTCAGACGTCTGAAGCATACCTTTCAGATGTCTGAATTTGCTTGTTTTTGCCTGTTTTGCCTATTTAGCTTGAGTTTCCAAATTTAAACGATTTGTGTTCTTTCCCTTTTGTTGTTATCATCTATTATCGACTTTGATGACATTTTCTTCGGAATTTTTGGGGATATCCATTTTGATGGATTTAGTATCGATTTCTTTGGAACTTATTCACGTCTTCGAATGCGAATGGTGATTGATTGTTTCTATAATCATTTTTGTGATTTGTCACTTTAAGAATATAAAGGTTTCAATACTAGTAGTAAATATCAAAACTCTTTTATCAAAACGATTTCAACACTATTTTACTATAAAGCTCGTTTCTTAAACCGTTTTCCAATCTACTAGCATATACAAACCTTTACCTCACTCGTATGAGAAATCTAATTAAACGGCTTAGTAAAACAAGTGGTATGAAACGCTTGCGTTTACCTCGTCAGTTAATTCTTGGACTTGTTCGATTGAACCTCATGTGACAATTTTCGAGTGGAGATTTACAATTTGTTCGTAAATACTTAAGTTAAGCCAGTGGTTATGGGACATGAAGCTAGACTCATTTATTTACTAGCTTTGTGTAGTTGACACTTCTTGATGATCATTGTTGATCATTTATACGATTTAGACTAGCGATATGCGATGTTTCTTTGTCTACGTAGGGGACGGTACCTCGTTTTATTGAGTTTCGTCTCATTTCTTTTATAGGCTAACGACCTATGTATTATTTGGAGTTTCGACTCAATTCTTGTGGGCTAGCGACCCATGTTCTTTTATGGAGTTCGGTCCAACAGACGTACCTTTGTACTACGTTGTTGCACCAGCTTATCAGGATCATTGGGCATACCATTTTACTACGTTGTTATTCCGAATTATTCGAGTGTCTGGTTCCTCGGGCGTACCGATATTGTACTACGTCGTTGCACCGGCTCTATGGTTAGCGACCATGAGATAGCATCCCATTTTTAATACACGTGTTGGTGAGTTTTCATGCTCCCGTTTTGTGATAGGCCTTTCCCCCCTTTTTGTGATTTCTGGATTTCTATTGATGATTTGTAGAATTTGTGTTTCACCGGCTTTTATGATTGGCAGCGATATGGTGTCAATATTTGTGGTTTGGTGAATAAATTAAAGAATATGACATTCTTTTTGATGTTATGAGACTCTTGAGATATTGTATGATTTTGGTAGATTTTCTAATGTATACTTTTCATAGTATGACATTATTGTTATCGTACATTTTTGTTATATCTCGTATTCTATCTCATATTTATCTGATATCTATAGCCAGACTGATCCGTTTATTATTTTCTTATTAAATAATTCTCGGGTCAGACCAAGATGTTACAGGTGTTTTTGCTTAACTCCTCATCTGGGAGTATTATATGACTTTTGGTTAACTACATTAGATTGGTAGTTTTTGTTGGTATACATTCGAGATAGAGCCTCCTTGATGTATACATATTCTTTTGTCTAGAACTTGTATCTATTCTTTTGTTATATTGTGGATCTCGTTTGACCACTACTCTGATATACACTTTTATGTGTAATATTCATATCCGTTTCCGCCTTTGAGATATGAACTTATGTAACTGATTTGTGTTATGCTTATTTCTATATTTGTTTTCGAAGATAATATAGCCACTGTGTAGTAGCTTTGAGTTTGTGTCGATATGTCGGATTTCCTCTTAAGATGAAAAGTTATATTTTTATCTGGCATACCGAAACTCGCACAAAGCAATTATACAGATGGTCGCTCCTCAACAGCCTTATTCTCCGTGCTAGTTAACGGCATTGCCCCGTAGTGTCCTTGGCTAGCGTGGGTATAGAGGTGGGGCATCACATGAAAAGTACTACATATATAGTTGGATATGTTTTGAAACCAAAAGTATGGAAAGGCACCCCCATGAAAGTCGAAACTTAAAGTAGGAGGTCCACTGGGTGGTTCGGCCTAGGAATCTATAGCGTGAGTTCAATGAGATTTGGGATCCTAGAGGACGTCCAAACAAAACTCATGAGTTCCTAGTGACCATTTGTTGGGTAGCTTAAATCGAGGGGTATTATACCTATAGTTGCATTGGGTTTTGCTGTGATTGCAACACAACCTTTGTGTAACTGCAATCTATCCCAGTTCCATCGTATAATTCCGAAGGCAGTGATTGCCTACAATCTACGTTTGATTTCGCTATGAGAGCGAAGTAACATCAGTAGATTGCGATCTATGTGGTAGGTTCCATAGATAAATTTAGGAGGCAGCGTTTTCCTATAGCCCATGTTTGGTTTCACTGGGATAGTGACGCAACCTTTTTGTAGCTGCGATCTATGTGGTATAGTTTCGTTTGATAGCGTAATTCGAGGGGAGGAGATTGCCTACAGACTACTTACAGTTTGCTATGATAGCAGTGCAACCCTTGTGTAGCTATGGACTATGGTATTCCCATGGCGTAAGTCAAGGGGTATTGATACCTGCGGTTTTCTTATGATTTCACTGGGTTGGCGACGCAATCATCGGGTTAACTGCGATCCATGGTGGTAAATGGGGTGATGCTTTCTATATCATTTTTGAAAAAAGGTTTTTCAAGTATTTTCACTGGGCGTTGAAACGGGTCTACTAAGTACTCATAGATTTTCAGTTCTACGTCTGATCAACGTATAACTAAATTTCTGTAAGAGAAAGGATGAACTTGTTAAAACATCAAGTTATGAAAAAAGTTTTAATGTCAAACAAGCTTGGTAATACTATGTAATTTAAAGTGTATGCATTTTCAAATTGTATAACAAAGGAATAAGAGCTTAAAATGTTAAAAGATGATTGATTTAGCAATATACATCAAAATTCTAGTTCTTGCCTCGTTCCTTTTCGAGGACGAAAAGGTTTAAAGGGGAAGGAATGTAACGACCCAGATTTTTTGCCCTTTGATTTTGGAATAGTTATACATTAAAAATGGTTTATATTTAAAAATTGTTTATAGATTAAAATAGTTTATATATTAAAATTAGTTTATATATAAAAATAGGTCATAAATTAAAATAGTTTATATATTAAAAATAGTTTATATATTAATATATATATATATATGTATTTAAAATTATTTATAAATTCAAAATAATATATATTAAAATAGTTTATATATATTTAAAAGGAAAATATTTTCAAATTAAATTTGTTTCTTCCAATTTCATAAATCAATTCAAATCAACTTTAGGTCCAAAGTTCAATTTAAATCAACTTTAGTTCCAAAATTCAAATTAAATCAATCTCAGCTCAACAATTTCAATTAAAAAGGTTAAAGGTTCAATTCAAATTCCCATTAAAACCATCTTTAATTTATATCGATTTCAAATCTAGGGTTGAACTACAAATTTAAACCACTTCCAATTCAATTGGTTTCAAAATTTATAATTTGAACAAATTTGCAATAACTCAATTTGATAAATTTGATTTATATTTCAAAATTCAACTTTAGTTTTATTTAAATTTGAAAATATTCACTTAATTATTTTTAATAATATTTAAATAAAATCTCAAATTACAAAACTTAAATCAATATCAATAATTAAATATCCAAATTGAATTATATTCAATTCTAAAATATTCACCTTAACTTTTTATAAGCATTTAAATAAAATCTCAAATTACAAATTTAAATCAATATTGAATATTCATTTTTATTTAAATTTGAAAATATTCATTTAATCTCCTTTAATTAAATAAAGTTATCAAGCTATAAAAATCATATCTTCCAAAATCTCCAAATCAGTAAGTTTCCAATCAATTCTCATATATATTCAATTCTCAAACAAATTAAATAACAAATTAACTTAATTTATCTTCCCAGCCTTTATTTTATTAAAGTTATTACAAAATCTATTTTCAAAATATTAATATAAATTTAAATAAATATTTTAAATACAATATATATACTTATCCAATTAAATTCTATCAAATTAAATTTTATTATATTAAATTTTATTAAATTAAATTTGATTTTATTAAATGTATTTTATTTTATATTAAACAATATGTTATATATTTAAAAACAATAAGATTATATGTAAAATCTTAAAATTAACATTTTTCAAAACTTAACTTATAATTTAAAATTTTCAAACATAACGTTTTAAAAATATAAATTTTACACACATATTAAAAAATATTTATATTATATTTTAAAAATCAATATTCAATAAAAACCCATCTATTTCTTTTCAAAACTTTAAAAATTCTTTTCCAAAATAGACCCACGGTGTCCGTATATAATTTTCTATCCTATGGTCAAGTGGTACAGATATTTATCATTTCAATCCGCAATAATTTAAAATTTACAGGTATATTCATTTTGACCCGCAATCCTAAAATTTCAAATTCAATAAAATCACTTGGGTTTATCATTTCAACCTACAACGATTTTCTCTAATCTATAAGATCGTTCGGGTATGTATCATTTCAACCTATAATGATTTCCTATCTAACAGGAAACTTGCAGAGTGATTGAAAACAGATAATTAACAGCATATCATATAAGGAACACGCAATTGTAAATCACAAATTAACATATCATGCATGTTAATATAAATGTTATACAAAGCAACATATCATCATACACATCAAAATGAACATCACATCATATATATATGTGTGTGTGTGTGTCAAAGTGAGCATAGTAACATATAAAATCATATGTATATTTACTAAACAAAAATCCTAGCTATAACAACCATTTCAAGGGTCAATTCATGTGAGTTTTATTTACTTAAACATAAAATTGTTAATCGTGAGTGATTGCTCACCTTTCGAGGCTAGAGAAAATATACAACACAACAAGCTAAGATTTTGAATCATGAACTCGACAATCGACCAATCCAAACGAAAATTCCCAAAGCAAAGCAAGGTGAACGCGGATTCGACGAACAAAGCTAATAACTTTCTCCCTTTTTTGGAGATAGAAGAGGCTAGTGGGTTTCGGGTCGGCAGCAAGTGGTCGGAGACTACGATCAAATTATGCTGGGCTGTGGATGGCGGAGGGTGTAACGACCCAGAATTTTTATTAATTAAAATTCGTATATTTAATTAATTTTAAATATTAATAAGTGAAATTTATAAGTCAAATAAATTTTATTTCGAATAATTAGATTTAATTGGATAATTAAATCGATAATTTAATATGTTAAAATACAAAAATAATTGAAATTTGGGTTAAATATGATTGAAATTGATTTGTAAAATTTTATTTTATCATATTGGAGTTATAGTAATGATATAGAACTTTTAAAATCGAATTAAAAGTCAATTTGTGAAAATTGAATATTTTAATATTTAATCGATTAGTGAAATTAGCCAATTTTCGAACAGTATCAGAATTGGACGAAACTAGTTCCATTGGATCCGTATAGTTTGTTATTATCGGATTTAGACCGTGGCAGCTCGAAACGCATCGAAATTGTTTTAATATTTATTTGGCGAGTTAAAATAGCCATTTTTCAAACAGTCTCGGATTTTGACAAAACCAGTTTCATCGGATCCGTAATGTGATATTATTGTAAGGTTTCAAATTTCGTGTCAATCGGATTTACCGTTTATCCGGGGCAAGCCAAAACGCCTAGAAATTTGTTTAAATCGATTTAATTTAAAATCGAATGTTTATTGCCATAACTCGCACAGATGATCGAATTAGCTCCCGAAACACGTTCCATTATGTTCAGAACGCGGCGTAAACCTTAGGAACGACAACCGGCACGATTCGTTTGGAGTTCGGAAAATCCGGGAGAGTGTCACGTATGTTTCTATAAAAGGACCTCCCTCTTCATAAATTTGCAAACCCTCTCAACCTCAAACCCTAGCCGCCGGCTAAATTTTAATGGCCAAAAATTTCTCAACTTCCTCCTCCATTATCTCTCAATCCATCAATCTATACAAGAAATGTTCAACTTGAAGATTGTAGAGAGGAGTGAGATCTATGATCTCAACGGTAGAGATCGTAAACGAAGCTACGGTTCGTCGGCAAATCGCTCATGAAGGCCGCGACTTTGTTCACATTTTTCGAAGGGAATACTCAACCGCATGGAGCCGCACTTGGTTAGGTGGTGCATGTCGAGGAGGCGCTCGAAGTGATGGCCATTGATCAAGTTCCGGTCGCGAGTGGTGGCTCAATCTCGAAAAAGTTCGAACGTGATGAATGGGTTGTTGCGACCTAGAAGGAACGAAGATGGAAGGGGAGCGTGCAACGGCCTGATGATCGGGTATGGAAATCTAACGCCCGTGATGAGTGTGAGGGTTTAATTATAAAATATAAAATGTTAATTGCTATATAAAAATTTGTATAAACTTCTAAAATTTATAACTTGTTCATACGAGGTCGAATTTTGACGAAACGAGTTGCATTGGAATCGAATGGACGAGCACTACGCCATGGAATTGGATTGGAGTGTTTGGAACTAGCAAAAATTTCGGGTAAAATTAAACGCGCGTTTAATTTTATTCGAGATAAAAGCTGAAAACGAAATTGAAATCAAGGTGAGAACTTCTCACGCAATCGAATCGGTTTCGATTTAATTTTAAATAGTTAGATTTAAAATTCTTGAATGTATGTTTGAATGATGATTGTTATCTATTGATTTTTAAAATAGATATTATACGCCGTTAGTAAGCGTAGGTTATTTATTAAAAACATATACCGCGAATATTTCACAGTACAGTGAAACTGGTATTATTTATGTACTTGGAGTTGATTTCCCGCATTATATAGCGGATGAGACCCTATTGCGCCGTCTATTAAGCAGATAATATTTTATAAATCCCATATACTGCGATAATTCCGTACTGGAACGGAATTGATATTGTGCTAACATTTTTGGATGCAGGAAAACAGGTTGGAGGGATCCAACTGGATTCCTCAACAGTATTTATTTGATTATGGATATTTTGATATTTGATGATTATCATATACAGACATATGATGTCGTTGTTATCGTGATTGATTATTTGGTGTGTAGCATCATTGGGCCAATTTTGGAATTTTAAAAGGGTTTTTAAAGTGATTTTTGAAAGTATACGTTATTAAATATTTTTGGAATTGATTCATTTTAAATAAATAAACGTTATAATGTTAAAGTTACAAAAATTATGATTTTTGAGAAATATAGTTAAAAGATGATTTTTGAAAATATGAGGTAAATGATTTTGTAAAATAGTTTGAATCGGGATTTTTGAATTGATTGTAAAAAGTTTAAATATAGGATTTATAAAATTTGATTATTTTATAAATCAAAGAAAATGGTGAAATTATAAAGGAGTTTAAATACGTTTTAAAATAATAGTATAAATTGATTTATATAAAGGATTTATAAATTGATATTTATAAATTAAAAATATTATTATTATAAAATGAGTTTTTATAAGTGTTAGAATGAATTGTAAATGAACTTCATAAATGAATGAAATTCATAGAATTATAAACGATGAAGTTATAAATGGAATTTTATTAGCAGTAGGTTCATAAAATTTATAAAGTTATTAAAAGAATAGATTTGGGTAAACAAATGAATCTTATAAGTTATAAGATTTATAATTTGGGAAGTTTAAAAGAACGATTTGTTAAACAAATAAATTATAAGTATTTAACTTATAATATGAACCTTTAGTATATAATTGAGTTATAAATTGAAATATGTTAATAAAGGAGATTTATAAAAGGAAGTTGTTATAAAATAAATAGAAATGGAATTTATAAACATTGTTTTATAAATCCGCAAAACGACTTATTTTGATAAGTAAATTGTTATAACATAGTAATGGAGTTATATTCACGTTTTAGACAGTGAATTATCCTTTAAAATAAAACGTATAGAAATGATGAAATTGGTTAACGAAGTATATCACGTTTTTGGATAGTGAATAATATGTTAAAGGAAATGTTTTGAATATGATGTTTTAAATAGAATTAAAAGGATCTAACTGTGACAACCCGGAATTTTCAAGTATTTAAAATTGAAATATTTCATTGATTGTAAATATTCAAAGGAATAATTTTAACTTGTATTACGAATATCACAATTTATTTGATAATTAAATTATTAAATTAAATGATTTGAATTGGAAAAAATATGAAACTTGAGATTTTAAGCCTGTTAAAAATATAATTTGAAAGCTTATAAAATTTTTATTGGTAACATCGAATATAATAGAAGTGTTAAAATGGAATTTAACACTGATTTGTTTAATTATTTAAAAATATATCGTTTGAATTGAATTGAAAAATAGTCTTCCGAGGCACAGTCTCGGGAGTTGACGAAACCAGTTTCTATGGACCCGCAATATTATATTATCGTCGGATTTCAATTTAAGCTAGGTTCGGAATTACCGTTTGATCGTACAACCTGTAAATGCATAAAGAAAGATAATTAAATTTAATTTACTTAGACAAATCTTTTTGTAGAAGTCTTACCCCTAGCTTCTAACGCAAGATTCATTTTCACTTTTATAGCCGAAGCCTTATCTTCAGATTGGAAACCGAGATCTTTTTTAAAAAAAAAGGATTATTCAAATAAATATCAAGCCGAAGCCTTCCCCTTTCCTTCAAATCAAAATCACGAAAACATCTTGAAATTTTTTACAAAATTAATGGCCGCATGCGAGTTGAATTCGAGCGCATAAAAAAAAGAGGGAACGCGAATGAATTCGCGAGCTCGCCGATGCGTGGGAGGGTTGTAGTTTGTCTTCGCATGGTGGATTTGCGTGGGACTCGAAGAGGTGACAGAGGCAACAGCGGTTCTAGCAACTCGAGGGGGGAACGCCTACTGGAGGATGGAGGCGCGGCTGAGATCGAAGACGAGGTGAGGTTAGGGGGATGAGCTCGGTTTTGTGTGGGAGTGGCGTGGTTTTGGTTTCGGGAATTTCGATTTGGGCTAGGCCAACTCGTGCTCCAGAAATCTGGTAATATTCTTTACCGTGAGAAATTGAATAATAAATTTTGTTTTTTTAAAAAAATTAGGTTTAATATATATATGGAGTTAAGTCTAAAATTTTCCAGTAAGGTAGATTTCATTTTATTTTAGGGAAAAAGGAAGTGTTTAAAATATATATATATATATATATATATATATATATATATATATTTACACTTCTAGGTCAGTAAAGCAGAAAGAAATTTGTTTTCTTTGCTATTAAAAGAAGAGTATCCATATTTTATTCCATTCCCTATTAATTTTGATTTTTATAAATATTTATATACACACATATGTAGTAGAAACAAAAATATTCATATATAGATATAATTTTGTAAAGAAAAAGGGGAAGAAAAATATGTATGCATGGGAGTTGTGGATATTGTAAATTATAGAGATTAACTTGTATAAAATAAATTATTTAATTAGTTTAAAGAAAATTATATATATATATATATATATATATATATATATATAGCCTATGAGTGGAAATTGGTTGAAACTAGAATGTGTCCGGTTAAAATCAAATTGTTAATTTAAAATTTAAATATGAAATGGCAAGTGATTTTTGATAAGTTCAAATATTAACAAACTGTATAAATGTTATACAAGGTTATAAACCAGGAAAACCAAGACAGATTTGATGTGGGCTGCAAACAAATGCAAAGGTGAGTTAATCTCACTCAGTTTAAAATTAAATTTAAAATAATTAAATTGAAACAATTGTTTGAATGGTTGAATGAATTGATGAGATATAGTATGATATTGTGGAATTGGTATATTATATTGTGCTGACGTTTGTGGATGCAGGGAAAAAACAGGTTGGAGGGATCCAACTGGGTCCCTCATCATATGTATGTATATATATTTATGTATTCTCTGTTATGCTTTGTGGATATTCTGTGATGAATTATATTGAAATATTGAATGCCATAGTTGCTTGGATATATTCTGGACTCTGAGTTATCAAATTTTATAGCATTGGATTTTTGGAAAGGAAAAAAAAAGAGTAAATTTTTAAGAAAATAATTATAAAGAATGTGAATAAACTAAAATGAATTGGATAAGAATATTAGTGTTTTCAAAACGCTAATTAATAAATTATGTGTGTGGAAAGAAATTTATGAATAAACAGAAAGTTAAGAAAAACTCAAAATTCAATGTTACTGTTTAAAGGAATAAAATAATTATTTTAAATTTAGGATTTAAATTATTTAAGAAAAATAAAGAAGGAATTGGGAATAACCTGTAATTTGTATATTTCAGCTAAAGGATTTAAAAATCAAACTGAAATAATAATAAAGTCCAAAATTAATTGAATTTCGAAATGAACTGATAAGCAAAGAAATTTACTTCAAAGGAAATAAATTGGGAATCAATTTGGAAAATTGATTTAAATGGTTGAAGTTGGAATTCTCCCTGGATAACTAGGTACATCTTCAAGTAAATTTTTAAAATACAAGTTAATAGTTTTAAAATTTGTTTTAAAAGGTATGTTTTGAAAATTTATTATTTCTAATATTTAAATTCTAAAGTAAGTATTTCCTCAAATCTAATATAGTAGTAATTATTTTAAAAAGTGACTTGGTATTTTGTTCAAAAGTGGAAATCTAGTTTTATATTTTATTAAGTAACTTTATTTTCAAATATTTATATAGTATGTAGTTTCAACAAATTATCAAAGTAGTTTTTAACTTAAATGTTTTAAAGTATATATATATATTTCAAAGTGAAGTGTTTTAAATTATTATTTTTAAAAAAAATCTAGTTTTGTGCTTGGTGATTTCAGAGGAGATAGAAAATATTTGGGAAAGTTGATTCTGAAAAGAATGAGGGTTTTGAAACTGTTTTCAAAGGTTTGGAAATAGAAATATATCTTGTGAAGATATTTTGAGGTAATAAATAATGGAAAATTATTTATTGGTTGATGGTTGTTTGTGAATATTAATTGATAGTTAAATCACCGACTATCAATATTGGACAAATGCGCTGATCGTTTCGAAGAGACCGGGATCGAGATTTATTTCTCGAAAACCACTTCAATCCGGTTTGTACGTTTCGTGTAAACGATTTTGGATTCGAAGATGGAGCAGTGAAGAGAAAGGGCTAGTCGCTACTAATCCTGAGGATATTTCCATAATGGATGTAGTAGGAATAGTGCCTTCGGTTCCGTTCGAACCCGGGATGGACTTGTATGGATGAATGCTTGCGAAACATCGTTAGGTGGGCGATGGGCATTCTAAGTGAATCGTTCTAAAAGGTAACGCTTAGCCTCAAGCCTCATCAAATGGGAATGACTGAAAATCAGGGGATATGCAGCAAGGTTAGGTGGGTCATGCCCAAGCAGGACAAGATAATTCCCTTGTCTAGATGTCCCTTATATGTTTCGGCTTAGTGGGTGGTTGGTCGCGCCAACCACGGCGTTTATCTTGTTCGGGACTGTTCAGTAAGGAATGGTTCCGGCCTTGTGTTGCGGGGGATGAAGGGAGTAATCCTCGGTACGGTGATCTAGGCCCCGTACTGTGACAGGTGGTACCCCAGTGCCTAGTCATTGTTGGAAATCCATTCTCCCTACGAGCCTTATACGAGTTTTGTTTGTATTACCCACTTTTGTGGCTAGTAGCTGGAATTTAATGAATGTAACAATTTCGGCTATTTTATAAGTATTTGTATATAGACCCTATTATAATATCAGAGGATTTCTATAGAAATTGTTTTAGCTATCGTAAGGTAAAAACCCGACATGTTTATTTGCGGCGTGGTGTTACGAGATGCTTTTGTTTTTCAAAGGATTTTTAAAACTTTAATAATCAATTGGGTGTGATTTTCTCACGCTGGTATTCCAGACTGACTCGGGTATTATTTAACTGTAATGCTCGGGTCAGACCGAGTATTATAGGATACAGGATATGATGCCGTGAAGCTCAGGAGACGAGCTGGATGACGATACGTATTCTCGTACTTGTTATATATATATATATATATATATATATTCCGCTGTGTTGAGTAGTTGTATATACAGTTGTATGTTATTGATGTTGAGTTGTGATTGATGTACTCTGATGATGTAATATATAAACAGAGATATTTGATTTTAAGTAAAGATTATTTATTTTCTATTATATTTTATTCCGCTGCGATGGTTAGATTCTATTGTTGTTTTCTATTTTCTTATTCTACCTCTTCTTCTTTAACCTAAATGGTTTGTATTTCTGCACAACTTGAGTTGATTGTTGTAGAATAGTGTTGACTCAAGGGGTACGGATTTGCAGGTCGTTACACTAACGATGTTTTTAAAATGTGTTAAGATTCGAAACCATAGATTTCAACATTCATTGTTGAAATAGACGTTTTCGAGAACTAGAAGGAAATGGTGGACTATAACACTGTTGTTATAGTAAATGACTTCCGAAAGGAAATGTTTTGTATAGTATTGAGATTTATATATCTATTTTAATTTCGAATCCCTATACTAGTGATTTTGGGTTGTCGTAACGATGTTTTACGCAGCATTCATTTTGGCCGAAATAAATATGTTTAAGAGAATGATTTCTTTGAAGAATGAAATATATACTTAATTTCGATTTAAGTATATTGAATATTTTCCAAATGTTGAAAATAAAAAGATTTGTGAATTACTTATTAATAAATAAGTATGGAAATGTTTTTCCAATGTGAAATGAAACATTTTTGAGAATTTATCTTTTTGAAGATAAATTGAAAATGAATAACTGAAATCGTATATTCATAGGTATTTTGAAATGTAAATTCACTATGGAATTTATAAATGAAAAGGGGAATTTGTTTAAAAATAAACGTTGATTTATTTTTGAAGTGTGGGAATTAATTTACGGATTTGGAACGTAAATATAGTAAATCGTTAAGGATTTATTTAATTGGTTTAAATGAACCATGTTGAAATGAAAGTTTTTTCGTGTAAGGAAAATGTTTGAAATTTGTTTTCAAAAGTGGTAAAGGTGAAAATTGATTTGAAAATTGTTTTCAAATGGTTGAAGTGTGGAAATCATATATCTTGTAAAGATATTTTTGGAAAATAAATAATTTGGAAAATTATTTGGAATCTGGTGATGTTGTGCATACCCATTGATAGTTCAATAACCGACTATCAATATTTACCTTTGAATGGGTATTTGTTGTGATTTACTTGAATTTGAATGCCACACTTATTTTTGAATAAGCGCTCACTATTTGGGTTAGCCGGGAAAGGACCTTGGGGTCGTATAACCCATTCCGAATACGTGATACGTCGTTATGAATTGCATTTGAAGACCGGTGATTTTTGAAAACGGAAGGATTACCGTCGAATGTTTCTGCACCGAATGGCCCCAGTATAGAAATTCCATATGTGATGGGACGTCCGGACGTGATTAGTGAATATCCGGATTGCAAGGACTTCTATGTAAGTTCCTTCGGTTCTTTTCGATCCCGGAACAGACTTGTATGGATAGTATGTCTGACATTACAAATTGAGACATAAAACTGATTTCTTTCAAATACATATCTGTTGGTGGCGGAGAATTTATTCTCTTATCTTAACACCCTTCTCTGAGACGTACGAGCTCATAGGTTATGTAGTTGATGATTATCAGCAATATATTCCCAATTTGGTAATGTGACATGCTGAGTGTTGCTGTGAAATGATCATTGTTGATCATTTGTGATATGACCATTTGTTTGATCATTTATCTTTGTGATCATTACTTTGATCATTTTTTGACCCAAAGCATGGCTTTGTACCAAAGCATGACTTTATGGACGAGACTTCGTCGGACCTCACACCCCAAAAATGGTCAAAACAGGAAGGATGCAACAAGGTTATTAGGGGTAGCGCCCTTTATTGTGTGTCATTCCTTCTGGATAGAGGTGGTATCATGGTATGAAGCCCAGACATTTAACCTATGTTGTTGCTGCAAACTTATTACTTTGTGGTTGTTGGAAATCGAGGATCCTCGGATGTAGATCGGTTACGATCGGGGGATGGCATATTCGTGTCAGTAGTTATCTAGTTAGGGGTAACCCGGACTTGTGTTGGCAGAGATCCGGTTTGGTTCTCGGGACGTCATTCTAGAGGCGTTTCCATGTGGCAATGGGAAGTTCCTTGGCCTGACCATTTGTTGGAAATCCAAAGAAACAAAATGAGCCTTGTACGGTTTTAGTTGTAGAACCTGCCATCTAATATGGTAGCTATATTAGGCATAATATAATGGTACCTATGCTGGCTAAGATTTATATTATACTTTCGAAATTTTTTCTACACTATGCACTAATAATAATATCGAAAAAAAAAGATTTGATTTTGCGTAGTAAGCATCTTTGACTATCATAAGGAGAAATCTCCCCCATGTCCACGTTTGCATTGTGTGTGTGCCGGGAGGCCTTATGGTAGTTTCATTTTTAAAAGCATTGCGAATCTATTTTAAAAATTATCCTATTCTTTGTTTTAAAGATAAACTGTTTTAATTCTCACACCAGTCACATGACTGACTCGGAGTTTATTGTTTTCGTTCCTAAACTCTAGGTGCCCACCAATTTCCACACGGGCAGTCAAGAGTTACGATTTATCCGGATATTCTGGAATTCAGGAGTTGCTGGAGGCAAGATGGATGGCATGGCGTATTCACTAGTATATAGTATTTCTTTTTCCGCTGTTTGTTGTTGTATTGATGGTTGTACACTCTGATGATGTAATAAAATGTAATGTAATGTAATGTAATGTAATAACTGATATAGTTCTTTGTTTAAAGATTATTCATTTATCTATTATATGTTGTTCCGCTGCGATTGTGAGATTCTGATATTGTTTTGCTGTTTTTTTTTCTGTTCTGTTCTATCTTTTCTCTCTTCTTCTACCTCTTTCTTCTTCTTTAACCCTAAAGACTCGTAAATTTGTTCCTCTTTGGCTGGGTTGTTGTGGAATGTTGCCAGCTCAAAGGAGTACAGATTATCGGTTCTTTACATTTGGTATCAGAGCATATGGTTAAGCGACAACCATGGCTCTATGGGGTATTACTTATTAGAGATAGAGTCAGTAGTACTCTAGAATGAGTTTGAGTGTAATAATAGCTATGAGAGTGTATTTGTTAGTGAATATAAAAAATTTTTGTATTGTGTTGACTTATCGGTTGATTGTTTATAGATTCCGGTCGATGTAGTCTGGCTAACTATGGTAGACAGGGGTTTCTAAACTCTTAAACAAGATAAACCGACACGATATTGTTTTAAATTGAGTGAATGAAATTATTTTACCTTGATTATATTTTATATACAAAGGAATAATTTTTCAGAATTATTAAAGTATATATAAGTTGATTGTTTGGTTGTTGAAAATGTAAGAATATATATAAGTTAATTTAAAAGTTGTTTGAATAATCAAAATAAAAGAATAATTGTATAAGTAAAATGAATTATAAGAATTGAATTATAATTAATGTGATTTACAATTGTGAAATAATCTTATATATATAAGAAGTGAAACTATATGAATATATTTATGAATATGAGTTGTAAATAAAAATGAGTTTGAATAGGTGATGAAATTTGACTTTGGTAAAGGTCAAATAAATTTACTTTAGAATGGGAATCTGAATTGATTTATAAGTGGGAATTTAAGTTAAGTAAAGCCAAATAATGTTTAAATGGAATATAACGTAAGAGATGTTGAATGAAGTTGATTTTGGTATCGAAGTAGAATAATAAAGTTAAGTGATAAATGTGAACTTAAGTTATGTAATGAAATTCAACTTTTGTAATTAAATTGAATTAATGAATTGAATGAAAATCAATTTAATTAAACCAATTGAAAGTAAAGGTGTTAAACCAAATTGAATGAATATAAGCAAAGGAATTTGGTTGTAGTTAATATACATTGGTTGTTATATGATAATTAGTTGATTGTATAAAAACTTATATGCAATTTAGTTAATGAAATTAAAAGCTAAAGTAATTGAAATCCAATTGGAAGTTAGTGAACCTCAAATAGAATTGAATTTGATTTGGAAGTGAACCAACTTGAATATGAATTAGTGAATATAAACTAATTGAAAATGAATGTTAGTAAAAACATCCACTGTTAATGAATCAAATGTGATTAAATTAAAAACCCATTTCATTGAATATTAATGAGAATATGAATGAATATTTATTGGTTATGGATGTTAGTTGAATGCTAGTTGGATGATAGTTTGTTGATGGTTGAATATATTGCATTACTGCATTTGCTATGTTGGCATATATAGTTATTATGTTGCTATAAGTTGTATATCGATACTATTGTCTATATACATGTTTTTCATTTGTTTGTTGAGTGTTTAGTAGGTGCGGATTGCGTTTGCTTCGCATTTGGAGCTCGCTTTTGCGCTATATTAGCCGTATATGCTCGCTAATAAAATATAAAGTACATATCTCGGATTAAATATCGTACTTTTACACTTTTTTCCCTGCGGGACTCCTCATCACTTGATGAAATGTATATTTGTGATATATATACTGTCATTTTTTTCCGGATCGAGCCGCGCAAAGGAGACTCTGGCGAATTTTTCTGAAAATTTAAGGCGTTAGAAAAATTTGGGAATTTTTGAGAAAACTTTTGAAAACTATATTTTTGATTTGGAGTTGAAAGTTAAACAATAGTAGTTGTTTTTGAAAAGATAACTAAGTACGATTTGGAAACTTAGTAAAGTTATTGTAAGAAGTTTAACTATGAATTTTGGAAAATTAATAGATTCTGTAACTTTTCTTACTTGGTAATTTCGAGGACGAAATTCTTTTAAGGGGGGAAGTATGTAACGACCCAGAATTTTTATTAATTAAAATTCATATATTTAATTAATTTTAAATATTAATAAGTGAAATTTATAGGTCGAATAAATTTTATTTCGAATAATTGGATTTAATTGGATAATTAAATCGATAATTTAACATGTTAAAATACAGAAACAATTGAAATTTGGGTTAAATATGATTGAAATTGATTTGTAAAATTTTATTTTATCATATTGGAGTTATAGTAATGATATAGAACTTTTAAAATCGAATTAAAAGTTAATTTTTGAAAATTGAATATTTTAATATTTAATCGATTAGTGAAATTAGCCAATTTTCGAACAGTCTCAGAATTGGACGAAACTTGTTCCATTGGATCCGTAATAGTTTGTTATTATCGGATTTAAATTTTCGTAGCAATCGGAGTTTTCGTCTGACCGTGGCAGCTCGAAACGCATCGAAATTGTTTTAATATTTATTTGGCGAGTTAAAATAGCCATTTTTCAAACAGTCTCGGATTTCGACGAAACCAGTTTCATCAGATCCATAATGTGATATTATTGTAAGGTTTCAAATTTCGTGTCAATCGGATTTACCGTTTGTCCGGGGCAAGCCAAAACGCCTAGAAATTTGTTTAAATTGATTTAATTTAAAATCGAACGTTTATTGCCATAACTCGCACAGATGATCGAATTAGCTCCCGAAACACGTTCCATTGTGTTGGAACGCGGGGTAAACATTAGGAACGCCAACCGGCACGCTTCGTTTGGAGTTTGGAAAATCCGGGATGAATAGTGTCGCGTATTTTTCTATAAAAGGACCTCCCTCTTCATAAATTTGCAAACCCTCTCAACCTCAAACCCTAGCTGCTGGCTAAATTTTAATGGCCAGAAATTTCTCAACTTCCTCCTCCATTATCTCTCAGTCCATCAATCTATACAAGAAATGTTCAACTAGAAGATTGTAGAGAGGAGTGAGATCTATGATCTCAACGGTGGAGATCGTAAACGACGCTACGGTTCGTCGGCAAATCGCTCATGAAGGCCGCGACTTTGTTCACATTTTTCGAAGGGAATACTCAACCGCATAGAGCCGCACTTGGCTAAGTGGTGCATGGCAAGGAGGCGCTCGAAGTGATGGCTATTGATCAAGTTCCCGTCGCGAGTGGTGGCTCAGCTTCGAAAAAGTTCGAATGTGATGAATGGGTTGTTGCGACCTGGAAGGAACGAAGATGGAAGGGGAGTGTGCAATGGCCTGATGATGGGGGATGGAAATCTAACAGCCGTGATGAGTGTGAGCGTTTAATTATAAAATATAAAATGTTAATTGCTATATAAAAATTTGCATAAACTTCTAAAATTTATAACTTGTTCATACGAGGTCGGATTTTGACGAAACGAGTTGCGTTGGAATCGTATGGACGAGCACTACGCTATGGAATTGGATTGGAGTCGTTTGGTGTAACGATCGCGATTTTTCGTTGACGAAAACCGACATCAATACGTCCACTATATCAACTGTCGAGCAATCGGAAGCCCAAAAACCGTACCGTTAGGGTTTTAGAAAAAAGAAAAAGTAGAAGAAGATAGAAAAAGATAGAACAGAACAGAAGAAATAACAGAACAACATCAGAATCTCACAATTCGTAGCGGAACAACATATAATAAATAAATGAATAATCTTTAAACAAAGAACTATATCAGTTATTACATTACATTACATTTCATTACATCATCAGAGTGTACAACAACAACAACATCGACAGCGGAAAAGAAATACTATATACTAGTAATACGCCATGCCATCCATCTTGCCTCTAGCAACTCCTGAATTCCAGAATATCCTGATAAACCTAACTCTTGACTTCCCGTGTGGAAATTGGTGGGCACCCAGAGTTTAGGAAGGAAAACAATAAACTCCGAGTCAGTCATGTGACTGGTGTGAGAACTCAAAACAGTCTATTTATCTTTAAAATCAAAATAGAGGAATATTTTTAAAGGCAATTCGCAATGCTTTTAAAAATGAGACTACCATAAGGCCTCCCGCACGCACACACAATGCAAACGCAGAATCGGAGGAGATTTCTCCTTATGATAGTCAAAGATGCTTGATACGCATTAAAAAGAACATTTGATATTATTACTAGTGCATAGTGTAGGCAAAATTCATTTCGAAAATAGAATATAAATCTTAGCCAGCATAGGCATTCCGCACTTATGCCTACTATAGCTACCATGTTCAATAGTAGGTTACCGCCACATTCCATGGCAGGTTCTACAACTAAAACCGTACAAGTCTCGTATTGTTTCTTTGGATTTCCAACAAATGGTCAGGCCAAGGAACTTCCCATTTCCACATGAGAATGCCTCTGGAAGGACGTTTCCGAGAACCAAACCGGATCTCTGCCAACACAAGGCCGGGTTACCCCTAACTGGGTAACTACTGACACGAATATGTCATCCCCCGATCGTAACCGATCTATCCGAGGATCCTCGATTTCCAACAACCACAAAATATGCAGCAACAACATAGGTTAAATATCTGGGCTCCATACCATGATACCACCTCTATCCAGAAGGAATGACATACACTAAAGGGCGCTACCCCTAATAACCTTGCCGCATCCTTCCTGTTTTGACCATTTCCGGGGTGTGAGGTCCGACGAAGTCTCGTCCACAAAGCCACACTTTATACAAAAGCCGTGCTTTGGGTCAACAAATGATCATAGAAATGATCACCAAGATAAATGATCAAATAAATGATCCTATCACAAATGATCAACACAATGATCATTTCACAGCAACACTCAGCATGCCACACTACCAAATTGGGAGTATGTCACTAATAACCTTCAACTATATAACCTCTGAGCTCGTACGTCTTAGAGAAGGGTGTTAAGCTAAGAGAATAAATTCTCCGCCACCAACAGAAATATATTTTAAAGAAATCCGCTTTATACCTCAATTTGTAATGTCAGACATACAATCTATACAAGTCTGTTCCGTGATCGAACAGAACCGAAGGTACTTACAAAGAAGTCCTTGCAATCCGGATATTCATTAATCACGACCGGACTTCCTGCCACTAAGGGTGATAAAACCTCTATATCGGAGATCAGCCGATGTAGAGTAACTCGACGGTAATCCTTCCGTTTTCAAAAACATCCGGTCTTCAACACCGGTCATCAAATGCAATTCATAACGACGTATCACATATTCGGAATGGGTTATACGACCCCAAGGTCCTTTCCCGGCTAACCCGAATAGTGAGCGCTTATTCAAAAATAAGTGTGGCATTCAAATTCAAACAAATCACAACAAATACCTATTTAAAGGTAAATATTGATAGTCGGATTATTTAACTATCAATAGGCATGCTCAACATCACCGAATTCCAAATAATTTCACAAATTATTTACTTTCCAAAATATCTTTACTAGATATAAAATTTCCCACACTTCAAACATTTGAAAACCAATTTTCAAATCACTTTCAATACTTTATCAACTTTTGAAAACAAATTTCAATCATTTTCCTTACTCGGAAATACTTTCATTTCAACATGGTTCATTTAAACCAATTAAATAAATCCTTAACGATTTACTTTATATTTACGTTCCAATCCGTAAATTAATCCCCATAATTTCAAAAATAAATCAACATTTATCTTTAAACAAATTCCCCTTTTTATTTATAAATTCCATAGTGAATTTACATTCCAAAATATTTATGAATATACGATTTCAATTATTCATTTTCAATTTATCTTCAAAAAGATAAATTCTCAAAACATTTCATTTCACATTGGAAAAACATTCCCATACTTATTTATTCATAAGTAGTTCACAAATCCATTCAATTTCAACACTTGGAAAATATTCGATCTACTTAAATCGAAAATTAAGTATATATTTCATTCTTTAAGAAATCATTCTCTTAAACACATTTGTTTGGGCCAAAACGAATGTTACGTAAAACGTCGTTACGACGACCCAAAATCACTAGTATAGGGATTCAAATTTAAAATAGATATATAAATCCCAATACTATACAAAACATTTCCTTTCGGAAACCATTTACTATAACAACAGTGTTATAGTCCACCATTTCCTTCTATTTCTCGAAAACGTCTATTTCAACAATGAATGTTGAAATCTATGTATTCGATACTTAATGCATTTTAAAACGTCTTTAAAATCATTAACTTCATTTCATAATGTTCCTTCCCCAAAAACATATCCATTTCATTTAATAGTATATTCACTGTCCAAAATCATGAATATAAATCCTTTCATATATTCCTATATCCAACTTATCAAATTCAATTTATTTCGGATTTATAAACAACGTTTATAAACTCCATTTATATTTTTATAAACTTCTATTTAAAAAAAAATCCTTTTTATATCTCATTTTAAATGCCAAAATCCGATTTATAAGTTGATTACTTATAAATCTTATATTTTACAAAATCTATCCATTTCATAACTTCACAATTTATAAATCTATAAATTGCGTTCACTTATGAAATCCATTTTTATTTCATTTTTTTAATACTTATAAAACTTGTTTTAATATTCCAATATTTTTAATTTATAAAATATCAATTTTATAAATCTTTTATATAAACCGTTTATAATAATTCAAAATTCCCAATTAAACCATTTTATAAATTAATCACTATTTATTTCAAAAATCTTAATTTGGTTATATTTTACAAAGATTATAACTTTTATAACATTAAACTTATAACGTTAATTTATTTAAAATAAATCAATTCAAAATTTTAATAAAACGTATACTTTTGAAAATCACTTTAAAATTCCTTTTAAAACAAAAATCATTATTTTAAAACTTCAGAAATGGATCTGATGATGCAGCAGCACCAAATAGTCAATCACGACATCCAAATATCATATATCGATATGATAATCAACAAATATCAAAATATCTGTAAATAAATCAATACAGTTGAGGAATCCAGTTGGATCCCTCCAACCTGTTTCCCTGCATCCAAAAACATTAGCACAATACCAATTCCGCTCCAGTACGGAATTATCGCGGTATATGGGATTATTAAATATTATCCGCTTAATAGACGGCGCAATAGGGTCTCATCCGCTATACAATGCGGGAAATCAACAACTGCAATATATACACATGCCAATATATATACTGCTATTATATATAATACCAATTTCACTGTTTATGAAATATTCGCGGTATATGTTTTTAATAAAAAACATCCGCTTACTAACGGCGCATAATGTCTAACTTAACAATCAATAGATAACAATCATCATTCAAACATGCATTCAACAATTTTAAATATAACTATTTAAAATAAAATTGAAACCGATTCGATTGAGTGAGAAGTTCTCACCTTGATTTTATTTCCGTTTCAGCTTTTATTTCAAATAAAATTAAACGGGCGTTTAATTTTTATCCAAAATTTTCATTGACTTCAAACGAATCCAATCCAATTCCATTGTGTAGTATTCGTCAATACGGTTCTAACGCAACTGGTTTCGTAATTTTTCAACCTCGTAGCAAAAAGTTATACATTTTTAAACATCACACGAATTTATATAATATAATTAACATTTTATTTTTTAATTTTAAAATCCTTAACCTATCAGAGCCGTTCGATCTAGCTTGAGCAGGTCTCGGCCGATCAACATCATCTTCCCTAACGCGTGAAACTCCCAGGCTATACGAACGAAACAAACCCACTTCTGCCGCACTAGGGTTCCATATTTCCACCACCTCGACGAACTCTAGCCCGATCAGACAACACCATACGAAGCACCATCGACACGCCTACCTTCGGCCAGAGCAAGGTCGCACTCAGCCCCCCTAAGCACGAGAAAAACATGCTCAAAGACCATACGAACGCGGGTCATTTTCTTCCTCCACGCCCCTATGAATCCCATGTCCACCGTTGAGATGATAGTACTCGACACTCTCTACATTTTTGCAGTTGAAGGTGAAGCCCAGAAATGAGTAGATCACGAGATAATTGGAGGAGAAGGAATCAAAGTTTCGGCCATTGATTTTTTTAAAACTGGAGGCTAGAAGAAGATGAAACCCTAAATTTTTTTTCTTTTATTTTTTTGTGAATTATGAGCCTATTTATAGGAAATATCGAACACTATTCATCCGGGTTTTCAAAACCCCGATTTACGCGCTTTAACTAGCGTTTCTAGGGTTTATCCCGCGTTCCAGACACAATGGAACAGGTTTCGGAAGCTAATTCGGTCATCTGTCGGAGTTATGGCAATAAACGTTCGATTTAAATTAAACCGATTTAAACCGATTTCGATGCGTTTTAATCCGTACCGGACCAACGGTAAATCCGATTAACACGAAATTTGAAACCATACAATAATATCACATTACGGATCCGATGAAACTAGTTTCGTCGAAATTCGAGACTTTTTGAAAAATGGCTATTTTAACTCGCCAAATTAATATTAAAACAATTTCGATGCGTTTCGAGCTGGCACGATCAAACGATAACTCCGATTGCTACGAAAATTGAAATTCGATAATAACTAACTATTACGGACCCAATGAAACTGGTCTCGTCTAATTCAGAGACTGTTTGAAAATTGGCTATTTTTCAGTCGATAATTAAATATTAAAATATTCAAATTTCACAATTCAACTTCAAATTCGATTTTAAAAGCTCTAAAACATCACTATGACTTCAATATGACATAATAAAATTTTACAAATCAATTTCAATCATATTAGACTCGATCTTCAATTATTTCTGAAATTTAACTTATTAAATTATCGATTTAATTATCAAATTAAATCCAATATTCGAAAAATAAATTATCCAACTTATAAATTCCACTTATTAATATTTAAAATTAATTAAATATTCAATTTTAAATTATTATAAATTCTGGGTCGTTACAATCTTCCCCCCTTAAAAGAATTTCGTCCTCGAAATTAAAAAGTAAGAAAAAGTTATAGAATTCATTAACTTTCCAAAAACAAACATCCAAATTAGATTTTCAAATCTCTTAAATGTTTAACTTTTCTAAAATCCATAGTTAAACTTCTTTCAAAATCTTTACTAAATTTCCAAATCCAAACTTAGTTTTCAAAAATTTTCCCAATTTTCTCAAAATTTTTCTAACGCCTTAAATTTTCGAAAAAATTCGCCATAGTCTCCTTTGCGCGGCTCGATCCGAAAAAAAATGACAGTATATATATCACAAATATACATCTCATCAAGTGATGAGGCATCCCGCAGGGAAAAAAGTGTAAAAGTACGATATTTAATCCGAGATATGTACCTTATATTTTATTAGCGAGCATATACGGCTAATATAGCGCGAAAGCGAGCTCCAAATGCGAAGCAAACGCCATCCGCACCTACTAAACACTCAACAACAACATGAGAATCATGCATATATGTAAATAGTATCAATATACAACATATAGCAACATAACAACTACATAATATAGCAAATGCAACTAAAGCAACAAATGCAACCATCAACCAACTCAATATTCATTCACATTCTCATTAGTATTCAATGAATTGGTTTTCAATTTAAATCACATTTGATTCATTAACATTGGATTTACTAACATTCATACATATTCAATTTTAATTAGTTTACATTCACTAATTAAATCCAATTCACATTCAATTCTATTCAAATTTATTTACTTCCAATTTGAAATCAATTTCATAGCTTTCAATTTTGCTAATTCAATTTCGTTAACACTTAATGAATTCATATACAATCAATCAACAATCAAATAACAACCAATGTATATTCAACACAACCAAATTTATTCAATTTACATTCAATTTGGTTCAACACTTTTAATTCCAATTGGATCATATTAAATTGACTTCCATTCAATTTATTCAACTTCCAATAACATTAGCTTTTAATGAATTTACACTTACATTCATTATTTTACATTCGATTGATTAACATTCAATCCATTCATTAATTCAATTGCTAGTTCATTTAACAATATAATGTTGAATTTCATTTATACAACTCAAGTTCAATTTCTTAATGACCTCACTTCATTAATTCACTTATTAATCTACTTCGATACCAAAAATTAACTTCACTTAAGTTATATTCCATTTCAAGCATCTTATCAAATCCAAATCAATTTATTTAACTTTCCTTTTGTTAAATTTCAAATTACATGTCTTTGATAACAACTCAATTTTATCTCAACTTGGATTTTATTGATTTGCTTATACTTCCTTTATTTTAACTCCAGCCTTTAAGTTAAATTTATTCTATCAAAATTCAATCTGTATAAGTTATCAATTCATTTATCCTTCCCATAATATTTTAAATAGGATTCCAGAGTCCTTTCAAACTTTCAAAACCATTTTTGAAATCAATTCAAATTATCTTTTCAATTCCCAAAACCAAACTTAAAATTTTCCAAACAAATTCATTTAAAATAATCTGAAAGCAATACCTCTTTTGGAAACCCGAAAATGAACACTGATGATGTCATGGTCATCATCGGAATTATTTTCCAGTGACCGAAAAGAGTTTAGAGCTTTCATCTCTCCAAAACAATTTTCCCAAAATATAAAATCTTTTCAAAACACTTCTCTGGAATTTTATTTTCAGATTATAAATCACATTTACAAATCTTTTACTTATATAATTTCACTTCTTATATATAAGATTATTTCACAATTGTAAATCACATTAATTATAGTTCCACACTTATAATTCATTTGCTTATACAATTATTCTTTAAAAATTGTTGTTTTTATTCAACAACCAAACAATCAATTCATATACACTTTAATAATTCTGAAAAATTATTCCTTTATATATAAAATATAATCAAGGTAAAATTATTTCATTTACCCAATTTAAAATAATACTATGTCGACATGTCTCGTTTAAGTGTTTAGAAATTCCTATCGATAATATGGCGTCCCATACACCGACCAGAATCCACAAACAGCTCAACGGATAAGCAAACACAATATAAAACAATTTATATTCACTAACAAATACGCGCTCGTATCTATTATTACACTCACACTCATTCTAGAGTACTACCGACTCTATCTCTAATGAGTAATTCCCAACAGAGCCATGGTTGTCGCTTAACCATATGCTCTGATACCAAATGTAACGATCGCGATTTTTCGTTGACGAAAACCGACATCAATACGTCCACTGTATCTACTGCCGAGCAATCGGAAGCCGAAAAACCATACCGTTAGGGTTTTAGAAAAAAGAAAAAGTTGAAGAAGATAGAAAAAGATAGAACAGAACAGAAGAAATAACAGAACAACATCAGAATCTCACAATTCGCAGCGGAACAACATATAATAAATAAATGAATAATCTTTAAACAAAGAACTATATCAGTTATTACATTACATTACATTTCATTACATCATCAGAGTGTACAACAACAACAACGTCGACAGCGGAAAAGAAATACTATATACTAGTAATACGCCATGCCATCCATCTTGCCTCCAGCAACTCCTGAATTCTAGAATATCCTGATAAACCTAACTCTTGACTGCCCGTGTTGAAATTGGTGGGCACCCAGAGTTTAGGAAGGAAAACAATAAACTCCGAGTCAGTCATGTGACTGGTGTGAGAACTCAAAACAGTTTATTTATCTTTAAAATCAAAATAGAGGAATATTTTTAAAGTCAATTCGCAATGCTTTTAAAAATGAGACTACCATAAGGCCTCCCGCACACACACACAATGCAAACGCAGAATCGGAGGAGATTTCTCCTTATGATAGTCAAAGATGCTTGATACGCATTAAAAAGAACATTTGATATTATTACTAGTGCATAGTGTAGGCAAAATTCATTTCGAAAATAGAATATAAATCTTAGCCAGCATAGGCATTCCGCACTTATGCCTACTATAGCTACCATGTTCAATAGCAGGTTACCGCCACATTCCATGGCAAGATCTACAACTAAAACCGTACAAGTCTCGTATTGTTTCTTTGGATTTCCAACAAATGGTCAGGCCAACAAACTTTCCATTTCCACATGAGAACGCCTCTGGAAGGACATTCCCGAGAACCAAACCGGATCTCTGCCAACACAAGGCCGGGTTACCCCTAACTGGGTAACTACTGACACGAATATGTCATCCCCCGATCGTAACCGATCTATCCGAGGATCCTCGATTTCCAACAACCACAAAATATGCAGCAACAACATAGGTTAAATATCTGGGCTCCATACCATGATACCACCTCTATCTAGAAGGAATGACATACACTAAAGGGCGCTACCCCTAATAACCTTGCCGCATCTTTCCTTTTTTGACCATTTCCGGGGTGTGAGGTCCGACGAAGTCTCGTCCACAAAGCCACACTTTATACAAAAGCCGTGCTTTGGGTCAACAAATGATCATAGAAATGATCACCAAGATAAATGATCAAATAAATGATCCTATCACAAATGATCAACACAATGATCATTTCACAGCAACACTCAGCATGCCACACTACCAAATTGGGAGTATATCACTAATAACCTTCAACTATATAACCTCTGAGCTCGTACGTCTCAGAGAAGGGTGTTAAGCTAAGAGAATAAATTCTCCGCCATCAACAGAAATATATTTGAAAGAAATCAGCTTTATACCTCAATTTGTAATGTCAGACATACAATCTATACAAGTCTATTCCGGGATCGAACAGAACTGAAGGCACTTACAAAGAAGTCCTTGCAATCCGGATATTCATTAATCACGACCGGACTTCCCGTCACTAAGGGTGATAAAACCTCTATATCAGAGATCAGCCGATGTAGAGTAACTCGACGGTAATCCTTCCGATTTCACAAACATCCGGTCTTCAACACCGGTCATCAAATGCAATTCATAACGACGTATCACATATTCGGAATAGGTTATACGACCCCAAGGTCCTTTCCCGGCTAACCCGAATAGTGAGCGCTTATTAAAAAATAAGTGTGGCATTCAAATTCAAATAAATCACAACAAATACCTATTTAAAGGTAAATATTGATAGTCGGATTATTTAACTATCAATAGGCATGCTCAACATCACCAAATTCCAAATAATTTCACAACTTATTTACTTTCCAAAATATCTTTACTAGATATAAAATTTCCCACACTTCAAACATTTGAAAACTAATTTTCAAATCACTTTTCAATACTTTATCAACTTTTGAAAAAAAAATTCAATCATTTTCCTTACTCGGAAATACTTTCATTTCAACATGGTTCATTTAAACCAATTAAATAAATCCTTAACGATTTACTTTATATTTACGTTCCAATCCGTAAATTAATCCCCATAATTTCAAAAATAAATCAACATTTATCTTTAAACAAATTCCCCTTTTTATTTATAAATTCCATAGTGAATTTACATTCCAAAATATTTATGAATATACGATTTCAATTATTCATTTTCAATTTATCTTCAAAAAGATAAATTCTCAAAACATTTCATTTCACATTGGAAAAACATTCCCATACTTATTTATTCATAAGTAGTTCACAAATCCATTCAATTTCAACACTTGGAAAATATTCGATCTACTTAAATCGAAAATTAAGTATATATTTCATTCTTTAAGAAATCATTCTCTTAAACACATTTGTTTGGGCCAAAACGAATGTTACGTAAAACGTCGTTACGACGACCCAAAATCACTAGTATAGGGATTCAAATTTAAAATAGATATATAAATCCCAATACTATACAAAACATTTCCTTTCGGAAACCATTTACTATAACAACAGTGTTATCGTCCACCATTTCCTTCTATTTCTCGAAAACGTCTATTTCAACAATGAATGTTGAAATCTATGTATTCGATACTTAATGCATTTTAAAACGTCTTTAAAATCATTAACTTCATTTCATAATGTTCCTTCCCCAAAAACATATCCATTTCATTTAATAGTATATTCACTGTCCAAAATCATGAATATAAATCCTTTCATATATTCCTATATCCAACTTATCAAATTCAATTTATTTCGGATTTATAAACAACGTTTATAAACTCCATTTATATTTTTATAAACTTCTATTTAAAAAAAAATCCTTTTTATATCTCATTTTAAATGCCAAAATCCGATTTATAAGTTGATTACTTATAAATCTTATATTTTACAAAATCTATCCATTTCATAACTTCACAATTTATAAATCTATAAATTGCGTTCACTTATGAAATCCATTTTTATTTCATTTTTTTAATACTTATAAAACTTGTTTTAATATTCCAATATTTTTAATTTATAAAATATCAATTTTATAAATCTTTTATATAAACCGTTTATAATAATTCAAAATTCCCAATTAAACCATTTTATAAATTAATCACTATTTATTTCAAAAATCTTAATTTGGTTATATTTTACAAAGATTATAACTTTTATAACATTAAACTTATAACGTTAATTTATTTAAAATAAATCAATTCAAAATTTTAATAAAACGTATACTTTTGAAAATCACTTTAAAATTCCTTTTAAAACAAAAATCATTATTTTAAAACTTCAGAAATGGATCTGATGATGCAGCAGCACCAAATAGTCAATCACGACATCTAAATATCATATATCGATATGATAATCAACAAATATCAAAATATCTGTAAATAAATCAATACAGTTGAGGAATCCAGTTGGATCCCTCCAACCTGTTTCCCTGCATCCAAAAACATTAGCACAATACCAATTCCGCTCCAGTACGGAATTATCGCGGTATATGGGATTATTAAATATTATTCGCTTAATAGACGGCGCAATAGGGTCTCATCCGCTATACAATGCGGGAAATCAACAACTGCAATATATACATATGCCAATATATATATATTGCTATTATATATAATACCAATTTCACTATTTATGAAATATTCGTGGTATATGTTTTTAATAAATAACATCCGCTTACTAACGACGCATAATGTCTATCTTAACAATCAATAGATAACAATCATCATTCAAACATGCATCCAACAATTTTAAATATAACTATTTAAAATAAAATCGAAACCGATTCGATTGAGTGAGAAGTTCTCACCTTGATTTTATTTCCGTTTCAGCTTTTATTTCGAATAAAATTAAATGGGCGTTTAATTTTTATCCAAAATTTTCATTGACTCCAAACGACTCCAATCCAATTCCATTGCGTAGTATTCGTCAATACGGTTCTAACGCAACTGGTTTCGTAATTTTTCAACCTCGTAGCAAAAAGTTATACATTTTTAAACATCACACGAATTTATGTAATATAATTAACATTTTATCTTTTAATTTTAAAATCCTTAACCTATCAGAGCCGTTCGATCTAGCTTGAGCAGGTCTCGGCCGATCAACATCATCTTCCCTAACGCGTGAAACTCCCAGGCTATACGAACGAAACAAACCCACTTCTGCCGCACTAGGGTTCCATATTTCCACCACCTCGACGAACTCTAGCCCGATCAGACAACACCATACGAAGCACCATCGACACGCCTACATTCGGCCAGAGCAAGGTGGCACTCGGCCCCCCTAGGCACGAGAAAAACGTGCTCAAAGACCATACGAACGCGGGTCATTTTCTTCCTCCGCGCCCCTCTGAATCCCATCTCCACCGTTGAGATGATAGTACTCGACACTCTCTACATTTTTGCAGTTGAAGGTGAAGCCTAGAAATGAGTAGATCATGAGATAATTGGAGGAGAAGGAATCAACGTTTCGGCCATTGATTTTTTTAAAACTGGCGGCTAGAAGAAGATGAAACCCTAAATTTTTTTTCTTTTATTTTTTTGTGAATTATGAGCCTATTTATAGGAAATATCGAACACTATTCATCCGGGTTTTCAAATCCCCGATTTACGCGTTGTAACTGGCGTTTCAAGGGTTTATCCCGCGTTTTGGACACAATGGAACAGGTTTCGGAAGCTAATTCGGTCATCTGTGCGAGTTATGGCAATAAACGTTCGATTTAAATTAAACCGATTTAAACCGATTTCGATGCGTTTTAATCCGTACCGGACAAACGGTAAATCCGATTAACACGAAATTTGAAACCATACAATAATATCACATTACGGATCCGATGAAACTGGTTTCGTCGAAATCCGAGACTTTTTAAAAAATGGCTATTTTAACTTGCCAAATTAATATTAAAACAATTTCGATGCGTTTCGAGCTGCCACGATCAAACGATAACTCCGATTGCTACGAAAATTGTAATCCGATAAAAACTAACTATTATGGATCCAATGGAACTGGTCTCGTCGAATTCTGAGACTGTTAGAAAATTGGCTATTTTTCAGTCGATAATTAAATATTAAAATATTCAATTTTCACAATTCAACTTCAAATTCGATTTTAAAAGCTCTATAACATCACTATGACTTCAATATGATATAATAAAATTTTACAAATCAATTTCAATCATATTAGACTCGATCTTCAATTATTTTTGAAATTTAACTTATTAAATTATCGATTTAATTATCAAATTAAATCCAATATTCGAAAAATAAATTATCCAACTTATAAATTCCACTTATTAATATTTAAAATTAATTAAATATTCAATTTTAAATTATTATAAATTCTGGGTCGTTACATTTGGAGCTAGCGAAAATTTCGGGTAAAATTAAACGCGCGTTTAATTTTATTCGAGATAAAAGCTGAAAACGAAATTGAAATCAAGGTGAGAACTTCTTACTCAATCGAATCGGTTTCGATTTAATTTTAAATAGTTAGATTTAAAATTCTTGAATGTATGTTTGAATGATGATTGTCATCTATTGATTGTTAAAATAGATATTATACGCCGTTAGTAAGCAGAGGTTATTTATTAAAAACATATACCGCGAATATTTCACAGTACAGTGAAATTGGTATTATTTATGTACTTGGAGGTGATTTCCCGCATTATATAGCGGATGAGACCCTATTACGCTGTCTATTAAGCAGATAATATTTTATAAATCCCATATACCGCGATAATTCCGTACTGGAACGGAATTGGTATTGTGCTAACATTTTTGGATGCAGGAGAACAGGTTGGAGGGATCCAACTGGATTCCTCAACAGTATTTATTTGATTATGGATATTTTGATATTTGATGATTGTCATATACAGACATATGGTGTCGTTGTTGTCGTGATTGATTATTTGGTGTGTAGCATCATTGGGCCAATTTTGGAATTTTAAAAGGGTTTTTAAAGTGATTTTTGAAAGTATACGTTATTAAATATTTTTGGAATTGGGATTTATATATCTATTTTAATTTCGAATCCCTATACTAGTGATTTTGGATTGTCGTAACAATGTTTTGCGCAACATTCATTTTGGCCCAAATAAATATGTTTAAGAAAATGATTTCTTTGAAGATTGAAATATATACTTAATTTCGATTTAAGTATATTGAATATTTTCAAATGTTGAAAATAAAAAGATTTGTGAATTACTTATTAATAAATAAGTATGGAAATGTTTTTCCAATGTGAAATGAAACGTTTTTGAGAATTTATTTTTTTGAAGATAAATTGTAAATGAATAATTGAAATCGTATATTCATAGGTATTTTGAAATGTAAATTCACTATGGAATTTATAAAAGAAAAGGGGAATTTGTTTAAAAATAAACGTTGATTTATTTTTGAAGTGTGTGAATTAATTTACGGATTTGGAACGTAAATATAGTAAATCGTTAAGGATTTATTTAATTGATTTAAGTGAACCATGTTGAAACGAAAGTATTTTCGCGTAAGGAAAATGTTTGAAATTTGTTTCCAAAAGTGGTAAAGGTGAAAAGTGATTTGAAAATTGTTTTCAAATGGTTGAAGTGTGGAAATCATATATCTTGTAAAGATTTTTTGGAAAATAAATAGTTTGGAAAATTATTTGGAATCTGGTGATGTTGTGCATATCCATTGGTAGTTCAATAACCGACTATCATTATTTACCTTTGAATGGGTATTTGTTGTGATTTACTTGAATTTGAATGCCACACTTATTTTTGAATAAGCGCTCACTATTCGGGTTAGCCGGGAAAGGACCTTGGGGTCGTATAACCCATTTCGAATATGTGATACGTCGTTATGAATTGCATTTGAAGACCGGTGTTGAAGACCAGATATTTTTGAAAATAGGAGGATTACCGTCGAATGTTTCTGCACCGAATGGCCCCGGTATAGAAATTCCATATGTGATGGGAAGTCCGGACGTGATTAGTGAATATCCGGATTGCAAGGACTTCTTTGTAAGTGCCTTCGGTTCTGTTCGATCCGTAACAGACTTGTATGGATAGTATGTCTGACATTACAAATTGAGATATAAAGCTGGTTTCTTTCAAATACATATCTGTTGGTGGCAGAGAATTTATTCTCTTAGCTTAACACCCTTCTCTGAGACGTACGAGCTCAGAGGTTATGTAGTTGATGGTTATCAGCAATATATTCCCAATTTGGTAATGTGACATGCTGAGTGTTGCTGTGAAATGATCATTGTTGATCATTTATGATATGATCATTTGTTTGATCATTTATCTTTGTGATCATTACTTTGATCATTTGTTGACCCAAAGCATGGCTTTGTACCAAAGCGTGGCTTTGTGGACGAGACTTCGTCGGACCTCACACCCCGGAAATGTTCAAAACAGGAAGAATGCAGCAAGGTTATTAGGGGTAGCACCCTTTAGTGTATGTCATTCCTTCTGGATAGAGGTGGTATCATGGTATGGAGCCCAGATATTTAACCAATGTTGTTGCTGCAAACTTATTACTTTATGGTTGTTGGAAATCGAGGATCCTCGGATGTAGATCAGTTATGATCGGGGGATGGCATATTCGTGTCAGTAGTTACCTAGTTAGGGGTAACCCGGCCTTGTGTTGGCAGAGATCCGGTTTGGTTCTCGGGACGTCATTACAGAGGCGTTTCCATGTGGCAATGGGAAGTTCCTTGGCCTGACCATTTGTTGGAAATCCAAAGAAACAATACGAGCCTTGTACGGTTTTAGTTGTAGAACCTTCCATCTAATATGGTAGCTATAGCAGGCATAATATAATGGTACCTATGCTGGCTAAGATTTATATTCTACTTTCGAAATTTTTTCTACACCATGCACTAATAATAATATCAAAAAAAAGTGATTTGATTTTGCGTAGTAAGCATCTTTGACTATCATAAGGAGAAATCTCCCCTATGTCTGCGTTTGCATTGTGTGTGTGCCGGGAGGCCTTATGGTAGTTTCATTTTTAAAAGCATTGCAAATCTATTTTAAAAATTATCCTATTCTTTGTTTTAAAGATAAACTGTTTTAGTTCTCACACCAGTCACATGGCTGACTCGGAGTTTATTGTTTTCGTTCCTAAACTCTGGGTGCCCACCAATTTCCACACGGGCAGTCAAGAGTTAAGGTTTATCAGGATATTCTGGAATTCAGGAGTTGCTGGAGGCAAGATGGATGGCATGGCGTATTCACTAGTATATAGTATTTCTTTTTCCGCTGTTTGTTGTTGTATTGATGGTTGTACACTCTGATGATGTAATGAAATGAAATGTAATGTAATGTAATAACTGATATAGTTCTTTGTTTAAAGATTATTCATTTATCTATTATATGCTGTTCCGCTGCGATTGTGAGATTCTGATATTGTTTTGCTGTTTTTTTTCTGTTCTGTTCTATCTTTTCTCTCTTCTTATACCTCTTTCTTCTTCTTTAACCTTAAAGACTCGTAAATTTGTTCCTCTTTGGCTGGGTTGTTGTGGAATGTTGCCAGCTCAAAGGAGTATGGATTTTCGGTTCTTTACAAAGGGGTTATCGGCTGAGAAGAATACGAGCAGGATGGGTTGGTGGTGATGCACGGGCTTCAGCAAATAGAAAGATGGAAAAGCATAATTCACAAAGCAAGTATGAATGCAAAATTGCTTTACCTTTTTGTTTCATTTTTTTATAATACAGAAGGCTGCTAGCTATGCTTGGGATTAGGTGGTTGCTTCAGTTGACTTGGTGAAGCACGGGTGTGGCAGAGGAGTGGATAGGCTATTGAGGCCGTTGCTGCCATTTGGGTGGAGTTGCGGCTGCTGTGGGCGGTGGGGTGATGGAGCACAAGGCGTTAGGAAGGGCTGGCGGCTACTGTGGATGTGGGCTGATCGATTAGGGAAGTGGAGAAATGAGAAGAGCAAGGTGGTGGCTGAGGCTGTTGTTGTCTCGTTCATGGGCAGTGAAAGGTGGTCGAGTGAGAGGGAGGCAGAAGGTCGGCGAGTTATTGGGTTTGGGATGGTGGCTGAGTCATGGTAGAGGCTGGTCGCAAGGGAGAGGAGGTTTCGATGGTGGTAAAGGATAGGTCCGGGTCATGTGAAGGTGGAAAGTCATGGCTAAACTGGAGAGCATGGTCGATGGAGGTAGAGGGGATTGGAGTGGGAGAGGACAGTCATGTGGAAATGAAGGAGTATCGGTGAAGGAGAGAGAAGAGGGAGTGGGTTTAGGAAGTGAGATGGACGTGAGCTGGTCGAAGAATGCAAAGATTGAAGCAAATTATATTTATTTTCTTTTTTTCAATGAACATAAGGAATTTGAAAGAAAGAGAAAGAATGAGCAACCCAACCAGCAAATTATGAATGAAAAAGTGGGATAACCAAAAGTCAATAGTTCAATTCTGGAAATAATAAAGACTGTTGGCCATTTGTTTTCTCACGGTGGGTAAATTTATGGCATATGGAAAACAAAAAGGCTCAAAACTGGTACCGATATGGCTAACCATTTTGTAGATTTGGCTGTGCATGGATGCTGAAATACACAAATGAATATATTGTGGAGATAACTGCGATGAGACGAACAAGATGGTATGCATATATTAAAGATATGACCATCCTATCAAAACTCGATTTTCGCTGCCGAAAATCTGCTAAACCGCCGAAAATAAAATGAACGGAGCTAGAGCGTCCAAATTTGGCGAAACGATATATGACGTCTCACTCATAAAATGATTTACAATTTTATTATATAAAAATATTCGGATTTTCAAAAATATTTTTATTTCCATCAGTCTAACCAATATTTAAATTAAATTGAAATTTCACAACCAAACAAACTTATATATTTTCCAATGAAAAGCCGACACTTGCTACGTTTAAATAGACGCATACCAAATATCAATTTTCATTGCTAAATTTTAATTGTTTATTTCCATGAAAATTTAGTTAATTACATCAATTAAGTCGTTAAAATTTACAGGTCATTACAGGTAATTACGTAATTTGTTACATATATCTAACTCTATAACCAATTTTGTCGTAATAAAGATATTTGAATTCTATTATATACTTTTTACACAGTGGTATAATTAATTAATTTATAGTATATTAAATAGAAAATCCTTAAATGATATATTATGTGATAATATTACAAGGAATAATCATAAGAAAATTATTAAAATAATATGTTATTTTAAATATTCATAGTTAAGATGTTTTGTGAAGGGACGTCGATGCATTCCTTGAGACCAGAGTATGCAACACTCTCTAAATATTAGGCAGTGTATTACTCAAGATTGCTGGGGGGCTCCAAGGATTACATATTGATTATTATTGAACAACGTTGAAATGACTCATCCGAGAGTTTCCTGTTGGTTAACAACTAGGGCAAACTTGAAATATCGAAATGACGATATTACATATTTCTCTTGACCTGAGAATATTATTAAGCTTTAATGTAGATACTCCACTTTGATTATAGTTAAATTATGGCATAGCGACTATTGAACGATAATAGTTGGGTTTCGGTTGAAGCATTGGAATTGAAACACAATTCAATAGATATTCCATCTCCTTAGTTATATAAGGTTTGTACAACTATCAATTGTAGTCAACTCAAAGTCAAAATCTCCGGCCAGAGTAGCATAGTTAATAATAAAATGTTGTTATTAAATCAAGAAATTTATTTGTGGACTGACCGAGTTGATTGTGGATGGTTTGGAATTTTATGCCAAATTCCATTTATTCTAAACCAATATAGTTTTGATGAGGAGATGGTGTAGATAATATTTGCTAAAAGGTACCTTTTAATTTTGTAGAGTAGGATTTTATTGATGAAATTATTAAGCGATGCGTTCGGTCAAATTGTCACATCACTACCTAAGGTGACGCATGAACATTTGTATTTCAGTTGTTTAAATATTAATCGTTCACTGAATTCATACCCATGAGTTGCACAACTGAATTCATTTTAGTCTTCGAACCGCCACTCAATTTAACTAGTTTATAAAGTTTTGTAAATTAATTTTTAAAGAAATGTTAATTTTTGATGTACTTAATATTTGGGATGTATTTAATAAATGGAGTAGCCTTTAGAAATGTTTTGGATGTCATTAGTAATTGATTGGGTGCGTATGTAAAAGTTATACATATGCATACAATATCGATAATAATTTAATTTGGATTTAAATGGAATTAATTACTATTGGGTTTTTGAGACCCATTTGGTCCATTATTGACCAAGTTTAAGCTAGCAAGAAATGAGGTGGGAGAGGGCGTCTTAGGGCATTACTTGGTAAAAGGTGACAGTTGAAAGATATTTCTACTAAATTCCCTAACAAAGTGAACCTATATCTTCACTTTTTAGTTTATTTTTTTGCTCTATCTCTCCTACTCCTTTGGCCGCCATAACCCCATGTACTCTAGACCATAGTCAGCTCTAACAACCCCCCAAATAAAATGCAAGACTTATTCAAGTGGTGACACTCTAAAGTTTGTTCATTTAGATAGTGATTTATGAGATCTAGGACATAATTTGAATCGACATGTGAATCAAATGCTACTTCTTTTGTATCCTAATATATGTTGTTCATATTATTATAATGATTTTATATAAGTGATATTGTCTCCTCGTACATATTAATATGTTAAATTATATTAAATAATTAATCTACATGTAATTCTTAATTTAAATTCAATGTTTAAAATTAAATATATTATATGCATGTAAATATTTGGGTATCTTTGTATTCAAATATATATATATATATATTATAAATGTTTATTTTCAATTTTAATTATTATTGTGACGACCCAAACTCGATGTCCGATAAACGACATCAAATTCGTATCGCCGGAGCTTATAACAACAATTAGATGAATATAAAACAGCGGAACAGAATCAATATCATACATATCATCACATATACAACATCATAATAATATCCATACTACATCAGAGTACATAATACATGAATCACAACATCTCCAAATAAATATCATAGTACTACAACAGTGATCATATATCCAAAAGGTCTTCAATAACGAAAGTGATAACGAACTCCCAAAAGCTAAACACCTGATATCTCCAAAAGCTCCTAAGAATATCTCCAAGATAAAAGCTCCAAAATACTGCTACTCCAAAATACAGAAACCTGCTACTAGCCTGCCCGTGTGAAAATAATGGGCACCCAAAGTTTAGGAAATAAACAATAAACTCCCGGTCAGTCATGGGACTGGTATGAGTAAACAAAAACAGTTGCATTCAAATAGAACAAGAAATATAAAAGAAATTTTGTTACGATTTTTTAAAAATGAAACTACCATAAGACCTCCCACCACACACACAATGCAAACGCAGACTTGGAGGAGATTTCTTCTTATGGTAGTCAAATATGCTTGATACGAGAAAAGAATTCTTTGGTATTATTACTAGTGCATAGTGTAGAAAGCATTTCGAAAGTAGAATATTAATCTTAGCCAGCATAGACATTCCTAACTATGCCTACTATAGCTACCATGGTTTGTGACAGGTTACCGTCACGCTGCATGGCAGGTTTTACAACTAAAACCGTACAGGGCGCGTATTGTTTCTTTGGATTTTCACAATGGTTAGGCCAAGGAACTTCCCATTGCCACATGAGAACGCCTCTGGAAGGACGTCCCCGAGAACCTAACCGGATCTCTGCTAACACAAGGTCGGGTTACCCCTAACTGGGTAACTACTGACACGAGTATGCCACCTCCAGGTTGTAACCAACCTTTAACCGGGGCCCCAACATCAAATCACAAAATAAGATATATATATAGGTTTGTGATGTCCACATAAGTAAGTATCTGGGCTCCATACCATGATACCACTTCTATCCAGAAGGAGATGCATACCCTAAAGGGGCGCTACCCCCTAATAACCTTGCCGCATCTTTCCTGTTTTGACCATTCCGGGGTGTGAGGCTCGACGAAGTCTCGTCCACAAAACTGCGCTTTGGTACAAAGCCATGTTTTGGGTCAACAAATGATCAAAGTAATGATCACAAAGATAAATGATCAAACAAATGATCATATCACAAATGATCAAACAATGATCATTACACAGCAACACTTAGCATGTCACATTACCAAATTGGGAATATATCGCTGATAACCTTCAACTACATAACCTCTGAGCTCGTACGTCTCAGAGAAGGGTGTTAAGCTAAGAGAATAAATTTTCCGCCACCAACAGAAATATATTTGAAAGAAATCTGCTTTATATCTCAAAGTGTAGTGTCAGACACACAATCCATACAAGTCTGTTCTGGGTTCGAACAGAACCGAAGGCACTTCCAAAGAAGCCCTTGCAATCCGGATATTCACAATCCCGATCGGATTCCCCATCACATATGGAGAACTCTAAACCAGAGCAACTCGGTGCAGAGTCATTCAATAGGTCATCCTATCGCTCTCGCAAATATCCGGTCTTCACCACCGGTCTTCAATTGCGATCCAATTCGATGTATCACTATTCGGAATGGGTTATACGACACAAAGGTCCCCTCCCGGCTAAACCGAATAGTGAGCGTTAATTTAAAAACAATGTGGATGTCATTCACAACAATTCACAGGTTCGATGTGGGTTTTGGATAACAAACTGAAATCCGATTCCCTGTCGCATCGAAGTTTAAATGCCGTTTTACGGCCAAACAGGGTTTTCACATCAATATAGAACGAATCATAGTCACAGTGCATCACATGGCAATCCGCATAACACAGCATCACAATCAGAACAGAAATATCAATACGGTGCACAACAATAGTTAATTATTTACCAATCAAAGCAAATGAGATAAATTATCCAAATAATCATTTTTATCGATTATTTTAAATCATGGATTTATTATTCTGAATGATAAATTAATTTATCTTTACCATCTTGATACATTGATTATCCCTTATTTGATTATTTTAATTAATCGTCAAATAAAATTAATTAACTTAATTTATATGAACAACAAACTCTTAATTTCAAATTTATTTAAGTACTTAATTGTTTATTAAATTAATTTTAATTACAAATTTTAAATCATTCTAAATCTCTTTTCCAAACTATTAATATAAATTGTTTACCTTAGTTATCATTTGAAAACTGCTTATACTTTAAGAATTTATTTATTGTTACATTAAAATTTAATGTAAATAAATTTTTAATCTTTATATTTAAATTTAATCATTAAATTAAAGGGTTAATTAAAATTTTATTTTAAACTTTCCTTGCTTAATTTAAAGAATTTACAAATTCTAATTACCATTTGTTTTCATATTTTATTTACAAATATCATTTGTTTATTCAGAAGATAAATTTTTACTGGTGTTCAAAAATTTGGTTGAAACTGGGTTTACTCACCCGAGGCTTGCTTCGGGTTTACCCCGAGAAAAATGCTCCTTTACTTCGGGTTTTACCCCAAAGTGACCCGTGTTTCACATCTTTTTTTTCTGTTTAAGGTATAAAACGACATGATAAAACACTCAGGCAACTCGAGTTTCTCTTCGAGTTCCCACGCGATTTCCCCACACCGTGCTTCGAGCTACCCCTCATCTTCCCCAACCCATCAAACTGATACGCAGCATAGCACGTACACGTGCACACCACCATGCCGATGCTCTGACGAACATCTTGACGACCGTTCAGTCGTGAATCATCTCTATACTCGAGATCGAACTCCAGGTTGACAGAAAAAATTCGAGATTGAAATAAGCCCTTTTTGCTCGACACTTTAGCTCGAACCCATCGAACCAAATCGCTTCGCCGCCGCTCCTCGTACCACCAGACACCACGAAACTCCGAGCCAAGCACGACAACACCCTCCTCTACCCTCACCTGGAATTGCGCGCCACTCGGTCTCTCGTAGGTGATGAAATCACCTCGCTTTCGACCCACTGTAAAACCCCACCTTAAACCCTACTTTTGGTTCGAACGGCAAATCCCTCCATTCGAAAAATTATTAAATATTTTTCTCATCATAATAGAAGTTTAAACTAGCTTCGATTCAAATTTCAACATTCATTATTAACTTAATCACTGGAAATTCGAAAAAATGAAAACTTGGTTTAAATGCAAACTGCACTTAAGTTGTTTAATGTAAAATCATCGTATTATCTTTAAAAATCATAACTTTGTATACTTATTCGAGTTATGTAATTAATTCAACAATCTAACATACTTGAATTTATCACAATAATTTGTTTCTATTGTTAAAATTTAGTTACAGGTTCATTTCTTCATGATCAAGCATAGAACAAATTTCACTTCGTAGGTGATGTTTTCAAACTACCCTATTGGTTTCAAATTTGAAATCCATCAAGGATTAAAGAAGTGAAAATTCAAAGTTTTACTTGATTAAACCTTGTATCAAAAACAAAATAGGAGATGGCTGATAACTATACCCAGAACAACATGATTAACATACAGGAAATGTTTCATCTGCGTAATACTTGTTATAGGTTATCTACACAGTTTAACTCATACTATATATATTTTTCTTTCTTCTTTAAATATGTTTACTCACCTGTATTTTAGCTGAAAACAAAGAACAGCAGATGATGTTGTTTTTTTTTTCAAGCAAACCAAAGATTAACTTCACTACATCTTTCAAGCATATCCACTGCACAAAAATTAAAAGAACAGAAGTTTACTCACCTGTATTTTAGAAATAAACAAGCTGCTTTAAATTTTTGAAACAGAGAGCCCTCTTCCTTTTTTTTCTTTTGTCTTGAAGTTGCAGTTTGAATTTCCCTTTCTCTTCCTCTTCAGTAATTTGCTTTTTAACTTCTTTTTATTTTCTGTTGCACTTACTTGAATACTTTTGAATTTGTGAAATATGATGTTTTCTCTGGTTTGCTATCTTTGTTTTTGAATGAGATGAAATAAGTATGAATATGTGTATTTATATAAGAAGACAGTTTTTGTTTCTTTTTTTTTATTTGTACTTTATAAATATTTGCATATCTTCTACTGCTTCCTTTTCCCCTTCATGATATTGACTTGCTCATGGCTGAGTTGCAATGCATTTAATGCTAGCATAGATCCCTTTGTATACTTCCAGCATGTTTTCAGTATAAGTTCATTTATTTTCTTATTTTATATTTTAATTTGTTGACTAAATCAACTTGTTTTCGGCTGAGATCATTTTCTTTTGCTTGTTTGAGAAGATGGCATTTAATGCCTTTGCTCCTTCCTTTGGTAACATGCAGCCTTATTTTAAATTTGCAAGTACTGTTTTGCTTCATCTTTTTACTTCTTTTGTTTTATTTTATATGCTGAGTTGCTAATTGAAAGCATGTTTTCTTGTACCTCTACTGCAGGCCGTGCTCAGGCTTCCTTTACAGTTTATATTTTTTTTCCTTTGTTTACACCCTTGCTTTTGGTAAATACTAATTTGTCTTTGTATTTTTTATTTCTTGATATTTTTATTTTATAGTTTATATTATATTTTCCTTTTCATAGACTTTTGTTAACTTGTTGCTTGTATTATTTTACTTTTGTTTTACTAAACGAAAGTGTTTGTTTTGATTAACTTATTTCTCATTTGTTTGCCAATATTTGTTCTTATTGTGTTCTTCCTATTCATAGTTTAAATTATCAACATTTTATTTGATTCTTGTAAGTAATCTTATTACTACATACTTTCTTTATTTTATTTTCCATTTGAATTTTTTACAATCAACATTTAATTTATCATTCATTTAAGAAAAACTTAAACTATCAATTTTCTTTTTATTTAATTCTATACAACTGTGTAATATTAATATCAAACAATTTTTTTTTATTTCTTTTGAAATTCTCAGATTTAATTTTAAAAGTTCAAACGATTTACCGAATTTTAATTTATCAAAATTCCGGGATGTTACAATATCCCCTCCTTAAGAAAATTTCATCCTCAAAATTGAAAGAGAAAGAAACGCAAACAAAGAATATACGAACTCGGAAATAAGGAAATGACTTACAGTTTAAGTCGAGATGTCTATTCTGCAGTTGGGATATGATTTCTTCATATTATCTTCAGTCACCCAAGTACAGTCCTTTGGATCGCCACTCCATTGAACTTTGACCAATTTCACAACTTTGTTCCTCAATCGCTTCTCATCACGATCGATAATTTTTATCGGCTCTCTTCTAACTGCCAAGTTAGGAGTGATTTCAAGATCCTGCTGAGCAGCTTCTTCAATAATATCATCCAGATCGTGCACATACTTCCGAAGATTAGAAATGTGGAACACATCATGCACTCCAGACAACCAGTCGGGTAGTTGTACTCGATATGCTAGAGAACCAATCCTTTCCAGAATAGGAAAAGGACCAATATAACGCGGTGCTAACTTTCCAGTTTTCCCGAATCTCAATACACCTCGCATCGGAGATACTTTCAGAAATACAGAATCTCCAACTTGAAATTCCAAATTTCTCCATCGACGGTCATAATAGCTCTTCTGTCGGCTTTGGGCAGTTAATAACTTCTTTCGAATGAAATCTACCTTCTCAGTGGCTTCTTTGATCATATCCGGCCCAAGAACAAGTCTATCACCTGATTCGATCCAGCATGTAGGTGATCGACACGGACGACCATACAAAGCTTCGAAAGGAGCCATTTCTATACTGGCCTGATAGCTGTTATTATAAGAGAACTCGACCAGATGTAAATGGTCCTCCCAAGAACCACCAAAATCAAGAATGCAAGTACGCAAAAGAACTTCTAGAATTCGGTTTACCCTTTCGGTTTGCCCATCAGATTGTGGATGATAAGCAGTGCTGAAATTTAATTTCGTTCCCAATGCGTCCTGAAACGCCTCCCAAAATCTACTAGTGAAGATCGGATCACGATCACTCACTATGCTGCTGGAAATACCATGGAGTCGAACTATCTCCTTTATATATAGCTCTGCTAAGCTTGCTGCAGTTCGAGTGGATTTAACTGGAATAAAGTGAGCAGTTTTGGTTAAACGATCTACTATAACCCAAATCGCTTCATTTCCCTTTTTGGTTCGTGGCAATCCGTCAATGAAATCCATCGATACCTGATCCCACTTCCATTTCGGTACTTCCAAAGGTTGAAGTAAACCGGCCACTTTCTTCTGATCGCTTTTAATTTGCTGACAAGTAGCACAACGACTCACATAAATAGATATGTCTCTCTTCATCGTCTTCCACCAAAATGTTCTTTTAATATCTCTATACATTTTGTTAATTCCTGGATGGATACTGAGCTTTGATTTGTGGCATTCATCTAAAACTTCACGCTTCAGATCAGGGAAGTCTGGAACACAAATTCTTCCTTTCAATCTTATGACTCCTCCATTATCCATCTCAAAACTAGTGTCTTCTCCATGGAAATTCTCTTATAAATTCCCCGTAGAAACTCATCTTCGTATTGCTTGCTTGCGATCTTCTCAAGGAGAGTAGGAGTGATAACACGATATGCGAGAACAGCATGTCTTCTGTTTAAATCATCGGCAACTACATTGGCTTTTCCCGGCGTATATTGAATATCTAAGTCGTAAGATGCCAGAAATTCCAACCAACGTTGTTGTCGCAGATTCAGATCCTTCTGGGTAAAGAGATATTTCAAGGATTTGTGATCGGTGAATAATTCAAAATTTTCACCTAAAACAAAAAGAGTTTATTAAGTATATTATTTAGTTAAGTTCCTAAATTGTTAAGAAAGCTGAAAAGGTTATCACCCAGAAGATAGTGTCGCCAGATTTTTAAGGCGAAAACAACTGCCAAAAGTTCCAAATCGTGTGTCGGGTAGCTCTTCTCGTGCGGGCGTAACTGTCTACTCGCGTAGGCAACTACCTTTCCATTTTGCATTAATACTGCACCTACCCCATCACCACACGCATCGGTATAGACAGATAATCCCTGATTCCCGTTAATAATAGCGAGAACAGGAGAGGTGGTTAATCTCTTCTTCAGTTCCTGGAAAGCTTCTTCACATTCTGAAGTCCAAATGAATTTAGCATTTTTCATTGTCAGCTTGGTCAATGGGCTAGCCAACTTAGAAAAATCCTGCACAAATTTCCTATAATACCCCGCTAAACCGAGAAAACTTCGAACTTCTCTGGGAGTAGAGGGTTGCTTCCAATCTAGAATTGCAGAAATTTTGCTTGGATCAACAGAAATTCCTTCTTCATTAACAATGTGACCGAGAAATTTGACTTCATTGACCCAGAAGTGGCACTTGGAAAATTTCGCAAATAGAACATTTCTCCTTAATATTTCCAAAACGATTTTAAGATGTTCGGTATGTTCTTCTTCCGTTTTGGAGTAAATCAAAATATCATCAATGAATACGAGCACGAATTTGTTCAGAACTTCACGGAACACACGAGTCATGAGATCTACGAAATATGCTGGATCATTGGTTAGCCCAAAAGGCATGACTAACCATTCGTAGAACATATCGGGACCTCTGAAAGCAGTTAGATGTACACAATCTTCGGCGATTCGTAATTGATGGAATCCTTGGGCTAGATCCATTTTTGAAAAGAAACGAGCGTCGTGCAACTGATCAAATAAATCATCAATTCTGGGCAGTGGAAATTTATTCTTGAGAGTCTGCTTATTGAGATCGCGGTAATCAACACACAATCTCAAAGATCCGTCTGATTTAGCAACAAATACGACGGCTGAGCCCCATTCAGAAACACTGGGTCGAATTAATCCTTTTGTTCGTAGTTCATCAGTTTGATTTACCAATTCAATCTTTTCCCTGGGTGCCATCCTACGACTTGCGTGAACAACAGGACGGGCATTAGGTACTAAATCAATTCGGAATGCTATTTCTCGGTATGGAGGAAAGGAATTTACTTCTCCAAACACGTCAGAAAATTCCTGAACAACAGGTATAGACTACAAAGTGGGTTCAGGATATCCCAGAGTACACATCAATCTATCTCTCCTTGGACTCGGATTCTCACAAGAGATTTCAATAAAATTTCCAAAGCTTGTTTTGATTAAAATTGTCCAATCATTGCAATCCAATATAGCTTCGTATCTCGATAACCAGTCCATACCGAGTAAAATTTCAAACTCGTTGAATTCGAGGACATAAAGGTTAATAGGAAATCGATAGCTAGCATATGAAATAGGAACTCAACAAAGATTTGCGGGACCTCCAACTGGATTTTTCACGCAAATAGGATCTTCAACAAATTTAGTTTTAAGTCCTAATTCACCTACGGTTTGTTGGGAGATAAAGCTATGGGAAGCTCCCGTGTCAAATAAAACTCTAACAGTTCTATCAGAAATAGTAAGGTTACCTTCCAAAACACTTTTCCCTTTATCAGCTTTTGGAGAGGAGGGGTCCTTCTTTGCCGCATAAACCTTTGCTACCTGTGCTGGCTTCATCACTGGGCAATCCTTAACAAGATGTCCAGGTTTGTGGCAGTTATAACATTCTTTAGCTCCTTTAACAGTTTCCTCCTTCTTAACTTACTTTTTCGGGTTTGGGCAGCTGTTGGAGTAATGGCCCTTCTCTTGGCAGTTGAAACAAGTTACATTGCTTGCAGAATTTCCTTGGTTGCTCTTCTTGTTTTGCTGTGGCCCCTTGCCCCCAAATTTTCTTTTCTTCCAATTCGGATTATTTGAATTTCCTCCTTTCGGAATCTCCTGCATATCTAATGTGGCGTATCTGTAGCCCATATCAATAAGATCAGAGAAAGACTCCTTGACATGTGCGGTCATTCTTTCGTGATATTTCCGGTTCATCCCTGGGATAAATCTTTCATTCTTCTTCAATGGCATGTTTAACAATTCAGGGCCAAAACGAGATAGTTCATTGAACCTGTTTAAATATTCCTCAAATGACATGTTTCCTTGTTTCAAATCCAAAAACTCTTGATACATTCTGGAAATCCCCGACGACGGTATATAACGTTTTTCGAACACCTCTTTAAAATGATCCCAAGTAAACTCCTCCTTGGGTTTTTCAACAATTATTGTTTCCCACCAAGCTGATGCTTCCCCTTGGAGTTGCCAAGAAGCAATTAGTCTCATTTGATCGTCCTGTAGTTTCAGTCCTTTGAAAATTTTCTCGTACGATCTCATCCAAGCTTGAGCCTCAATGATGGTTTCCTTGCCAGTAAATGGTTTGCCACCAAGCTTTTCGAACTTCTTATATAAATCAGCTAAGTCTGGCTGAGGCTGAATATCTATTGCTATTGCCACTGCTGGGGAATTTTGATTGGGTGCTGCGACATTTCCCTGACCCCTAGTTCTTCCTCTGCGTCCGCTCATACTTACTATCTAAAATTTAGTAAGAAAATTGATTTAGATATACGGACGAATATCTTAAAGAACATCAGCAGTAAAAAGAAATAGACTAAGAAAATTCAAAGTTTCAATCTTGGTTATACTCATTCTAGGGTATACTTCACCCTATCTCTAATGAGCCATCTAATGTGTTATACTCCGTAGCTTAAGTTCTTACTCAACCAGAAGCTCTGATACCACTTTGTGATGACCCAAACTCGATGTCCGATAAACGACATCAAACTCATATCGCCGGAGCTTATAACAACAATTAGATGAATATAAAACAGCGGAACAGAATCAATATCATACATATCATCACAGATACAACATCATAATAATATCCATACTACATCAGAGTACATAATACATAAATCACAACATCTCCAAATAAATATCATAGTACTACAACAGTGATCATATATCCAAAAGGTCTTCAATAATGGAAGTGATAACGAACTCCCAAAAGCTAAACACCTGATATCTCCAAAAGCTCCTAAGAATATCTCCAAGATAAAAGCTCCAAAATACTGCTACTCCAAAATACAGAAACCTGCTACTAGGCTGCCCGTGTGAAAATAATGAGCACCCAGAGTTTAGGAAATAAACAATAAACTCCGGGTCAGTCATGGGACTGGTATGAGTAAACAAAAACAGTTGCATTCAAATAGAACAAGAAATATAAAAGAAATTTCGTTATGCTTTTTTAAAAATGAAACTACCATAAGACCTCCCATCACACACACAATGCAAACGCAGACTTGGAGGAGATTTCTTCTTATGGTAGTCAAATATGCTTGATATGAGAAAAGAATTCTTTGGCATTATTACTAGTGCATAGTGTAGAAAGCATTTCGAAAGTAGAATATTAATCTTAGCCAGCATAGACATTCCGAACTATGCCTACTATAGCTACCATGGTTTGTGACAGGTTACCGTCACGCTGCATGGCAGGTTTTACAACTAAAACCGTACATGGCGCGTATTGTTTCTTTGGATTTCCAATAATGGTCAGGCCAAGGAACTTCCAATTGCCACATGAGAACTCCTCTGGAAGGACGTCCCCGAGAGCCTAACCGGATCTCTGCCAACACAAGGCCGGGTTACCCCTAACTGGGTAACTACTGACACGAGTATGTCACCTCCCGGTTGTAACCAACCTTTAACCGGGGCCCCATCATCAAATCACAAAACAAGATATATATAGGTTTGTGATGTCCACATAAGTAAGTATCTGGGCTCCATACCATGATACCACTTCTATCCAGAAGGAGATGTACATACCCTAAAGGGGCGCTACCCCCTAATAACCTTGCCGCATCTTTCCTGTTTTGACCATTCCGGGGTGTGAAGCTCGACGAAGCCTCGTCCACAAAACTGCGCTTTGGTACAAAGCCATGTTTTGGGTCAACAAATGATCAAAGTAATGATCACAAAGATAAATGATCAAACAAATGATCATATCACAAATGATCAAACAATGATCATTACACAGCAACACTTAAGCATGTCACATTACCAAATTGGGAATATATCGCTGATAACCTTCAACTACGTAACCTCTGAGCTCATACGTCTCAGAGAAGGGTGTTAAGCTAAGAGAATAAATTCTCCGCCACCAACAGAAATATATTTGAAAGAAATCTGCTTTATATCTCAAAGTGTAGTGTCAGACACACAATCCATACAAGTCTGTTCTGGGTTCGAACAGAACCGAAGGCACTTCCAAAGAAGCCCTTGCAATCCGGATATTCACAATCCCGATCGGATTCCCCATCACATATGGAGAACTCTATACCGGAGCAACTCGGTGCAGAGTCATTTGATAGGTCATCCTATCGCTCTCGCAAATATCCGGTCTTCACCACCGGTCTTCAATTGCGATCCAATTCGACGTATCACTATTCGGAATGGGTTATACGACACAAAGGTCCCCTTCCGGCTAAACCGAATAGTGAGCGTTAATTTAAAAATAATGTGGATGTCATTCACAATAATTCACAGGTTCGACGTGGGTTTCGGATAACAAACTGAAATCCGATTCCCTGTCGCATCGAAGTTTAAATGCCGTTTTACGGCCAAACAGGGTTTTCACATCAATATAGAATGAATCATAGTCACAGTGCATCACATGGCAATCCGCATAACACAGCATCACAATCAGAACAGAAATATCAATACGGTGCACAACAATAGTTAATTATTTACCAATCAAAGCGAATGAGATAAATTATCCAAATAATCATTTTTATCGATTATTTTAAATCATGGATTTATTATTCTGAATGATAAATTAATTTATCTTTACCATCTTGATACATTGATTATCCCTTATTTGATTATTTTAATTAATCGTCAACTAAAATTAATTAACTTAATTTATATGAACAACAAACTCTTAATTTCAAATTTATTTAAGTACTTAATTGTTTATTAAATTAATTTTAATTACAAATTTTAAATCATTCTAAATCTCTTTTCCAAACTATTAATATAAATTGTTTACCTTAGTTATCATTTGAAAACTGCTTATACTTTAAGAATTTATTTATCGTTACATTAAAATTTAATGTAAATAAATTTTTAATCTTTATATTTAAATTTAATCATTAAATTAAAGGGTTAATTAAAATTTTATTTTAAACTTTCCTTGCTTAATTTAAAGAATTTACAAATTCTAATTACCATTTGTTTTCATATTTTATTTACAAATATCATTTGTTTATTCAGAAAATAATTTTTTACTGGTGTTCAAAAATTTGGTTGAAACTGGGTTTGCTGCTTTCACTTACTCACCCGAGGCTTGCTTCGGGTTTACCCCGAGAAAAATGCTCCTTTACTTCGGGTTTTACCCCAAAGTTACCCGTGTTTCACATCTTTGTTTTTCTGTTTAAGGTATAAAACGACATGATAAAACACACAGGCAACTCGAGTTTCTCTTCGAGTTCCCACGCGATTTCCCCACACCGTGCTTCGAGCTACCCCTCATCTTCCCCAACCCATCAAACTGATACGCAGCATAACACGTACACGTGCACACCACCATGCCGACGCTCTGACGAACATCTTGACCACCGTTCAGTCCAGGTTGACACAAAAAATTCGAGATTGAAATAAGCCCTTTTTGCTCGACACTTTAGCTCGAACCCATCGAACCAAATCGCTTCGCCGCCGCTCCTCGTACCACCAGACACCACGAAACTCCGACCCAAGCACGACAACACCCTCCTCTACCCTCACCTGGAATTGCACGCCACTCGGTCTCTCGTAGGTGATGAAATCACCTCGCTTTCGACCCACTGTAAAACCCCACCTTAAACCCTACTTTTGGTTCGAACGGCAAATCCCTCCATTCGAAAAATTATTGAATATTTTTCTCATCATAATAGAAGTTTAAACTAGCTTTGATTCAAATTTCAACATTCATTATTAACTTAATCACTGGAAATTCGAAAAAATGAAAACTTGGTTTAAATGCAAACTGCACTTAAGTTGTTTAATGTAAAATCATCGTATTGTCTTTAAAAATCATAACTTTGTATACTTATTTGAGTTATGTAATTAATTCAACAATCTAACATACTTGAATTTATCACAATAATTTGTTTCTACTGTTAAAATTTAGTTACAGGTTCATTTCTTCATGATCAAGCATAGAACAAATTTCACTTCGTAGGTGATGTTTTCAAACTACCCTATTGGTTTCAAATTTGAAATCCATCAAGGATTAAAGAAGTGAAAATTCAAAGTTTTACTTGATTAAACCTTGTATCAAAAACAAAATAGGAGATGGCTGATAAGTATACCCAGAACAACATGATTAACATACAGGAAATGTTTCATCTGCGTAATACTTGTTATAGGTTATCTACACAGTTTAACTCATACTATATATATTTTTCTTTCTTCTTTAAATATGTTCACTCACCTGTATTTTAGCTGAAAACAAAGAACTGCAGATGATGTTGTTTTTTTTTTCAAGCAAACCAAAGATTAACTTCACTACATCTTTCAAGCATATCCACTGCACAAAAATTAAAAGAACAGAATTTTACTCACCTGTATTTTAGAAATAAACAAGCTGCTTTAAATTTTTGAAACAGAGAGCCCTCTTCCTTTTTTTTTTCTTTTGTCTTGAAGTTGCAGTTTGAATTTCCCTTTCTCTTCCTCTTTAGTAATTTGCTTTTTAACTTCTTTTTATTTTCTGTTGCACTTACTTGAATACTTTTGAATTTGTGAAATATGATGTTTTCTCTGGTTTGCTATCTTTGTTTTTAAACGAGATGAAATAAGTATGAATATGTGTATGTATATAAGAAGATAGTTTTTGTTTCTTTTTTTTTTGTACTTCATAAATATTTGCATATCTTCTACTGCTTCCTTTTCCCCTTCATGATATTTCGAATTGACTTGCTCATGGCTGAGTTGCAATGCATTTAATGCTAGCATAGATCCCTTTGTATACTTCCAGCATGTTTTCAGTATAAGTACATTTATTTTCTTATTTTATATTTTAATTTGTTGACTAAATCAACTTGTTTTCGGCTGAGATCATTTTCTTTTGCTTGTTTGAGAAGATGGCATTTAATGCCTTTGCTCCTTCCTTTGGTAACATGCAGCCTTATTTTAAATTTGCAAGTACTGTTTTGCTTCATCTTTTTACTTCTTTTGTTTTATTTTATATGCTGAGTTGCTAATTGAAAGCATGTTTTCTTGTACCTCTACTGCAGGCCGTGCTCAGGCTTCCTTTACAGTTTATATTTTTTTCCTTTGTTTACACCCTTGCTTTTGGTAAATACTAATTTGTCTTTGTATTTTTTATTTCTTGATATTTTTATTTTATAGTTTATATTATATTTTCCTTTTCATAGACTTTTGTTAACTTGTTGCTTGTATTATTTTACTTTTGTTTTACTAAACGAAAGTGTTTGTTTTGATTAACTTATTTCTCATTTGTTTGCCAATATTTGTTCTTATTGTGTTCTTCCTATTCATAGTTTAAACTATCAACATTTTATTTGATTCTTGTAAGTAATCTTATTACTACATACTTTGTTTATTTTATTTTCCATTTGAAGTTTTTACAATCAACATTTAATATATCATTCATTTAAGAAAAATTTAAACTATCAATTTTCTTTTTATTTAATTCTATACAACTGTGTAATATTAATATCAAACAATTTTTTTTATTTCTTTTGAAATTCTCAGATTTAATTTTAAAAGTTCAAACGATTTACCGAATTTTAATTTATCAAAATTCCGGGATGTTACAATTATTTACTAATTTTAAAACCTAAAATACATTGAAACTATTTTAAAATTATGTATATATTTAGTTAGATTTTTTTGGCTATTAAAATTAATAAACAAATAAAATTTCCCTAGATGAAACATAATTTAATGTAAATATAACATATATGTTAATTAATATTCGATGCAATGTTTATTTTAATATTATATATATTATTAATAAAACCAATTTTCATTTTAAATAAATTCTGGTCGAATCTAAGTAATTAATATCGGTATAGAGTATATATTGGTCAAGTACCGATATGAGATATTTTAAAATACCATGATAACATCGGGTAATATTAGTAAAATTTCGGACATCTGTAAAATATGTTATAAATTATGTTGTACTAAGTTATAATGTTATATTGATGTTAAGTTTTCAAATATTTGGGTAAATAATGCCAAATTACTATCAAAGACTGATTGCATATGGTTTATAGAATACAATTCGTTTACTGAGATATCTACTACATACAAATAATAATAATATATGCTCATAAAAATAATGAAATTATATACTGTACATCTACAATGGCCTATTTTTTCGTACCCTTTGAATCGATAATAAACCACACATGTCCAACTCAAATTGTACCAATAAGCGGATCGTTAAGGGTAGAAAGAAAATAAAGACAAAATAGAATCTCATGTGTAACGACCCTTAAAATTTTAAAGGTATTATTATATATATATATATATATATATTATATCGTGTTAGATTGTGTATACATGTGTGCTTTATAGCTTGTTGCAATATATTTATTTGAAAGATAATAAAATAATATAAAGTAATGTGGTTGTGCATATATTAGCTTATATATATATAAGTATTCTGCTGAGTTTTATTTTAGTTATAATAGCACAGTGCTATATATTGGTTACAGTTTATGTGTTAGTTATACTATATATGTAACGACCCGGAATTTTCCGATCCTGAAAATTCCAAATAGTTAGGAAAGAAGAAAGAGATAGAAGAAGAAAACCAAAAACAAGACACAGAATCTCACATTCATAGCGGATCAAAATATAATATCAAATAATAATAGTTATATAAAGGAAAACTGTACTTATCAAATTACACTTAATACATCAGAGTTACACATAAACACAAACATTGGACAGATACAATCATGTCTCAGATACTACAATATCATAGCGGAAACTCTCCATACGTTCCTGCCATCCTGCTTGCCTCTTGAGCTCTAGAACGTCCTTACCTAAAAAGGTGTAATACTCGGTCTGACCCGGCCATTACATCAAAGTAACACCCGGGTCAGGCTGGAAACCAGCGTGAGTAAACCCACCTACAAGAAATACTAATGCATAAAACTTAAACCCGGGGTGACTCGTTCATCACTACAAGTTCACAACTTGCTATAGTCCACACTTATATTCACAATCAATCTCTAAGTACATTTACTTAGATTTAAATGGTCTGGTCATTTAAATTATTCCATTTCAGTCTATTGATTTCACATATCAATCTATAAAGAATCATTGTAGGTTACAAATCGAAGTGGGTTCGGGTAATTTGATACCCGACCCTAGTCTCTTCGAATTCAATGCCATCTAAATTCCAAGTTATTCAAGTGAATACAATTCCATTGAAATACAGGATGTCACTTTTGCACGGCAATTCATCATAGATAGATAACCACATTATCGCCGTTCAACCCAAACATATCATATCACAAAACAATTCATATCAGAAATATCAATCAATCATCTTTAAGTTAGATTAATTAGTCACACCATTTCTAATTAATTTAAAAAATTAAATTAATTACTTTAATCACATTTAATCCTGCTTACTTAACATTAATTGATTATAGACCATTAATTAATCATTCTTTAATTACCCATTAATTATTCATTATTACTTCCATTACGTAATTATCCATTGGTTAATTATTCTCAATTAATCAACCTTTAATTATTTATCAACTTAACCTTTAATTACAAATTAAATTAATTAATCCTTAACAACTTTATCCATTAATTACTCACCTTTATTAATGACTTAAGTAATAACTTCAAATCATTAATTAGTTCACCCTTAATCATTAATTGAATAACCTTTAATTAACCAATTAATTAACCTCTAATTACATACATTAAGTTAACCTTAATTTCGAATTAATTAATCTCAAATAAATTAACTTATAATCAATTAAATTAATTAACTTACCCTATTATCAATAATTAATTAAAAAATTAGTTACTTTTACTTACTTTTACAAATTTAATTTATCCTTAATCTTGCAAATTCTTAATTAACCTTAAGATAAACCATTTATTTTTATTTAATTTTCTTAATCTAATATCAAAATCATATTTAAACATTTATCTTTAACATTAACTTTCTTGATTAAATTATTTAATTTAAGCTCATAATAACTTAAGCATCTAACAAACTTAAGTTATATAATTTAATAAGATAGGTTTCTTTCTTTTTCAAAGCAATGCGTATTAAACTAGACTTTATTTACAAACTCAAATTTAAATTAAAGCGGGCCGAAGCCCAAATTGAGATTGCATCGGACGAACCCGAAGACCCCAAATCAACAAAACACAGAACACCCCAACCTTCTTCTCAAATCCCCCTTCCTCTTACCCATTTCCAAGCACAAAACTGTGCACGGCGTGCACATACATATCACCGATGTCCAACTTTTCGGTTGCCGAACATCTTCCCCAGTCACCCATCTCCTCCACAACCTACCTGAGCACCCAGTTTTCCATTTACAACCCTATCTCAAATTTTCGCCCTTCGACCCCAAAATTTGAAAAAGCCTCGACAATTGATCCCCTCGTTCCGGCGGCACTGACCATGATGTCCCCCAAATTCCTATCGTGAGCTCCGCCGTGACCTTTTCCTTCGAATACCCCTGGTCCGCAACCATGAAACCTCACCGTGATGCCACGGTTTAATGAAATCTGCATACCATCAAAGACCACGACCAAACCCTATTTCAACTTAGCCCAATCACCTCGGTGATCGATAAACCTAGAGAGCAATTTTCCCCCAATCGTCGATCTATGAACCAGCTCTAGCCTTAACCTCGACACCTCAGATCATCGAAATTGCCTAAATTTGACGAACACCCCATTTCTGAACTTGAGAAATCTCTCTCGAATCAAAGCTAAAAATTTAGATTTATATTTTAAAAATCAAAGTTTTTAAACACAAATCCATTTATATAACCCAAACTCGAAATTAAAAATATCAATTTTTTCCAGACTTGAAAGATGTCACTGTAACTTTCTTATTTCCTAGATATCTAAAACTATTTTTACTTATATTGTATTTTTTTAAATGATATTACCTATTCAAACATATTTACTCAGAGATCAAAGCTAAAAATCATCTAGTTGGATGATTTGAATCCTTGAATCAGGATTAAAATCTGAAATACTTGAACAAAGGCATGTTTGCCTGTTCTCAGTTATCATCACAAATACTAACACCTATATGTATACATAAAATCATTAATTTTTTTCCTTTTTTACAATATGCACAGCAGAATTCATATCATATTCAATGATTCATCATATGCCAATTCAATATATAACAGATTCGAAGAGCTTACTCACCTCCTTAGTTTGAACAGAGCAGGTGTTGGAAATCTGAAAACTGAACTTGAATGTAGATCATAGAACTGCTGTTGATTATGATCAGTAACTCGATTTAGTTGATGTTTGAGGTGACAATTTGATTGCTTGCTTCCAGATTTTGAAAGTTTTCGAACTTGAATCAGTTTCTGTTCGAAAATTATGAAGCTGTAGTTTAATTTGGTTTTTATTGTATTTTTTTCTCTGGTTTTGTCTCAGACTTTGCTTTGTATTTTTTTAGTTTTGAACATAAGAAAAAGAGAATAAGAGGGGAAATAGTGTTATATATATATATATATAACTTGTTTTACTTTTAATTATTTTTTTTAAAAACAAAAGAAGAAGCTAATGACACTTGTTTACCATGCATATTATTACCTTTACAAATGTTAAATTGATGACAAAATTTGACTTACACTTGTTATTAAAGAAAATATGATTTAAATAGATATTTATATTATTATTCTTTTGTTTGTATTTGTTTATATATGTTTTAATACATCTTTATTAAATATATTAACTTATATTACATTTACGTTTATATACATACGTATTATTAATTTATATAAAATGAAATCCTTTAAAAGAAAATAGAATAAAAAAAATAATATATTAAAAATCTTGTACATATATTTTTAAATCCAAAATAATTTAAGATATTTATCTTTTAAATTTCAATTTTGAATCCAAATTCATATTCAAATTCAATTTAAAACCAACACAAATATATATTTAAACAAAAATTCGACTTGAAAATAATTATTCTTTAAAATCTATTTATATCTATATATACAAACAATCATTATTATTTGTTTTGAAAGAAATTTTTTTTGTCAAATTTAAGTAATTATATTAGGAGATTATCAAATATTTATCTTGATATTTATAATCTAATTTTTATTATATTTTCAAATTCATTTACATATCAGATATTTTTTTCTTATCAGAATTTTTATCGGTTTAATTGAATTAACTAGTTAATTATCCAATTATCAGATGTCCTAAAATCCAGGTTATCATAATATATGTTTTCAATCGTCTGTTATACTTACACATAGATATACTTTTGGATTATATACTATCTATTACATATAAAAGCTTATAAACTATATGTTATATATATATATATATATATATACAGATTTTAAGTACAAGATATATTGGTTCGAAAACGTAAGTTTTATATATGTATAAGTTAGCTTATATATGTTGTAATATATTTATATTTTTCAGTTAGTAGTTATACAGATTTTACATATTAAGATGTTGATTTTAGTTTATGCAATTTAATGTATATAAAGCTTTATAGATTGTTGTTTTATTTCTATATATAGGTTACGGCTGTCAATATATTGTGATTTGTATATTGTAAATAATATTATACGTATATATTTTAAGGGTTATCTTATTTATGTATTACTAGTTATATTTATACATCTTATAAGCTAAATATATATATATGCGTACATCTTGGGGATATATAGGTAATATTTAATCCGTTAGCTGAGTGTTTTGGTTCATATTTTACATATATACATATTTATACTTCCGCATATGATGGATACTGTGTAGCTTTATAGGTTGTTGGTTATAAAATACGTTGCTATGTATATATTTATTCTGTTGCACTAGTTTATATAAAATAAAATTATTTATAAATGTAATTTTTATGTATAGATTCTCAACTGGCTGATCGTATGTATATATGTCTATAAATGTAAATTTATTTAAGAAATAAAATCTATTTGATTTATATACAAATTTATGTAAGTTATATTAGTAATTCTTAGATATATATTACTTTTTTATAAGTATTAGTGAACTTAGTATCTCAAATATATATTTATATAGATTTTATTTTTAAAGTTAAATTATTGATTTGAAAAATATGTATATTTTAATTAAATGTGTGTGTTAGAATTTATAATGTGACCTTTATTTACATATAAATAGTTACATATATACAGTCATATATACATATATATATATATATATATATATATATATATATATATATATATATATATATATATATATATATATGCAAGTTCACTTTTATCAAATTATCTTCATCGATCTCGCTCTGATGTGTTCCATCGATTTCTATTATCAGCTTTGATCATTGAATTCGTGCCAATTTGCTTTGCTTGAATTTGTAACTCAACTTCAGGGTCCATATCAGTGTTCGTATCTATGTCATTTTCTAGTCTCTCTTGCCTCAAAAGTTAAGCAATCACTCACGATTAACGTTCTTATATTTATTAAATTTGATTTCAATTGAAATTGCAATTGAAATATGCTGATGTTAGTTGTTCACATTGCTTTATATATACTATCATCTACATCTGTTCACCTGTGACATCTGATACCATTATTTGCTATTTATATTGATGATAGATGTCTGTTATTATTATTATTACTACTATTATTATAATTATTATATCTGTTATCGATCTGCAAGTTCCTTGTTAGTATAGAATTCACTATGGGTTGAAATGATAAATACCCGAATGGACTTTAGAATAGGAGAAAATCGTTAAAGTTTGAAATGGTAAACCCAAGCGATTTTCATTTAATTGAATTTCGGATTATGGGTTGAACTGATATATACCCATATTTATATTTAAATTGCAGATTAAAATGATAAATATCCGTAACACTTTTCCATAGGATAGAAAATTATATACAGACACCGTTGATGTAATAATAACGTTTGGTTGTTAAAGCGACCGGGATCAGAAGCTGTCATACTCTCTGCCAACTCCGAAAACCACTTTAACAACCATGTACGCTGTGGAGATTCCAGAATGAAGTAGGATGGTGGCGACATTCTATTAAGGTAGATACGTGGACCTAACTCCCGTGAGTTTGCATAAGGTGGCTAAAACAGGAGTAATTGGCGGGCAAATGAGGTAGCTCCTCTGATCGAATACATTCCTTCGATATTATATTCTGACTTTGAGATTGATTTGGTGGCCACTTTTGATTTTTGATTTGGGGATGTGGCTCGAGGTGGGCTGTAACATATACGATTTTGTCGGGATCCGAAGGTCGGCATTCTTACGTACACTGTATCAAATGCCGCATAATCGATTGGGTTAAAAAGAAGCGGTAGAAGAAAAAGATAGAAGACGATAGGAAGAAAGAAAGAAGAAACAACAGAAAACAATATCAGAATCTTACATATCGCAGCGGAACAACATATAATAGATAAATGAATAATCTTTAAATCAAAGAACTATATCAGTTATTACATTACATTATCATCAGAGTGTACAACAACTATATACATAACAACTGGACAATGGACAGTTATACAAACATGTCCTTACAAGTGAATTTACAGCGGAAGGAATATATTATATACAAGTAATACGTCTCGCCATCCAGCTACCCACTTGAGCTCCAAAGCACTCCTGAATCCAGAATGACCTGATAACCTGACTCTAGACTGCCCGTGTAGAAAATTATGGGCACCCAGAGTTTAGGAAGAGAATAATAAACTCCAGGTCAGTCATGGGACTGGTGTGAGAACTTAAAACAGTTATTTATCTTTTAAAAAAACAACAACAAGGGAAGTGAAAAATATCCGCAATGCTTTTGGAAAATGAAACTACCATAAGGCCTCCCCGCACACACACAATGCAAATGCAGAATTGGAGGAGATTTCTCCTTATGATAGTCGAAGATGCTTACTACGCAAAACAAATCATTTTTGATATTATTATTAGTGCATAGTGATGAAAACATTTCGAAAGTATAATATAAATCTTAGCCAGCATAGGTACCTTTATATTATGTCTGCTATAGCTACCTCCTGAGGAGGCAGGTTATACAATTGCAATCGTAAAGGGCTCGTATTGTTTCTTTTGATTTCCAACAAATGGTCAGGCTAAGGAACTTCCTACTGCCATAAGGGATCGCCTCTGGCGGGACGTCCCGAGAACTTAACCAGCTCTCTGCCAATACAAGGCCGGGTGACCTTTGTAACTAGGTAACTACTACACGAATATGCCACCCCCCGGTCCATTAGGACCATTATCCGAGGGCCCTCTATCACCAAGCAACAACCACACAGAAAAATGAGATTGGAACAACCACATAGGTTAAGCATCGAGGCTCCATACCTGACACCACCCTTTTCTAGAAAGAAATGACATACCCTAAAGGGAGCGACCCTCATAACCTTGCCGCATATTCCTGTTTTGACCATTTCCGGGGTGTGAGGTCTGACGAAGTCTCGTCCACAAAGCTACGCTTTTTCACAAGGCCACGCTTTGATCAACAAATGATCAATAAATAATCATCACACAGCAATACTTAGCATGCCACATTACCAAATTGGGAATATATCCCTGATAACCTTCAACTACAAAACCTCTGAGCTCGCACGTCTCAGAGAAGGGTACTAAGCTAAGAGAATAAATTCTCCGCCACCAATAGAGATGTATTTGAAAGAAATCTGCTTTATATCTCAAAATGTAATGTCAGACATGTAACCATACAAGTCTGTTCCGGGTTCGAACAGAACCGAAGGCACTTCCAAAAGAAGCCCTTGCAATCCGGGTATTCACAATCCCGATCGAATTTCACATCACAAAGGAAATCTCGATACCGTAGCTAACGGTGCAGAGACAATCGATAGGTCATCCTATCGTTTTCACAAATACTCGGTCTTCAACACCGGTCTTCAATGCTATCCATTACGTCGTATCACTATTCGGAATGGGTAATCCAAATAACGAGCGCAATAATTAAAAATAAGTGTAGCATTCAATTTCAACCAATTCACAACAAATAGCCATTTAAGGGTCAATATTGATAGTCGGTTATTTAACTATCAATCAATATTTACAACATCACCCGATTTCAAATAATTTCCCAAATTATTTATTTTCAAAATATCTTTATAAGATATAAGTTCCACACTTCAACCGTTTGAAAACAGATTTCAAATCACTTTTCACCTTTACAACTTGCATTTCAAAATGGTTCATTTAAACCAATTAAATAAATCCTTACCGATTTACTTTAAATTTAGGTCCCAAATTCGTAAATTTATTCCACACTTTTAAAAAATAAATCGATGTTTATTTTAAAAACAAATTTTCCTTATAAATTTCCATTGTGAAATTACATTTCCAAATATTCACTTTTTATACGATTTTCAAATCGATTTCAATTATTCACTTTCAATTTATCTTTAAAAGATATAATCTCAAAACACTCATTTCGTGTTGGAAAATCATTTCCATACTTATTCAATAATAAGTAATTCACCAGTCTATCTATTTTCAATATTTGGAAGATATTCAATATACTTAAATCACAATTAAGTATATATTTTATTCTTGAAGGAAAACATTCTCTTAAACACATTTATTTGGGTCAAAACGAATGTTACGTAAAACATTGTTACGACAACCCAAAATCACTAGTATAGGGATTCGAAATTAAGACGGATTTATAAACCCCAATACTATACAAAACTTTTCCTTTCGGAAATCATTTACTATAACAATAGTGTTATAGTCCACCATTTCCTTCTATTTCTCGAAAATAGCTATTTCAACAATGAATGTTGAAATCTATGGTTTCGATACTTAACACATTTTAAAACATTTTTGAATCGTTTTAATTCTATTTAAAATATCACTTTCCTAAAATATTTCTTTAATATATTATTCACTGTCCAAAATCGTGAATATACTTCGTTAACCAAATTCAATTTCTACATATTTTATTTAAAGGATTATCCACTGTCCCAAAATCGTGGATATATTTCCTTTAATAAGCTATAATAATTAAACTTATTAAAATAAGTCAATTTCGGATTTATAAAACAACGTTTATAAATTCCATTTATATTTTATAACAACTTCACTTATAAAATTACTTTATTAACAAATTCTATCCATATTCCATTTACACGCCAAAATCCAATTTATAAGTTAATTACTTATAAATCTTTTATTTTACAAAATCTATTCATTTTATAACTTCACAATTTATAAATCTATAGATTTCATCCACTTATGAAATCCATTTACACTTCATTTTTAACACTTATAAAAACTCGTTTTATAATTCCAATATTTTAATTTATAAAAATCAATTTTATAAAACTTTTATATAAATCATTTATAATAATTCAAAAATCCCAATTTAAACCATTTTATAAATTAATCAACTAATTATTTCAAAAATCACATTTTGGTTATATTTCACAAAAATCATAATTTTTACAACATAAAAATTTCAATGTTTATTTATTTAAAATGAATCAATTCTAGAATTAAATTTAATTATGAATTCTCAACTTAATTTTCCAGAAATCCAATTTTATTTATTTTCGGCATCTAAGATACCAAAAATATATTCGGCTAAAATTTAGCCTTTAACGATTTCAATGACAAAGATAATCACGCAGATTATAAATAGATCAACACATAACATTGAAACCAATTCAAATGTTTGAGAAATCCAGTTGGATCCCTCCAACCTGTTACCTGCATCCAAAGATGTTAGCACAATACCAATTCCGCTTCGAGACGGAATATCGCGGTATAAGTGATTTACAAAATACTATCCGCTATTGTGCAGCGCAATAGGGTCTCATCCGCTATATAATGTGGGAAATCAACTCCAAGTGCATATATAATACCAATTCCATATCAAATTGGAATTATCGCGGTATATGTTTTTAATAAATAACATCCACTTAATATACGACATATAGGGTCTATTTCAATACAATAGATAATAACTATCATCCAATCACACAATCAAGCAATTTTAAATTTAACTATTTAAAATTTAAATCGAAACAATTCGATTGAGTGAGAAGTTCTCACCTTGAGTTTCCGATAACCGTTGTAGCGTTTTATTTCGAATAAAACGCGTTTAATTTTATCCGAAATTATCATTAGCTCCAAACAACTCCAAACCAGATCCATTGCGTAGTGCTCGACAAAACGGTTGGAACGCAATTCGTTTCGTGCAATTCCGACCTCGTATGAATAAGTTATTGATTTTTAAAGTTCATACGAATTATAACATAATTAAATTACAATTTCTTTTATAATTTTTTTAACCTCAACATATCACAGCCGTTCGTTTCTGTTGTTTGCATCAGGGCCGCACGCGGCCATCTTCTTCTCGCGTGAAAGCTACAGACCGAAGAACCCATATGGCCGCCACTTAGGGTTACATGCCGCTCCACCATCCCCTCGTTTTAACTGGATCAAACACCTTAGTTCGACTCGCCTATCCAAGCTCTACCCATGGCCAGGCCTTGTCGAGCTCGGTCGTCTCTCCACGTTGGAAAACGTGTGCGAACGTCGTGACTTCTCACATGAATCGCCGATGATTCGCTCGACTATAAACGATCATAGCCGTTCAAAACGAAGAACTCGTCGCCTTCTTCACTTTTGTAGTTGACAAATTTCACTAATAATGTGTGGATTGGAAGATAATTGGAGGAGAAGGAAGTGAATTTTTGGCCATTAATAACAATGGTGGCGGCTAGGGCTGAAGGTTAGGGTTTGTTGCAAAATTGTGAAATAGGGGGCCTTTTATAGAAAATTTCTCAAAACACTATTCATCCAAAAATTTATGAACTCCAAACGAAGCGTGCAGGTAGGCATTTCTAGGGTTTACCCCGCGTTTCAGACACAATGGAATGTGTTTCAGAAGCTAATTCGATTTAAACTAATTTCTATGCGTTTTGGCTTGACCCGGACAAACCGTACATCCGATTGACACGAAATTTGAAACCATACAATAATTTAACATTACGGATCCGTTACAACTAGTTTCGTCGAAATCCGAGACTGTTTGAAAAATGGCTATTTTAACTCGTTAATTAAATATTAAAATATTCAAATTTCATAAATTAACTTTTAATTCAATTTTAAAAGTTCACAAACATTATACTAACTCCAATATGATTTAATATAACTTTATAAATCATTTTTAATCACATTAAACCCAATTTCCAATTATTTCTGTAATTTCCAATATTAAATTATCGATTTAATTATCCAATTAAATCTAGGTATACAAAATAAAATTCATTTGACTTATAAATTTTACTTGTTGATATTTAAAATCAATTAAATATTTAAATTTCAAATGACAGAAATTCTGGGTCGTTACAAACTTCCCCCCATAAAAGAATTTCATCCTCAAAATTGCTAAGCGAGGAAAAGTTATAGAATCCATTGACTTTTCAAAACAAATCGTTCAAATTTGATTTACAAATCTCCTAAGTGTTCAACTTTTTCAAAATCCAATAGTTAAACTTCTTACAATAACTTTACTAAGTTTCAAATCCATATATCAACTATATCGTTTAACCTTTAACTTCAAATCAAAACTTAGTTTTCACAAAAAAAATTCCAAAATTTCCCGAAAATTTTCCAACGCCACAAATTTTCAAAATTTTTTGCCATAACCTCCTTTGTACGGAGGAGCTTTTACAGTATCGCAATAGATATAAATATATATACATCGACCCACACGGTCGGAAAAACAGAAAAACAGTTCATATTTCCTATTTTTATTGCGTAGGCGTACCTTTTTAGCATTTTAAGGAAAGAATTTATTTATTTAGCATTTTGCGCAACCAAATCCCGCTAACGATAGCCCAGTACCTGTACTTACTCAATATAAACACGTAAGTGACATGCATAAGAAGTTATTAACATTTCACTCTTTTAAACAACTACAACACATGCATATTAAAAGAAATGCATACTAAGCAAGGTTTATAAGCAACTTATATGATTTCAACATTACTTGTAATTGTTTACAACCAATTTATACACAATGATAGTCAATTATTCATTTTCAATTAGATTATATTCACTAATTTACATTCAAGTTGGTCCACTTTCAATTCAAACCAATTTCCACTAATTTAAATTTACTCAACTTCCAGTTTGAATTCAATAGCTTTAGCTTTCTATTTTATTCATTTAATTGCATATGAATTTCTATTCAATCAATTAACAATAATCTAACAACCAATGTATAACCAACACTACCGAATTTGTTCTCTTTACATTCAACATTCATATTCACTTTGTTTACCTTCAATTTGGTTTAACATTCAATTAGCCTCAAATGAATTTACACTTGAATCCATTATTCTATATCAATTCATTACATTTTATTGATTAACATTCAATCCATTTATTTATTCAATTGCTAATTCATTTTACAAATAAAGTTGAATTTCATTTATATCACTCAAGTTATATTCCTTTTAAACATCATTTATTTAACTTAACTTAAATTTACATTTCAACAACATATCTAATCCAGTTAAAATCCAATTCAAATTCCAACACCAAAGTAAATTTTATTTAACTTTTACCAAAGTCAATTTTTATCACTTATTTAGATTCATACCCGTTTTGCTTAACAACGTGGTTTAACCATTTTGAAATTTGGTTTTACTTACATTTTCACATTTAATAAGTTATACAACTTATTATTCAACTTCCAAATCAGATTCAATTTAACTTTTTTTTAGTTAAATTTCACATCATACATTTTATCATACTAATTCAAATTTATTTCAACTTTACCAAAGTTAAATCTTTATTATCTCATATTATAAATTCAAACCTTGATAACTTATATTCATCAATTTCAACTTGGATTTTAATTTCAAATTTGTTTACCACAGCAAAATTCAATTTCAATTTACAATGGTAGCATATCCATCACACAGAAACTCGAAAATGATACTGATGATGCTGCAGTCATCACCCTTATTATTTCCCAGCAACAGTAGTGAATCCAATGCTTTAAATTCTTTGAAAATTTTCTTTTATTTATAAATCTCATTTATAAATCTTGCTTATATAATTTCACTATTTCCCTTACTTATACAAGATTATTCCATAATTGTAAATCATTTCAATTTTAATTCTATACTTATACAATTGTTGCTCTTATATAATTTATTCTTTCACAATTGTTGTTTTTATTCAGATTATTCGAACAACTTTGATTCACTTATATATTTCCTTACATTTTCAACAATTCAAACAATTCAAATTATATATACTTTGATAATTCTGAAAAATTATTCCTTTATATATATAAAATATAATTGAGGTAAAATTATTTCATTTACCCAATTTAAACTGATACTATGTCGGTTTATCTCATTTAAGAGTTTAGAAACCCCTATCGAAGACAGTTAGCTAGACTGCATCGACCAGAATCTATAAACAATCAACTGATAAGTCAACACAATACAAAACAATTTCATATTCACTAACAAATACGCTCTCATATCTATTATTACGCTCAACTCATTCTAGAGTACCGTTGACTCTATCTATAATGAGTAATCCCCAACAGAGCCAAGGTTGTCACTTAACCACATGCTCTGATACCAAATGTAACATATACGATTTTGTCGGGATCCGAAGGTCGGCATTCTTACGTCCACTATATCAAATGCCGCATAATCGAACGTCGGAAAACCAATTTGTTAGGGTTAAAAAGAAGAGGTAGAAGAAAAAGATAGAAGAAGACAAGAAGAAAGAAAGAAGAAACAACAGAAAACAATATCAGAATCTCACATATCGCAGCGGAACAACATATAATAGATAAATGAATAATCTTTAAATCAAATAACTATATCTGTTATTACATTACATTATCATCAGAGTGTACAACAATTATATGCATCACAACTGGACAATGGACAGTTATACAAACATGTCCTTACAAGTGAATTTACAGCGGAAGGAATATATCATATACAAGTAATACGTCTTGCCATCCAGCTCGCCACTTGAGCTCCAAAGCACTCCTAAATCCAGAATGACCTGATAACCTGACTCTAGACTGCCCGTGTGGAAAATTATGGGCACCCAGAGTTTAGGAAGAGAACAATAAACTCCAGGTCAGTCAGGGGACTGGTGTGAGAACTTAAAACAGTTATTTATCTTCTAAAAAAACAACAACAAGGAAAGTGAAAAATATCCGCAATGCTTTTGGAAAATGAAACTACCATAAGGCCTCCCCGCACACACACAATGCAAATGCAGAATTGGAGGAGATTTCTCCTTATGATAGTCGAAGATGCTTACTACGCAAAACAAATCATTTTTGATATTATTATTAGTGCATAGTGATGAAAACATTTCGAAAGTATAATATAAATCTTAGCCAGCATAGATACCATTATATTATGCCTGCTATAGCTACCTCCTAAGGAGGCAGGTTATACAATTGCAATTATAAAGGGCTCGTATTGTTTCTTTGGATTTCCAACAAATGGTCAGGCTAAGGAACTTCCTACTGCCACATGGGATCGCCTCTGGCGGGACGTCCCGAGAACTTAACCAGCTCTCTGCCAACAAAAGGCCGGGTTACCTTTGTAACTAGGTAACTACTACACGAATATGCCACCCCCCGGTCCTTTGGGACCTTTATCCGAGGGCCCTCTATCACCGAGAAACAACCACACAGAAAAATGAGATTGGAGCAACCACATAGGTTAAGCATCAGGGCTCCATACCTAACACCACCTTTTCTAGAAGGAAATGACATACCCTAAAGGGAGCGACCCTCATAACCTTGCCGCATATTCCTGTTTTGACCATTTTCGGGGTGTGAGGTCTGACGAAGTCTCGTCCACAAAGCTACGCTTTTTCAAAAATCCACGCTTTGATCAACAAATGATCAATAAATAATCATCACACAGCAACACCCTCAAAAAGCCACGCTTTTTCAAAAAGCCACGCTTTGATCAACAAATGATCAATAAATAATCATCACACAGCAACACTCAGCATGCCACATTACCAAATTGGGAATATATCGCTGATAACCTTCAACTACAAAACCTCTGAGCTCGTATGTCTCAGAGATGGGTGTTAAGCTAAGAGAATAAATTCTCCTCCACCAACAGATATGTATTTGAAAGAAATCTGCTTTATATCTCAAAATGTAATGTTAGACACGTAACCATACAAGTCTGTTCCGGGTTCGAACAAAACCGAAGGCACTTCAAAAGAAGCCGTTGCAATCCGGGTATTCACAATCCCAATCGAATTTCACATCACAAAGGAAATCTCATACCGTAGCTAACGGTGCAGAGACAATCGATAGGTCATCCTATCGTTTTCACAAATACTCGGTCTTCAACACCGGTCTTCAATGCTATCAATTACGTCGTATCACTATCCGGAATGGGTAATCCGAATAATGAGCGCAATAATTAAAAATAAGTGTAGCATTCAATTTCAACCAATTCACAACAAATAGCCATTTAAGGGTCAATATTGATAGTCGGTTATTTAACTATCAATCAATATTTACAACATCACCCGATTTCAAATAATTTCCCAAATTATTTATTTTCAAAATATCTTTATAAGATATAAGTTCCACACTTCAACCGTTTGAAAACAGATTTCAAATCACTTTTCACCTTACAACTTGCATTTCAAAATGGTTCATTTAAACCAATTAAATAAATCCTTACCGATTTACTTTAAATTTACGTCCCAAATTCGTAAATTTATTCCACACTTTTAAAAAATAAATCAATGTTTATTTTAAAAACAAATTTTCCTTATAAATTTCCATTGTGAATTTACATTTCCAAATGTTCACTTTTTATACGATTTTCAAATCGATTTCAATTATTCACTTTCAATTTATCTTTAAAAGATATAATCTCAAAACACTCATTTCGTGTTGGAAAATCATTTCCATACTTATTCAATAATAAGTAATTCACCAATCTATCTATTTTCAATATTTGGAAGATATTCAATATACTTAAATCACAATTAAGTATATATTTTATTCTTTAAGGAAAACATTCTCTTAAACACATTTATTTGGGTCAAAACGAATGTTACGTAAAACATTGTTACGACAACCCAAAATCACTAGTATAGGGATTCGAAATTAAGATAGATATATAAACCCCAATATTATACGAAACTTTTCCTTTCGGAAATCATTTAATATAACAACAGTGTTATAGTCCACCATTTCCTTCTATTTCTCGAAAACAGCTATTTCAACAATGAATGTTGAAATCTATGGTTTCGATACTTAACACATTTTAAAACATTTTTGAATCGTTTTAATTCTATTTAAAATATCACTTTCCTAAAAGATTTCTTTAATATATTTTTCACTGTCCAAAATCGTGAATATACTTCGTTAACCAAATTCAATTTCTACATATTTTATTTAAAGGATTATCCACTGTCCCAAAATCGTGGATATATTTCCTTTAATAAGCTATAATAATTAAACTTATTAAAATAAGTCGGTTTTCGATTTATAAAACAACGTTTATTAATTCCATTTATATTTTATAACAACTTCACGTATAAAATTACTTTATTAACAAATTCTATCCATATTCCATTTACACGCCAAAATCCAATTTATAAGTTAATTACTTATAAATCTTTTATTTTACAAAATCTATTCATTTTATGACTTTACAATTTATAAATCTATAGATTTCATCCACTTATGAAATCCATTTACACTTCATTTTTAACACTTATAAAAACTTATTTTATAATTCCAATATTTTAATTTATAAAAATCAATTTTATAAAACTTTTATATAAATCATTTATAATAATTCAAAAATCCCAATTTAAACCATTTTATAAATTAATCAACTACTTATTTCAAAAATCACATTTTGGTTATATTTCACAAAAATCATAATTTTTATAACATAAAAATTTCAACGTTTATTTATTTAAAATAAATCAATTCAAGATTTAAATTTAATTATGAATTCTCAACTTAATTTTCCAGAAATCCAATTTTATTTATTTTCGGCATCTAAGATACCAAAAATATATTCGGCTAAAATTTAGCCTTTAACGATTCAATGACAAAGATAATCACGCAGATTATAAATAGATCAACACATAACATTGAAACCAATTCAAATGTTTGAGAAATCCAGTTGGATCCCTCCAACCTGTTACCCGCATCCAAAGATGTTAGCACAATACCAATTCCGCTTCGAAACGGAATATCGTGGTATAAGTGATTTATAAAATACTATCCGCTATTCTGCAGCGCAATAGGGTCTCATCCGCTATATAATGTGGGAAATCAACTCCAAGTGCATATATAATACCAATTCCATATCAAATTGGAATTATCGTGGTATATGTTTTTAATAAATAACATCCACTTAATATACGACGTATAGGGTCTATTTCTATACAACAGATAATGTAACGCTCAGGGATTTTCGTTCTTCGAAAATTCCGACATCGACACTCACTTTATCGACTGCCGAGAAATCAAAGGCCGAAAACCGAGATGTTATGGGTTTTTAAAAAGAATTTAAGAAAAAGAAAGAGATAGAAGAAGAGAGAAGATAGAAAATAGAGAAAGAAAGGGAAGAAGATAGAAATTTGAAAAATAGAAAAAGAGAATTTGAAAATAGAACGGACAGAAAGGAAACAAAAAGAACAACAACAGAATCTCACAATTCGCAGCGGAACAACATATAATAATAAATGAATAATCTTTAAACAAAGAACTACAGTTATTACATTTCATCATATTTCATTACATCATATCATCAGAGTGTACAACAACATACAACAACATAACAGTGCAGCGGAAAAAGAAATACTATATAGACTAGTAATACGACATGCCAATCCAGTTTGCCTCCAGCAACTCCTGAATATCCAGAATATCCTGATAAACCTAACTCTTAACTGCCCGTGTGGAAATTGGTGGGCACCCAGAGTTTAGGAAGGAAAACAATAAACTCCAAGTCAGTCATGTGACTGGTGTGAGAACTCAAAACAGTTTATTTATCTTTAAAAATCAAAATAGAGGAATATTTTTAAATTCAATTCGCAATGCTTTTAAAAATGAGACTACCATAAGACCTCCTGCCACACACACAATGCAAACGCAGACTTGGAGAAGATTTCTTCTTATGTTAGTCAAAGATGCTTGATACGCATTTAAAAAGAGCATTTGATATTATTACTAGTGCATAGTGTAGAACAAATCCTTTCGAAAGTAGAATATAAATCTTAGCCAGCATAGGTACCATTATATTATGCCTACTAATAGCTACCATATTAAATGGCAGGTTCTACAACTAATACCGTACAAGTCACGTATTGTTTCTTTGGATTTCCAACAAATGGTCAGGCCAAGGAACTTCCCATTGCCACTGAGAATGCCTCTGGATGGACATCCCCGAGAACCAAACCGGATCTCTACCAACACAAGGCCGGGTTACTCCTAACTGAGCAACAACTGACCGAATATGCCATCCCCCGGTCCTTTGGGACCTTTATCCGAGAGCTCTCTAATCAATTCACACAATCATAAAAACAAAGTGTTTCAACATGAGTAAGTATCTGGGCTCCATACCATGATACCACCCTTTTCCAGAAGGAAATGGACATACCCTAAAGGGTGCTACCCCTCATAACCTTGCTGCTTCTTTCCTGTTTTGACCATTCACGGGATGTGAGGCTCGACGAATTCACGTCCACAAAAACATACTTTATACAAAAGCCATGCTTTGGGTCAACAAATGATCAACACAATGATCACTAAGATAGACGATCAAATAAATGATCCTATCACAATAATCAACACAATGATCATTTCAGCATCACTCAGCATGTCACATTACCAAACTGGGAATATATCGCTGATAACTTCAACTATATAACCTTTGAGCTCGTACGTCTCAAAGAAGGGTGTTAAGCAAAGAATAAATTCTCCGCCACCAACAGAAATATATTTGAAAGAAATCGGCTTTATATCTCAACTTGTAATGTCAGACATACAATCCATACAAGTCTGTTCCGGGCTCGAACAGAACCGAAGGCACTTACAAAGAAGTCCTTGCAATCCGGATATTCACAATCCTGATCGGATTCACCATCACATATGGAGAACTCAATACCGTAGCTACTCGGTGCAGAGTCAATCGATAGTTCATCCTATCACTCTCGCAAATACCGGTCTTCAACACCGATCTTCAAATGCGATTCACAACGACGTATCACATATTCGGAGTGGGTTATACGACCCCATGGTCCTTTCCCGGTTAACCCGAATAGTGAGCGCTTATTCAAAAATAAGTGTGCATTCAGATTCAATCAATTCACATCAAATACCCATTCAAAGGGAAATACTGATAGTCGGTTATTGAACTATCACTGGATATGCACACATCACCAGATTCCAAATAATTTTCCAAATTATTTATTTTCCAAAATATCTTTACTAGATATATAATTTCAACACTTCAAAAAGAAATCAATATTTATTTTTTTAACAAGTTTCACTTTCACATATAAATTCCATAATGAATTTATATTTCAAGATATCCATGCATATGCGATTTCAATAATTCATTTCAATTTATCTTCAAAAAAGATAAATTCTAATTATTCACTTCATATTGGAAAACATTTCCATACTTATTTATTCATAAGTAATTCACAAATTCCTTTTATTTTCAACACTTAGAAAATATTCAATATACTTAAATCGAATTAAGTATATATTTCATTCTTTAAGGAAATCATTCACTTAAACATATTTATTTGGGTCAAAACGAATGTTGCGTAAAACATCGTTACAACAACCCAAAATCACTAGTATAGGGATTTGAATTTTAAATAGATATATAAATCCCAATACTATACAAAACATTTCCTTTCGGAAATCATTTACTATAACAACAGTGTTATAGTCCACATTTCCTTTTATTTCTCGAAAACGTCTATTTCAACAATAAATATTGAAATCTATGGTTTCGAATCTCAACACATTTTAAAACATCGTTAGATCGTTTTAATTCTATTTGAAACATTCACATTCTAAACAATTTCTTTAACGTGTTATTTACTATTCAAAAACGTGAATATACTACCTTAACAAATTTCATCATTTCTATTCACTTTAACTTAAAGGATTATTCACTGTTCAAAATGTGAATATAACTCTATCTCTAAGTTATAACAATTAACTTATCAAAATAAGTCATTTGCGGATTTATAAAACAACGTTTATAAATTCCGTTTCTATTTATTTATAAAAACTTCCTTTTTATAAATTCCTTTATTAACCTATTCCAGTTTATAACTCAATTATAAACTACAAGTTCATACTATAAGTTAATTACTTATAAAACGATTATTTTACAAAATCGTTCATTTAACTTCCCAAATTATTAATCTTAACTTATAAGATTGTTTATTTATCCAAAATTCATTCTTTCGATAACTTTATAAATTTTATAAACCTATTGCTTATAAAATTCCATTTATAACTTCACAGTTTATAATTTCATAAATTTCATTCATTTAGGAAATTCATTTTCACTACATTCAAACACTTATAAAAACTCGTTTTATAATGTCCATAATTCAATTTATAAATATCCATTTATAAATCTCTTAATATAAATTAATTTATATTATTCTTTAAAACGTCTTTAAATTCTTTTAAAAACTTCACCATACTGATTTATAAAATAATTAAATTTTATAAATCCTATATTTAAACTTTTTATAACAAGTTCAGAATCCCAATTTAAACTCTTTTATAAAGTCATTAATTCCTTATTTTCAAAAATCAGCTTTTAACAATATTTCACAAAAATCATAATTTTTATAACTTTAAGAATTATAACGTTTATTCATTTGAAATGGATCAATTCCAAAAATATAGTATATTTTCAAAAATCACTTTAAAATCATTTTAAAATCCCAAATCTGGGTCCAATGATGCTACACACCAAATAGTCAATCACGACTAACAACGATATCATATATCGATATGATAATCTATCAAATATCAAAATATCTGAAATTAAATAAATACTGTTGAGGAATCCAGTTGGATCCCTCCAACCTGTTTCCTGCATCCAAAAACATTAGCACAATACCAATTTCGCTCCAGTACGAAATTATCGCGGTACATGTTCTTATTAAATATTATCCGCTTAATAACGGCGTAATAGGGTCTCATCCGCTAAACAAATAAATGCGGGAAATCAATCAACTCCAATATATACATATGCCAATATATATATATTGCTATTATATATAATACCAATTTCACTGTTTATGAAATATTCGCGGTATATGTTTATAATAAATAACATCCGCTTACTAACGGCGTATAATGTCTATTTTAACAATCAATAGATAATAATCATCATTCAAACATGCATTCAAATATTTTAAATCTAACTATTTAAAATAAAATCGAAATCTATTCGATTGAGTGAGAAGTTCTCACCTTGGTTTTAATTTCCGTTTTAGCTTTTATTTCGAATAAAATTAAACGCGCGTTTAATTTTACCCAAAATTCTCACTAACTCCAAACGACTCCAAACCAACTCCATCGCGTAGTGCTCGTCCATACGATTCCAACGCAACTGAGTTTGCATTTTTTCGACCTCGTATGAAAAAGTTATGCATTTTATAAGATCGTACACGATTTATATAACTTAAATTACAACTAACTTAATTAATTTTAAACCTAATCTCATGTTAGCCATCAGATCCCACACCTGCAGATCTCCACCCTAGAACGCAACCTTCTTCTTCACGTTTACAAGATACAGGCACAAGCACGGCTATGAACCCATCACACTCAAAACTAGGGTTACAAATTTCAACACCAATACTCGACGAAAACACGATCGGGGACCTGCGTTTTGAAGCTCTCTGCCTCCCCCATGTTCGGCCACAAGGCCACTGAGCTCGGCCTGCCCTGCTGCCTAGAATCTCGTGCACGGCCTGTAGGGAACGGCCCCCTCTAACCTCCTCCACGTTGCACCAAAATCCATCATATCCGTATGGATTGAAAGCTCATCTCGTGCTCTTCATCTTTGCTTCAGAAAGTTTTTGAAAATATTGCTTGGATTTTGAGAAATTAGAGGATGAAGAAGATTAGGTTTCAGCCCTTGAAATAAGAGATGGCGGCTGAGCAATTAGAATTAGGGTTTTGCATTTTCTTTTTATTTTAGATTTTAACTCCTATTTATAGAAAAAGCTAGCGTAAACACTATTCATCCCGGGAATTCCGAACTCCGATTTAGACGCCGTAACCAGCGTACCTAGGGTTTATCCCGCGTTCCGGACACAATGGAACAGGTTTCGGAAGCTAATTCGGAAGTATGTGCGAGTTATGGCTGAAAACGCTCAATTTGAATTAAACCGATTTAAGTCGATTTCTAGGCGTTTTAATTTGTACCGGACAAACGGTAAATCCAATTGACTTGAAATTTGAAACCTTACAATAATATCACATTACGGATCCGATGAAACTGGTTTCGTCGAAATCCGAGACTTTTTGAAAAATGGCTATTTTGACTCGCCAAATTTAAATTAAAAATAAATCGATGCGTTTCGAGCTGCCACGATCAAACGATAGCTCCGATTGACACGAAAACTGAAATCCGGTAATAACTAACTATTACGGATCCAATGAAACTGGTTTCGTTCAATTCTGAGACTGTTCAAAAATTGGCTATTTTACAGTCGATTATTTAATATTAAAATATTCAATTTTCACAGATTAACTTTTAATTCGATTTTAAAAGTTCTAAAATATTTCTATAACTCCAGTATGATTAAATAAAATTTTCCAAATTATTTTCAATCATATTTAACTCAATTTTTAATTATTTTCATAATTTAACATATTAAATTATTGATTTAATTATTCAATTAAATCCAAAAATTCAAATAAAAATTTATCCGACTTATAAATTCACTTATAAATATTTAAAATAAATTAATATTCAAATTTTAATTATTAAAATTTCTGGGTCGTTACAATCTTTCCCCCTTAAAAGAATTTCGTCCTCGAAATTACAATTAAGAAAGGTTACAGAATTTATTAACTTTCCAAAATTCATAATTAAATTCCTTATGATAACTTTTACTAAGTTTTCAAATCATACTTAGTTATCTTTTCAAAAACAACTACTATTGTTTAACTTTCAATTCCAAATCAAAGCTTAAGTTTTCCAAAATTTTCCCAAATTTTCTCAAATTTTTTTCTAACGCCTTAAATTTCCGGAAAAATTCGCCATGTCTCCTTTGCGCGGCTCGATCCGAAAAAAAATGACAGTATATATATCACAAATATACATCTCATCAAGTAATGAGGCATCCCGAAGGGAAAAAGTATAAAAGTGCGATATTTAATCCGAGATATGTACCTTATATTTTATTAGCAAGCATATACGGCTAATATAGCGCTAAAGCGAACTCCAAATGCGAAGCAAACGCGATCCGCACCTACTAAACTCAACAAACAACATGAGAACCATGCATATATAAAAATAGTATCGATATACAACATATAGCAACATAAAAGCTATATATGCCAACATAGCACATGTAGTAAAACAACAAATGCAAACATCAACCAACTATAATCTATATCCAATAAACATTCATTCTTAATTCAATTAGTTTACATTACTAATTAAATCTAATTCACTTTCAATTCTATTCAAATTTATTTACTTCTAATTTGAATTCAATTTCATAGCTTTCAATTTCATTAACACTTAATGAATTATATACAATCAATCAACAATCATATAACAACCAATGTATATTAATTTCAACCAAATTTCTTTGCTTTTAAATTGATTTTCATTCAATTTATTTAACTTCTAATAACATTAGATTTTAATGAATTATCACTTACATTCATTATTCCATATCAATTATTCACATTCAATTGATTATCATTCAATCCATTCATTCAATTCAATTTCTAAAGTTGAATTTTTATTTATATACTCAAGTTCATATTCTTTTTTCTACTTGATTTATTTACTTCGATACCAAAATCAATTCCATACAACAACTCTTAAGTTATATTTACATTTAAACATCACTTAGTTTTACATAACTTAAATTCCCACTTGTAAATAAATTCAGATTCCAACTCTAAAGTAAATTTTCATTTAACTTTAAATTCATTTTTATTTACAACTCATATTCATAAATATATTCATATAGTTTCACTTCTTATATATATAAGTTTATTTCACAATTGTAATTCACATTAATTATAACTTTAATTCTTATAATTCTTTTGCTTATACAATTATTCTTTTATTTAGATTATCCAAACAACCTAACAATCAACTTATATACACTTATAATTTTGAAAAATTATTTCTTTATATATAAAATATAATTAAGGTAAAATTATTTCATTTACCCAATTTTAAACAATATTGTGTCGGTTTATCTTGTTTAAGAGTTTAGAAACCCCTATCTACGATAGTTAGCTAGACTAGATCGATCGAAATCTATAAACAATCAACCGATAAGTCAACACAATATAAAACAATTTTTATTCACTAACAAATACGCTCTCATAGCTATTATTACACTCAAACTCAATCTAGAGTACTACTGACTCTATCTCTAATGAGTAATACCCAACAGAACCCTGGTTGTCGCTTAACCATCAGAGCTCCGATACCAAATGTAACGCTCAGTACCGTCAGCGGTCACAACCGGTAGGCTTTTCAACCATCCCAGCCCCACCGTGGCTTACACTGGTATCCCAAACTTGCTTTTACGGCCAGCCTCTCGACTGTCACAGCTTACGCCTAACCAACCCCCTAAAAGAGGATGTGTGGGAGTAAGAGTCTCCCGTTCGCCACCTAACCGCGAAGCGAGAACCCCCCATCACATAGCCCAATAGCTTAACAAGACTGGTGTGAGAACTCAAAACAGTTTATTTATCTTTAAAAATCAAAATAGAGGAATATTTTTAAATTCAATTCGCAATGCTTTTAAAAATGAGACTACCATAAGACCTCCTGCCACACACACAATGCAAACGCAGACTTGGAGAAGATTTCTTCTTATGTTAGTCAAAGATGCTTGATACGCATTTAAAAAGAGCATTTGATATTATTACTAGTGCATAGTGTAGAACAAATCCTTTCGAAAGTAGAATATAAATCTTAGCCAGCATAGGTACCATTATATTATGCCTACTAATAGCTACCATATTAAATGGCAGGTTCTACAACTAATACCGTACAAGTCACGTATTGTTTCTTTGGATTTCCAACAAATGGTCAGGCCAAGGAACTTCCCATTGCCACTGAGAATGCCTCTGGATGGACATCCCCGAGAACCAAACCGGATCTCTACCAACACAAGGCCGGGTTACTCCTAACTGAGCAACAACTGACCGAATATGCCATCCCCCGGTCCTTTGGGACCTTTATCCGAGAGCTCTCTAATCAATTCACACAATCATAAAAACAAAGTGTTTCAACATGAGTAAGTATCTGGGCTCCATACCATGATACCACCCTTTTCCAGAAGGAAATGGACATACCCTAAAGGGTGCTACCCCTCATAACCTTGCTGCTTCTTTCCTGTTTTGACCATTCACGGGATGTGAGGCTCGACGAATTCACGTCCACAAAAACATACTTTATACAAAAGCCATGCTTTGGGTCAACAAATGATCAACACAATGATCACTAAGATAGACGATCAAATAAATGATCCTATCACAATAATCAACACAATGATCATTTCAGCATCACTCAGCATGTCACATTACCAAACTGGGAATATATCGCTGATAACTTCAACTATATAACCTTTGAGCTCGTACGTCTCAAAGAAGGGTGTTAAGCAAAGAATAAATTCTCCGCCACCAACAGAAATATATTTGAAAGAAATCGGCTTTATATCTCAACTTGTAATGTCAGACATACAATCCATACAAGTCTGTTCCGGGCTCGAACAGAACCGAAGGCACTTACAAAGAAGTCCTTGCAATCCGGATATTCACAATCCTGATCGGATTCACCATCACATATGGAGAACTCAATACCGTAGCTACTCGGTGCAGAGTCAATCGATAGTTCATCCTATCACTCTCGCAAATACCGGTCTTCAACACCGATCTTCAAATGCGATTCACAACGACGTATCACATATTCGGAGTGGGTTATACGACCCCATGGTCCTTTCCCGGTTAACCCGAATAGTGAGCGCTTATTCAAAAATAAGTGTGCATTCAGATTCAATCAATTCACATCAAATACCCATTCAAAGGGAAATACTGATAGTCGGTTATTGAACTATCACTGGATATGCACACATCACCAGATTCCAAATAATTTTCCAAATTATTTATTTTCCAAAATATCTTTACTAGATATATAATTTCAACACTTCAAAAAGAAATCAATATTTATTTTTTTAACAAGTTTCACTTTCACATATAAATTCCATAATGAATTTATATTTCAAGATATCCATGCATATGCGATTTCAATAATTCATTTCAATTTATCTTCAAAAAAGATAAATTCTAATTATTCACTTCATATTGGAAAACATTTCCATACTTATTTATTCATAAGTAATTCACAAATTCCTTTTATTTTCAACACTTAGAAAATATTCAATATACTTAAATCGAATTAAGTATATATTTCATTCTTTAAGGAAATCATTCACTTAAACATATTTATTTGGGTCAAAACGAATGTTGCGTAAAACATCGTTACAACAACCCAAAATCACTAGTATAGGGATTTGAATTTTAAATAGATATATAAATCCCAATACTATACAAAACATTTCCTTTCGGAAATCATTTACTATAACAACAGTGTTATAGTCCACATTTCCTTTTATTTCTCGAAAACGTCTATTTCAACAATAAATATTGAAATCTATGGTTTCGAATCTCAACACATTTTAAAACATCGTTAGATCGTTTTAATTCTATTTGAAACATTCACATTCTAAACAATTTCTTTAACGTGTTATTTACTATTCAAAAACGTGAATATACTACCTTAACAAATTTCATCATTTCTATTCACTTTAACTTAAAGGATTATTCACTGTTCAAAATGTGAATATAACTCTATCTCTAAGTTATAACAATTAACTTATCAAAATAAGTCATTTGCGGATTTATAAAACAACGTTTATAAATTCCGTTTCTATTTATTTATAAAAACTTCCTTTTTATAAATTCCTTTATTAACCTATTCCAGTTTATAACTCAATTATAAACTACAAGTTCATACTATAAGTTAATTACTTATAAAACGATTATTTTACAAAATCGTTCATTTAACTTCCCAAATTATTAATCTTAACTTATAAGATTGTTTATTTATCCAAAATTCATTCTTTCGATAACTTTATAAATTTTATAAACCTATTGCTTATAAAATTCCATTTATAACTTCACAGTTTATAATTTCATAAATTTCATTCATTTAGGAAATTCATTTTCACTACATTCAAACACTTATAAAAACTCGTTTTATAATGTCCATAATTCAATTTATAAATATCCATTTATAAATCTCTTAATATAAATTAATTTATATTATTCTTTAAAACGTCTTTAAATTCTTTTAAAAACTTCACCATACTGATTTATAAAATAATTAAATTTTATAAATCCTATATTTAAACTTTTTATAACAAGTTCAGAATCCCAATTTAAACTCTTTTATAAAGTCATTAATTCCTTATTTTCAAAAATCAGCTTTTAACAATATTTCACAAAAATCATAATTTTTATAACTTTAAGAATTATAACGTTTATTCATTTGAAATGGATCAATTCCAAAAATATAGTATATTTTCAAAAATCACTTTAAAATCATTTTAAAATCCCAAATCTGGGTCCAATGATGCTACACACCAAATAGTCAATCACGACTAACAACGATATCATATATCGATATGATAATCTATCAAATATCAAAATATCTGAAATTAAATAAATACTGTTGAGGAATCCAGTTGGATCCCTCCAACCTGTTTCCTGCATCCAAAAACATTAGCACAATACCAATTTCGCTCCAGTACGAAATTATCGCGGTACATGTTCTTATTAAATATTATCCGCTTAATAACGGCGTAATAGGGTCTCATCCGCTAAACAAATAAATGCGGGAAATCAATCAACTCCAATATATACATATGCCAATATATATATATTGCTATTATATATAATACCAATTTCACTGTTTATGAAATATTCGCGGTATATGTTTATAATAAATAACATCCGCTTACTAACGGCGTATAATGTCTATTTTAACAATCAATAGATAATAATCATCATTCAAACATGCATTCAAATATTTTAAATCTAACTATTTAAAATAAAATCGAAATCTATTCGATTGAGTGAGAAGTTCTCACCTTGGTTTTAATTTCCGTTTTAGCTTTTATTTCGAATAAAATTAAACGCGCGTTTAATTTTACCCAAAATTCTCACTAACTCCAAACGACTCCAAACCAACTCCATCGCGTAGTGCTCGTCCATACGATTCCAACGCAACTGAGTTTGCATTTTTTCGACCTCGTATGAAAAAGTTATGCATTTTATAAGATCGTACACGATTTATATAACTTAAATTACAACTAACTTAATTAATTTTAAACCTAATCTCATGTTAGCCATCAGATCCCACACCTGCAGATCTCCACCCTAGAACGCAACCTTCTTCTTCACGTTTACAAGATACAGGCACAAGCACGGCTATGAACCCATCACACTCAAAACTAGGGTTACAAATTTCAACACCAATACTCGACGAAAACACGATCGGGGACCTGCGTTTTGAAGCTCTCTGCCTCCCCCATGTTCGGCCACAAGGCCACTGAGCTCGGCCTGCCCTGCTGCCTAGAATCTCGTGCACGGCCTGTAGGGAACGGCCCCCTCTAACCTCCTCCACGTTGCACCAAAATCCATCATATCCGTATGGATTGAAAGCTCATCTCGTGCTCTTCATCTTTGCTTCAGAAAGTTTTTGAAAATATTGCTTGGATTTTGAGAAATTAGAGGATGAAGAAGATTAGGTTTCAGCCCTTGAAATAAGAGATGGCGGCTGAGCAATTAGAATTAGGGTTTTGCATTTTCTTTTTATTTTAGATTTTAACTCCTATTTATAGAAAAAGCTAGCGTAAACACTATTCATCCAGGGAATTCCGAACTCCGATTTAGACGCCGTAACCAGCGTACCTAGGGTTTATCCCGCGTTCCGGACACAATGGAACAGGTTTCGGAAGCTAATTCGGAAGTATGTGCGAGTTATGGCTGAAAACGCTCAATTTGAATTAAACCGATTTAAGTCGATTTCTAGGCGTTTTAATTTGTACCGGACAAACGGTAAATCCAATTGACTTGAAATTTGAAACCTTACAATAATATCACATTACGGATCCGATGAAACTGGTTTCGTCGAAATCCGAGACTTTTTGAAAAATGGCTATTTTGACTCGCCAAATTTAAATTAAAAATAAATCGATGCGTTTCGAGCTGCCACGATCAAACGATAGCTCCGATTGACACGAAAACTGAAATCCGGTAATAACTAACTATTACGGATCCAATGAAACTGGTTTCGTTCAATTCTGAGACTGTTCAAAAATTGGCTATTTTACAGTCGATTATTTAATATTAAAATATTCAATTTTCACAGATTAACTTTTAATTCGATTTTAAAAGTTCTAAAATATTTCTATAACTCCAGTATGATTAAATAAAATTTTCCAAATTATTTTCAATCATATTTAACTCAATTTTTAATTATTTTCATAATTTAACATATTAAATTATTGATTTAATTATTCAATTAAATCCAAAAATTCAAATAAAAATTTATCCGACTTATAAATTCACTTATAAATATTTAAAATAAATTAATATTCAAATTTTAATTATTAAAATTTCTGGGTCGTTACAGATAATAACAATCATCCAATCACACAATCAAGCAATTTTAAATTTAACTATTTAAAATTTAAATCGAAACAATTCGATTGAGTGAGAAGTTCTCACCTTGAGTTTCCGATAACCGTTGTAGCGTTTTATTTCGAATAAAATGCGTTTAATTTTACCCGAAATTATCATTAGCTCCAAACAACTCCAAACCAGATCTATTGCGTAGTGCTCGACAAAACGATTGGAACGCAATTCGTTTCGTGCAATTCCCACCTCGTATGAACAAGTTATTGATTTTTAAAGTTCATACGAATTATAACATAATTAAATTACAATTTCTTTTATAATTTTTTTAACCTCAACATATCACAGCCGTTCGTTTCTATTGTTTGCATCAGGGCCGCACGCGGTCATCTTCTTCTCGCGTGAAAGCTACAGACCGAAGAACCCATATGGCCGCCACTTAGGGTTACATGCCGCTCCACCATCCCCTCGTTTTAACTCGATCAAACACCTTAGTTCGACTCGCATATCCAAGCTCTACCCATGGCCAGGCCTTGTCGAGCTCGGTCGTCTCTCCACATTGGAAAATGTGTGCGAACGTCGTGACTTCTCACATGAATCGCGGATGATTCGCTCGACTATAAACGATCATAGCCGTTCAAAACGAAGATCTCGTCGCCCTCTTCACTTTTGTAGTTGACAACTTTCACTAATAATGTGTGGATTGGAAGATAATTGGAGGAGAAGGAAGTGAATTTTCGGCCATTAATAACAATGGTGGCGGCTAGGGCTGAAGGTTAGGGTTTGTTGCAAAATTGTGAAATAGGGGGCCTTTTATAGAAAATTTCTCAAAACACTATTCATCCAAAAATTTCTGAACTCCAAACGAAGCATGCCGGTTGGCATTTCTAGGGTTTACCCCGTGTTTTGGACATAATGGAATGTGTTTCGGAAGCTAATTCGATCATATGTGCGAGTTACGAAAATAAACGATCAAATTTGAATTAAATCGATTTAAACTAATTTCTATGCGTTTTGGCTTGACCCGGACAAACCGTACATCCGATTGACACGAAATTTGAAACCATACAATAATTTAACATTATGGATCCGTTACAACTAGTTTCGTCGAATTCCGAGACTGTTTTAAAAATGGCTATTTTAACTCGTTAATTAAATATTAAAATATTCAAATTTCATAAATTAACTTTTAATTCAATTTTAAAAGTTCACAAACATTATTCTAACTCCAATATGATTTAATATAACTTTATAAATCATTTTTAATCACATTAAACCCAATTTCCAATTATTTCTGTAATTTTCAATATTAAATTATAGATTTAATTATCCAATTAAATCTAGGTATTCAAAATAAAATTCATTTGACTTATAAATTTTACTTGTTGATATTTAAAATCAATTAAATATTTAAATTTCAAATGACAGAAATTCTGGGTCGTTACAAACTTCCCCCCGTAAAAGAATTTCGTCCTCAAAATTGCCAAGCGAGGAAAAGTTATAGAATTCATTGACTTTTCAAAACAAACTGTTCAAATTTGATTTACAAATCTCCTAAGTGTTCAACTTTTCCAAAATCCAATAGTTAAACTTCTTACAATAACTTTACTAAGTTTCAAATCCATATATCATCTATATCGTTTAACCTTTAACTTCAAATCAAAACTTAGTTTTCACAAAAAAAAATTCCAAAATTTCCCGAAAATTTTCCAACGCCTTAAATTTTCTAAAAATTTCGCCATAACCTCCTTTGTACGGAGGAGCTTTTACAGTATCGCAATAGATATAAATATATATACATCGACCCACACGGTCGAATAAACAGAAAAACAGTTCATATTTCCTATTTTTACTGCGTAGGCATACCTTTTTAGCATTTTTAAGCAAATCATATATTTATTTAGCATTTTGCGCAACCAAATCCCTCTAACTATAGCCCAGTACCTGTACTTACTCAATATAAACCGTAAGTGACATACATAAGAAGTTATTAACATTTTACTCTTTTAAACAACTACAACACATGCATATTAAAAGAAATGCATACTAAGAAAGGTTTATAAGCAACTTATATGATTTCAACATTACTTGTAATTGTTTACAACCAATTTATACACAACGACATTCAATTATTCATTTTCAATTAGTTTATATTCACTAATTTACATTCAAGTTGGTCCACTTTCAATTCAAACCAATTTCCATTAATTTAAATTTACTTAACTTCCAATTTGAATTCAATTGCTTTAGCTTTCTATTTTATTCATTTAATTGCATATGAATTTCCATTCAATCAATTAACAATAATCTAACAACCAATGTATAACCAACACTACCGAATTTGTTCTCTTTACATTCAACATTCATATTCACTTTGTTTACCTTCGATTTGGTTTAACATTCAATTAGCCTCAAATGAATTTACACTTGTATCCATTATTCTATATCAATTCATTACATTTCATTGATTAACATTCAATCCATTTATTTATTCAATTGCTGATTCACTTTACAAATAAAGTGGAATTTCATTTATATCACTCAACTTATATTCCTTTTAAACATCATTTATTTAACTTAACTTAAATTTCCATTTCAACGACATATCTAATCCAGTTAAAATCCAATTCAAATTCCAACTCCAAAGTAAATTTTATTTAACTTTTACCAAAGTCAACTTTTATCACTTATTTAGATTCATACCCGTTTTGCTTAACAAAGTGGTTTAACCATTTTGAAAATTGGTTTTACTTACATTTTCACATTTAATAAGTTATACAACTTATTATTCAACTTCCAAATCTGATTCAATTTAACTTTTTTTTAGTTAAATTTCACATCATACATTTTATCATACTAATTCAAATTTATTTCAACTTTAACAAAGTTAAATCTTTATTATCTCATTATAAATACAAAACTTGATAACTTATATTCATCAATTTCAACTTGGATTTTAATTTCAAATTTCTTAACCACAGCAAAATTCAATTTCAATTTACAATGGTAGCATATCCATCACACAGAAACTCGAAAATGATACTGATGATGCTGCAGTCATCACCCTTATTATTTCCCAGCAACAGTAGTGAATCCAATGCTTTAAATTCTTTCAAAATTTTCTTTTATTTATAAATCTCATTTATAAATCTTGCTTATATAATTTCACTATTTCCCTTACTTATACAAGATTATTCCATAATTGTAAATCATTTCAATTTTAGTTCTATACTTATACAATTGTTGCTCTTATATAATTTATTCTTTCACAATTGTTGTTTTTATTCAGATTATTCGAACAACTTTGATTCACTTATATATTTCCTTACATTTTCAACAATTCAAACAATTCAATTTTATATATACTTTGATAATTCTGAAAAATTATTCCTTTATATATATAAAATATAATTGAGGTAAAATTATTTCATTTACCCAATTTAAAATGATACTATGTCGGTTTATCTCGTTTAAGAGTTTAGAAACCCCTATTGACGACAGTTAGCAAGACTGCATCGACCAGAATCTATAAACAATCAACTAATAAGTCAACACAATACAAAACAATTTCATATTCACTAACAAATACGCTCTCATATCTATTATTACGCTCAACTCATTCTAGAGCACCGTTGACTCTATCTCTAATGAATAATCCCCAACAGAGCCAAGGTTGTCACTTAACCACATGCTCTGATACCAAATGTAACGTTTGCGATTTTTCGTTGCCGAAAAACCGAAATGTTAGGGTTAAAGAAAAAGAAAAAGGTAGAAGAAGAGAGAAAAAGATAGAAACTAAAGAGAAAAGAACGGAACAGAAAGAAATAACAGAACAATATCAGAATCTCACAATCGCAGCGGAACAACATATAATAGACAAATGAATAATCTTTAAACAAAGAACTATATCAGTTATTACATTACATCATATTACACTACATTACATCATCAGAGTGTACAACAACAACATGCAGCGGAAAAGAAATATAATATACTAGTAATATGCCATGCCATCCAGCTTGCCTCCAGCAACTCCTGAATTCCGAAATATCCTGATAAACCTTAATTCTTGACTGCCCGTGTGGAAATTGGTGGGCACCCAGAGTTTAGGAAGGAAAACAATAAACTCCGAGTCAGTCATGTGACTGGTGTGAGAACTCAAAACAGTTTATCTTTAAAATCAAAATAGAGGAATATTTTAAAGTCAATTCGCAATACTTTTAAAAATGAGACTACCATAAGGCCTCCCGCACACACACACAATGCAAACGCAGAATCGGAGGAGATTTCTCCTTATGATAGTCAAAGATGCTTGATACGCATTAAAAAGAAACATTTGATATTATTACTAGTGCATAGTGTAGAAAACAATTTCGAAAGTAGAATATAAATCTTAGCCAACATACGACCATTATCGTATGCCTACTATAACTACCATCCAAACAGTGGGGCGCCACCATAAGTGAATGATAGGTTCTACAACTAATACCGTACAAGATCGTATTGTTTCTTTGGATTTCCAACAAATGGTCAGGCCAAGGAACTTCCCATTGCCACATGGAAACGCCTCTGGAATGACGTCCCGAGAACCAAACCGGATCTCTGCCAACACAAGGCCGGGTTACCCCTAACTGGGTAACTACTGACACGAATATGTCATCCCCCGATCGTAACCGATCTATCCGAGGATCCTCGATTTCCAACAACCACAAAATATGCAGCAACAACATAGGTTAAATATCTGGGCTCCATACCATGATACCACCTCTATCCAGAAGGAATGACATACACTAAAGGGGCTCTACCCCCCAATAACCTTGCCGCATCCTTCCTGTTTTGACCATTTCCGGGGTGTGAGGTCCGACGAAGTCTCGTCCACAAAGCCACACTTTATACAAAAGTCGTGCTTTAGGTCAACAAATGATCATAGAAATGATCACCAAGATAAATGATCAAATAAATGATCCTATCACAAATGATCAAACAATGATCATTTCACAGCAACACTCAGCATGCCACACTACCAAATTGGGAGTATATCACTAATAACCTTCAACTATATAACCTCTGAGCTCGTACGTCTCAGAGAAGGGTGTTAAGCTAAGAGAATAAATTCTCCGCCACCAACAGAAATATATTTGAAAGAAATCAGTTTTATATCTCAATTTGTAATGTCAGACATACAATCCATACAAGTCTGTTCCGGGATCGAACAGAACCGAAGGCACTTCTAAAGAAGTCCTTGCATTCCGGATATTCACTAATCACGACCGGACTTCCCGTCACTAAGGGTGATAAAACCTCTATATCGGAGATCAGCCGATGTAGAGTAACTCGACGGTAATCCTTCCGTTTTCACAAACATCCGGTCTTCAACACCGGTCATCAAATGCAATCCATTACGATGTATCACATATTCAGAATGGGTTATACGACCCCAAGGTCCTTTCCCGGCTAACCCGAATAGTGAGCGCTTATTCAAAAATAAGCGTGGCATTCAAATTCAAACAATCACAACAAATACCTATTTAAAGGTAAATATTGACAGTCGGATATTTAACTATCAATAGGCGTGTTCAACATCACCAAATCCAAATAATTTTCAAAATTATTTACTTTCCAAAATATCTTTACTAGATATATATTTTTCACACTTCAACCATTTGAAAACAAATTTTCAAATCACTTTTCACCTTTATCACTTTTGAAAACAAATTTCAATCATTTTCCTTACGCGGAATTTCTTTCCTTTCAACCTGGTTCATTTAAACCAATTAAATAAATCCTTAACGATTTACTTTATATTTACGTTCCAAATCCGTAAATTAATTTCCACACTTTAAAAATAATTCAACGTTTATTTTTAAACAAATTTCACTTCCTGTTATAAATTCCATAATGAATTTATAATTCCAAAATATCTATGATGTACGATTTTCAATATTTACTTTCAATTTATCTTACAAGGATAAATTCTAAAACGTTCATTTCACAATGGAAAAATATTTCCATACTTATTTAATAATAAGTCCATCACAAATCTATTTATTTTCAACATTTGAAAATATTCGATATACTTAAATCAAAATTTGGTATGTATTTCATTCCTTAAGGAAATCATTCTCTTAAACACATTTGTTTGGGCCAAAACGACTGTTACGTAAAACATCGTTACGACGACCCAAAATCACTAGTATAGGGATTCGAAATTAAAATAGATATATAAATCCCAATACTATACAAAACATTTCCTTTCGGAAACCATTTACTATAACAACAGTGTTATTGTCCACCATTTCCTTCTATTTCTCGAAAACGTCTATTTCAACAATGAATGTTGAAATCTATGTATTCGATACTTAATGCATTTTAAAACGTCTTTAAAATCATTAACTTCATTTCATAATGTTCCTTCCCCAAAAACATATCCATTTCATTTAATAATATATTCACTGTCCAAAATCGTGGATATAATTCCTTTCATATATTCCTATATCCAACTTATCAAATTCAATTTATTTCGGATTTATAAACAACGTTTATAAACTCCATCTATATTTTTATAAACTTCTATTTATAAAAATCCTTTTTATATCTCATTTTAAATTCCAAAATCTGATTTATAAGTTGATTACTTATAAATCTTATATTTTACAAAATCTGTCCATTTTATATATTCATATTTCATAAATTTATAAATCTCAATTTACTTATGAAATCCATTTTTTTTATTTCACTTTATTACTTATAAAACTCGTTTTATAATTCCTGTATTTTTTTTATTATTTATAAATATCAATTTTATAAATCTTTTATATAAACTGTTTATAATAATTCAAAATTCCCAATTAAACCATTTTATAAATTAATCACTATTTATTTCAAAAATCTTTATTTGGTTATATTTACAAAAATTATAACTTTTATAACATTAAACTTATAACGTTAATTTATTTAAAATAAATCAAGTCAAAATTTTAATAAAACGTATACTTTCAAAAATCACTTTAAAGATTCCTTTAAAAACCAAAAATCATATTTTAAAACTTCAAAAATGGATCCGATGATGCAACAGCACCAAATAGTCAATCACGACATCCAAATATCATATATCGATATGATAATCAACAAATATCAAAATATATGTAAATAAATAAATATTTGTGAGGAATCCAGTTGGATCCCTCCAACCTGTTTCCCTGCATCCACAGATGTTAGCACAATACCAATCCCGTTTCAAGACGGGATATCGCGGTATATGGGATTTATAAAATATTATCCGCTTAATAGGCGGCGCAATAGGGACTCATCCGCTATATAATGCGGAAAATCAATCAACTGCAATATATACATATGCCAATATATATATATATATATATATATATATATATATATATATATATTGCTATATATAGATATATCCTACTATATCTAATATCACAACCAAATAGCAATCAATTAATAACTCCAAATCCAACTTTAAATTTTTTTGAGTGAGAAGTTCTCACCTTGATTTTATTAGCAATCCATTTCCAATTCCGGCTTGGTTTCATCATTTTAGACCTTGTATAAACATTTACACCGTTTATTAATATTCGAACAGATCCAATAATAAATTTTCATTTGATAATTCTGATTCATCGGTGATTTCATTTTAATAGTTAAATTAACTGATAGTTTTATTTAAACCAATAATTCTTCTTTATAAATTCCAATTTCAACTCGTTTCCTTTCAAATTTTGACCTTCTAAAATATTCGATGATTAAATTAATATTCAAAATAAATCGAAAAATCAATTATCATTTAATAAACCTATTTGAAGCTATTTATTTATTTTTCTCAAATACACATATATCTACTTGTAAAAATAATTTGTATAGGTTTAAACTCTATTTTTTTATAATCTTTTAGTAACTAAACTGATTTCCTTTAATAAATCTAATTATCTAACCATTTGACAAATTTAATTTACTAACAATTTAATTTGAACAAATGATTCCATTTTCAAACCAATTTCTTTTAAACAAATTTGTTTAACTAAATATTGAATTAAAACTAAACTTCCTTTTTAATAAATTAATCAAATATATATATTTAAACTCTGGGATTTTTCCTTTTCTAAACTTTATTTATGTAAATATTTTCTGTAAATAATAACAGTAACTCATTTTACTGTCAATATACCAACATTTAAACTAATTTTTTTTTTCAAATTTAAATTGAATAAACAAATCAATTTCCTTTCTAATTTTCCTGCATATATACCTATTCAATCGAAATCTTTAAAACAGCGAAAAATACCTTATTGAACGAAGACAAAAATTGGGCAAAACCCTAGCCATTTCAACCACGCGACGCTGCTGCTCGACCCAAACTCGCCGACCGTAAACCCAAATGCGAGCTCCCAACAACTCGAATACTTCGCCCCATCACGATATAAGATCGGCACCTGCTCGCGCCCCCAAATCCCACAGCCACCATCGCCCCTCGCCGCCTCACGCGCGCGCGTTCGCGAGTCTTCCCCAGCCGCTGCCCAGCCTTGCCTCGAGATGCCAGATAGGAACCCTAGCGCGCGATTCCCCTTGTTCGGACATTGAGTTCGAATCGGCTTCGGCCATTGATTGAAAATGTTTTTTTTTTCTCTTTTTTTTTGTCTGCGGCCATTTGATTTAACGAAGAGAAAGGGGGAAATGTTTCGATTCTTATAAACTCGAATTTAATTCGAATGAGAGGAGGGCAGCTTCGAACTCACGAAGAAAGCAGCGGCTCCATTTTTTTCTTCTTCGATTGATTTTGAAATGACGAAGGAAGAGGGGGATTTTAAAAATGAACGAACATGCTCAGCACGATTTTTCTCCTCGATCCTTGCCGTGGTTTTAGGAATAATTGTAGGGAAGATAACGTGTTGTTATAAACTTGCTATTGTGGCTGATGTTGACTAAGTTTAAATTTAAATTTAAATTTAATATTGAATTCGTTTTAAAATTTCAATGCGTTTATATGTCGTATGCTCACATAAAAACTCCAAAAAAATACGAAATTTGAAATCCGATAATAATTCAACATTACGGACCCAATGGAACTGGTTTCGTCGAACTCCGAGACTGTGCCTCGGAAGGCTATTTTTAAATATCGATTCAAACGATAAAATTTCAAAACTGAACGATTCACTTTCAAATCCAATTTTTTTGAAGCTTCTATTATCTTCAGTATTATCAATATGAATTTTACAAGCCTTTGAAATATTTTAAATCAGCTTAAAATTGAAGATTCAAATTTTTATTCAACTTTCAATATATTAAATTCTATAATTTAATCGCTAAATTCATAGTTATATTGAAATTTCAAGCTGAACCATCATTCAAATATTTAAAATTAATTAAATATTTTCAATTTAAATTGTTCAAAATTCTGGGTCATTACAATCTTCCCCCTTTAAAAGAATTTCGTCCGAAATTTCAAGTTAGGAAAAATGGTCCTTAACTCGTCTACTATTTTTCACAATCCAAATAGTTTTATTAACTTACCAAAACAAATTTTTATACTAAAGATCCATTATCATTTCAACTAGCTTTCCAACTTCAATTTTAAGTTTCAAACAACATTGTTTTTCTAACAATTCAAGTTTAAATTTAAATTCAAATTCAAACTTTCAAACTTTCTCAAAAAATTTCTAACACCCTAAATTTTCGAAAAATTTCGCCAGCGTCTCCTTTGCGCGACTCGATCGGTACGACTACAAAATGGCACCACGACCCCTCAGAATCAAAAAGAAAAGAGAAAGCCAAGTGGCTGGAGAAGAAAATCACCAAATTTCATACTGAAATTGAAATACGTACCTTTTTGTCGAGCAATTCAATTTATCTTTGAAATCAAAATCCCAATTCCATTTCTTTTTAATATACCTGTATATCCTGCTAGCCATAATATCCAATTACAATATTCAAAGATCATTTTGCCAATTCCATTACAAAATTTTCAATATATACTTCTTACACATTCTTTAGTTTACTATTGAAGTTATACATTCATTTACATTCAATTTTACATTTCCAATTTTATTTGAATTCAATTTACAATTTCAATTATATTTGAATTCAGTTTAACTTCTATTCTGAATATTGAATTTTATCAATCATCTTTTATTCATAACTGCACAATTTTAAATTAGTTCCAATTACTAATTCATTACAAGTTCTAATTCATTTTATCTCGCACAATTCAAATTGGTTGTCAATATTCAGTTTTCAATTTCAGTTTATAACCATGTATATTTAAACTGGATTTCAAATTCCATATGAATTCAATTTACTTCATTTATTTGCAATTGTAAATTCATTCATTCATTCTCAATTTATTTCCACAATTCAATACTCAATTCCAATTCATTTTGATTACTCCAAATTTATTTTCAACTTAATAATATTCCATAAATATTTTTATATAGCATTCCAGAGTCTTTTCAACCTTTCAAAACCATTATTGAAAACAATTCAAATTATCCTTTGAATTTCAAAACCAATCCCCAAATTTTTCAACAACTTCCATTTAAAACAATTCGGTAGCAATTCCTCTTTTGGTAACTCGAAAATGAACACCGATGATGTCGCGATCACCATCGGAATTATTTTCCAGCGACCAAAAGAGTTTAGAGCTTTTCATTCCTTCAAAACAATTTTTCAAAAACCTTTGAAAATCATTTTCAAATCAAAAAGGAATTTAAACTTTCCAAACTTTTTCAAAAACATTTCCAAAAACTTCCCTAGAATTCTATTTCTAATTATAAATCACATTTATAATTTACATTCTCAAATTTCATTTGTATATGGATTTCATTTTCTTATCTTTATCTCAATTTTCATATAACAATGATTTCAATTCTATTTCAATTTTAATGATAATGATTTAATATTATCACTACCAAACAACCAAGCAACCATATACTATAATAATTTACAGAAAATCATTTCTTTTATATACAAAAATAGTTTTGGGCGAAATTATTTCATTTACCCTATTTTTAAACAATATCGTGTCGAATTGTTTTGAACAAGTGTTTATAGATCCCTATCGATAGAGTTGTACAGACTATACCAACCAGAATCCATATACCACTCAACGAACCAATCATCAAAACATAAAACAATTTTATATTCACTAACAAATACGCGCTCATATCTATTATTACACTCACACTCATTCTAGAGTACTACTGACTCTATCTCTAATGAGTAACACCCAACAGAGCCATGGTTGTCGCTTAACCATATGCTCTGATACCAAATGTAACGTTTGCGATTTTTCGTTGCCGAAAAACCGAAATGTTAGGGTTAAAGAAAAAGAAAAAGGTAGAAGAAGAGAGAAAAAGATAGAAACTAAAGAGAAAATAACGGAACAGAAAGAAATAACAGAACAATATCAGAATCTCACAATCGCAACGGAACAACATATAATAGACAAATGAATAATCTTTAAACAAAGAACTATATCAGTTATTACATTACATCATATTACACTACATTACATCATCAAAGTGTACAACAACAACATGCAGCGGAAAAGAAATATAATATACTAGTAATACGCCATGCCATCCAGCTTGCCTCCAGCAACTCCTGAATTCCGAAATATCCTGATAAACCTTAATTCTTGACTGCCCGTGTGGAAATTGGTGGGCACCCAGAGTTTAGGAAGGAAAACAATAAACTCCGAGTCAGTCATGTGACTGGTGTGAGAATTCAAAACAGTTTATCTTTAAAATCAAAATAGAGGAATATTTTAAAGTCAATTCGCAATGCTTTTAAAAATGAGACTAACATAAGGCCTCTCGCACACACACAATGCAAACGCAGAATCGGAGGAGATTTCTCCTTATGATAGTCAAAGATGCTTGATACGCATTAAAAAGAAACATTTGATATTATTACTAGTGCATAGTGTAGAAAACAATTTCGAAAGTAGAATATAAATCTTAGCCAACATACGACCATTATCGTATGCCTACTATAACTACCATCCAAACAGTGGGGCGCCACCATAAGTGAATGATAGGTTCTACAACTAATACCGTACAAGATCGTATTGTTTCTTTGGATTTCCAACAAATGGTCAGGCCAAGGAACTTCCCATTGCCACATGGAAACGCCTCTGGAATGACGTCCCGAGAACCAAACCGGATCTCTGCCAACACAAGGCCGGGTTACCCCTAACTGGGTAACTACTGACACGAATATGTCATCCCCCGATCATAACCGATCTATCCGAGGATCCTCAATTTCCAACAACCACAAAATATGCAGCAACAACATAGGTTAAATATCTGGGCTCCATACCATGATACCACCTCTATCCAGAAGGAATGACATACACTAAAGGGGCGCTACCCCCTAATAACCTTGGCGCATCCTTCCTGTTTTGACCATTTCCGGGGTGTGAGGTCCGACAAAGTCTCGTCCACAAAGCCACACTTTATACAAAAGCCGTGCTTTAGGTCAACAAATGATCATAGAAATGATCACCAAGATAAATGATCAAATAAATGATCCTATCACAAATGATCAAACAATGATCATTTCACAGCAACACTCAGCATGCCACACTACCAAATTGGGAGTATATCATTAATAACCTTCAACTATATAACCTCTGAGCTCGTACGTCTCAGAGAAGGGTGTTAAGCTAAGAGAATAAATTCTCCGCCACCAACAGAAATATATTTGAAAGAAATCAGCTTTATATCTCAATTTGTAATGTCAGACATACAATCCATACAAGTCTGTTCCGGGATCGAACAGAACCGAAGGCACTTCCAAAGAAGTCCTAGCATTCCGGATATTCACTAATCACGACCGGACTTCCCGTCACTAAGGGTGATAAAACCTCTATATCGGAGATCAGCCGATGTAGAGTAACTCGACGGTAATCCTTCCGTTTTCACAAACATCCGGTCTTCAACACCGGTCATCAAATGCAATCCATTACGACGTATCACATATTCAGAATGGGTTATACGACCCCAAGGTCCTTTCCCGGCTAACCCGAATAGTGAGCGCTTATTCAAAAATAAGCGTGGCATTCAAATTCAAACAATCACAACAAATACCTATTTAAAGGTAAATATTGACAGTCGGATATTTAACTATCAATAAGCGTGTTCAACATCACCAAATCCAAATAATTTCCCAAATTATTTACTTTCCAAAATATCTTTACTAGATATATATTTTTCAAACTTCAACCATTTGAAAATAAATTTTCAAATCACTTTTCACCTTTATCACTTTTGAAAACAAATTTCAATCATTTTCCTTACGCGGAATTTCTTTCCTTTCAACCTGGTTCATTTAAACCAATTAAATAAATCCTTAACGATTTACTTTATATTAACGTTCCAAATCCGTAAATTAATTCCCACACTTTAAAAATAATTCAACGTTTATTTGATCACTTTAAAGATTCCTTTAAAAACCAAAAATCATATTTTAAAACTTCAAAAATGGATCCGATGATGCAACAGCACCAAATAGTCAATCACGACATCCAAATATCATATATCGATATGATAATCAACAAATATCAAAATATCTATAAATAAATAAATATTTGTGAGGAATCCAGTTGGATCCCTCCAACCTGTTTCCCTGCATCCACAGATGTTAGCACAATACCAATCCCGTTTCAAGATGGGATATCGCGGTATATGGGATTTATAAAATATTATCCGCTTAATAGGTGGCGCAATAGGGACTCCTCCGCTATATAATGCGGAAAATCAATCAACTGCAATATATACATATGCCAATATATATATATATATATATTGCTATATATAGATATATCCTACTATATCTAATGTCACAACCAAATAGCAATCAATCAATAACTCCAAATCCAACTTTAAATTTTTTTGAGTGAGAAGTTCTCACCTTGATTTTATTAGCAATCCATTTCCAATTTCGGCTTGGTTTCATCATTTTAGACCTTGTATAAACATTTACACCGTTTATTAATATTCGAACAGATCCAATAATAAATTTTCATTTGATAATTCTGATTCATCGGTGATTTCATTTTAATAGTTAAATTAACTGATAGTTTTATTTAAACCAATAATTCTTCTTTATAAATTCCAATTTCAACTCGTTTCCTTTCAAATTTTGACCTTCTAAAATATTAGATGATTAAATTAATATTCAAAATAAATCGAAAAATCAATTATCATTTAATAAACCTATTTGAAGCTATTTATTTATTTTTCTCAAATACACATATATCTACTTGTAAAAATAATTTGTATAGGTTTAAACTCTATTTTTTTTATAATCTTTTAGTAACTAAACTGATTTCCTTTAATAAATCTAATTGTCTAACCATTTGACAAATTTAATTTACTAACAATTTAATTTGAACAAATGATTCCATTTTCAAACCAATTTCTTTTAAACAAATTTGTTTAACTAAATGTTGAATTAAAACTAAATTCCTTTTTAATAAATTAATCAAATATATATATATATATATATATATATATATAAACTCTGGGATTTTTCCTTTTCTAAACTTTATTTATGTAAAATATTTTCTGTAAATAATAACAGTAACTCATTTTACTGTCAATATACCAACATTTAAACTAATTTTTTTTCAAATTTAAATTGAATAAACAAATCAATTTCCTTTCTAATTTTCCTGCATATATACCTATTCAATCGAAATCTTTAAAACAGCGAAAAATACCTTATTGAACGAAGACAAAAATTGGGCAAAACCCTAGCCATTTCAACCACGCGACGCTGCTGCTCGACCCAAACTCGCCGACCGTGAACCCAAATGCGAGCTCCCAACAACTCGAATACTTCGCCCCATCGCGATATAAGATCGGCACCTGCTCGCTCCCCCAAATCCCACAGCCACCATCTCCCCTCGTCGCCTCACGCGCGCGCGTTCGCGAGTCTTCCCCAGCCGCTGCCCAGCCTTGCCTCGAGATGCCAGATAGGAACCCTAGCGCGCGATTCCCCTTGTTCGAACATTGAGTTCGAATCGGCTTCGGCCATTGATTGAAAACTTTTTTTTCTCTTTTTTTTTTTGTCTGCGGCCATTTGATTTAACGAAGAGAAAGGGGGAAATGTTTCGATTCTTATAAACTCGAATTTAATTCGAATGAGAGGAGGGCAGCTTCGAACTCACGAAGAAAGAAGCGGCTCCATTTTTTTCTTCTTCGATTGATTTTGAAATGACGAAGGAAGAGGGGGATTTTAAAAATGAACGAACATGCTCAGCACGATTTTTCTCCTCGATCCTTGCCGTGGTTTTAGGAATAATTGTAGGGAAGATAACGTGCTGTTATAAACTAGCTACAGTGGCTGATGTTGACTAAGTTTAAATTTAAATTTAATATTGAATTCGTTTTAAAGTTTCAATGCGTTTATATGTCGTATGCTCACATAACAACTCCAAAAAAATACGAAATTTGAAATCCGATAATAATTCAACATTACGGACCCAATGGAACTGGTTTCGTCAAACTCCGAGACTGTGCCTCGGAAGGCTATTTTTAAATATCGATTCAAACGATAAAATTTCAAAACTGAACGATTCACTTTCAAATCCAATTTTTTTGAAGCTTCTACTATCTTCAGTATTATCAATATGAATCTTACAAGCCTTTGAAATATTTTAAATCAGCTTAAAATTGAAGATTCAAATTTTTATTCAACTTTCAATATATTAAATTCTATAATTTAATTGCTAAATTCATAGTTATATTGAAATTTCAAGCTAAACCATCATTCAAATATTTAAAATTAATTAAATATTTTCAATTTAAATTGTTCAAAATTCTGGGTCGTTACACCAAATGTAACATATACGATTTTGTCGGGATCTGAAGGTCGGCATTCTTACGTCCACTGTATCAAATGCCGCATAATCGGACGTCGGAAAACCAAATTGTTAGGGTTAAAAAGGAGTGGTAGAAGAAAAAGATAGAAGAAGACAAGAAGAAAGAAAGAAGAAACAACAGAAAACAATATCAGAATCTCACATTTCGCAGCGGAACAACATATAATAGATAAATGAATAATCTTTAAATCAAAGAACTATATCAGTTATTACATTACATTATCATCAGAGTGTACAACAACTATATACATCACAACTGGACAATGGACAATTATACAAACATGTCCTTACAAGTGAATTTACAGCGGAAGGAATATATCATATACAAGTAATACGTCTTGCCATCCAGCTCGCCACTTGAGCTCCAAAGCACTCCTGAATCCAGAATGACCTGATAACTTGACTCTAGACTGCCCGTGTGGAAAATTATGGGCACCCAGAGTTTAGGAAGAGAACAATAAACTCCAGGTCAGTCATGGGACTGGTGTGAGAACTTAAAACAGTTATTTATCTTTTAAAACAACAACAACAAGGGAAGTGAAAAATATCCGCAATCCTTTTGGAAAATGGAACTACCATAAGGCCTCCCCGCACACACACAACGCAAACGCAGAATTGGAGGAGATTTCTCCTTGTGATAGTCAAAGATGCTTACTACGCAAAACAAATCATTTTTGATATTATTATTAGTGCATAGTGGTGAAAACATTTCGAAAGTATAATATAAATCTTAGCCAGCATAGGTACCATTATATTATGCCTGCTATAGCTACCTCCTAAGGAGGCAGGTTATACAATTGCAATTATAAAGGGCTCGTATTGTTTCTTTGGATTTCCAACAAATGGTCAGGCTAAGGAACTTCCTACTGCCACATGGGATCGCCTCTGGCGGGACGTCCCGAGAACTTAACCAGCTCTCTGCCAACATAAGGCCGGGTTACCTTTGTAACTAGGTAACTACTACACGAATATGCCACCCCTCCGGTCCTTTGGGACCTTTATCCGAGGGCCCTCTATCACCGAGCAACAACCACATAGAAAAATGAGATTGGAGCAACCACATAGGTTAAGCATCAGGGCTCCATACCTAATACCTCCCTTTTCCAGAAGGAAATGACATACCCTAAAGGGAGCGACCCTCATAACCTTGCCGCATATTCCTGTTTTGACCATTTTCGGGGTGTGAGGTCTGACGAAGTCTCGTCCACAAAGCTACGCTTTTTCAAAAAGCCACGCTTTGATCAACAAATGATCAATAAATAATCATCACACAGCAACACTCAGCATGCCACATTACCAAATTCGGAATATATCGCTGATAACCTTCAACTACAAAACCTCTGAGCTCGTACGTCTCAGAGAAGGGTGTTAAGCTAAGAGAATAAATTCTCCTCCCCCAACAGAGATGTATTTGAAAGAAATCTGCTTTATATCTCAAAATGTAATGTCAGACACGTAACCATACAAGTCTGTTCCGGGTTCGAACAAAACCGAAGGCACTTTCAAAAGAAGCCCTTGCAATCTGGGTATTCACAATCCCGATCGAATTTCCCATCACAAAGGAAATCTCCATACCGTAGCTAACGGTGCAGAGACAATCGATAGGTCATCCTATCGTTTTCACAAATACCCGATCTTCAACATCGGTCTTCGGTGCTATCCATTACGTCGTATCACTATTCGAAATGGGTAATCCGAATAACGAGCGCAATAATTAAAATTAAGTGTAGCATTCAATTTCAACCAAATCACAACAAATAGCCATTTAAGGGTCAATACTGATAGTCGGTTATTTAACTATCAATCAATATTAACAACATCAACCGATTTCAAATAATTTCCCATATTATTTATTTTCAAAATATCTTTATAAGATATAAGTTCCACAATACAACCGTTTGAAAACAGATTTCAAATCACTTCTCACCTTTACAACTTGCATTTCAAAATGGTTCATTTAAACCAATTAAATAAATCCTTACCGATTTACTTTAAATTTACATCCCAAATTCGTAAATTTATTCCACACTTTTAAAAAATAAATCAATGTTTACTTTAAAAACAAATTTTCCTTATAAATTTCCATTGTGAATTTACATTTCCAAATATTCACTTTTTATACGATTTTCAAATCGATTTCAATTATTCACTTTCAATTTATCTTTAAAAGATATAATCTCAAAACACTCATTTCGTATGGGAAAAACATTTCCATACTTATTCAATAATAAGTAATTCACCAATCTATCTATTTTCAATATTTGGAAGATATTCAATATACTTAAATCACAATTAAGAATATATTTTATTCTTTAAAGAAAACATTCTCTTAAACACATTTATTTGGGTCAAAACGAATGTTACGTAAAACATTGTTACGTTAACCAAAAATCACTAGTATAGGGATTCGAAATTAAGATAGATATATAAACCCCAATACTATACAAAACTTTTCCTTTCGGAAATCGTTTACTATAACAACAGTGTTATAGTCCACCATTTCCTTATATTTCTCGAAAACATCTATTTCAACAATGAATGTTGAAATCTATGGTTTCGATACTTAACACATTTTAAACATTTTTGAATCATTTTAATTCTATTTAAAATATCACTTTCCCAAAATATTTCTTTAATATATTATTCACTGTCCAAAATCGTGAATATACTTCGTTAACCAAATTCAATTTCTACATATTTTATTTAAAGGGTTATCCACTGTCCCAAAATCATTGATATATTTCCTTTAATAAGCTATAATAATTAAACTTATTAAAATAAGTCGATTTCGGATTTATAAAACAAGTTTATAAATTCTATTTATATTTTATAACAACTTCACTTATAAAATTACTTTATTAACAAATTCTATCCATATTCCATTTACACGCCAAAATCCAATTTATAAGTTAATTACTTATAAATATTTTATTTTACAAAATCTATTTATTTTATAACTTCACAATTTATAAATCTATAGATTTCATCCACTTATGAAATCCATTTACACTTCATTTTTAACACTTATAAAAACTCGTTTTATAATTCCAATATTTTAGTTATAAAAATCAATTTTATAAATCTTTTATATAAATCATTTATAATAATTCAAAAATCCCAATTTAAACCATTTTATAAATTAATCAACTACTTATTTCAAAAATCACATTTTGGTTATATTTCACAAAAATCATAATTTTTATAACATAAAAATTTCAATGTTTATTTATATAGAATGAATCAATTCCAAAATTAAATTTTATTATGAATTCTCAACTTAATTTTTTAGAAATCCAATTTTATTTATTTTCGGTATCTAAGGATACCAAAAATATATTCGGCTAAAATTTAGCCTTTAATGATTTCAATCACAAAGATAATCACGCAGATTATAAATAGATCAACATATAACATTGAAACCAATTCAAATGTTTGAGGAATCCAGTTGGATCGCTCCAACCTGTTTCCCTGCATCCAAAGACGTTAGCACAATACCAATTCCGCTTCGAGACGGAATATCGCGGTATATGTGATTTATAAAATACTATCCGCTATTATGCGGCGCAATAGGGTCTCATCCGCTATATAATGCGGGAAATCAACTCTAAGTACATATATAATACCAATTCCATATCAAATTGGAATTATCACGGTATATGTTTTTAATAAATAACATCCGCTTAATATACGGCGTATAGGGTCTATTTTAATACAATAGATAATAACTATCATCCAATCACACAATCAAGCAATTATAAATTTAACTATTTAAAATTTAAATCGAAACAATTCAATAAGTGAGAAGTTCTCACCTTGAGTTTCCGATAACCGTTGTAGCATTTTATTTCGAATAAAATTAAACGTGCTTTTAATTTTACCCGAACTCACTAGCTCCAAACGACTCCAAACCAGCTCCATTACGTAGTACTCGACAAAACGATTGCAACGCAATTCGTTTCGCGCAATTCTGACCTCGTATGAACAAGTTATTGATTTTTAAAGTTCATACGAATTATAACATAATTAAATTACAACTTCTTTTATATTTTTTTTAACCTCAACATATCACAGCCGTTCGTTTCCGTTGTTTGCATCAGGGCCGCATGCGGCTATATTCTTCTCGCGTGAAAGCTATAGACCGAAGAACCCATATGGCCGCCGCTTAGGATTACATGCCGCTCCACCATCCCCTCGTTTTAACTCGATCAAACACCTTAGTTCGACTCGCCTATCCAAGCCCTACCTACGGCCAGAGCCTTGTCGAGCTCGGTCGTCTCTCCATGTTGGAAAATGTGTGTGATTGTCGCGACTTCTCACGCGAATCGTCGATGATTCGCTCGACTATAAATGATCATAGCCGTTCAAAACGAAGATCTCGTTGCCCTCTTCACTTTTGTAGTTGACAACTTTCACTGATAATATGTGGATTGGAAGATAATTGGAGGAGAAGGAAGTGAATTTTTGGCCATTAATAACAATGGTGGCGGCTAGGGCTGAAGGTTAGGGTTTGTTGCAAAATTGTGAAATAGGGGGCCATTTATAGGAAATTTCTCAAAACACTATTCATCCAAAAATTTCCAAACTCCAAACGAAGCGTATTGGCTCGCGTTTCTAGGGTTTACCCCGCGTTCTGGATACAATGGAACGTGTTTTGGAAGCTAATTCGATCATATATGCGAGTTATGAAAATAAACGATCAAATTTAAATTAAATCAATATAAACTAATTTTTATGCGTTTTGGCTTGCCTCGAACAAACCATACATCCGATTGACACGAAATTTGAAACCATACAATAATTTAACATTGCGGATCCGATGAAATTGGTTTCGTCAAAATCCGAGACTGTTTAAAAAATGGCTATTTTAATTCGTCAATTAAATATTAAAATATTCAAATTTCATAAATTAACTTTTAAAAGTTCACAAACATTATTCTAACTCCAATATGATTTAATATAACTTTATAAATCATTTTTAATCACATTAAACCCAATTTTCAATTATTTATGTAATTTCCAATATTAAATTATCGATTTAATTATTCAATTAAATCCAGATATTCAAAATAAAATTCATTTGACTTGTAGATTTTACTTGTTGATATTTAAAATCAATTAAATATCTGAATTTCAAATGACAGAAATTCTGGGTCGTTACATGGGCGGTAGTGGCTAATGCGTGTTACCACCGGCCCGTAAGTGTAATTGATATATCTACCCTGGCATTGCCTCGTTGTGCCGTGTCACCTACCCTAGCGCGCCTTGTACGATTTTGGTTTTGTGCCGTAGCCTGTGGAGTATCGTCTTGTGGCTTCCCGATCAGGAGGGACTATGATACTGGATAGACTACTGGGACTATATATGTGTTAAGGTGGAAAATGTAAAGCCTTAGCGCTATTTTTAAATAAGTTTACTTTACTAATAGACAATATTATAATAACGTATATTACTACATAGTAGATAGTTTAACGGATCCTTAGAGGATGGTTATCCCAAACATCCTTTGAGTTACTTGTATTCCTGCTGTTATTTCACTTGAGTTGGATATATTGACATAAGAATGTTAAGCCTGACTTGAGTGTTTGTATTTGCTTTACGCTTGGGTCAGACTGAGTGATACAGCTTTTGAGACTCACCTTTAGAGTTGGAGCTTCGTTTGGAAATCCATCTATATCTTTTTAGCTTGGAGTTATTCAGTTGATTACAGTGATGTACTCTGATCTTGTATTTGACTATTGTATTTGACACTTCTGTTGTATCTTATTTAACTCTAATATATATCTAGTAGCTTCATGAACTACTATTCTTTGTTTCCGCTGCATTATTGTTATATTACTCTGTGTCTGTGATTCTGTGATTATTTTATTTACTGTATATGCTGAGTTTTTCCAAATATAAATTAACAACTTGATATTTTGAGAAATTCAATTCCGGCATGTTTGGATGCGAATGGTTGAAAATATCGGGTCGTTGCAGTTTGGTATCAGAGCTTTGGTTTTAGGCAAAACTTAGCACATAAAGTAAATTTAATTACAAAATCACTTTCGTTCGTGCTTGAATCTCTTCCTCTTGACTTAGTTTCCCTTTGTATTTTGGAACATTCCCTTCGGTTCCAAAATCCATTCTTGTGTCCTTCTATTCGTGTTTTCTGATTCTGGAGTACCCCATAGCTCCACCGAATGATTTGTAAAAGGGGTGAAACTCCTTTAAAACGAGCATTGATTCATCGAAAATTTCTGTATCATCGGTCTATGATGCTATCTATCCCCTGCTATGTCTGAATTCTATCTTTTGCGATCGAATGTCGATTTGCCTTGGAACTCTACATCAATCTTATTCTTGAAGTCACGGTCTACCTGGTTAAGGTTGCCCACGATTTATATAAACTTATCCATCTCCTTATTTGTTATTTAATTCAAACCTATCTTCGAATCAAAATTCTCTTTGATTTATGTCCATCAAATTTGAATCACTATCCTAGCTTTTAAATCCATTATTGTATCATTGAGCGAGAAGTGTATTTATAAATTAATATAAAAAATGTTATATATATTGTGTTGTTTGAGTTGTTGATGTTGATTTGGCTTTTTGATCGATTCGTATGATCAGTGATATCGATAGGATTTCCAAAACACTTGAACAGAACAAACTAACACAATATTGTTTTCAAATTTGGTAAATAAAATAGTTTTGTATGATTATATTTTATGTTAGTATAAATTTTTCTGAAATTAAATTGTTAACTGAATTAGTTGTTTGAATGATAATGTTTGATTATCATTTATTGTTCTAAATGAATTTAAAATCAGGAATTGAGAATTTAATTTTCCGATGATTTCAAACTCTGGTTTTAAAGTTTTAAAATGTATATTATTTAAAGTATTTTCAAAAAAGTGGTTTTCAAAGAATTTTAAAATGTCAAATTTGCGCTGTAACGACCCGGTAAATTTGATGATATTAAATGAATTAAATTAATATGTTTCTAATCTAATTTAGAATAAATGTAGGGGTTGGATATAGTAACTGAGATTAAAGATTAACAAATTGAAATGTTTATATAGAAATAGGTAGAATAACGAAAATTTGTGTTTGTGGTTATAAGTCATAATTAGTTGATTAAAATAATATTTATGAAATAATAACTGAATTTAAGTGCAACCATATTTATGGAAGTAAATTGTATTTGGTGAATGCTAACATTGAATAAAGTTATTTAGAATAGAAAGGTTTTTAGATAATATATTTTCTATAAAATTTGGAATTGAATGTATGTTAACAATTTGATAGTTACATGGAAATAGATTTGAATAATGTGAATTTGAACACTTTGTGTAAGATAAATATAAGGAAGCAATATAAGTGTTGAATTTGCAATCATTAATAAAAATATTACCTAGAATGAGATTTATGAAAATAAGAATCAATAGTGGAAGATTTACATTAGATTGTAAAATGGGTGGTAACTAATTTAAAGTGACCGTTGAATAAATCAATGCAATAGGTGTTGATAAGTAAATTTAATGAATGTTGTCAACAATAAATGGACTTAAAATAGTAATAAAATTGTTTTGCCTATGTAATTGTACGTATTGAGAAGCTATAATTGAATTTGAAATTTTGTAGTAAATAGGGAATAAGAAGACGGTTATTAACTAGTAAATTAATAAATGAATTCTAATAGTAACGTAGTAATTAGTGCATATGTTTTGGAAATAGGTGATAATTACAGAGTTTTACCTATTCATCTAATTTATTTAATTTAAAATCTAAACCTATGGCAACATTTTGTTAATAAATGTTGTAAGTGAATTTGAATATAAAGAATTACAAGTGTTTAGGTTAACCATTATTTTATTTAGTTAAGAATGGAGATAGATTGAAATAAATCTAAATTAATTATTTTGGTTGTTAATGTGTCCAGTTAATAAAGGAGAACTTTAAGGAAATAAAATATAAATGAATGTATTTGGGAATAGAGTTCTTTTATATGTGAATAGTTATAATGTTGTTATTAAAAATGAACGTTGCTTTATTAATATAGTAACGGAAGTATGAATAAATTTATAGAAACATAAGACTTACTTTAAGGTAATATTTGAGTGTAGACTTTTTGAAATAGATTTAATAACAATAATTATTGTTCGTTACCTATCTTATTTGTTGTTAAGTTATTTTGAAATCAATCTCAAATTTATTCACAAAATTATTGCAGTTAGCGTAGTTTTGGTTTTTAATTGCAGTAGTTAATTCTATAAAGTGAGGTTAATACTAATTTTATTCTAATTGGACCATTTGTTGAGATAAACTTTAGAAAGCAAGATTTATAAATATAATCGAAGTATCAAAATTCAACAATGGTATTTATTGCAAATAAAGTGGAGTTAAAACGTTAAATATTACGTTATTGAAATTAAAATGGAATTTGTGGATATTAAAGTGAAATCTGGAACTAATGATTAGTGGTATCCTTATTTTGGATAAAAGATGAGGATATAAAGGTTAAAAATTTAAAATGGGTTTTGAGAAATTTATTTATAATTCTTTAATATAAGGAAGCGGAGAATTTAACGCTGAAATTTATAGACTTATAAACTTTTAATTCACATCTAGTCTTGTTAAATCATTTAAATTGATTAGGAAATATTTAAGTGATAAAATTTGGTAAATTTTGGAATTTAGATAAAATTGGATTTTTATAATTTATTTTAATTTATTAAATGAATATAAAAATAGCCATTTTGGCCACGGACTCGGATTTCGACGAAACCAGTTTCATCGGATCCGTATCGATGAATTATTATAGGGTTTCAAGTTTCGTATCGATCGGACTTGTCGTTTGATCGTACGGGCGTGAAACGCCTTGAAAATCAATTTTATTAAAATCAATTTGAAATAAATTTGGAAATTTTGTTTTCAGCATAACTTCTTCATACGATCAAATTTGGACGTGAAACTTTTTCCATCGCGCTCAGAATATTTTAAAATACCTATTTGGATATATGAGTTTAATAAATTTCGTTCCGGGGTCAGAACGGGCTTTTTGGGCCAACTACCGTTCAGCACGTTCGTTATCCGTACCCACCTAGCCTTCTTCTATCTGTCTATATATATGCGATCATAAACCCTAGCCTCCCTTTTATTATCATTTTTCTGTACGTTCATCTTCTTCAAGCTTCTCTTCTTCTTCAATGGGAGCTAACCCTAGATCCAGTCAGTTCAAAAACAAAGTGAAAATTTAAAGTCCTCCTAAAAATCTCGAAAAAATATATGTCAATGTTCTCGAAACACGTAATCTCATGGTGAAATTCATTTTTCAAATGGAGTTATCGTTTACCCAGAATAAATTCAAACAGTTCGTGGCCGTTCATCATCGCCGTAACAAAAGTTGTCGGATCGGGAAAACATTTCTGGGTATTGAAGAGAGGACGATGGGGATCGCATCCATATGGGTATTGAGGCGAGTTGATGGTTGGATCGTCGCAGAATTTCAGTTAGGGTTTTGAAACCCTAGTTTTAACTGGCGGCCGGCGGCGTATAAGGGGACCGGACCTCTGGGGAAGCAAGGAGGAGAAGATGGCGAAGTCAGGTGGTGCGGCGGCAAGGCACAGGGACGGCCGAGGTGGGCGGCAGCGTTGGTCATAGTGGAGGCCTGTGCGTGTAGATGGGTGCCGTGTTCTTTCGGTTACCAGTGGATTGCGTGCGTGCGTTACAGTAGAGAATGAAAGGAAGATGCCGACGTGGCTTTAGATTTAGGTAATTGTGTACCATTCTTGTTTAAATAAATTTTGATTTTTCAACTCGATTTTTCGCTATAACTTCGTCATACGATATCCGATTGATGCGAGATTTTTTTTATTAGGATCGTAATTAAATTCCGGACTTGATGACGCTGGTTTGGACATATTCTGAGATGGGCGAATTTTTGGGTTTAAATCGAATTTAAATTCGATTTAAATTCAAAAGGTGAGTGTTTTAACCCACTCACAACTTCTAAAAGTTTTTATGTTTGTTAAATTAATTTTAGAAATGAATAGAAATTTATTTATGAGTATTTGGCATGTTTATTTTATTCATATATGTGGAATTGCATTTATTAAATTTAACTGTTAATTTAATTAATTTATTGCGTATAAATTTACAGTTAAAATTTATTTGTTTGGATATGAACTGCTAGTTAACAGTTATATAATTTATTACTGAATATAGACTGTAGATTAATAGCTGTTAAATTTAATTTGAATAAAATTGCCAGTATTACCTGTTATGTAGTACCAAAAATAATATTGTTATTGATTGATATTGATTGATGATTGCGATTTGGATGATGGATGATGTTGATGAATGGATGTTTATTGTATATCATTAAATTTCAAATTATCATGCATATTTCATTTCATTCGGGATTGTGGTTTGAAATGATATATAACCGCAAAATTTTATATTTTTAAATTGCGGATTGAAATGATAAATATCCGTATCACTTGACCATAGGATAGAAAATTATATACAGGCACCACGGTCTATATATAACTATTTTAATGTGATTTCTATGGTTTGGATGGAATACAGTTTATAATAATCTTAAATTTTATATTGTATAAATATTATTCTTCCATATATATACATATGAAGTTGAAAATTTTTAAATTAAAAGGTGTATAAATCTCTTTATTAAAAATGGAATTTTTTTTTTTTAGAAAATGGAGTTTGATAATTTATATCATATGTTTAAATGTTAAGTTTGGAAATTTTAAGATATGATATTTATAATTGGATTTTTCCCAAGATAAATTGAAATGAATATTCTAGTATAATTTGAATTGAAAAAAAATATATTTTATTACTAGAAATTGGAGTTTTTATTTATTTATGGATTTTATGTGAATATTCAAGACTAATTAATAGAACATTCGATTTGTTGAAAGAATAAAATCCAACTTTAGTTTGAAATATTAATACTCCAAATGGATATACGTATATATATATATATATATAAATTTGAAGTGGTTTTGGAACTTGAGAGAGATAATACAAATTTTGGGTTAGACTTTAATAAAGAAATGTATTTGTAAAGCCATGAGAACTATTTTCTTTACAAAGTAACATTTAAGTTAAACCTTTTAATTCATATACCGTTGAATATCCAAACCATTCAAGTTTTAAAAGTTATGGTTTTAAATTATGAATTTCGAAATATTATGCTTTGAAAGGATATTTGGCTTTCAGACGTTATAAATTTTAAAGCATTTGGATTTCTGAAAAGGTTTATATTTGGGATAAAGGATATCATATTGTTTTGGGTTTTAAAATGATATCGTATTCATAATTTAAAAATGGAAATGTTTATTCTGGTTTAAAGTATGAGCTATTTTTAAATGACCGCGGTGTTATAATAACGATGGGTTGGCAAAGAGACCGGGATCGGATATGGACATACTCTCTGTCGATACCGAAAACCACTTTGACTAACCGTGTACGCGGTGGAGATTCCAGAATGAAGTAGGTGGTGGCGACGTTTCCTGTAAGGTAAATACGTGGACCCGACTCCCGTGAGTTGGCATAAGGTGGCTAAAACAGGAGCGATTCTCAGGCCAATGAGGTCATTCCTCTGATCGGACCCTCCTCTTCGATATTATACTTTGATTTTGGATTGATTCAGTGGCCACTTCTATATTTTGATTTTTGGGGAGTTAGTCCGAGGTGGGCGGTAACTGCGGCTACGCGTTTCCACCAGCCTGGATAGCAATTGGTATATCTACCCTGGCATTGCCTAGTTGTGCCGTGTCACCTACCATATCGAGCCTTTACTACGAGTTTCTATTTGTGTCGTACCTATGGAGTATCCTCTGGTAGCCTCCCGATCAGGAGGTATTACGGTACTGTATAGACTATTGGCATTTTACGTGTTAAGGTGGAAAATGTAAAGCCTTAACGCTATTTAAAAGTAAGTTTATTTTACAATTAGACACTATTATAATAGCGCAATATACTACATAGTAAATAGTTTAATGGATCCTTAGGAGATGTAAATCCCGAGCATCTCTTGAGTTACTGTACTCATATTTATTTCTGTTAATTTAACTCACATAAGATCTTTTAGTTCTGACTCGAGTGTTTTTGTCTTTTCAAATTCGCTCGGGTCAGTCCAAGCGTTTCAGGATCGAAGACTTTAGCTTTGAAGAACGAAGACGAAGGAGTCGTATTATTATTATCTATAGTATTGCACCACACTCATACTGTTCCGCTACATTGATTGTATTGGTATGTGTAACTCTGATATTTATTGTATAAAGCAAATCAAGTGTTTGTAAACTGTTTTGAACCGTATATTTATTATTATATTTTATCCTTCCGCTGTGAGATTCTGTTTTGTTTTTATTTCTTCTCTGTTTTTCTTATTTACCCCATAACAATCCGCCCTTGCGTATGCTTTGAATTGGCACGTGTGTCGGTTTAAAGTGTGCGAAAAGGCGGGATGTTACATGCGCTCTTCTCTTTTGTTGCTGGAAAATAATTTCGGTGATGGTGGCTGCATCATCGACATTCATTTTCGAGTTTCGAAGTGGAGAGACCGTTCTATAGCTCTGCTACGCTTTTGTTTGGAAGTTAAATTTGATTTGAATTTCGTAAAGTATGATTTGAATTACAATATGTATATGATTAGAAATTAGATTTGATATATAATATGTATATTTATCTCTAAATTGTTTGAAGATTACTCGAAAATTTTATTCTTAAATTTATGTTAAAGGATGTTTTTAACTATAAATAAAGCCAAAATTTTGAATAAATATCTAGACTTGAAACAAATTAAATAAGAAAATTTTACTTGTATAATACTCAATTGCATTTCATGTATAACTTACCTAAATTATTCAGAAGTTAACTATGAAAATAGATAATACACAATGTAAATGATGTTAAAAGAATGTATAAATAAATTTGAGTAGTTATAATAAGTGTAAATATACTTAATATATGTGGTAAGATATATTAAGTGGAATAAATTTAATTTGGAATAAAGAAGAATTAAATTTATTGAATAAAATATGGTTATAATAAACGACTATTCAATTCATGATTTTAGAAAATTATTAATAGAGGATAACTGGATAATAAGATAACGAATAAACGAGATAAATTAAATAAAATTTTGCTTAAAATATATTAATAAATTAACAATTGATTCAACTTAATGAAATACCTTGAATCAAAAATCAACTATTGAATATTAATTGATTTAAATTGAAATTTATATGACTAGAATTAACAGTTTGAACTAACAAATTTAAATTGAATAACTATTTATTGACTTAATATAAATGGATTTAACCAAATTGTTAAATATTAATTAATTTAAATTGAAATTTATATGGTTTTATTTTGTATTTCAAATTTATTTTTCTTTTCGGGTGTTTTATTCTCCTACCTCGTTCCTTTTTGGGGACGAAAATTTTTGAGTGGGGGAGAGTGTAATGACCCGTAAAATTTTAAAGGTATTATTTTATATATATATATATATATATATATATATATATATATTATATCGTGTCAGATTGTGTGTGTATATATGTGTGTTTACAGCTTGCAGTAATATGTTTATTTAAAAAAAATATAATAAAAAAATATAAAGTAATATGGCTGTGTATATATTAGCTTTTATATATATAATTATTCTGCTGAGTTTTATTTTAGTTATAATAGTACAGTGCTATATATTGGTTACAGTTTATGTGTTAGTTATATAATATATGCTCTCAATCGTCTGTTATACTTGTACATAGATATACTTTTAGATTATATACCATCTATTACATATAAAAGCTTATAAACTATATGTTTTATATATATATATATATATATATATATATATATATATATATATATATATATGTAGATTTTAAGTACAAGATATAATGGTTTGAAAACGTAAGTTTTATATATGTATATGTTAGCTTATATATGTTATAGTATATTTATATTTTTAGTTAGCAGTTATATAGATTTTACATATTAAGATGTGGATTTTAATTTATGTAGTTAATGTATATAAAGCTTTATAGATTGTTATTTTATTTATATATATAGGTTATGTGTGTCAATATATTATGATTTGTATATTGTAAATAATATTATACGTATATATTTTAAGGGTTATCTTATTTATGTATTACTAGTTATATTTGTATATCATATAAGTTAAATATATATGCGTATATCCTGGGTATATATAGGTAATATTCAATCTGTTAGCCAAGTGTTTTGGTTTATATTTTACATATATACATATTTATACTTTCGCATATGATGGATACTGGGTAGCTTTATAGGTTGTTGGTTATAAAGTACGTTTCTATGTATATATTTACTCTGTTGCACTAGTTTATATAAGTAAAATTATTTATACATGTAATTTTTATGTATAGATTCTCAACTGGCTGATCGTACGCATATATGTCTATAAATGCAAGTTTATTTAAGAAATAAAATCTATTTGATTTATAGACAAATTTATGTAAGTTATATTAGTAATTCCTAGATATATATATTACTTTATATATAAGTATTAGTGAACTTAGTACTTCAAATATATATATAGACTTTATTTTTAAAGTTAAATTATTGATTTGAAAAATATGTATATTTTAATTTAATGCGTGTGTTAGAATTTATAATGTGACCTGCATTTACATATAAATAGTTATATATATATACAGTCATATATATATACAAGTTCACTTTTATCAAATTATCTTCATCGATCTCGCTCTGACGTCTTCCATCGATTTCTGTTATCAGCTTTGATCGTTGAATTCATGCTGATTTTCTTTGCTTGGATATGTAAGTCAACTTCAGGGTCCGTATCAGTGTTCATATCTGTTTCATTTTCCAGTCTCTCTAGCCTCGAAAGGTGAGCAATCACTCACGATTAACGTTCTTATGTTTATTAAATTTGATTTCAATTGAAAAGACAATTGAAATATGCCGCTGTTAGTTATTTACATTGCTTTATATATACTATCATCTGTAACTGTTCACCTGTGACATCGGACATCATTATCTGCTATTTATATTGATGATAGATGCCTGTTATTATTATTATTATTATTATAATATCTGTTATCACTCTGCAAGTTCCCTGTTAGTATAGAATTTACTATGGGTTGAAATGATAAACCCAAGCGATTTTCATTTAATTGAATTTGGGATTGCGGGTTGAAATGATATATACCCATATTTATATTTAAATTGTGGATTGAAATGATAAATATCTGTATCACTTGACCATAGGATAGAAAATTGTATACAAATACCGTAGGTCTATATATAAATATTTTGAAAATGATTTTTATGGTTTTGAAAAGAAATATATGGTTTTATATGAATATTGATTTTTGATATTATACAAATGTAATTTTATATAGTTAAATTCTTGATTTTAAGCTATGCATAAATTTGTTTAATATAAAACGAGTTAATAATAAAGTTTGATTTTATTAAAATATAATATGGTTAAGTATTTATTTAAATTATATTTTTATATGGAGTTTATAATGATTTAAATAAATTTAAGGTTGGAAGATAAATATGAAATTGATGTGAAATTAAATTTATTTAATAATTATACTCAAATAAATTTGATTTGAAATTTAATAAAATTGAGATTTTAAAGGATATGATTTTTATAACTTGATTTTGGTTTATAAATGAATATATCAAGTTTAAATAAATTGAAATAATATTCAGTTATTTGTAGTTTAAAAGTTTTACTTAAATGATATTGGATTTAATAAGTAAACATTTAAAATCTAAATAATGGTAATTGAATTTGATATATATGGAATTATCAAAATTTAGTTTTGAAATTATGGAATATTTAAGCTTTGAATATACGAAAATTGAAATGGTTTATTTAAGGTTCAAATCTGTATTTGGAATCGATATAAATTTAAATGGTTTATTGAGGACTGAATTGAGTTGAAATTTATGAATTGAGATTTGATTTAAATTGAATTTTGGATTCAAGTTGATTTGAATCAATTTATGAAGTTTGAGGAAATTATTTATTTTACAAAGTAATTTTACTTTATAAACTATTTTATTATATATACTATTTTAATATCTAAACTGTTTAAGTGGTGAAAGTTATGTTTCAAAGTTATGAATTTCAAAGTATTATGTTTTGAAAGTATTATAATTTCAAGTGTTTTGGTTTTGAAAGTGTTATAACTTTGAAAAATGCTATGACTTTGGAAAAAAGATATATTTGGAAAAGGAAAGGATGTCGTATTGATATGGTTTTGAAATGGCAATGATATTTTGGTTTTAAAGTATAAATTATTTTGAAATGACCGCGGTGTAATAATAACGTTTGGTTGTTAAAGAGACCGGGATAGGAAGTTGTCATACTCTCTACCAACTCCGAAACCACTTTAACAACCATGTACGCAGTGGAGATTCCAGAATGAAGTAGGATGGTGGCGACGTTCTATTAAGGTATAAGCGTGGACCCGACTCCCGTGAGTTGGCATAAGGTGGCTAAAATATGAGCAATTGACGGGCTAATGAGGTAGCTCCTCTGACCGGACACACTCATTCGATATTATATTTTGACTTTGAGATTGATTTGGTGGCCACTTTTGATTTTTGATTGGGGGTGTGGCTCGAGGTGGGCGGTAGTGGTTGCTACGCGTTACCACCGGCCCGAAAGTGTAATTGGTATATCAACCCTGGTATTGCCTCGTTGTGCCATGTCACCTACCCTAGCGCGCCTTGTACGATTTTGGTTTTGTGCCGTAGCCTGTGGAGTATCATCTGGTGGCTTTCTGATCAGGAGGGAATATGATACTAGATAGACTACTGGGACTATATATGTGTTAAGGTGGAAAATGTAAAGCCTTAACGCTATTTTTAAGTAATTTTACTTTACTAATATACATTATTATAGTAGCATATATTACTACATAGTAGATAGTTTAATGGATCCTTAGAGGATGGTTATCCCAAACATCCTTTGAGTTAATTGTATTCCGGTTATTATTTCACTTGAGTTGGATTTATTGATATAAGAATGTTAACCTGACTCGAGTGTTTGTGTCTTGCTTTACGCTCGGGTCAGACTGAGTTTATGCTCGGGTCAGACTGAGTGATACAGCTTTTGAGACTCACCTTTGGAGTTGGAGCATCGTTTAGAGATCCATCTATATTTTTCAGCTTGGAGTTATTCAGTTGATTGTAGTGATGTACTCTGATCTTGTATTCGACACTTCTGTTGTATCTTATTTAACTCTAATATGTAATGACCTAGAATTTCTGCCATTTAAAATTCGTATATCTAACTGATTTTAAATATTAACAAGTAAAATTTGTAAGTCGAATAAATTTTATTTCGAATATCTAGATTTAATTGGATAATTAAATCGACAATTTAATATTTGAAATTATAGAAATAATTGGAAATTGGGTTTAATGTGATTAAAATTGATTTACAAAGTTGAATTAAATCTTATTTGAATTAGAATGATGTTATAGAACTTTTAAAATTGAATTAAAAGTTAGTTTGTGGAAATTGAATATTTTAATATTTAATTGACGGGTAAAAATAGCCATTTTTCAAACAATCTCGGATTTTGACGAAGCTAGTTTCATTGGATCTGCGATGTTATATTATTGTAAGATTTCAAATTTCATGTCAATTGGATTTACGGTTTGTCCGGGGCAAGCTAAAATGCGTAGAAAATCATTTAAGTGAATTTTAAATTTAAATAGTCAATTTGAAAACCTATCTGTCAAATATGATCGAATTGGCTCTCGACACCTATTCCATTGTGTCCGGAACGCGGGTTAAACCCTAGAAACGTCAGCTGGCATACTTCGTTTGGACTTCGGAAAATCTCGGAGAATAGTGTTTTGGAAATTTTCTATAAAAGGACCCGCTTATCTTCATTTTACACTAAATCCTAGTTTCTAAGCTTCAGCCACCACCTTCAGAAATTAATGGCCGAAAATATTCCTCCTTCTCCCTCAATTTTGTTTATGTCCATCGACTTTTACGCGAAGTCTTCAACTACAAAGTTGTAGACAACGTCGAGATCTTCGATCTCAACGGCGATGATCGTCTCTGGCGAAGCCAATCGGTGACAAATCGAGCTCGAACGACTGATAGTCGTGCATGTTATTCAAGCAAATAGTGCAGCCGAGTTCGACAAGGTTGTAGTCTTTGGTGGCACACGTGGAGAGCTTCGATGTGGCATCTCCTGATCGAGGTATAGATGAACGTTGGGGTCACGACAAATAGGGTTTAGAGGCGGCTTGTTTAGGTGTGTTCAAACGTGCATTCGATACGTGGAAGAGAAAAAGGGCAACGGCCACGATCCAAACAACTCACTGGCATTTCTATAAAACAGAGAAAACTAGGTCAGATCACTCACCTGCTGCAAACAAAGGACAAAGCCTTATTTGGAAACCTGGAAATTTTGGTTTTTTTTAATGATATGAACTTTATATCTGATTCTTGCTTCCTGACTTGAATATGTAATGTTGAGCTTCAGGTTGCCCTTGAGGTATGTTTGATATAGTTTTTGAACTGTTGATTTTGATCGTTCACAGATCCTCAGATTTTTCTTCTTTCTATTTTTTTCTTTAGATTTTCTTTTCAAGGTTATGTTTTAGAAGATGAAGATGAGGAAAGAAAATTTTGAAGTGAAAATATCCTTGTTTCCTACTTGTACCCCTCTTTTTTTCTTCTTTCTAAAATCCTAAATCAAAAGAAGATTTTGTTTTGCCACTTGTTAATTTCCTTTATTATTAATTTACACTTGTACTTAGATAAAAACTTAGGCTTACATTTGTATTTTCATGAAACAATTTGCTTACATTTGTATTTTCATGAAACAATTTGCTTACATTTGTTATTTTGTAGGTATGTTAATGTTTCTCTACTAATTCATATGTCTATTTTGTATTTATTAATTTATTTATCATGTTTTTTTAAATGTTTGTGTGTGTGTGTGTGTGTGTGTATAAATTAAATTTTATCTCATGTAAAATTTTAAAATGTATTAAATCTTTTCTTAAATCTTATTAAAGCTTTTTATTTATCCCTTTTTTAATTATATTTCCTATTTTAGATAAATACATCCCCTTTTTAATCAACTTATGTTTTACACTTTATATTTATACATTTTCTTGTATTAATACATATATAACCTTAATAGAGAATGATTTTTTTTAATTTTTAATTATACACTAAAAAAAGATCATATATATATATATATACATATATTCTTTTGGATTTACAAATCACCAATTCAAATACAATTTAAACCAACTCATAAATATATTAAACAAACACAAATTAAATTTAGGTTGAAGATAATAAGTTTTCCTATTTTAAATAATCATATCAGGAGATTATCAAATAATTATCTTCCCAGTTATGAATATTAATCATCAAATTTATTTGTTTCATTCTTAACAATCAGTATTTCTATTAATTTACCCAGTTAATTATCAATTAATAGATATTCCAAAATTCTGGTTATCACATTCCTTCCCCTTAGAATCTTTTCGTCCTCGAAAAGGAACAAAGCCAGAATTTATTAAATATTTTGAAACCAGTTAAAATATTCTTTGATCATTTTAAAACACTTTTAAAATCTATAATACTGCCAAAATAGTTTTATAAAAATACTTTTTTATAACTCGATGTTTCAACACGTCCATCCTCGTTCTCACAGAAATTCGGTCATACGTTGATCAGGCGTAAGACTGAAAATCTACGAGTGCTTGGCAGACCCGTTTTCAACGTCCAGTGAAAATACTTTGAAAATAATTTTATTGAAAATATAGAAGACATTTTTGAAATCGAGGAAATATCTTTGGTGAGAATGCTCTAGAAATCATCACCCCCATCCATGATCGCAGTTACATCCAGGGTTACGTTGCCATCGCGGCAAAAGTCCAAGTAACTGCAGGCTCTTCGCGGCCTCTCGATTACGCCATGGAACCCACAACAGATCACAGTTACATTCCAGGGTTACGTTGCCATCACAGCAAAAGTCCATGTAACCGCAGGATCTCAGCGGCTTCTGATTTTCGCTTTCGAAATGAAACTTCTCCACTCCTACATAGTTCGCAGTCTACCAATATAAAATCAAACACAGAGTGTTGGCTCTTAGCGGCACACACGACTTTTGCTATGTTACCATAGCTCGCAGTCTACCGATATAAAATCAAACGTAGATTGTTGGCCCTCAACGGCACACATGACTTTCGCTATGGTATACTCTACTCATAATCCCCAGGAACTAGTTTTGTCCGGACTCCTCACAGGATCAACTTTAGCACCCCTCCTTGGGGCTCATGGTAGCACCACCTGGTGGTACTCTTGAGAAGTTCATTTCAAGGGAGCGCCTTTTTCGCCAGAGCCATCATCAAAACATTTCATACTGTACACATATAGTATCTTTCAAATCATACACCTAGTATGATCTCATACAAAGCTCCTTTACACAAAATCGATTATTCCAAAATCGATAATTCTTAAACTAGGCTTTCCAAATTCTCATATTGATTTTATCCAAAAATCAAAAGCCTTTCGAAATCCAAAGGTTCCCAAAACCTTTTCTAAAATCCTCACAAGATCCTTTGTGTATATATATATATATACACACACACAGATATATATAATTTTTAAAACTTTGGATCATTTCAAACTTGTATAAAACTCCTTTTATACTTCAAAACACCTTCAAAATCCTTTTCTTCTGGCAATAGATTGAACAAGGGGAGTTTCATTTTATAAAACAAAGATATTTAACTTTGTTTACTCAAGATCAAATATTCAAATTTGATTACTCTTTTCAATATCATTTTCATTCAAATCCGTATGATGTACACATATCATCCGTACGCTATACCAATCTGGTCGCTCACTCGACCACACAATTTTACTTCCAAACTAGTATCGTCCACCCGGCTTCCTAGTGCGGACTCAGATCTGGTTTCTTGATCAGAAACCGTTATTCTCCATGCATAGTCATAACTATGATAGAGAATATCCAGAACCAATCAACAATCCATATCCTAGTCCGCCGTCGAAAATCGAGTGAAAAATCCCACTCGGATCGATATAACTATCTCGAAATTCAGTGCTCGAATCTGGATCAAATCACTATGCGAATAGTGTAACGACCCATAAAATTTTATTAATTTTTAATTGATTTTATAACGTATTTAATTTGGATTTTGAGAAATTTTAATACTAATATTTTGAAATAAAGTATTAATATTTGGTTTACGTATAATTAAATATAACAAATGGTAAATTTCAAAGTAACTATATGAAGATTAATTTATTATATAATTCTATTAAATTCAAATCAGTTAATAATTGGTGAAACTAAATTTATTTTCAAGACCTGAATATTTTTACATAGAGAAATTCTAAATCATCTTCTGACTGAGACATCATTTTTTGTTTTCCCAAATTTGGACTTCTATAGCTCGTCGATCTTATTTTCTACGTTTTTACTGCATTTTTTCTGCTAGTGGAAATTCGAATTTTTATAATTCAATCGTACCACCAATATCTATATACCATTTTGATCGTCTCGTTGTACTGATCACTACGGTATATTCATTTCTGTATTTTGAGATCCGATACGCGACGGAAACAATAAAAACGTGCGTCATCGGTGTTGAAATTTGTGACTTGGATTTATCTACTTTTCAAATTTGAAACGTACAACTCATACCATATTAAATTTGTAACGACCAGCGTTTTTGGACAGTTTAAACCGATGACCAAATACACATGCCGGTTCCAAACCGTTCAAAAGGCAGATGGTTATTGGGGTAAATAGGAAAAGAAAAGAAAGAGAAATAAAGGAAATGAAACAACATAGAATCTCACAGCGGAACGATAAAATATAATAGTCGAATAAATAGTTCATGAAGCTGTTTACAATACTTTGATCATTATTTATACAATCTTTATCAGAGTTATATATGTACAACTGAACAAATAAAATAATGCAGCAGACAACATGATGCAAAGATAATAAGAGTAATAGTATACCAAATCTTTGTCTTCGTCCTCCAGAATAGATCTTCAATAAGCTGAAAAAAACTTAGGTCTGACCCGAGCGTAATGAAAAGACAAAACACTCGAGTCAGGACTAAAATATCCTTATGAAAGTTAAATCAATCGTAAATAAATATGAGTGTAACGGCGTCAGAGATGTTTACGGGGTTTGACATCTCATATCCAGTGTCAACGTGCGTGCAATAACTCAAGAGATGTTACAGGATTTTCCATCTCTCAATGATCCGTTAAACTATCTACTATGTAGTACAATACGCTATTATAATATGTCTACAGTAAAGTAAAAGTATTAAAATAGCGTTAAGGCGTTACCATAATTCCCCTTAACACATTTTTATAATGCCATAATCTATACAGCACCGTAAACCCCACCGTAAACTACTGGTTATCAGAGGGTACCCCATAGGTATAACACAAAACAAAACGTAGTGGTTGCGAATAGGATAATCAGTATGACAAGGTACATGATGCGATACCAACTAGGATACTAGTAGTTGCATGATCCGGACTGATGTTGAGCATAGCCAGCAGCTACCTCAACACCGCGAAACAACACTCCCAAATCAAGGGGTGCACCCAAATCGAATCACAAAAGGTAATAGATATGGTACCGAAGAAGTGTGTCTACTAGAGGTGGTGAACCTCAATGGCCCGACGCGGCTCCTGTTTTAGTCATGTCAGGGGTCGTCCAATATCGCTCTCTTTCTTCAGTCAACGCGTTCACCAAACCATCCACTTCATTCTGGATCAACACTTCGTTTATACTAGTTATTAAAGTGGTTTTTGGTATCGACATAGAGTATGTCCATATCCGATCCCGGTCTCTTTAATAACTACGTATTATTACACCGGTGGCTCTTTTACATTTCAATCGATTCATAATTGATATCAAAATATCATATTCGTTTCAAAAATCAAATCCATTTCAAATATCATCATAGCTATTCAAAATGTAAGATTCCGTTTCAAAAATAATATTTCGCCTCAATATCTCATTTCAATTTCCAAATCATTTCGAATTTCAATTTAGGTTGCAACTTCATTTGACCCAATTTGTATTTACATTCAAGATTTAAACATAAACATTTCACCTTATTGACCAACTTGAAATTTTAGAAAATAGTTTTAAGTAGTTTAAAAGTAGTTTAAATAATTAAAATAGTTAAAAATACTTAAAATCTTAAAATGGATTTAAAATAGATAAATTAGTTTAAAATAATTTAAATTGGGTTAAGCAGATTTAAAACAGATTAAAATAAGTTAACATGGTTTAAGATGGGTTAAAATAATTTAATATATTTAATATAGGTTAAAATAGTTTAAGTATTTAAAGATGGTTTATATGACAGAGTAATTTGGAAAACAAAATGAAACAGCTTCAAAACCAAACCATTTCAATTATAACTTCCCAATTAAAATCAATTTCAATTTCCATTTTACCGATTCAATTTCGATTTCAATTCAAATCAATGTCAGCTTTGACTTTAAATTAATTCAATTTTACATTCACTTTCAATTAATTCAATTTCAATTTATATCGATTTGGAGCTTGATTTTTCAAAAATATCAATTTATAACACTTAACAAAATTATCCTTCAATATTCAAAATTAAATCCAAATTTCAAAATATGATTCAATTCCAAGCTCAATTTCAAAATATCATTTTTATATCACCTTTACTTAGTAATACTCAACGCTTGAAATAATGTTCAATCTTTTAAACAAATAAATTTTTGAAATTCAATCATATCCCAATTTTAAATTTCAAAGTCTCAACTTAAATTAATTAACAATTTATTTAACCAAAATTTATTTCAACATTCCAAACTCAATTTTTCGATAAATTCGATTTCTATAAATTGATTTTATTTATAACTTTTAAATCAAAACATTTTAAATAAATTTTAAATCAACTATTTTAAAAATTATTAATTTAACCAATCCGGTGTCCGTATATACTTTTCTATCCTATGGCGAAGTGATTATTTATTTCAATTAAATGTCAGGGATGAATATATATATATCACTTAAACTAAATCACAGTGTCATATGTATGCATAACAGGATATATATAAGCAAATAAACATCCAAACATTTAAATATCAACCAATAGCATCCATCGAAATACATCATCCAATAGACAATACAATTCACGGCAATTTCATAGTTATCAATATCAGGTAATTTAATCGCAATTTAATTTTAATCTCAATTTGACTGTCAATTAAATTTTCAACGTTGAATTCGAATGACAATCAATATGACAATTAAATTTTATCAAACAATGACAAATAAAATTCATATCACTTCATAATATCAAATTTAACTACCATAAAGATATTCAGTACGTTGTAAGCGTTATAAAACACTCACCTTGATATCCTGCTGTCACCGAGACGTTCCGGTTTGGAACTAAACTGGACGACTCCCGATTTTAGCCCAAATTTCAACTGTCTCCAAATTCGTCCAAACCAGTTTCATTTCGAACTCTCGTCATTACGATCGTAACGCAAAAAGTTTCGCTCCAATCGGACCTCGTATGTAGAAGCTTGCATGCGAATTTAAAAGGGAGAAGGCCTGATTCTTGCATGTGGGATGCTTACTACAGTGATTTGAAAAGAAGCTGATGTGAAAAGTTGACTAGACAATATTTTTTTTTTGAGAGAAATGTGTGATCCTCTAAAAAAACGAGGAGAGCACACATGGAGCTATATATATAACAAATATAAAGGAGCTGCCAACATGCCTGGCAGGTGACAAGACTATCCTCTAAAAGAAATAGATACCCCTCAAATGAGCTCCGGCAAAGCCACCGCCCATTAAACCCTAATACCGAGCTCCGGCAAGGCCACCACCCGATAATAGAGAGTTAGAGGTATCTAAATCTAGAGAAACTAAAAATCAACACCCTCAAAATAAGAGAAGATCCAAGGGGCGAAATAAAAATAAAAGAAGAACACCACTCTGAAGACACTGAGAAGCCACCAAGGAGAGCTAGACGCAGTCGGAATCCCTGTGAAAAGCAATCCTGCCAACCAGTACAAAGCTGCAAGCTATCCTGAAAACCAGTCAAGAGAGAACTAACAACCTGTCTAAACCAAACCTGAAACAAAACTAGTAAACCAAGTTAGAATGAATCACATATATGTATACAAAAAGATTTTATATACATATATATGAGAATAAAAACCAAAAAGAAAATTAAAGCAAAGAAAAACTAGAACCAAAAGCTAACAATGCTAAAGGACTAAAAAGTAAGAAATAAAAACAGAGATAAAAACAATACAAGAAACTACTTTAAGGACAAATAATAGGAAGAAAATTATACTGCAACATGCGAACATTATTTAAATTAGTATAGGAATTAATAAAAATGTTATTAGGGACAAAATTATTAAAGTTAAGTTTGAAAATGTTAATATTATTTCTAACCTTGTTAAGATATTCCTTAAAGCAATTATTTTTGGCTAATTTATATTTGGGATTTGAAATCCAATTTAAGCAGAAAGATGGAATTAAAATTATCAAAGTATTATAGTGATTATATTTATTATTAAAAATCCTTTGATTTCTCTCAAACCAAATGTACCAACAAGATATTGTAAATATAGTATCAAGCAAGTATCTAATATCCTTATTGAACTTAAATCTAAAAGAATTCCAAAAGAAAAAACAATCAGTAACTCTAGAACTAATATTAAACTCAAAAATATTAAGGGTCTTAATAAGAATAGAATGAGTATCCATGCACTCGTAATAAATATGATTAACATCTTCAGAGTAGATATTACAAAAATAACATTTATTATCAATAAAAATATTTTTCTTTTTTAAAAGCTCAATAGTATTCAATTTGCCATGTATAATGAGCCACATGTGGATCTTAGATTTTGGAGGAGCGTTAGATTTCCAAATAAATTTAAAACAGTTGTCAGAAACACCCGAAAAGTTAATAAATTTGTAAAAGGAATTCGAAGAATATTTCTTACTCTTATCCCACTCCCAACTAATATAATCATTATCATTGTCAATATTGTAGAGATTTAGCTTAGCATAAAGCAAATAAAGTTGTCTAAGGGTTGAGCCTACTAAAATACTATTAAAATTGAAACTCCAAGGAGGGTCACTATCAGAGTTAAAAACATCAGAAATAAATGCAAATTTAAAGTTACAAATATCATATAAATCTTTAAACTCAATCTTAAGAGGAGTAGCGGAAATCCAACTATCATGCCAAAAAGATGTGTTATTACCAGAATGAACAATAATATTTACACCTAAGTTGAAAATATCCTTACATTTTAAGATGGATTTCCAAAAATATGAAAGTTTACAATAAATCAAAGGACTAATTTGATAGAGATTATAACTACTATTATAGTAATTTTTAGATGTAATCTCCTTTCAAATGGCATTATCACTCGTATCTCTGAATTTCCATAACCATTTACTAAGAAGAGACAAGTTCATATTACGTAAATTAATGACACCTAAGCCACCCTCTTTTTTAGACTTACAGACATTATCCCAATTAACTAAACATTTAAAGCTACTGTTAGGATTATCACCATTCCAAAGGAAGTCTCTTCTAATTTTATCTATTTTGTCTATTACCCAACCAGGAAAGAGGTGCATAGACATCCAATAGATAGGGAGAGCTGATAAAACAGAGTTAATCAAAACTAGTCTACCAGCTCTAGATAAGAATCTCCCATTCCAATTAGTAATCCTATTTTTAATTTTATCAATGATTAATAACCAATCTTCATGCTTAAGTTTTGAAGGTCTAATAACAAAACCAAGATAATTAAAAGGAAAACTCATAGTTTTACAATTTAGAGTATTAGCAACTAAATTTTCAACTTTGTCAAAATCATTTAAAACTAAAACCGAACTTTTATCAAAATTTATATTTAAACCTGATAAAAGTTCAAAACTATAAAGAATAAACTTAAGAGCAATGATGTGCCTAGGAAGATGAGAGAAAAAAAGCAAAGTATCATCAGCAAATTGAAGGACAGACAAACCAAAACTCGAAAAATCATTACCAAAAAAACCCAAGAGATTATTATTAATAGACAATATATAAATTTAAATTTCAAAATATCCCAATTTATGCAACTTAAAATCTTGAACCCCTATCGAGGCGTGCCGTTAGGTGTTTATAATGTTATACCCATATTCCGGTTTCAAGCCCTAATTCGATCGTATGTGCGAGTTACGGAAATAAACGATCAATTTTAAATTAGATCGATTAAATTAATTTCTAAGCGTTTTGAGCTGCCACGGTCAAGCGGCGACTCCGATTGCTATGGAAATTGAAATCCGATAATAATAAAATATTACGGACCTAATGGAACTAGTTTCGTCGAATTCCGAGACTGTGCCCCAGAAGGCTATTTTAACTCGTCGATTAAATCGACGACTTTTCAAAATTTACAAAATTGCTTAAAATTCCAATTTTAAAATCTTATTAACTCTATTATAATCCAAATATAACTTATATTCACTTTGGATACCAATTTGAATCATATTAAATCGAATTTCGGTTATTCACTCTATTTTCATATATTAAATTTCAATATCAAATTAATCATATCAAATTCGAAATTTAATTATTCAAACATTTGTAATATTAAATTTAAACAAATTTGATTATTCTTAAATCACTATCTTTTGAAATATTCAAAACAAACTTATATAATTTAACAAATTCAAATTATAGAACAACCATTTCCATTAAAACAGTTATTCAATTCCCGTTATTCAATTATTCAATAAATTCCAAATACTAAATTTGAACAATTTAATTGTTCAATATTTGACGGATTTCAATATTGGATTTTTAAATAAATATTCATTATCAGTCAATTACTTTATTACCTCAATTGAATTCCACATTATTATTTAACTACAGTTAGAGATAATGCATTCAACTAATATATAAACTTTCATTTCAATTGCAATTGGTTCACAAATTCAATTCGACTAACTAAATGAATAGGTAACTTAAATAATTATCACCGTTAACTTTTAATTACACTTATAAGTTTATTATTTACAAACAAGTGTCACAATTACCTATACAATACAAATTCATTCAATTACTGTTGACTACATATTATTTCAATTGATTTGGGATTTCATTCAATTCATAAATAATTAACTTAGATAAAATTTGTTGCATTTCATTCTAGTTATTATTACCATACATAAATTACGAATTTTTAATTCTTCCAACATTAAACCATGAAATCTTATTAAATTAACATTTTCAATTATCGAAATTTTACGGGTCGTTACACTCTCCCCCACTTAAAACTTTTCGCCCTCGAAAAGGAAAAAGAAGGGAAAGAAACTAAGTAAAGAATTCAACATTTGATATATTTTATTCAAAATTATCAACTTATAAAATAATGAAATTTCATTTATAAAATCGTTACTACACTTCCACTACGCTACTCTGATTAGCCTAAGAGTTTACGAGTTAGTTATCAAAAAGAGTTATAAAAATTTTAAACTTGAAATTTTTTTCTAACACCCGGATTTACGAAAAATTTCGGCAGAGTCTCCTTTGCGCGGTTCGATCGGTACGGCTACAAAACACCTCTACGGGCCCCAAACTAATAAAAGAAAATCAAAAGCCAAGTGGTTCATCAAAAATCACCAAATCCAATGACAAAATAAACATGTACCTTTTGTCGGGCAATCCAATTTTTTCTTGATTTTAAGTACCTGCATCTCATTTACCAATGATATCTAATTATACAATTTAAAAGAATCATTTTATATTTGGCATCTTCAACTTCCCATATTAGCTTTAATTAAGTCCGTAAGCCGTACATATATCATCCGTGAGCAATATCAAATCTAATCGCTTATTCGATCACATAATTTCACTTCCAAACTAGTATCGTTCACACGACTCTCTAGTGCGGACTCAGAATTGGTTCCTTGATTGGAAATTGTTACTCTCCTTGCATAGCCATATACTATGATAGAGAATTCCAGAATCAAATCAAAAATCCATATCCAGGGTTCGCCGTCGAGAATCGAGTGAAAAATTCTAACTTGGTTCGATATAAATTATCTCGAAATTTTGTGCTCGAATTTGGATCAAATCGTTATGCGAATAAAATAATATACGTACAATCTCACGTATTACCTTCCAATGGATTTCTATCCAATTCATCTATAATAAATTATTTTATTGACTTCTATTTTTTATTTACAATTAATTATTCACAATCCATTATTCAGTTAGTATATTCATTTCTTTACATAGCATATTCTTTAACATTATCTTTTCTTAAACATCATATCATAGAATTTTCTTACTCAAGTTCATTTTAAACATTCTATATAATTAAATTAAATTCAATTTCATTTTCCAATTGATTCTTAGCTATACCAAATTCCTTTTTTTACATTTACTTCATATTTAGTTTCAGTTAATAACCAATTTATTTGCGGAACATTTTATTAATCATCACTTTAATTTATAGTCATTCCATAAATGTCTAACTTCTTATATATGACTTTTCTTAGTTTATAGTTATCTCCAAAAGTTAAAAATTTATCTTCACATATTTTTCTTTTTGTTGCAAATTTATATTTAATTCTACAACCAGTTTACAAAGACATTGCTTGACTCAATGGCCTTTTCTTAAGTTCACTTACTTATTCCATTTATCCATTCATCATTTCATGCTATATTTAAGTGTATAACATTTTTATCACAACTAAATTTTCCATTTATATGCATTTTAATTCCTTTTGTGTTTTCCTTACTTGTATACTTCAATTATTTTCAGGTTCTGTTTAGTTGTACAATATCTCATTACATATCCAAAACATCATTTCAACTTCTTAATATTTGGTAAGTCATATTATCGTTATTAGAATGCAAATTTGGTATTATACAAATTTATAGAATTTCATTTTACATAATTAGAATGTTCACAAATTTGATTTATTTAAATCCTCTTTACCTTTCAACTTTAAAGGTACACTACAACTCTAAAGTTTTCCCAAAACATAAGCTTAGATATCTTAATCCTCTTATTTCATTAATTCTGGTTATTCACATTTCATTCAAATAATTTGAAAATTACTAATTAACATCACTTAGAAATTTAAATGCCCAGTTCTTTTCAAATCATTTGAAATAAACATATACACTTATATCTTTAATATATCAAATCATACCTTTGGAGTTTAAACCAAAATCCATTTACCCAAAATAATTTTGAAGAAAAGCAAAGGTTCTTAGAAGTCTCCCCCACTTTGAGACTCGAAAATGAACGTCGATGATGCTGCGCAGTCATCACCAAAATTATTTTCCAGCGACATAAGAGAGGAGTACTGAATTCATTCCTCTTAATAATCCTTTCAAAATATTTCCATAAACATTTTCCAACTAATATTACTGTAACGACCCGGAATTTTGACGATATATTTTAATAAATATTTAATCTAATTTAAATTAAATATAAGCTTGTCAATGTTTAACTTGATGAGATTTTGGATATTTAACAGTTATATGTTTTATAAAAGAAAGTTGATTTGAGAAATTTAAAAATTAAATACTTCAAAACCATTTAAAACAAAATCGGTTTTATTCAATAGAATCAAATCAAAGATCATTATTTTTTTTTTTAATTTATATGAATACAATTTTAGTTTTTAAAATGATAAGTTTTAAAATAAACAAACATGAAAATATTAAACATAAATATGGAAGTGCAAAACAATATAGGTATAAACATTCAAAATTAGTATAAAACACAATTATAATTACAAGATGTAATCAAAGTAATATAAATATACAAAATATAAATTATAATTTGACATATATAAATACAAGTATTTTTAGTCAAACAATGATCTTCAAAATTCAAATTAAACAACACAACATCCTTAATAAAAATGTAAAAAAAAGGATCATATGAACAAATAAATGCATTTCCTATATACACATATACATTTGTACAGCAATTAAGTTTTGTCCAGCGAAAATTTTATAAACTAAAAATGAATGTAAACCAGTAATAAACATATTTGTGCTCTTGTATAAATATAATGAAAACAAAGTGTCTGTATCTTACAAAATACAACTACTTGTCAGAGAAAAATAAGACAAGCCATACATATGCACAAACAAAACAGAAATCTGAACATTTACTACTTGTTAAGCATAAATGAAGCATTCATTAAATGAAAGCAAATATGAAACTGAACAATTGAAAATGTTCAAACATCTTTGTCCAGTAAAAAGAAAAAAATTAAAACCTGTATCTTACTAAACATGTTTGGCCGAAAATGATAAATATCTTGTACAACGAAGTAAGTAACAATAAATATCTTTGTACCAAATTTGCAACAGACAGTAAACATTTATTACTTGCTACCATAATTAAAAGCATTAGCATTAACTAGCCTAACATCTTGTTTTCACAAGTACATGCAGCCGAGATCACAAAATCATTTCATATTTGCAGTAAATGTAATACTAAGATTTTTGTTTGGTCAAATATGGTGGCTGGCCAGTTATCTCCTATATTGTTCAAAGTAGCTTCTATATATATCTACCATATCTTTATATTCGTATATAAAACTCAATAAAAACTTAAAACAAACCTGAGAATCAAATAAGGAGAGAAGATAATCATCTGTTGCTTTGCAAACTGGAAATTTATTTAAAACAGAAAGCTAAAGAGAGGGCTTCAGTAAATTCTTCTGCAGTATTCTTCATCAATACTTTATCTTCTGTTTTAAAAGTTACTTGGTGAGTAAACCTATTACTTTGATTAATCTATGAATTCTGAGTTGTTTTATAGTTTGAATAAGAACTTGTATTATTTCAGTGCACTGCAAGTAACTTGGTAATAGTTTTTGTTTCTATATCTTTTGATTTCAGAACCATAACAATAGGGGATTTGTAATATTCTTTTTGCAAATATTTTGTACATAGGAATTTAGTTTGGATATACATATAGGAAACTGAAAATCATGTTCTGAAGTTAAGTTTTGAAGGTGACAGTAAAGTTCAAACTTTGATTGTTCAAAGTTTACTGTGGAAACAGTTAATATGTGTAAACTCAATGATTTTAATTTGTTAATTCAAACTCATATATTAAATAAACACACAAATTTAGGATTTTTAAAATAAAGATGATGATTTTTAGCTCAATATTTATGGTAAGGTTTGAATATGAACAAAAATTACTTTCTTTTCGATTACAGTAGACTCAATTAATTTTAATCGTTGAGATTTCATATGAAGCAAGTTTGAAGATATAGTAACATAGGAAAAATGTTAAATATTTTTTTTTAATGTAAGAATTTGGAGAAGGAGCTACGTACAGGGGAGTTACGGTGAGAACGCGTGAAGAACCCGAAGGAGCACTCGAATTAGTGCAGGGGAAACTCAGTTTACTAACTACAGTTTGTTAGTAAGGTAAATAAACAGTTTATTTTACAAACTGTAAACACTCTTAAATTTTTTACAGTTATAAGATTAAGAACTTAGATACAAAGTTAAACTATTTTAATTAAAACTGTAAATTGTGTTAACTCTTAATTATTAATAATTTAGGTAATTAATATAAGATGGGTATAAATCTTATTAACATATAAGTTAGTGAGAAGAAATAAGTTGATCGCAGGTAGGTTAAAAAAAAAAGATCTCCTTTAAAATGTTGATTTAGCTAAAAGATCAACATTTATTAACTGTTTCTAGAAAATAATAAAGAATGTTTGATTTTTTTTTTAATTTAATTAAAGTTTGGAATTATGTACTTAAGTGAACTAATAAATGACTAATAGTTAAGTAATTGAGAATAATTAAAGTAAATTGCAATTAGGGAATTAATGAATGTGTAAGTGTGTGAGAAATGTGTAATGAACTACTTAAGTTAATTTAAGGAAAATGAACAGTTGATTAATTATGTAATTAGCAGATAATAATTGGGTAGTTAAGTTTATATAAAAAAAAGTTATTAATTTGTGATTAAAGAACTGATAATTAAATAGTTAAAGTTAACAACTTGATTAAGGAATAATTAAGTTAATAGAGTGAAATAACATAATTAAGTAAATAAGACTTAATTATTAGTTGAGAAATGATTAATTAAATAACTTGAAGGGAGATAAGTAATTAACTGTTGACCGATGATCAATTAAACAGGGTTATGTATTTAACTCTCAAGTAATCGAATTAGTTACAAATAAGAATTAAAGATGAATTCTTTGGACTTTGGTGTATGTAGAATATCTGATTTGTGATGTTTAAATTGATGATATTTTGTGATGTTCTGTGATATGTTATGTTATATCTATGATGCTTGTACATGTTTTATCTGTAATAAATGCTATGTTAATTCAACTGTTAGATTTAAATTATTTAAACTGTTAAGTTAATTAGACAACTTGGCCCTTAAAATGGCGGTTGGATTTGATGAGACCGGGATCGGAAGAATCAAATTTGATTCTTCGAAAACCACATCAATCCAATTTAAACGTTAGGTCGTGAGTCCTGAAATGAAGATCGAGATGGTGTTTTCAGAATGCAAGGGTTATCGTCGTTGACTCTGAGGGTGATTCCAAAATGAGTGTAACGAGATAATGCCTTCGGTTTCGTTCGAACCCGGAACGAACTTGTATGGATTGAATGCTTTCAGCACATCGTCAGGCGGACGATGAGCATTCTAAGTAATATGTTCTATAAAGGTAATCGCAGCCTCAAGACTCATCAACCGGGAATGGCTAAAACAGGGGAGATGCAGCAAGGTTAGGTGGGTCATGCCCAAGAAGGACAAGATATTTCCCCTGTCTAGACGTCCTTTTTTATATTTCGGCTTAGTGGGAGGTTGCTAGCTACAACCGCGGGGTTTATCTTGTTCGGGACTGTTCAGTGAGGAATGGTTCCAGCCTTGTGTTGCAGGGGATGAAGGGAGTAATCCTCGGTACGGTGATCTAGGCCCCGTACTGTGACGGGCGGTACCCCAGTAGCCCTGCCATTGTTGGAAATCCATTTTCCCTACGAGACCCTACGGTTTTGATTTGTATTACCCACTTTGGTGGCTAGTAGCTGGAATTTAATGAATGTAACAATTTCGGCTATTTTCTATTTACTTGAAAACCCTAGACACTATTATAATATCATTGGATTTCCTATGAAATGTTTTGGTTAGCGTAAGGTAAAAACTTAACCGTATTTATTTGTGGGGAGTCTTACGTGATACCTTTATTTTCAAATGCTTTTCAAAGTTAAGCAACATAAAACCGTTTACTCATACCAGACCCATGTCTGACCCAGAGTTTATATTTTGTGTTTTCATAAACACTCGGGTACCCAAATTTTTACGGGTAGCCAAGGGATTCAGGTTAGATTTGACGAATTCTGGAGGAGCAATGGAGCAGGAGGCTTCAGCGTTGTAGATATATATAGTTCCACTGTGTTATTATCTTTGAGTCATATTGTATTGAGTTGTATTAACTAGACAGGAGTTTATAACTGCCTAGTATGTGATGTATGATCTGTATAACTCTGATTTATGTATTAAACTATGTAATATTTATGTGTTATATTATATTTTGCTCCGTTCCGCTGTGAGATTATGACGTTCCGCTGTGAGATTCTGATGTTGTTATTCTTTCTTTCTCTTTCTTTTCTATTTTCTACCCCTTTATTTCTTAATGATGATACGTCTTTCTAGTAGTAGAAGGGCGGGTCGTCACAATTACTATATATTTCTTCAAAGCTTTGAGAACCATTGTCAAAAGCTCCGGGTCTTAAATTCAATATTTTCCAATTTAGATCTACTTTAATTTATAAGTCACCTTTATAAAATATTCTTATAGGATTTTCTTTCTTAAAAGATTCCACAAGTGTTTTACCACTGTTCATTTTGTAATTCATCTTATTTATTAAATTACAATATCCAATTAATGATAATAACCAATATTATCATTCCTAACAACCAGGTAAGCTAGATAAGTCACAATAATTTCTGAAAATTTTCCTTTATATACAAAATATAATTTGAGCAAAAATTTTCATTTACCCATTTCAAAACAATACTATGTCGAATTGTTCTGTTTAAGTGTTTAGAGATCCCTATCAATGACGTTAATTACTCGTATTGACCAGAACCCATAAGCCTCTCAACAAATCAACCGACACAATATAAAACATTTTATATCACTAACAAATACGCTCTCTCATATGTATACACTCAATGACTCATCATAGGGTATTACTACCCTATTTATAAAGAGTCAGACCCCACAAAGCTAAGGTTATCGCTAAACCAAAGCTCCGATACCAACTGTAACGACCAGCCTTTTTGGACAGTTTAAACCGACGATCAAATACACATGCCGGTTCCAAACCGTTCAAAAGGCAGATGGTTATTGGGGTAAATAGGAAAAGAAAAGAAAGAGAAATAAAGGAAATGAAACAACATAGAATCTCGCAGCGGAACGATAAAATATAATAGTCAAATAAATAGTTCATGAAGTTGTTTACAGTACTTTGATCATTATTTATACAACCTTTATCAGAGTTATACATATACAACAGAACAAATAAAATAATGCAGTAGACAACATGATGCAAAGATAATAAGAGTAATAGTATACCAAATCTTCGTTTCGTCCTTCAGAATAGATCTTCAATAAGCTAAAAAAAACTCAGGTCTGACCCGAGCGTAATGAAAAGACAAAACACTCGAGTCAGGACTAAAATATCCTTATGAAAGTTAAATCAATCGTAAATAAATATGAGTGTAACAGTGTCAGAGTTGTTTACAGGGTTTGACATCTCATATCCAGTGTCAACGTGCGTGCAATAACTCAAAAGATGTTACGGGATTTTCCATCTCTCAAGGATCCGTTAAACTATCTACTATGTAGTACAATACGCTATTATAATATGTCTACAGTAAAGTAAAAGTATTAAAATTGCGTTAAGGCGTTACCATAATTCCCCTTAACACATTTTTATAATGCCATAGTCTATATAGCACCGTAAACCCCACCGTAAACTAGTGGTTATCAGAGGGTACCCCATAGGTATAACACAAAACAAAACGTAGTGGTCACGAATAGGATAATCAGTATGACAAGGTACATGAGGCGATACCAACTAGGATACTAGTAGTTGCGTGATCCGGACTGATGTTAAGCATAGCCAGCAGCTACCTCAACACCGTGAAACAACACTCCCAAATCAAGGGGTGCACCCAAATCGAATCACAAAAGGTAATAGATATGGTATCGAAGAAGTGTGTCCGCTAGAGGTGGCGAACCTCAATGGCCCGGCGCCGCTCCTGTTTTAGTCATGTCAGGGGTCGTCCAATATCGTTCTCTTTCTTCAGTCAACGCGTTCACCCAACCATCCACTTCATTCTGGATCAACACTTCGCGTATACTAGTTATTAAAGCGGTTTTCGGTATCGATAGAGAGTATGTCCATATCCGATCCCAGTCTCTTTAATAACTACGTATTATTACACCGGTGGCTCTTTTACATTTCAATCGATTCATAATTGTTATCAAAATATCATATTTGTGACGCCCCACCTCTATACCCACGCTAGCCAAGAACATTACTGTGAATGCTGTCAACTAGCACGGAGAATAAGGCTGTTGAGGAGCGACCATCTGTATAATTGCTTTGTGCGAGTACCGATATACCGGATAAAAATATAACTTTTCATCTCAAGAGGAAATCCGACATACTGACACAAACTCAAAGCTACTACACAGTGGCTATAATATCTTCGGAAACAAATATAGAAATAAACATAACATAAATCAGTCACAGACAATTCATATCACAAAGGCGGAAATAGATATGAATATTACACATAAAAGTGTATATCAGAGTAGTGGTCAAAAGATCCACGATAATACAAAAGAATAGCAACACGTGCTATACAAAAGAATACAACTATGAGTCTACATCTCATGTGTATACAACAAAATAAACTACTAATCTAAGTAGTTTGCCAAAAGTCAGAGTAATGATCCAGGATGAGAAGTCAAGCAGAAACACCTGTAACATCTCAGTCTGACCCGAGTATTATTTAAGAAGAAAATAATAAACGGATCGGTCTAGCTATAAATATGAGAAGAAATGATATAGAATAGGAGATATGACATAAACATATAATAATCACAATGCCAAGCTGTGATTAATAAGTAATTGAAAATCAACAAGAGATTAATCAATATCACAATAATCTACTCAAGATAAAAAGGAATGTCATACTCCTAATTTCATTCACCAAGCCACAATAAATGACATATATATCAATGCCAATCGTAAAAGTTGGTGAATCACAAATTCCAGAAATCAACATACGAAATCCAGAAATCACAATAAAAAGGATGGCCAATCCCACAAACTGGACATCGACACACCTAAAAAGACATGCCCCATGAACAGTCGAACATCGACGCACCTAGAAAGATACGCTCCATGCTCTAGCATCGACGCACCTAGAAAGATACGCCCCATGCACAAATAAACATCGATGCACCTAGAAAGATACACCCCATGCTCTAGCATCGACGCACCTAGAAAGATACGATCCATGCACAAATAAACATCGATGCACCTAGAAAGATACACCCCATGCTCTAGCATCGACGCACCTAGAAAGATATGCCCCATGTATAAATAAATATCGATGCACCTAGAAAGATACACCCTATGCTCTAGCATCGACGCACCTAGAAAGATACGCCCCATGCATAAATAAACATCGATGCACCTAGAAAGATACACCCCATGCTCTAGCATCGACGCACCTAGAAAGATACGTCCCATGCATAAAATGAGACGAAGCTCAATAAAATGAGGAACAATCCTCCACATAAACAAAGAGACATCGCACATTGCTAGTCTAAACCACAAAGATGATCGTCATGATCAACAAGAAGTGTCAATTACAATAAGCTAGTAAATATATGAGCTTAGCTTCATGTCCCATAACCACTAGCTTAACTTAAATATTTACGAACAAATTGTAAATCTCCACTAGAAAATTGTCACAAGAGATTCAATCGAACAAGTCCAAGAATTAACCGACGAAGTAAACGCAAGCGTTTCATACCACTTGTTTTACTAAGCCGTTTAATTAGATTTCTCATACGAGTGAGGTAAATGTTTGTATATACTAATAGATTGGAAAACTGTTTTATGAATGAATTTGGTATTAAAGTAGAGTTGAAATCATTTGAAGAAAGAGTTTTGATATTTACTGCTAGTATAGAAAACCTTTACATTTTTAAAGTGACAAATCACAAAAAAGATTGTAAGAACAACCAATTACTAAATTCACATTCGAAGACGTGAATAAAATCCAAAGAAATCGATACCAAATCCATAGAAATGGATATTTCCAAAAAGATCCATAAAAAGAAGTCGTCAAAGTCGACAATAAGTGATAACGATTAATAGGATCGCTAAAATCGATAAACAATGGAAATTCACACAAAACAGCCTGAATAGGCAAAAATAAACATTTCCAGACGTCTGATTTGGAATCCAGACGTCTGGATTTGTTCTCTGGAAATAACCCAGAGAACACTCAGACGTCTGAAACCTCAAGTCAGACGTCTGAGACCTATCCAGACGTCTGGTTTGATGGTTCAGACGTCTGAAAATAGTCTCTGGCTTTTTTTAAATAATATGCGTGCATACATTTTTCTCCAGGTTGCAAAACCAGACGTCTGGGCTTGGTCACCAGACGTCTGGTCACCTGGTCTAGGCAACAATTTGTCTAGGCCAAAGTGGCCAAAACGTATCGGGAGCGATCGGACGAGCAATGACGACTAAGGATTTATGCCTAGCGACAACCCGGTCTTATAGGCTCTCCGAAACACCTCTTAAAGCATGATCAAACATCAAAGTTTGGATTTTTAAAGATTTGACTACAAAACACCAAAAATTGAAATATTCACCAAATCAATCCAAACCAAAAGCAAATGCACATGAATAATTGTTAGGAATTCATACCTAACAACCAAAGATACTTATAGTCATAGATGTGAGATAAAAATATCACCTTTGCACTAAAATTTATGAAGATGATGCTATGAAGCAATGGCAAGAACAAGCACTCTTTAATTCCAACTCAACAAGCTTGAATCTTAGCTTAAAAGAGAAACATTCCCTAAATTAGGTTTAGGAAATTTCTGAAATCAAAGAGAGAATGAGTTGGAGAAGAAGAAGAGGAAGCTTACCAATGGGTTCTCTTAGATTTTGGAGCAAGAACTTGGATTTTGCTATGGAACTAGGGCTTGGAGTTTTAATTCTTTTTCCTCTCCACCATTTTCAATTGGAGCTTGAGTTTGAGGAGTTAGAATTAAGTAATGAAGAGGAGAGGGGGATTGGGACTGAGTTAGTAAGTGGTTAATTGGCTCAGCCCAAACCAAAGCCCAAAGCAAAAAGTAGCAAAATTCAACTTTCTCCAAACATATCGAAGCTTATACTCAAAAAGGTCGCAAACGTCATTTTGAACTCAATGGGGATGGTCTCGAGTCCCAATTTGACTGTTTGCAAAAAGTAGCTTTTCGAACTAAAATCCGATTAACGATAAAATATTTAAATAAAATATTTAAATATAAAATCGATAAATATGCGGGTTGTTACAGACTCCCCTCCTTAAAGAAATTGCGTCCTCGCAATACTTAAGAGGAAAATAAGAAGTAACAACCATGGAAGCATATCAACACAAAAGAAGATTTGAAATAGGAAGTTCACCATAAAGTGCACGAAAGAGTTAGCAAGAAATCTGGTGAAACTTCAATTTCCACAATAACACCGGGCTCAAGAATGAAAACCGGAATCCCTAAGGCATTCCCGTAGATAAAAGACGTGGGGAACGTCAAGAATAGCAGAAAATTGAGCCGGTACAACGGCGTAGTACAAAAACGGTACGCCCGAGAAACTAGAAACTCAAACAATTTGGGACATCAGCGTAGTACAAAAACGGTACGCCCAATGAATCAAACATCAAAGTCATTGATGTAGTACAAACGGTACATCCAATGAATCAAAGACACTGATGTAGTACAAACAGTACATCCAATGAATCAAAAAAGAAAAGACATTGATGTAGTACAAACAGTACATCCGATGAATCAAAAGCAAAGACATCGATGTAGTACAAACGGTACATCCGATGAATAAAAAGCAAAGACATCGATGTAGTACAAATGGTTTATCCGATGAATCAAAAGCAAAGACATCGATGTAGTACAAACGGTACATCCGATGAATCAAAAGCAAAGACATCGATGTAGTACAAACGGTACATCCGATGAATCAAAAGCAAAGACATCGATGTAGTACAAATGGTACATCCGATGAACCAAAAGCAAAGACATCGATGTAGTACAAACGGTACATCCGATGAATCAAAAGCAAAGACATCGATGTAGTACAAACGGTACATCCAATGAACCGAAGCCCGAATGATTTCGGAACACCGACGTAGTACAAAAACGGTACGTCCAATGAACCGAACACAATAAAAGAACATCGGACGCAAGCTCATAAAAGAAATGAGATGAAACTCAATAAAACGAAGTACATCAAAACGCCCGATGAACTTGATAAAAAGATAATTTCATTTAGTCATCAACAAAGAAACAACCCCTTGTTGCTTACGACTAAATGCATTGGCAACACGATTTCCCCTTCGGGAATAAAAGAATATCAAGATCATAAGATGCTAGGAACTCGAGTCAACATGAAGTTCCTTATGAGAAAATAATTATTCCAAAGATTTATGATCGAGGTAGAGAACAAATTTCTCATCCAAATATGATGATGCCAAATTCCAAAAGTAAAAACAATAGCCGCGAGCGCTAGATCATGAGTGGCATATCTAGTCTCGATAAGCTATAATGATTTAGAAGCACAAGTGATAGCACGTTCTCCTTTGCAAGAGAATGACATCCAAACCAATACGACTAGTATCAGTACAAATAGCAAAGTCTTGGTTCCCCTTCAGGAATCACAAGAATAAGAGTATCGAAAAGAAAGAATTTCTTTTAAATAATTCTCTTCCCCGAAAAGTTAAAACTTTCAAAAATTACATTTTTACTTTTATGTAATAATCTTTCTACAAAAATTTACATTTTAACAAGTCAATATATCGTGTCTGATTGTCTCATCAAAGCGTTTAGGAAATTCCTATCGATAACGTTGATCAAGCGCATCGACCAAAATTCTTAAAGCACTCAACGGGCAATACAATCACAAAATCATCTTTTATAGGATAAATAAATCTCTTAAAATTTTTTAAGAATATTCTTTGTTCGTTTCAAGAACAAAAATCCAGTTTTACTTATAAATAAATCTTATGAAAAAGATTTGCAAAATTTTAAATTACTATTTTCATCCAAAATCAATAAATATAAGAATGGTCTCATCGAAATATTCATAGAATATTCGATTTATAAAATGGATGAAATGAGCTGGACAAATTGAATGACATAATAAGTCATTCATAAGAATCATAACAAGTGCGGAATGCGGTAAGTGGAATGCTAATTTCCGCAACTCGTAGCAAACGAAAACCGATGGTAAAGTCAAACTGAAAAGACCTTAACACCACACAAAAGATTTCTTAGGTGATAATCCTAAGACAAACTCAAAAATACCGAAAAATTTCTCAAACTACATGAATGAGAGAAATAACACTTTCCTTATAAGTGGCCTTAAGGAATAAAATGATGCCATCAAATTGGAATCAAAATCACAAAGGAAAAATAGAAATCTGCTTAACAGATTGAAAATGTCGAAGATGAATAATCCACTCGGAAAAATAGGATATGGGCTTCACAATTTAAGCCAATCCTTACAGAAAAAGTCAATTCCGAAGCCAAAGTAAATATCGGCTCGGAAAGAAAAGTCACATAAAACAATCTCGACATCTAAACAAAAGCAAATTGAGTGTTGCGGATCTACCATCCGGATTCACAATCCTCAAAGAAGTCATCAAGCCCAAAATATTCAAAGAAAAAGAATCGACAAGTTTTTTTGATATAAAAATAATGAGATGAAACCCGTATCAACAAGAACTCAAATAAGAAGATCACGAAATAAAACAATGCCATCAAGATTGAGTGAAAAATACCTTGACCGAGAGAAGAGTTTCTAGGGGTTTGCACAATATTTAGCTTTCTCATGTCCTTGTTCAAAAGTTTGGGACATGCAGATAAAAGATGACCCGGTTTCTTGCAATAGCGACAAGAATGGGGTTTTGGACACATATTCGCATAGTGTTCCTTAGAATTACAATTGTAGCATCCTCCACGATTAGGGATTGGAGTCTTTGCTACAAAAGTAGTTTGCTTCACTCTCTTATTGGGATTAAGGCTCTTGAACTTAATATGCCTCTTCTTGGAAGTCCCAATATCACAAATATTTCCTTTACCAACCTCTCCATGAAGAAGAGTAACATCCACAAGCTGATTGAAAGAAACTTCAAGTTTCAAAGGTAGAACCATTTCGGGGTTCTTACTCAAAGCATAGATAAACTCTTGATTCTTTACAAGATCCAAAAGTTGTTGAGCAGACATGAATACTCCATCTTGGGGAGTAGCACTAGATTGACCGGCGCTGGGACGGCCAGGTCTAACCATTTCTCTTCTTTAAGAAAGAAAGAAAGAAAGAAAGAAAGAAGAGGAAAAAGTTATTCTCAGAATAAATTTCAATCAAACTTGATTGATAAAACAAGGAATCATAAAGAAAATAGGATGAATCGGTACGAAGACTCGAATTAAACCCTAAAGCACGACTCCTAAGATGGACTTAGGACGATGATCCTTGTTAAATTATTCTACCTTGTTTCGAAATTTGGCTCCGATACCAAGCTGTGACGCCCCACCTCTATACCCACGCTAGCCAAGAACATTACTGTGAATGCTGTCAACTAGCACGGAGAATAAGGATGTTGAGGAGCGACCATCTGTATAATTGCTTTGTGCGAGTACCGATATACCGGATAAAAATATAACTTTTCATCTCAAGAGGAAATCCGACATACCGACACAAACTCAAAGCTACTACACAGTGGCTATAATATCTTCGGAAAAAAATATAGAAATAAACATAACATAAATCAGTCACAGACAATTCATATCACAAAGGCGGAAATAGATATGAATATTACACATAAAAGTGTATATCAGAGTAGTGGTCAAAAGATCCACGATAATACAAAAGAATAGCAACACGTGCTATACAAAAGAATACAACTATGAGTCTATATCTCATGTGTATACAACAAAATAAAGTACTAATCTAAGTAGTTTGCCAAAAGTCAGAGTAATGATCCAGGATGAGAAGTCAAGCAGAAACACCTGTAACATCTCGGTCTGACCCGAGTATTATTTAAGAAGAAAATAATAAACGGATCAGTCTAGCTATAAATATCAGAAGAAATGATATAGAATAGGAGATATGACATAAGCATATAATAATCACAATGCCAAGCTGTGATTAATAAGTAATTGAAAATCAACAAGAGATTAATCAATATCACAATAATCTACTCAAGATAAAAAGGAATGTCATACTCCTAATTTCATTCACCAAGCCATAATAAATGACATATATATCAATGCCAACCGTAAAAGTTGGTGAAACACAAATTCCAGAAATCAACACACGAAATCCAGAAATCACAATAAAAAGGATGGCCAATCCCACAAACTGGACATCGACACACCTAAAAAGACATGCCCCATGAACAGTCGAACATCGACGCACCTAGAAAGATACGTCCCATGCTCTAGCATCGACGCACCTAGAAAGATACGCCCCATGCACAAATAAACATCGATGCGCCTAGAAAGATACACCCCATGCATAAATAAACATCGATGCACCTAGAAAGATACACCCCATGCTCTAGCATCGACGCACCTAGAAAGATACGCCCCATGCACAAATAAACATCGATGCACCTAGAAAGATACACCCCATGCTCTAGCATCGACGCACCTAGAAAGATATGCCCCATGCACAAATAAACATCGATGCACCTAGAAAGATACACCCAATGCTCTAGCATCGACGCACCTAGAAAGATACGCCCCATGCATAAAATGAGACGAAGCTCAATAAATGAGGAACAGTCCTCCACATAAACAAAGAGACATCACACATTGCTAGTCTAAACCACAAAGATGATCGTCATGATCAACGAGAAGTGTCAATTACAATAAGCTAGTAAATATATGAGCTTAGCTTCATGTCCCATAACCACTAGCTTAACTTAAATATTTACGAACAAATTGTAAATCTCCACTAGAAAATTGTCACAAGAGATTCAATCGAACAAGTCCGAGAATTAGCCGACGAAGTAAACGCAAGCGTTTCATACCACTTGTTTTACTAAGCCGTTTAATTAGATTTCTCATACGAGTGAGGTAAAGGTTTGTATATACTAATAGATTGGAAAACTGTTTTATGAACGAATTTGGTGTTAAAGTAGAGTTGAAATCATTTGAAGAAAGAGTTTTGATATTTACTGCTAGTATAGAAAACCTTTACATTTTTAAAGTGACAAATCACAAAGAAGATTGTAAGAACAACCAATTACTAAATTCACATTCGAAGACGTGAATAAAATCCAAAGAAATCGATACCAAATCCATAGAAATGGATATTTCCAAAAAGATCCATAAAAAGAAGTCGTCAAAGTCGACAATAAGTGATAACGATTAATAGGATCGCTAAAATCGATAAACAATGGAAATTCACACAAAACAGCCTGAATAGGCAAAAATAAACATTTCCAGACGTCTGATTTAGAATCCAGACGTCCGGATTTGTTCTCTGGAAATAACCCAGAGAACACTCAGACGTCTGAAACCTCAAGTCAGACGTCTGAGACCTATTCGGACGTCTGGTTTGATGGTTCAGACGTCTGAAAATAGTCTCTGGCTTTTTTTAAATAATATGTGTGCATACATTTTTCTCTAGGTTGCAAAACCAGACGTCTGGACTTGGTCACCAGACGTCTGGTCACCTGGTCTAGGCAACAATTTGCCTAGGCCAAAGTGGCCAAAACGTATCGGGAGCGATCGGACGAGCAACGACGACTAAAGATTTATGCCTAGCGACAACCCGGTCTTATAGGCTCTCCGAAACACCTCTTAAAGCATGATCAAACATCAAAGTTTGGATTTCTAAAGATTTGACTACAAAACACCAAAAATTGAAATATTCACCAAATCAATCCAAACTAAAAGCAAATGCACATGAATAATTATTAGGAATTCATACCTAACAACCAAAGATACTTATAGTCATAGATGTGTGATAAAAATCTCACCTTTGCACTAAAATTTATGAAGATGATGCTATGAAGCAATGACAAGAACAAGCACTCTTTAATTCAAACTCAACAAGCTTGAATCTAAGCTTAAAAGAGAAACATTCCCTAAATTAGGTTTAGGAAATTTCTGAAATCAAAGAGAGAATGAGTTGGAGAAGAAGAAGAGGAAGCTTACCAATGGGTTCTCTTAGATTTTGGAGCAAGAACTTGGATTTTGCTATGGAACTAGGGCTTGGAGTTTTAATTCTTTTTCCTCTCCACCATTTTCAATTGGAGCTTGAGTTTGAGGAGTTAGAATGAAGTAAAGAAGAGGAGAGGGGGATTGGGACTGAGTTAGTAAGTGGTTAACTGGCTCAGCCCAAACCAAAGCCCAAAGCAAAAAGTAGCAAAATTCAACTTTCTCCAAACATATCGAAGCTTATACTCAAAAAGGTCGCAAACGTCATTTTGAACTCAATGGGGGTGGTCTCGAGTCCTAATTCGACTGTTTGCAAAAAGTAGCTTTTCGGACTAAAATCCGATTAACGATAAAATATTTAAATAAAATATAAAATACTTAAATAAAATATTTAAATATAAAATCGATAAATATGCGGGTTGTTACAATATTCGTTTTAAAAATCAAATCCATTTCAAATATCATCATAGCTATTCAAAATGTAAGATTCCGTTTCAAAAATCATTTTTCGCCTCAATATCTCATTTCGATTTCCAAATCATTTCAAATTTCAATTTAGGTTGCAACTTCATTTAACCCAATTCGTATTTACATTCAAGATTTAAACATAAACATTTCACTTTATTGACCAGCTTGAAATTTTAGAAAAATAATTTTAAGTAGTTTAAAAGTAGTTTAAATAATTAAAATAGTTAAAAATACTTAAAATCTTAAAATGGATTTAAAATAGATAAATTAGTTTAAAATAATTTAAATTGGGTTAAGTAGATTTAAAATAGATTAAAATAAGTTAACATGGTTTAAGATGGGTTAAAATAATTTAATATAGTTAATATAGGTTAAAATAGTTTAAGTATTTAAAGATGGTTTATATAACAGAGTAATTTGGAAAACAAAATGAAACATCTTCAAAATCAAACCATTTCAATTATAACTTCCCAATTCAAATCAATTTCAATTTCCATTCTACCGATTCAATTTCGATTTCAATTCAAATCAATGTCAACTTCGACTTTAAATTAATTCAATTTTACATTCACTTTCAATTAATTCAATTTCAATTTATATCGATTTGGAGCTTGATTTTTCAAAAATATCAATTTATAACACTTAACAAAATTATCCTTCAATATTCAAATTTAAATCCAAATTTCAAATATGATTCAATTCCAAGCTCAATTTCAAAATATCATTTTTATATCACCTTTACTTAGTAATACTCAAAGCTCGAAATAATGTTCAATTTTTTAAACAAATAAATTTTCGAAATTCAATCATATCCCAATTTTAAATTTCAAAGTCTCAACTTAAATTAATTAACAATTTCTTTTAACCAAAATTTATTTCAACATTCCAAACTCAATTTTTCGATAAATTCGATTTCTATAAATTGATTTTATTTATAACTTTTAAATCAAAACATTTTAAATAAATTTTAAATCAACTATTTTAAAAATTATTAATTTAACCAATCCGGTGTCCGTATATACTTTTCTATCCTATGGCCAAGTGATTATTTATTTCAATTAAATGTCAGGGATGAATATATATATATCAGTTAAACTAAATCACAGTGTCATATGTATGCATAACAGGATATATATATAAGCAAATAAACATCCAAACATTTAAATATCAACCAATAGCATCCATCGAAATACATCATCCAATAGACAATACAATTCACAGCAATTTCATAGTTATCAATATCAGGTAATTTAATCGCAATTTAATTTTAATCTCAATTTGACTGTCAATTAAATTTTCAACGTTGAATTCGAATGACAATCTATATGACAATTAAATTTTATCAAACAATGACAAATAAAATTCATATCACTTCATAATATCAAATTTAACTACCATAAAGATATTCAGTACGTTGCAAGCGTTATAAAACACTCACCTTGATATCCTGTTGTCACCGAGACGTTCTGGTTTGGAACTAAACCGGACGACTCCCGATTTTAGCCCAAATTTCAACTGTCTCCAAACTCATCCAAACTAGTTTCATTTCGAATCTCTCGTCATTACGATCGCAACGCTAAAAGTTTCGTTCCAATCGGACCTCGTATGTAGAAGTTATACATTTTATAAGTTATCGACATTTGAATTTATAAAACAATTTATATTGGTATTTAAAATAAATTCATACCCAAAGCAAAACAGGCCCGGCCCAACTACAAAGCTTCTTCTCCCATCCTTAACCAATGCTTGCACACGAAAATGCACAAACCCACCATTGTCGTGCACCAATCTCCGATGATACGGAGCTCCGATACTCCGTTCGACATGTCGTCTTCGCCAAACTTCTTCTCTTCGAAGTCTCCACCATCTCGACAACAAAGCTACGCGCTCGGCCACACCTAGGAAGACGCGACCTGAAGCTCTCCTCTCGACCATGATCAGGTCGCACGCTCCAAACAAGAGCCGCACAACACAAAACTCACCACCGGGCTGCTATTCCGCGTCACGAACACGAATCAAAGCTTCGTTTCATGAATCGAAGCCTATATCCTCCACGATTTCCAACCCTAGTTCACGCCTAAGAATGGCTTCGACTGGTTGCCGCACCAAGCAAGCATACCAGATCAAAGGTAAAGAAAAAATAGGATTTTCAAAATTGGTTTCGTGATTTTTAATCGAGTATTGGAAGAGACAGCAATTTTTGAAGTTTGGATTCATTATTTTCCTATTGCCTGAAGCTTGCGTGCGAATTTAAAAGGGAGCAGACCTGATTTGTGCATGTGGGATGCTTACTACAGTGATTTGAAAAGAAGCTGATGTGAAAAGTTGACTAGACAATATATAAATTTAAATTTCAGAATATCCCAATTTATGCAACTTAAAATCTTGAACCCCTATCGAGGCGTGCCGCTAGGCGTTTATAATGTTATACCCCTATTTCAGACGCAATGGAAAAGGTTTCAAGCCCTAATTCGATCGTATGTGCAAGTTACAGAAATAAACGATCAATTTTAAATTAAATCGATTAAATTAATTTCTAAGTGTTTTGAGCTGGCACGGTCAAATGGCGACTCCGATTGCTATGGAAATTGAAACCCGATAATAATAAACTATTACGGATTTAATGGAACTAGTTTCATCGAATTCCGAGACTGTGCCCCGGAAAGTTATTTAACTCATCGATTAAATCGACGACTTTTCAAAATTTACAAAATTGCATAAAATTCCAATTTTAAAATCTGATTAACTCTATTATAATCCTAATATTACTTATATTCACTTTGGAAACCAATTTGAATCATATTAAATCGAATTTCAGTTATTCACTCTATTTTCATATATTAAATTTCAATATCAAATTAATCATATAAAATTCAGAATTTAATTATTCAAACATTTGTAATATTAAATTTAAACAAATTTGATTATTCTTAAATCACTATCTTTTGAAATATTCAAAATGAACTTATATAATTTAACAAATTCAAATTATAGAACAACCATTTCCATTAAAACAGTTATTCAATTCCCGTTATTCAATTATTCAATAAATTCCAAATATTAAATTTAAACAATTCAATTGTTCAATATTTGGTGGATTTCAATATTGGATTTTTAAATAAAATTTCATTATCAGTCGATTACTTCATTACCTCAAATGAATTCCACATTATTATTTAACTACAGTTAGAGATAATGCACTCAACTAATATATAAACTTTCATTTCAATTGCAATTGGTTCACAAATTCAATTCGACTAACTAAATGAATAGGTAACTTAAATAATTATCACCGTTAACTTTTAATTACACTTATAAGTTTATTATTTACAAACAAGCGTCACAATTACCTATACAATACAAATTCATTCAATTACCGTTGACTACATATTATTTCAATTGATTTGGGATTTCATTCAATTCATAAATAATTTACTTAGATAAAATTTGTTGCATTTCATTCTAGTTATTATTACCATACATAAATTACAAAATTTTAATTCTTCCAACATTAAACCATGAAATCTTATTAAATTAACATTTTTAATTATCGAAATTTTACGGGTCGTTACAAAATTTCTTTTAAAGGTTTTGGCTAAATCTATGGGTGAGCGTTGCCACACCTTTCCTCCTTATATTAATTCTCTGCCGTTTCAATTTGCATTCTATCCGTTCACATTTCATTTATTCCTTTTCTACCATATATTCCATTATCTCTTTCTGATATTTGCTAATTGCTCTTTGCTCATTCACGCGATCATTTAATTGAAATCAAAATTTCAACCCTTACTTCTCTTTTCTTTTCAAATTTGAAACGTACTATTAAATCAAGCCATTAATTGCTTTTATTTTTTTTCCTTAAATCAATGTACAGCTCACACAATTATAAATTGCATTAAATTTTCTGATGAACCACACAATGACCATTTATATTACATTCATTTGGAAATATATTCATTTGTTTGAAATCTTTCCCTTTCTCTCTCATCTCAGTTGGGAATAAAATAAATTTCAGCGCAAACCACGTTTCAATGCTTTTAACTCTTTATAACTTTTGATAAAATTTTCTGTCCTTTTTGAAACTAAAACGTATAGGGATATACGTTTCTCATTTATTAATTTCTAAATCGTCCTGTTGTCCTTTTCATATATGTTATATTTATTTATAATTTTAACATTTTCTATTTATTTCACTCATCTCCCTACACGTTTCTATTTATTTGCTGATTTGTTGCATACGTTTCGTTTTGGAAAAATGCGGTTCATTCCTATTTATTTCATCTTTTACTGGAATTCGACCGTTGCCACGTCATACCATTTTGAAAGTATGAATGTACAAAACATGCATACGTTTTATCTTTTCTTAAATTTTTTTTGTCCATTCCTTTTTCCATTTTAATATCCTTGCCTTTCCAAACTCATTACGTACTGTCCGAACAAACAAAAATTTATTGCTTTAATCATTCAGCTCAATCTGAGGGACCGTTACTATTCAAATCACTTTATATTTATGGTATACATTTCTTATCTTTATTTGGCAACGGTTCTTTTTTTTATTACCTTAAACACTTTGCTGAATCAATGGACAACCGTTCCTATTAAAAATTTCTTTCGATCTGATATGTGGCGTACGTTACTTTGAAATAAATTTTTAGATATCATAGCGTCTGCCACTTCCATTTTCCACTTTGAAACATTTATTTACCTATTCCTTTTCTGTACTTACACGTTATCAAATAAATAAAGTATATATTTATAATCAAGCTTTCATCTTCCCAGATCCAATTCATGTTGTTGAAAACTTTTGCATCCTCTTCCCCTGTTTCAACCCGAAGGATGTGCAAACCATCCTTCTTTCCTGATGCCATCTCCAACCTTTTGTTCCTCCTCCTCTTCTTCTAGTGTAGCAGGTGAGTAATATATAAGTTAGAAATATATATATATATATATATATATATATATATATATATATTTCAACTGTTTACAATTAATACAAGGCATATCTATATGAAAGTATTATATAATTTTCTATGTTCAAAGATATATTTTCTTCGTATGTTTTAAAATGATTTTTGTTCGTATATATATATATATATATTTCATATGGGATAGAGAATATATATGTACATGTTTTGTATTATAATAGTATATAAGTTGGTATTATATGTTGTTTTAAGTATTATATAGATTACTGTATTTCATTTGCAGTAATATATATAGGGATAAAGTATTGTTTATTTGAGATTCAATTGTTTATATCCTACTTACTTACAAATTTTAATAGTATACATATGATTTTTATTATTCGTTTATGCATAAGTTTACAACTGTGTATTCATGTAATTATATACTTTAGCCATAAAATTTCTAAGTATATATACATTGGTTTGTAGTGATTTATAGTATTGATTCTTATAAAATATATACGTACATGGTTTACAAAGTCTTGGGATTTAACAGTTCTGTTACACATGTTATATTGTTTTATATAAAATAATAAAACTGTTATGTTAGCGTTTGTAGCTTTCTTTGTTACAGTAATATATAAAGTTATTTTGAAAAGTGGTCTCATCATTTTTCTTTAAACTTGTATGTGTTTATGCATATTTGTATATAAAAGTTACAGCATTTATTTCAAATTTTATTATATTTGATTTTAATACATGTGTTTAATACAAACTAATGATTTTTCTTACATACGTATTCTGTTTTGATATTTGACTTAAAAAGAAGTATTAATTTAATAAGAAAATAATAATGTTATATTTTCAATTTATGTCAATCTGATTTGGATTTGTTCTCGTAAAATTCTGTTGTCAGCTCTATCCATCGAATTCGTGCCAATCCTGCTTTGCTTTGAAACTTGTGCTTAGATTCATAATTTATCCCACTTTCGTTCATCTCCAGCCTCGATAGGTGAGCAATCACTCACGATTAACGTTCTTTTATTTATTAAATTTGATTTCAATTGAAACGACAATTAAAATATGAGGCTATAGTTATTTAAATTGTTATATATGCTATTATCTATAACTGTTCACTTATGGGATATGACGCCATATCCTATTATTTATATTTATTTTGATGATATATGCCTGTTGTTATTATTATTTTCATATCTGTTATCACTCTGCAAGTTCCCTGTTAGTATAGAAATCATTATGGCTTGAAACGATACATACCCGAACGGACTTTAGAATAGGTGTAACAACCCTGGGTCTTACAACAATTAGTTATCGTTGTTTGACGATTAATATTGGTTGTTAATTGTTGTTGCAGTTTTTAAAACCAAGTTTAAATATTGTTAAGAATATGCGGGCTTTATTCTTGGCCCAAGTTTTTTTTATTTTTTATTTTTTTTACTTTTACATGGCCTTAGCAAAATTAAAGACCGGGTCCTCTTTTTTTTTGTTTCGTGTTCATTCGAGAAACCCTAAATATAAAATTCGAAAGAAAATAAAATGGCAGCTGCGTTTATTTCGTTCGCTCCTCTGTCCAAATTAGGGCTTCTTCGATCGTTCTTCTTCGATCTGAAATTGGGAATTTTTGAAGCTGCGCCTTTAAGCTGATCGAGCTTCTCCTCGTTGCTCACTTCGGCCGCTTCTTCTTTGACGAGTTCGCCCTTGCTTCGTTAAAAGGTGAGTGATTCTTTATCGCTCACATCTAATTCAAGCTTCTAGTGATTGCTAGCTTGTTTCAATTCCTGATTTCGTTGCTTGATTAACTGAGTTTCACGGCAATGATTTCTCGTCTTGGTTTATTGATTTCAATTGTTGACTTTTGGTTTTGGTTCAGTGACTCTCGCTGACTTGATGCATTGGTTTGTTGTTTTCTCGGTTATAACTGCATTTGAGGTCCAGTTGCTATGTACTTGCTTTGAATTTTTCTCTGCTAGAATTTGTTCGACATCGATTTTGTTATCTCTGTTAAACTTATTGTGTTATTTGCGATGCTCAGCTATTTTTGGAATTTTGGTTATCTGAACTTTAGTAATTGTCCTGACATTGATACTGCCATCCCAGGATTTGCATTTGTCAATTTTATATTTCCTCATCCTGAGTTCATTTCTGGTGCATCTGTAGTTGCCATGTTGGCTTATTGGTTTGAGCGGTTCTCTGGCATCAGTTCTCGGCACATTGTAGTTTTGGTTATTGGTCGAGTTAGGTTCATGAGTCTTGGTTCTTCACAGACCTGTAGTGCTCATCAGCTCATTTATGTTTGTGCTTCTGCCCTGTTCAGTTTATACTTATGGTCTTTGTGTTAAATTCATTCAAGTCACTTGTTTTATTTCGAGTCTGGTATCCATTGGTACACTGGTTTGAAGTCTTCTTGTTGTACCACTACTAACACTTTATCTTGGCACTTGAAACTTGGTGTAGTTGTGATTGCCTCTGGCTTCACTGTATTGTTTGGTCAGTTTGCACATGAACTGATTTGGTCTCACTTCTATGTAGATAGCATTTAGGTTTCACTGACCACTCATGTACCTGCTTGCATCCTCGAATGTCTGTTATATGGTATTGTCCAGACTTGACTTGGGTTGTTTACTTTGGAATACTATCTTGATTTGAGGCTGTTGTTTTAGGGTTTTTGAACTCGTGTTGATTCATTGACTTTGGTATACCTTAATTTGCACTGCAGTTATGTGTATTGATCTATCTGTGCAATTCGTTGTGTTGAGCCACTTAATTGCAGCTGCCTTAACCAGTGAGGCAGTCTGCACATTTATTTCACATAGTATTAGGCATATGTAAGGTTGCATTCCTGTATATGCATTTGATTCAGATTCTTTTCGAAGGGTTCTGTCCAATTTCATGTAGTTGGCACTGGTATCACTTCGGATGTCTGCACTGTCTATTGGTGTTAGCAAGTCTTTCATTTTGAGTTGTTTCTCTTGCCTTGAACTATTGCCATCACGTTCACGTGCATTTTCTATTTAAGTTTGTAATCTCCAGTTCCATGTAGTGGTTACTGATGCCTTTGCTCCATGAATTCATGTATCATTAATGCAGTAAGTTGTTCTCCTGTCTGGTTCATCTTGTAATTCTATACATTGGTATTGAGTCATTGTTTTACCCTTTCCTTTGTGTACTGTTGGTTCCCTTTTGTGTAGAATCACAGTGCTACCTTTGTTTGTCCTTGTTGTAGTTTGATTTCTCTGGTTCATGTATTTGTTGAGAGGCTCAGTTTGCAAAATAATTGTTGCCTGGTCATTATTCCGTATTGACACTGTCCTTGTAGTTTGTACCACTACTTGTTCTTGGTGCTATTTACACTACTGCATAGGGCTTGGAGGTGTTGTTTGGTTCTAATCCCATCTATGTTCGCTTCTTTGAGTTCGGCAGTTGTATACTTCAGGTGCACTTCTAGTAGAGTTGTGCACATCTTTGAATTGCGAAACTAGGGAATGCATGTTGCCATCTCCTTGCTGCAGTTTCATTTGCGCAGTTTTTGTTCTCTGTTGGTTGATTTGAACTGTGGCCAAGGCTTGATTTTTGTATCGGCCATTTCATTTGAATACACTTGAGTTAAATTCAGCTTAAACGCTTGGGTTTGACCTTGTGTTCGTTGTGAATTTTCATTTTGTACATCATCACTGTAGTGGCAAGGCAGTGCACGCAAGCGTGAACTGCAGCCACACCGTATTAATTTTATTGGTATTTCTTTGGATTTTTGGTTTTTTGATCTTTTGTGTACATCATCACTGTAGTGGAAAGGCAGTGCACGCAAGCATGTACTGCAGCCACACGGTATTGCTTTTATTGATATTTTAATTGCTTTTGATTTATGGATCTTTTACGTATTCCGTATACTGTAGTGGCGAGGCAGTATACACATGCGTATACTGCAGCCCTACTAGAGTTGTTGTTTTAAATTAGATTTTGTTGTTAATTGCCATATAATCAATTCTGCTGTTTTCTAAATTATCTTCATTAATAATCCTTTCATCTATCTTCGTTGATAATTTGAGTTTGCTGAATTGTTGTTTAACACTGTACATGTTATATTCACCGTTATCTGATTTCCTTGTTAAAGGATCGGATAGGTGAATTTATTTTGCCTGTCGTCTAATTGTTAATTAATTATTACTACTTCTGTGCATTAATAACTGAGTTTGAATTAGACTGACCCGTGTATTATTTTCTTTTGAATGTAATACTCGGGTCAGACCGAGTATTTACAGGTTGTTGATATCTTACTTTGGGTTGCTGTTAGAGTTATGAAGTCTTTTCATACTTTTTGAGTAGTCGTCATCATTTAAAGTAGTTAGTGTATTTGTATAGGATATTGTATATTCATGTATATTATTCACGACAATGTACTTGTGTATATAACTTCCTGAGTCGACGATTTTAGTTGTATCATATGTATAGTATCACATGTATTGTAACTGACATCAGTTATTATATATATGAGATTTTTGATTATTTGTGTTCCGCACTTAGATTGTCTATGTTGTTATTATATTTATTGTCCTGAACTATTATGAACCATCGTAGTTCGTTTTATACTGGAATTGGGTATGTCGAAGGGAGTAAATAAATAAGAGATGAAAACTAAAATTATATACCACTCCTATCGAGGTAACCAATACTAGTGTAAGATCTAACTACGGATGGCCGCTTCTATCCAGCCTTATTCTTCATGATAACAGACAATATTTCTTTTAATACTCTTTGTTATTGCGAGCATAGAGGTGGGGCGTCACAATAGGAGAAAATCGTTATGGGTTGACATGATAAACCCAAGCGATTTTCATTTAATTGAATTTGAGATTACGGGTTGAAATGATATCCACCCGTATATATTTAGTGTACGGGTTGAAATGATAAATATCCGTAGCACTTGACTGTATGATAGGAAATATATACAGACACTGTTGGTCCATATAAATATTTTGAAAATAATTTTCTACAGTTGAAAAGAAATATATGGGATATAATAAATATTGGTTCTTAAAATATTATACATATAAATGGAAATTTTATATATAGATTTAATAATAATATTATTGAGATTGATTTCATCCATATAATATGTTTGAGTATTATTTAAGATTTATATTTCAAAATTTGCCGTCGTAAAAAGTTGAATAATTAAGATTGGGAGATAAATTTGGGTTTATTAAAAATGGTATTTTAAATAAGGATTTATTTAATTAAATCGATTTGAAATTATTGAATGGAAAATTTAAAGGTATGATTTTGTAACTGGATTTTTGATTTAAGTGATTTAATGAATATTTCACGCTTAATAAAATTAAAGAAAATATTGAGTAAAATGTAATTTAAGGTTATTTAAATGATATTGAATCTAATAAGGGAGTATTTCAAGACTAAATAATAATGAGGTTAAATCGAGATCTATATGAAACTGTTCTATAGAACATTTAAATATTAAAGCCTTGAACTATATTGGAATTTAAATGGTTTTGTTGAGATTCGGATCTGTATTTGAAATCAACGTAGTTGAATTTGTTTTTTAGCAACTAAATTGAATTAAAGTGAAATTTAGGTTGAACCAATTTGAATTCATTATTTAGAAAACTAAATTGAATAAAAATTTAGTTAAAACGTTGAATACTTAAAGATTTGAAATATATTGAAATATAAAGGGGTATTTTTTGATTACAGATCCGAATTTGAGATCGATAAATTGAAATGTTTATTTTAGGAATTGAGTTGAATTTAAATTGATAAATAGAGATTGAATTTAATTTAAATGGGAAGGTTGGGTTGATGTTGAAACGATTTGTTAAGTTGAGGGAATTGAAAATACTTTATTATATAAATTATTTAATATATATAAATACTATATTGGGAAATATAGAGATATTTGAAGTGAAATGATATTTGGTTTTGAAGTATAAATTAAGCTGAAATGACCATGGTATTATAGTGTATATTTCTATCTTGTAGATAATTCCATCGACCCTTAGAGGATGGTTATCCCAAACATTTCAATGGACCCTTAGAGGATGTTTATCCCAAACATCCTTTAAGTTATTTGTATTTCAGTTGATATTTCACTTGAGTTGGATTTATTGATATAAGAATGTTAATCCTGACTTGAGTGTTTTGTGTTTTGCTTTATGCTCGGGTCAGACTGAGTGATACAGCATTAGAGACTCACCTTTGGAGTTCAGAGTTTCATTTGTAGATCCAACTATCGATTCAGATTCCAGCCTTTCCAGTTGATTGGTTCAGAGAAGTCGTCTCTTGCATTGGAGACTTCACTGCATTTGAACTATTCGGTTGTATTTTATTTCTAACTCTGATGTATATAGTAGCTTCATGAACTACTATTCTTTATCTATTCCGCTGCATTATATTACTCTGTGATCTGTGATTGATTTATTTATTGTATATTTTAAGTTTTGCCAAATTTTAATTAACAATTCGGTATTTTGAATTATTCAAGTTGGATATGTATGGTTTTATTGTCGATTTGAATGGTCCAATAGCGGGTCGTTACAAATAGAATAACATACGTACACCCTATGTATTTATCTTTATTGGTTATTAGCCAAATCAATTCCATTTCTATTCACATTCATTTTGATTTTCATTCACTTACTCATAATTGCTTCAATCCATTTGGATTATCACCTCTATTCTTATCTCGATTGGGTATTTAACCAATAACAGTTTGAACTCCGATAAGTTTATTTAGAAAATAGCTTGGAAAATTTAAAAATAGACAAGTAGATGGAAAATAATTGCTAGTTTGTAAAATAAGTGTAAACTAGTTAGAAAATAGTTAAAATAATTATAGAAATTTTAGATAATTGAAAAATAATAGTAAGATAGTAATTAGTTTTGTAAAATAGTTGAAATATAGTAATTAGTTTTTAAAACAATGGGAAAATTGTTAAACGGTTTCAAAAATAATTGTAAAACAAGTACAAAATAGTTTGGCTTTTTTTAAAAAAAGGTTGTATATATAATGAATAGCTTGGAAAAATAGGTTTATATTTAAAACAATTTATATTAAAAATAGTCCAGAGTCAAAACTATTCAATTCCCAACCTCCATTTCCAATCAATTCAATTTAAATTTCCACTTTCATTTAAATTGACTCAATTCCAATTTAAATAACTTAAATTTCTATTGAAATTGATTTAACCCCAATTCAAGTTGAATTAACCTCAATTTCTTTCCAAATTCAATTCAAATTCCATTTAAATTTAAAACTATTCAACTTTAATTACAGTTCCAAATTATTCAAATCAATTCGGACTAATTTCAAATTCCATTTGAATTTTATACTTATACATCTTCAATCACAATTTCAATTAATTCAAATCAAATTCAGTTTGAACCAATTTCAATTCAAATTCAAAATTTAAACCATCTCGAATTATATAAATTTGAGTTTTTAAGTCCACATTCCAGAATTTCGTTTTAAATTAATTTGATCTTTCAAAAACCAATTTTCAACTATTTCAGTTGAAACTCTATTTTAAACACCCAAATCTCAAGTCCAAAGTGATTCCATTTCTCTATTTTCAAACTAAAGTTGAATTTTCTTTTTATCTCAATAATAGATATATTACTACAGTTCATTACTTCATTCATTTAAACAAATTCAATTTATAGTTTAAAGATTATTAATAACAACGGGATGGTATCATTCAAATTATTTTAAAACATCCATCCATTTTCAATTTTCGGATCTCAAACCCATTGTGAGATCACTCTAACTTCCCACTTCAAATCAATCATTTAACTTCCCAAGTTAAATCTTAATTTCATCTTGATATTTTCAAATTAGGTTGATCATTCCAACTTATTCAACCTTTCCAAAGTTAAACTCAATTTGCTTAATCTAGTCAACCTTACCCAAATTTGAACTTCCATTTCAAATTTTAAACTTCTCATAAATAATCTTCCCACTTACTAAGTTCAAAAACTAATCACTTTGGGTATCACATCTCATTCCCAATTTAAAACTCAATATTTAGAGTTTATTCCAAACCATCTTTGGTATCATATATATCCACACATATACATAAATACTTCTTGGCCCACCAAGCCAAATTTTAAAATTTAGACCACCTTTGTTTTTAATTCAGAACAAATTCTTTTAAAGTTTACAAACAACTTATTATTCTAAATTAAGATTACATTCAAAATAGTTTGAATAATATTATTTCCTTTAACATTTTGAAAACAATTTCCAAATTTTTAAATTTAGAATTCAGATCTTCATAGTTTGAAACCCACTTTAATTTACATGTCATACTTATTTAAAAGTTAGCCTCTTCAAACATTTCATTTTTGCTTACTCATTAATACACATTTTATTATTAAAAACAACAATTATTTATGATAGTATCCCAGATTATCATACTTGAAAACCAATTTATTATTACCTTATTCTGAAACTCTTTCCCAAATTTAAGATTTAATTTCAGTTTGAATCCATTTCAAACTTATCTTTAATTTAATTTAAATTTGGTTGTATTTTTATTACCACTTAATTTAATTCCAATATTCAACATCCAATTACCTTAATATTTATTAGAAAGATATATTGCTTTATATATCAAAATATATTTTTATATGAAATCATTTAGAATCTTTATATAAGAAAATAACAAGTACACACTCACATACATACACACACACACACACACACACACACTCAACTCATCCTAGGGTACCACTTACCCTATTCTTAATGAGTATACCCACCAGAGCCAAGGTTCTCGCTTAACCTTCATCTCTGATACCAAATGTAACGACCCGAAAATTTTGATCCCGAAATTTCTTGATAGTTAAGAAAAGAAGAAAACAGAAAGAAGAAGAAAATAGAAACAAGTCACAGAAACCTCACATTCACAGCGGATCAAAATATAATATCACATAAATAATAATTATACAATGGAAAACTGTACATGTCAAATTACACTTTAATATATATCAGAGTTACAACATATTTACAAACACAGGACAGATAAATAAATCTGTTTCAGATACTAAAATATATCACTGCAGAAACTCTCCATACATTCCTGCTCTCCAACTCGCCTCCTGAGCTCTAGAACGTCCTTACCTGAAAATCTATAATACTCTGTCTGATCCGAGCATTACATCAAAGTAACATCCGGGTCAGGCTGCAAACCAGCGTGAGTAAACCCATCTAACATGTAATACAAAAGTATATAACTCACATAAACCGGGGGTACGTATATCAATTTACAACTTTACAAGTTGCTATAGACATCACTTATTTCATAAAGCAATTAAGTGCCAGAACTTAGATTATATGGTTCAATCCATTTAAATCTTTCCATTATACCCTATTGCTTTCATGTATCAATTATAAAGAATCAAAGTGGTTTCTGGTATTAACTAATACCCGACTCTGGTCTCTTCGAATTCAATTCATCTTAACACATGTCATTCAGGTGAAATGCAACTCAACTTTAAATTAAAAGTGTCACCCGTTTTACTCTGTAATTCATTATTGACAGATAACCACACTATCATTGCCCACCAAACACATCATATCACTAACCTTTTCATATCAGTGGTATCAAGCAATTCAGGGTATTTAATTACCATTAATCATACATAAGCAAGATAAATCAATCACACCATCTCGAACAGGGTATTTGGTTATCATTTAAACATACATAAGCAAGATAAATCAATCATGCCATCTCGAATAAATCTAATTAACCATAATTGAATTAAATCAATTACCTTTAAGTCCTTCTTATTAATTAATTAATTATAACCCAATTGATCTACCATCCCATAATCATTCATCTTTAATTACATTAAGATTATCATCGTTATCTAATTACTTCCATTAAGTAATTATACTTAACCACATTCCATGAATGATTATCCTTAATTAATTGCATCCATTAATCAACCCCAATTACTCATAAGCAGTAACTACCCCTCTGTATTACTTACTTAAGTAATTAACTTCTTACTTAATTATTAATCTATAACAACCCGGGGTTTAGCATCAATTAATTATCGTCGTTAGACGATTAAATTGGTTGTTAATTGTTGTTAAGTGTTTTAATCAGTTGTAAATTCGTTTAAAAATTTGTTAATTGTTAAGTGGGCTTTAAAAATTAAATCGTGGACCATGTTTTGTTTTGGGGCCGTGATTATTTTCAAGGTAAATACCCGTCCCCTTTTCATTCTTCAATCACAAACCCTAAACCTAAAACAAAGGCACGAGCGAGAAAATAAAATGGCGACCTGATTCTCGTTCGTTCTCTCTAAACTAGGGCTTGTGTAGTAATCGAAGAGGCCGGCTTTAATTGCTTCGATCTGGTGGGTACTAGCGAGTAGCTTGGATAGTTCACGGCTCCTCCTGTTAGTCGAGTTCGTCTATGCTTCGTGCTAAAGTGAGTAATTTATATTACTCACATCTAATTCCAAATAGTTCGACTTCGTCTTCTTAATTTGTTTTCGTTGTTTCGGCCATGATTTGATTTTGTTCGTTGTTGATACTTTTCTGCCTTGAGTTGATTTTGGGGCTGTTGATTTTAATTATGGCTTGACTTGTTCGACTCTATGTTTGATTTGGATTCGGCTTTGAGCATTTTTCTGTTGTCTTTGGTAAATGAAGATTTACTTTGATTTATTTTCACTTTGTCACTGACTTTGATATCTCTTGGTCCCTGTGAGCTTCGGCTCTGACCATCTCTATGCTCACCCCTTACCTGTCGCACTTGCAGTAGGTTGATATTAGGCAGTTGTATCCCTTGTGTTGTTTGCTGTACATATGAAATTGGTGCATTGTTTCGAGTTGCATTACTGGACACTTGAGTTTCATTGTGCATTGGGCATATCACTTTTACCACATTAATTATTCAGTTTGTATTTGTATTTCATCAATGCTTGCTGCCTTGACCATTTGAGACAGCTTGCCTACCTATTTCATGTAGTCTTTGGCTTCACTGATCACTTTTGTACTATGCAGTCATGTGTAGTTGTGTCACTTGATGTTGTACTTGCATTACCCACTGCATAGTATATTGGTTCATCTCCTTGTAGTTCTAATTACACTGTATATTTATCGTGACAATGGTTCATTTGTCTGCATTGACTTCATGTAGCTTTTTAGGTGGCTGTACACTAGGTTTTCATTGACTTGCATTTAGGTGTTTGCACTGTCCAGTATTTTGTATGAAGAAGCAACATATTGCCTTTTTGCTTCGGCACTGTCTAATGTGGCTGCACTTTGCATTCATATGTTTACACTACCCAGTTTTTACAAGTACATTTCATATACTTGTAGCCATTCACTTAAAAATAGTTGCATTCCTCTGGTTCATTTCATGCTTGAACCATTGCTCTGTGACCTTGTGGTGGATGCAATTCAGTTGCAGTCTGCCCTTGTGCTTGTGTGTGTGGTGCCATACCCTTGGTGCCCTCACCCTCCTCCTATTTTTGTAGTTGTCCCGCTGCATTGTGTTGTGGATGCTGCAGTTGAATTGAGTCACTGACTTGACCTTTTGCATTTGGTTTATGGGTTGGTGTCTTTTGTACTGTCCACTGTCTTTGTTCACGAACTGGTGCATTGCATTGATGCATGGTATTCGTTTGCATTTGGTCACCGTATTTCACTTTGACATTATTTCAATTAAAGCTGCTCTGTGTCTTTTCTGTTGTGTGTTGTGGTGCCATATCATTGGTGCTCTCACCTTCATTCGGCTGTGTATTCATGTTGTACACAGCCTTATGCACTTGCTCATTTGAGTTATACTGCTTCTCGTTGCACCTCTGATTCATTTTGCCACGTGCAGTTTGTTATGTACATTCATTTGTGTACATATTTTACATTCATTTGGTGGAAGTTTTATACTGCTTCCACTTGCTTAGTGTATTAGTTTGCACTGTGAATTCTTGTGTATTGGCCTTTGTGCCTTGTTGCTATTTCTGTATATGCTGTTGTGGCGAGGCAGTGTACGCGTGCGTGCACTGCAGCCATACAGTATCGACATTTTGAATTGATATTTGAACCTTCATTGATTTTGGTTCGTTGATCTTTAGTGTACATCATCACTGTAGTGGCAAGGCAGTGCACGCAAGCGTGAACTGCAGCCACACGGTATTGATTTTATAAGTAAATTTATTGTGACTATCGTCTAATTTTTATTTGATTATTATTGCTTCTGCGCACTAATAACTGAGTTTGAATTAGACTGATCCGTGTATTATTTTCTTTTGAATTTAATACTCGGGTCAGACCGAGTTATTACAGGTTGTAGATATCTTACTTTGGGTTGCTGTTGAGCTATGAAGACTTTTCTTATCTTTTGGGAGTTGTCGTGTCATAGTATAGGTTGATATGTATTCATGTATATTAGTCGATAATATACTTGTATATATAACTTCCAGAGTCGACTGTTGTAGCTGTATCATATGTATTGTGTCAAATGTATTGTGACTGAAATCAGTTATATATATATGAGACCTTTTGTTTTAACTGTGTTCCGCATTTATATTATCTATGTTATTATTATATTTACTGTCCTAAACTATTATGAACCATCGTAGTTCATTTTATTCTGGAATTGGGGTATGTCGATGGGAGTAAATAAATCGGAGATTAAAAATCAAAGAATATATATACCACTCCTATCGAGATAACCAATACTAGCGTAAGGCCTAACTACTGATGGCCGCTCCTCAACAGCCTTATTCTCCTCGCTAGTTGACAGCACTACACCGTAGTGTTCTTGGTTAGCGTGAGTATAGAGGTGGGGCGTCACAGTTGGTATCAGAGCTTGGGGTTTATGGACATAATATAAAACATAACTTAGATGGAACATGTGTTACAACTATCAGTCGATGTTTTATTGTGCTTTGAGTCAAAACTAAAGTTTTGAAATTTTGATAAAAATTTTAAATATCTGTATTTAAAAATAAAAGTGAATTGTGCTTTGTTTATCAGAGTGCGCAGCGAAAACAGTGAGACTGCTTAGCTGAGTACAGCTGATAATTATTTTGAATTAAAAATCGAAATATGAAAATGAATTTAATTTCATTATGCTGTTTAACCAGTGGTTTGATTTGTTGAAATTCTTGCTGGTTTTCTGTGGTGCTAATCATATCTGATTAGATTTTAGCTGTTTTAAAATAACTTAATTGAAGATATAATAGAATGCTTTCTTGGTTTATTTGGTTGTGTGCGTGCAAACATGAGTTCCACGTTACTACATTAATTTTATGTTGAACCGATGCTTGGTTATGAAACATATTTCGTTGCCGTTATTTTTATAACGGGATTTTCACACCGGTGCTAGATTTTTGAATCACGGAGTGTGTTGACATTTTGATGAATGGAAATTCACTGATATTATATTTTGATGCAAATTATTTTGATGAGATTTTGACGTTAAAAAAAAATTTACTGTCGCTTTGACTTCAGTATCCGTCATATTTTAAAGTGGATTTTCAAGCGGTTATCCCGCAATGATGATTTTGAGATTTGTTTCTACGGTGTTTTGAGAAGTGCAATTTCCTTGTCGAAATTGTCACTAAGTTGCTGTTTTTATCATGGATTTGCAAATCATTTTAAAAATAAAATTGTTTTCTAAAATTTATACAGTTTACGTTTTCAAAAGAAGGAGGAAGCGATTTAAACGTTTCAGCAAAATCGAGGACTATGACCCCTTTCTTTTACTGATTCGCTTAATTCCAGACTTGTTCGTTTGAGAATGTAAATTATTACTTTTATAAAATAAATGAAATTGTTTTCAGAAGTTTTGCAGTTTGCGCTTTCAAAAGAATGAGGAAGCGATTTAAACGTTTCAGCAAAATCGAGGATTATGACCCCTTTCTTTTACTGATTCGCTTAATTCCGGACCTATCCGTTTGAGAATGTGAAATGTTATTTTTGAAATACACAATTTTGCACTTCCAAGGAAACGATGAAGAGAATTAAACGATTTAGTAAAACACGTGGTTATGTGACATGTGCGTTTGCTATTTTGGTTAATTCCGGACTCGTTAATTGAAATATTTGTTGTTTTGATGATTTTGATGATTTTCGTGTGCTTTCGAGCCACTATGATGGACCTTCGGGTCATATGATGGACCTTTGGGTCAAATACCAGTACCAGACCTTCGGGTCATATGTTGGACCTTCGGGTCATATGATGGGCGCCAAAATTATGATGACGGTACTTGGTAGGCTTCGGCTATATGAGATGCACGTGCGGCGTAGCTAAAACTCGCCATATGATGGGATCGATCCAACCTTTTATGTTGATTTTCTAGACTATCTTAATTGATTTCTAGATATTTGTTGAATCTAATTATCTGCAGGTAATTAGATATTTGATGTTATGAGTTCTGATTATCGCTTGTGATAATTAGATATTTGATGTTGTGAGTTCTGATTATCGCTTGTGATAATTAGATATTTGATGTTATGAGTTCTGATTATCGCTTGTGATACTTAGATATTTGATGTTATGAGTTCTGATTATCGCTTGTGATAATTAAATATTTGTTGATTTGAGATTTGATTATCGCTTGAGATAATTAAATATTTGTTGATTTGAGATTTGATTATCGCTTGAGATAATTAAATATTTGTTGATTTGAGATTTAATTATCGTTTTTGATAATTAGATATTTGTTGATTTGATTATCGCTTGTGATAATTAAATATTTGTTGATATGAGTTCTAATTATTGTTTTTGGTTATTGGATATATGTAGATTTGATTATCGTTTTTGATAATCAAATATTTGTAGATTTGATTATCGTTTTTGATAATCGAATATTTGTTGATTTGATTATCATTTTTGATAATCGAATATTTGTTGATTTGATTATCGTTTTTGATAATCGAATATTTGTAGATTTGATTATCGTTTTTGATAATCGAATATTTGTTGATTTGATTATCGTTTTGATAATCGAATATTTGTAGATTTGATTATCGTTTTTGATAATCGAATATTTGTTGATTTGATTATCGTTTTTGATAATCGAATATTTGTTGATTTGATTATCGTTTTTGATAATCGAATATTTGTAGATTTGATTATCGTTTTTGATAATCGAATATTTGTTGGCTTGATTATCGTTTTTGATAATCGAATATTTGTAGATTTGATTATCGTTTTTGATAATCGAATATTTGTTGTTTTTGATTATCGTTTTTGGTAATTAGATATTTGTCGATTTGTTGATTTGATGATTTGAGATTTTTGATTATCGTTTGTGATAATTAGATATTTGAGATTTAATTATCGCCTTTGATAATTAAATATTTGTTGAATTGGGATTCGAATATCGTTTTTTATAATTGAATATTTGTTGATTTGAGAATTCTGATTATCGTTTTAGATAAGTAGACCTTTGATGTTTTCTGATTACCGTTTTGGTAAATAGATAATTTCGGTTTTGCGAATTGTAATTTGTGTTTACTGATTATCTTTGTTGATAATTAGATTTTACTGTTTGCTATTTATCGTATCGATAATTAGATATTGCTGATAATTAAGTTTATTCTGTTTTGTTGTTTTCTGATTATCTACTTGATAGTTAGATTTTATTGAGAATTTGTGAATTTCTTTTATGAAATTAAAAGATTTCTTTGATGTTTGAATTCTCTACCTTTATTTTCTAGCTTAATCAGTTTATGTTAGAAAATTTATTGTTAGTGACGACCTTAATTATGAAAATTGAGGGGATGCAATTTTTATAAGGAGGGGAGTCTGTAAAAACCCGGGGTTTAGCATCAATTAATTATCGTCGTTAGACGATTAAATTGGTTGTTAATTGTTGTTAAGTGTTTTAATCAGTTGTAAATTCATTTAAAAATTTGTTAATTGTTAAGTGGGCTTTAAAAATTAAATCGTGGACCATGTTTTGTTTTGGGGCCGTGATTATTTTCAAGGTAAATACCCATCCCCTTTTCATTCTTCAATCACAAAACCTAAACCTAAAATAAAAGCACGAGCGAGAAAATAAAATGGCAACCTAATTCTCGTTGCTCGTTTGTTCTCTCCAAACTAGGGCTTGTGTAGTAATCGAAGAGGCCGGCTTTAATTGCTTCGATCTGGTGGGTACTCGCGAGTAGCTTGGATAGTTCGTGGCTCCTCCTGTTAGTCGAGTTCGTCTATGCTTCGTGCTAAAGTGAGTAATTTATATTACTCACATCTAATTCCAAATAGTTCGACTTCGTCTGCTTAATTTGTTTTCGTTGTTTCGGCCATGATTTGATTTTGTTCGTTGTTGATACTTTTCTGCCTTGAGTTGATTTTGGGGCTGTTGATTTTAATTATGGCTTGACTTGTTCGACTCTTTGTTTGACTTGGATTCGGCTTTGAGCATTTTTCTATTGTCTTTGGTAAATGAAGATTTACTTTGATTTGTTTTCACTTTGTCATTGACTTTGATATCTCTTGGTCCCTGTGAGCTTCGGCTCTGACCATCTCTATGCTCTCCCCTTACCTGTCGCACTTGCATTAGGTTGATATTAGGCAGTTGTATCCCTTGTGTTGTTTGCTGTACATATGAAATTGGTGCATTGTTTCGAGTTGCATTACTGGACACTTGAGTTTCATTTTGCATTGGGCATATCACTTTTACCACATTAATTATTCAGTTTGTATTTGTATTTCATCAATGCTTGATGCCTTGACCATTTGAGACAGCTTGCCTACCTATTTCATGTAGTCTTTGGCTTCACTGATCACTTTTGTACTATGCAGTCATGTGTAGTTGTGTCACTTGATGTTGTACTTGCATTACCCACTGCATAGTATATTGGTTCATCTCCTTGTAGTTCTAATTACACTGTATATTTATCGTGACAATGGTTCATTTGTCTGCATTGACTTCATGTAGCTTTTGAGGTGGCTGTACACTGGGTTTTCATTGACTTGCATTTAGGTGTTTGCACTGTCCAGTATTTTGTATGAAGAAGCAACATATTGCCTTTTTGCTTCGGCACTGTCTAATGTGGCTGCACTTTGCATTCATATGTTTACACTACCCAGTTTTTACAAGTACATTTCATATACTTGTAGCCATTCACTTAAAAACAGTTGCATTCCTCTGGTTCATTTCATGCTTGAACCATTGCTCTGTGACCTTGTGGTGGATGCAATTCAGTTGCAGTCTGCCCTTGTGCTTGTGTGTGTGGTGCCATACCCTTGGTGCCCTCACCCTCCTCCTATTTTTGTAGTTGTCCCACTGCATTGTGTTGTGGATGCTGCAGTTGAATTGAGTCACTGACATGACCTTTTGCATTTGGTTTATGGGTTGGTGTCTTTTGTACTGTCCACTGTCTTTGTTCACGAACTAGTGCATTGCATTGATGCATGGTATTCGTTTGCATTTGGTCACCGTATTTCACTTTGAGATTATTTCAATTAAAGCTGCTGTATGTCTTTTCTGTTGTGTGCTGTGGTGCCATATCATTGGTGCTCTCACCTTCATTCGGTTGTGTATTCATGTTGTACACAGCCTTGTGCACTTGCTCATTTGAGTTATACTACTTCTCGTTGCACCTCTGATTCATTTTGCCACGTGCAGTTTGTTATGTACATTCATTTGTGTACATATTTTACATTCATTTGGTGGAAGTTTTATACTGCTTCCACTTGCTTAGTGTATTAGTTTGCACTGTGAATTCTTGTGTATTGGCCTTTGTGCCTTGTTGCTATTTCTGTATATGCTGTTGTGGCGAGACAGTGTACGCGTGCGTGCACTACAGCCACACGGTATCGACATTTTGAATTGATATTTGAACCTTCATTGATTTTGGATCGTTGATCTTTTGTGTACATCATCATTGTAGTGGAAAGGCAGTGCACACAAGCGTGAACTACAGCCACACAGTATTGATTTTATAAGTAAATTTATTATGACTGTCGTCTAATTTTTATTTGATTATTATTGCTTCTGCGCACTAATAACTGAGTTTGAATTAGAATGACCCGTGTATTATTTTCTTTTGAATTTAATATTCGGGTCAGACAGAGTTATTACAGGTTGTAGATATCTTACTTTGGGTTGCTGTTGAGCTGTGAAGACTTTTCTTATCTTTTGGGAGTTGTCGTGTCATAGTATAGGTTGATATGTATTCATGTATATTAGTCGATAATGTACTTGTATATATAACTTCCAGAGTCGACTGTTGTAGCTGTATCATATGTATTGTGTCAAATGTAATGTGACTGAAATCAGTTATATATATATATATATATATATATATATATATATATATATATATATATATATATGAGACCTTTTGTTTTAACTGTGTTCCGCATTTATATTATCTGTGTTATTATTATATTTACTGTCCTAAACTATTATGAACCATCGTAGTTCGTTTTATACTGGAATTGGGGTATGTCGATGGGCGTAAATAAATCAGAGATTAAAAATGAAAGAATATATATACCACTCTTATTGAGATAACCAATACTAGTGTAAGGCCTAACTACTGATGGCCGCTCCTCAACAGCCTTATTCTTCGCGCTAGTTGGCAGCACTACACTGTAGTGTTCTTGGCTAGCGTGGGTATAGAGGTGGGGCATCACATAATCTTATTTATTATTAATTACACCAAGTAATTTATCCTTAATTACTTTCTATTAAGTAATTACCCTTTAATTACTTCCCATTAAATAGTTCCTTTTAATTTATTACATCCTGTAATTATGAATTACTTCACTAAATCATATCAAGTATTTATATTTAAATAATTCACCAAGAGATTACCTTTAATTAATTAAAAATTAATTTCAATCGGATAATCCAACTCTTGATTACCCTTAAACCCAATTAAGTTTTCTTAATTACCAATTAATCATTTGCCATTTGTTAATTAAATTACCTAATTACTTAACTACTTGTCATTCATTAATTAACTTCAAATAGTTAATTACAAATTTATTAATCACATAATCATTAATTAGTCAATATTTAATCACAATTATAAAGTAATTACTTTTAATGATTTCTTAATTAATTACTATTCATTTAAATTAACATTTAAAAGAATCTTCTTTAACTTTGATTTGTTATTAACTACACAACTTAATATTTATTAATTTTATACTTAACTTAAATTAAATACTTAATTAAAATATTAGTTAAGAGTTTTAAACATTGTTATACATTAACTAAATGATTAAACTTATATTGACGTTTTAACTTAAATTGTTACGCATTTATTAAATTTACAGTGTTTAAATCCTGATAGAACACAGATTGCTTAACTTCATTCTTATTTTACCACTGCAGTTTGAAAGTAAAACCACCTGAGTGCTTCCCTTATTTAACTTGAGTCACCACTCGCGTATCCCAAAAATTTCCCGAGTCACTCTTCCCCTCTCATACTCTTCTTCTTCTCCCTTATTCTTTATATTTCCACTAAGTATGAATTTAACTTTAAGTATAAATTAACACTAGGTCGAACTCGTGCAGTCCCCCAAATTTCTTGAGATATAACTCGCGACAACCCAACGTCTCCCCACTGACAACTTACACCACTGTGCACATGCACGGTGGTTCGCCGACCCTCCGGCGACCCTTGTTGCCTCCTACAAACCAGATATCGACCACCAATATGAATTCCAAAACTCGAAACTACGCGAACAGGACAGAATCGAAAAATGCTTGAAGCTTGAACTAACAACATGAACAACTGCCAGAAAAATGCCTCTCCTCTCGAATGCCGATCACCAGTGGCAACGGCGCTTCGGCCACACCACCCCTGTACTTTCCTCAACCATCTCCCAGAATTTCGAATGGCTCGATCAATACGTGGCGATGAAATTAACAATTCACAAAGCACAGAGAAAACTCAAACCCAAACCCTATTATCGATTCGACTCCACAAATCTCGCATTAGAAAAATTTTCTGGCATTTCTCCTATATTCGAGATCCCTTAAGCTGACTATACAACAAATTTCAACATTTAAAATTTGTTAAACTAACAGAAATTGATGAAATTGCATTTTGAGTTCATATAAGAACTGCACCATGTACACTCACCTAAAAATCATCGTTTTTGTTTTAAAATCTTTCCTTTGTTTGCCTAATCAAGATATGAAATCAAATCCATTATTTAAAACATTTGAATTTTAACATATGATTCCCTTTCCTTGAAAATTTGAATATCCAGTATCTATATCACACTGTATCTCCCCAAACGAAATCCCAAATCCCGACTTTAGTTCAAACAAACTTCTTTAATTTAAATTCCTAAGTTTAAATTATTTATATGAAGAAGTATTTAGATTTTCCTTGTTTCCTTTACTCAGTAGCTTAAAATATTGAAGGACATGTCAGAGTGTAGTTTCCAGTAAACAGCAAAACAACACAGAACTTCATGTTTACAAAAGATAGCAAACACAAGATTTCCATGAATCAATTATCAAGATTTAAACTTCGAGATGGTATGTTTACTCACCTAAATTCTTGATTTGTTAATACGAATGAAAATATAAAATCCAAACTTAAATTTATAAAACATCAAAATTTTGACTTATTTCATATTTTTATCGTGATTTACTCTTTTGCATTCATCTCCTAATATAAATTCTTGTAATTATTTTTAAAAAAAATTAGTTTACATTGTCATAACCATCTTTATTTTAAGGATCAAGGTTTGAAATCATTTTTATTAGAAGATATGAATTCACAAATGTATTAGAATCCTGTTTAAATCAGAGGATATGTATTTTCAGAACAAAAATACACAGTTATATACTATTTACTAACATGCAAATCACAGTCATCATTCAGGCAAACAATTTTATACTAAATCACTACAAATTTCCAACATGCATATCAAAGTCAGTACCAGATTAAACTTTATAAACAACTCACAGGCATTTCTATAAAATAGAGAAAACTAGGTCAGGTCACTCACCTTCTTATGCAAACAAAGGACAGAGCCTTATTTGGAAACCTGGAAATTTTGGTTTTTTTTATGATCTGAACTTTAAATCCGATTCTTGCTTCCTGACTTGAATATGTAACGTTGAGCTTCAGGTTTCCCTTGAGGTATGTTTGATCTAGTTTTTGAACTGTTGATTTTGATCATTCATAGATCCCCAGATTTTTCTTCTTTCTATTTTTTTTCTTTAGATTTTCTTTTCAAGGTTATGTTTTGAAGATGAAGATGAGGGAAGAAAATTTTGAAGCGAAAATATCCTGGTTTCTTACTTGTACCCCTCCTTATTTTTTTTCTGAAATCCTAAATCAAAAGAAGATTTTATTTTGTCACTTGTTAATTTCCTTTATTATTAACTTACACTTGTACTTAGATAAAAACTTAGGCTTAACATTTGTATTTTCATGAAACAATTTTCTTACATTTGTTATTTTGTAGGTATATTAATGTTTCTCTACTAATTCATATGTCTATTTTGTATTTATTAATTTTATTTATCATGTTTTTTTAAATGTTTGTGTATATATATAAATTAAATTTTATCTCATGTAAAATTTTAAAATGTATCAAATCTTTTCTTAAGTCTTATTAAAGCTTTTTATTTATCCCTTTTTTCTATTATATTTCCTATTTTAGATAAATACATCCCCTTTTTAATCAACTTATGTTTTACAATTTACATTTATACATTTTCTAGTATTAATACATATATAACCTTAATAGAGAATGATTTTATTTTAAATTTTTAATTATACACTAAAAAAATCATATATATATTTATTCTTTTGGATTTACAAATCACCAATTCAAATACAATTTAAACCAACTCATAAATATATTAAACAAACACAAATTAAATTTGGGTTGAAGATAATAAGTTTTACCATTTTAAATAATCATATCAGGAGATTATCAAATAATTATCTTTCCAGATATGAATATTAATCATCAAATTTATTTATTTCATTCTTAGCAATCAGTATTTCTATTAATTTACCCAGTTAATTATCAATTAATAGATATTCCAAAATTCGGATTATCACAGACGGACAAGCTGATAGATAAGGATTTGACAAAAATCAAATCAAAACTGAATCGACGGAGATAAGGTATAAGTGAACTCATATACACATAACTATATATTTATAAAAATCATATTTTATATTCAAACTCATTTATTGAATGTATTTCAATTTTATTATTACAAATAAAATAATCTTTTCAACAATCAATATTTAGCTTTAACACCAAAAATATATATCTTAAACAGTAAATGGAAAGTTTTTTTTTTAATCTATGCATAACATAATATATAACTTAAACTATTCAGACCAGTAGTAAATATATTTATAAGCTTATACGGTCACGATATAAAATCACTATCTATTAAACCTATATTACGTTGAAATCAATATTTATAAACCACTTACATCAATAAATAAAGGTCAATGCAACATGCGGACCCTATGTATATATGCATACATTTGTTTAAGATCTACGTCAACACCAGTATTCTATTATAAATGAACAGGTGGGCAAACTATTACATACAACAAAATATATGACATAGGTGTACCCTTTTAGATACCAGCCATGTGAATACACTTAAATAGAGTCATATATAACTAATATAAACCTACGTACACATCATCACTTCAAATCAATTCTTATAAAAATAATATCACATACTTTATTATACTATCCTACTTTATTATAGTAAATGCATAACTTATACAGGCAATCCCCACTTATACACTCTATATTGACTGATTACATATATATTTTTGAAAAGTTAATATTAAATTAAACCACATATATCTATAAATCGAAATATATATACAACTTAAGTTATAATATATGAATGGCTAGCCTGACATGCAATCATGCTTGGCCCAAGATGAAAGCTCGACCACAAGATGACTGCTCTGGGAGGAAATGGATGGTGCGAAAATCGAGGGGCTGTCATGGGGCCAAGCGGGTGTGGATGCGGCTGATCATGTTGGGTGAGAACAGGATTTCGGCTATGCGGAGGGAAGAAGTGGTGGTGACACTGGCCGTGAGGAAGATGCAGTCTCGCATGGCTTGCATGGGGTATGTAAAAAAAAGGAATATAGGTGAGAAAGTGGGTCAAGGGCAGAGTTGATGGGAGGTCGAGGCTGCCGAAGGAGAGACAGAGGGGCGGAGGTGGCTGAGCACGGTGGTTTTTGGCCGTGGGTGGTCTCGTTGGTGCTAGAGCTAGGGAGGGGCGGTGTTTGGGTGCGAAATGGGTTCGATGGCCTGCTGCTTGAGTGTGAGACAAGGGGGAGGTGCGTTGGGGTGGGCTTCTTGGTGGACTGCTCGATGGCCTGCTGCTTGAGGCGTGTGTGCATGGATAGGAGGGAGGAAGCAGGGTTTGCCTGGGAAGTGGACTATTGTTTAAAAAAATGAAGGAGAAAATTTGGCAAGTCTGGGAGGAGAATTGGGTTTCAAGTTATTATATTTGAGTAAAAGCAAACAAAAGATGAATGTTGCGCAAAATGAACTCACAGATTGAAGCGTGCTTTGGAAAAAGGAAGACTCATGCAACAAGAAAAAAAAGTGAAACATAGGGAACAGCAAAATAATTAAGACATGAACGGCTGAGAATACGAATAGCTAATAGTTATTAACTTTAACGGACCCAAAGACGCAACTGGTTTCCGCTACGGTCACCGTTTACGCGGATTTCGCTGTGTATCGAACTTCAAAACACAGAATTGAATATATCGCAGAGATCAGCATGACGAGACGATCAAAATGGTATATAAATATCAGTGGTACGATTTGAATTATAAGAATTCGAATTTTCTACTAGCGGAAAATGCAGCAAAATGCAGAAAAATAAGATCGACGGAGCTAAAGAAGTCCGAATTTGAAAAAACAAAAATGACGTCTTGCTCAAAAGATGATTTAGAATTTTTCTATGTAAAAATATCTAGGTTTCGAAAACTTTTTATTTTCATCGATTTTTAACTGATTGAATTGAAATAAATTTACGCACGAAATAAACTTTCATATTTTCGGACGAAAATTTACCAGTTTCTATGTTTAACTAGACGCATTCCAAATATCAAATTTATATTTCAAAATTTTATTGTTTAAATTTTCAGGAAAATTCAATTAATAACGTTATTAAAACCAGTTAAATTTACGGGTCGTTACACGTTTTAAGGAAGTGTTCGAGCAGCGATATATGCCGTCTGCTGGTATCTCTAGAATGTACCAGGAGTTTGTAGATTTGAAGCAAGAAAGTTTATCATTTGAGGAGTACTTGAACAAATTCAATGAATTATCTTGATTTGGTCCAGAATTGGTGAATACACCGTTAAAGAAGAATGAAAAGTTTATTCGGGGAATGGACAAGGAGTTTCGGGAAAGGATGACTACTCACGTTAAGGAATCTTTTTCTAAATTAATTGATATGGGCTATCGATACGATACTCTGGATAAGCAAAAAGATCTGGAGGAGAATGGAGATACAAGTAATCTGAATTGGAGGAAAAGGAAGTTTGGGGGAAAGAAATCGAGGAAAGATAAAGGAAAGAAGAATATACAGAAGAAAAAGGTGAAAGATGTTACTTGTCTCAATTGCTTAGAGAAAGGCCACTACTCGGATAAATGCAAGAATCCTTGGAAGCCAGGAATGAGAGAGACATTTACGAAGCCAGATCAGGAATCTACGGGATGCTATTATTGCCGCAAGCTAGGATATAGGATCAATGACTGTCCATCTCATAAGCAAGCTCTAGTAAAGAAGGTGTATGTAATCATAGATGATTCTTCAACCTCAAAAGCTGATTAAGGAAAAGAAATTTTATAAGGTAACCTTCTCGTTTACGATTAAATTGTTCAAATTTGTTCGACATGAGAACTACTCTTAGTTTTATTTCTCAGTAAATCGTAAATGAGTTAAATCTTGAATCTGAGATCGTAATCGAATCTATTTTTGTCTATTTCATTAGGTTTTGATATATTCTACGAATGGTTAGCTATCCCTTCGAACTAACCAATGCCCTTGTACACTTCGTAGATCAGATAACCCAATTGTTTCATAGTTGATTGAGTTTATTCTCAAATCTATTGTTGATATTATGATTTGGTAAGCCAAATGCAGAATAAACATTCGGTTTGATCTGAAAAGATATTTCTCTATCTTTCATCTATCTTAGTTATCTCGTTGGCAAATTTCGGGGACAAAATTTCTTAAAAGGGGGAATCTGTAACGATCTCGGTTTAAAAACGAATTTAAATTTGTAATTAAATTAAATTTTTAGATTAAATTGTGGATTTGTTTGAATTTTTCAAATTTAATAAGATATATGTACTTATTTGTTTTAGAATTTTGGATCTGAAACTCAAAATAAATATTTTCAATTGAATTGGATTATAAATAAAATTTTGATTTGGAATTCAAAATGAATTAGATTTATAAATTATACTTTGGAAAAAAAATATGTGTGATTATTTATTAAAGGTATAAATTGTGTTTTAATCCATTTTCTTTATGAAGTTATAAAAAGTATAAAATAAAATATATGTTATAAATTTAATGTTTGATAGTCAAATTATAAATAGAAGTAAAAGTCAAAAATTTATGTTAATAAATTATATGGTCATATAGCAACATAAGATAAATACATACTATAACAATTTTTATATGAAGTACATGTATATTTGTATGTGAGTTGTGTAATATATGAATAAGCAAGACAAGAAGATAGATAAAAACATCTATGTACATGTATAAAAAATATAGATAATAACAAATGAAATACATATAGTATTGTATGTGAAATAGGCAAACAAGGAAATAATAAAACACAAAGGCTTGCAAAAGAAGATAATGAAACAAAAAAATATCTACAAAAACTGTACATACATAATAAGAAATAGCATAAGTTTGTAAACAAGAGAGGAAACATGCATTTAATAACGTCTTCTCAACACAAATGAAAATCATTTCAGATGAAATTTCAGTTTATAAAAAAAATCTTTAGTCAACAAAAGAAGAAAAAAACAAATCTCTGACCAAAAGAAACTCAATACACTAGATAACACCTACTTATATACAAACTGTTTTTCTATATATATATATGTGTTCATCAACTCTATTCTGGTTCATTCCGTAAAAAAAATTTAGGCATTCCAAAAAGGAAAAAAATAATATAAATATCATTATCTATAAACTCAAAATATCATTCGAGTTCAACAACAACAAAACAGGATTCAAAGGAAATCAACACTGCAGTTTCAAACAACAGTGCTCTCTGTTCATAAATTTCCAGGTGAGCAAACATGAATTTTTAAACTAGCTCTTTGACTCTGGTGTCTGTAACGATAAATAAGTATTTGCGTATGCCTGTTTGTATATGTACTCATGGCAAGGATAGTGTGCATGCTTTGTCACAGGCAGATAAGTTTTGTTCCAAGTTTACAGAGTAAACCATTTAAAAAAATTCAAATCTCCAAGTGCAAGCGGTTTTAAGTTATAATCTATAAAAGAATTTTTTTAGAGATACCAGATTCAAATTTTAAAAATAATCTTAACCATAGAATATTAGTAAATAATTTGAAATTGTAAAATTACAGAGGAAAAACATTTTAAACAGAAAATTCAAGCATTTTAATTTGAAGTTTGGATTATTAGATCAGATTTATCTTGTAATAAGATGATTTTTAGAAGGAAGTTCATGATTTTTAAGCTAGTAATGATCGAGAAATTCCATGATGAACAGAAATTATACTTTGATCAAGTGTTGGCAATCGATGGCACGATAGGTCTTGTGATTGAGTCCGAAGCATATTTGTAGATCAAAGATTTACAAAAAAATGGTGGAATAAATTCTAGATCGCTAGAGATGATGGATGATGTAAAGGTAGGGTTTTAGAACCTCGTTTGAATGATGTTGTATTCAGGGTCACTGCGCTGTCAAAAGGAGGTCGGACTTCGGCGCAGAAATTGGAATCGAAGCATGGTTGAACGGAGCTGCTCTAGTCAAGGTGGTGGGGTTGCAGGTGGTTGCTATCGTCGGTGCAACACGTTTTAGTTGATCAGGTTGTTTCCAGTAGTGGCTCGTTTGGCTCAAAATTGTTCGATTTTGTTTTACTGTTGAATTTGAAGATCTGGGTGGTTGTGAGGTAGGTGGAGGTCGTAGGTGATGAGTTGGCAACGGTGAAGTCGATCGGAATGGCTCTGATCGCCTGTGCACAGAAATGCGTGTCAGTGTGTATATGTTTTGCTGATAAGTTTGGGGAAGATGAAGGCATCGTCTTGGGGTTCGACTCGAAGCAGCTGTAGGGAATTCTCGAAGTATTTGGGTTTGCCAATTTTTCTCAAAGCTGATCTCGAGCGAATCTGTGTTAGGCTCGTGAAATTTTGATTTTTGCTCGAAGAAAACATCGAGTCGCTTGAGCACAATAGGTTTTGAAAAAATACATGTACGATTTTTAAAATCTTAATAAGTAAAAACTCTGTCCAGATTTTAAAAGCAAAGAAAATCCAAGTTTTAAAAGTAAAAGAAAAATCTTAACAACTTTTCAAATTTAAATTTATAAACAAGTTTTCTTTGGAAAATAATAAGTTTTCGAAGATTTGATTTTTAAGGCAAAATTGTTTTCGGTTTTAAGCAATTATATTGATAATTAAATCTTTAAGTATTTTCACAAGGAAAATAGAGTAATGTAATTAAGCAAGTGATAAAGTAAGGTAAATGGTTTACCTTTAATTTAAGTTATTTTATAAGATTAAATTGCTTAATTAAGAAGTTAATTAAAAGATAAGAATGTTTTGATTATGGATCAACTTAAAGGTTTAGAAATTATATTGTTTGTTAATGATAATTTGTTTTAATTAATGTGATTTAAATGTTGTAATTAAGTAATCAGTTAAGATAAGGATTTATCTTGACTAATTTAAGGTTAGTTAACAATTAAGGATAAATTAATTAAGAAAATAACTAATAAATGATTAATTAATGAAGGCGATTAAGACCTAATCAATTGTAATTTATGATAATTAATCATTAATTTAAGATTACTAATGAAAGCAATTATGTGGTCAATAAATTTAATACCACATAATTTATTCATCTTAATTGAAGATGTTTGATTGTTATCAAATGTTGTGTACTGGATTGATATTTCTGTTTGTGATTATGATACTATGTGATGTGAATTGCCTTATGCTGAACTATGATTTGTGACTTGTTTCTGTATTTATGTGGAAACCTTTTTTTGCCCGTAAACCAACATTTGAATTTCGATGCGACAGGGAGTCGGATCCAAGTTGGTTATCCGAAACCCACATTGAATTGTAATGATGAATCTTTGTGATTGATAAATTTACTTTATCTCTGAATATGTAAATGAACATAAGCATTAAGGAGTATAGCGCTTATCGATATTGATATATCTGTGATGATTGATGTTGTGCACTATTGTGTAAAAACCCCTGGACCACACTTATACACACACAAATATGGATTGCACGTGGAAACTGGTTAAGTCACAGATTTTTAATAGTTTTGAATTTGAATTTTAAATCTAAATGGTTTTGGAAATGAATTGAGTTTAATATAAAAAGCTTTTAAAAAGGTGTTTTAAGAATAAAAGTTATTTTGAATAACTTAACAAAGATTTGAAATCTGAATAATTTGATTTAAATTGGAATTCAATATTCGAAATTGAATTCTATATTTAGCATTCATAATTTAAAAATGGCACACAAGTTTATATGGGTTTTAAACCATTTTTAAAGTGTTGTTTTTTTGGGAATTTGAATTAACCCAAAGATTTTAACTTGTATCGAATTTTTCTGAAATGGAAACAGTTTGTTTTCAAGTGATAAAAGCTTTCATATAAGAAATGAATCTCCAATTTGTATTAAAAGGGATTTCAAGTTTGAATTGAAATGGTTTTCCAAGTTATGAATGAATCTTTGGAAGCGAATTTTGAAAGTTATGAGTTTAAATCTTGATTTAAAGATTTAATGAGTTAATCCAATTGAAACGAAAATTGTTTTGAAATCCATGAATGGATCTTTGTGAAACCGGGTGAACTTTGTGAAACAAATCTTTTTGTTTAAAAGATTTGAAATGGTAATTGGTTTAAACCATTTGAAATAAAGTTTTGAATTTTGAATTTGTGGTTTAATTAAGATCCCATATCCATATGTTTTTTAACATTGCGTTCATTATTCGGTTTAGCCGGGGGAGGACCTTGTGTCATATATTCCATTCCGAATAATGGTACGATGTTATGGATAGCATTTGAAGACCGGTGGTGAAGACCGGGTATTTGCGGGAACGATAGGATGACCTATCAATTGTCTTTGCACTGAATAGCTACAGTATAGAGACTTCCTAAGTGATGGGAAGTCCGATCGCGATTGTGAATACCCGGATTGCAAGGGCTTCTTCGGAAGTGCCTTTGGCTCTGTTCAAACCCAGAATAGACTTGTATGGTTGTATGTCTGACGCTACACTTTGATATATAAAGCAGATTTCTTTTCAAATACATATCTGTTGGTGGCGGAGAATTTATTCTCTTAGCTTAACACCATTCTCTAAGACGTACGAGCTTATAGGTTATGTAGTTGAAGATTATCAGCAATATACTCCCAATTTGGTAGCGTGGCATGGTGAGTGCTGCTGTGTGTTGATGATCATTTGTTGATCATTTGTGATCAAAGCATGGCTTTCATGTAAAGTATAGCTTTGTGGACGAGACCTCATTGAGCCTCACAAACCGGTAATGGTTGAAACAGGAAGATGCGGCAAGGTTTCAGGGGTAGCTTCCCTAGGGTGTGACCATTCCTTCTGAAAAAGGGTAGTATCATGGTATGGAGCCCAAATACTTACTCATGTGGGCACTGTAGTATATTTATTACTGTGTGATGTTGTTGGTGTATAGGTACCTCGTATAAAGGTCCTAAAGGACCGGGGGTGGCATATCTTAGGTTTTACTTCCTGAGAAGGGGGTAACCGACCTTCTGCTGGCAGAGATCCGAGTAGGTTCTCGGGGCGTCCCGCCATAGGCGTGCCCACGTGGCAATAGGAAGTTCCGTAGCCTGACCATTTGTTGGCAAATCCAATCATCCAATACGAGCCCTGTACGGTTTTAGTTGTATAACCTGCCATCCACTTATGGTGGCGCCCCACTGTTTGGATGGTAGCTATAGTAGGCATAGTTCGAAATGTCTATGCTGGCTAAGATTAATATTATACTTTCGAAATGTTATCCACTATGCACTAATAATAATATCAAAAAAAGATTTTTACGTAGTAAGCATTTTTGACTATCATAAGGAGTAATCTCCTCCAATTCTACGTTTGCATGGTGTGTGTGGCGGGAGGCCTTATGGTAGTTTCATTTTCCAGAAAGCATTGCGGATTTCAATCTTTAAAATTCTTTTGTTGTTTGTTTTTAAAGACAAACTGTTTTTGTTTTCTCATACCATTCCCATGACTGACCCGAAGTTTATTGTTCCTTTCCTAAACTCTGGGTGCCCATAATTTTCCACATGGGCAGTTTAGATTTTGGTTTTTCAGACAGTCAGATAGTAGATATCGTTTGGTAGCTTCAGCTTTCTGTTTTATACATTTTGGAGTCTTTGGAGTCCACGACTGACCTTGCTTAGCTTAGTGCAACCTTGATGGTGAGTCGAGCTTGAAGTCTTGGAGCTCTAGCTTTGGAGTTTTGGATTGGAGTTGCAGTATTAGATTCTGTAAAGACTCATATCAAATTTTTGTCATGTTCCATTGTATTTTGTGTTGTATATTCTCTGATATTGATGATTACCATTGTATCAAATTGTTGTATTGGATATTGTATTCATGTTGTATCAGTGGTATCATCTTTTATTTCCACTGTGATATTTAACATCTAATGGTGTTGCAAGCTCCGTCAATACGAATTTGATGTTGTTTGTCGGACATCGAGTTCGGATCGTCACATTCTGTAACGATCCCAGTTTAAAAACGAATTTAAATTTGTAATTAAATTAAATTTTTAGGTTAAATTGTGGATTTGTTTGAATTTTTCAAATTTAATAAGATATATGTACTTATTTGTTTTAGAATTTTGGATCTGAAACTCAAAATAAATATTTTCAATTGAATTGGATTATAAATAAAATTTTGATTTGGAATTCAAAATGAATTGGATTTATAAATTATAATTTGGAAAAAAAATGTGTGATTATTTATTAAAGGTATAAATTGTGTTTTAATCCATTTTCTTTATGAAGTTATAAAAAGTATAAAACAAAATATATGTTATAAATTTAATGTTTGATAGTCAAACTATATATAGAAGTAAAATTCAAGAATTTATGTTAATAAATTATATGGTCATATAGAAACATAAGATAAATACATACTATAACAATTTTTATATGAAGTACATGTATATTTGTATGTGAGTTGTGCAATATATGAATAAGCAAGACAAAAAGATAGATAAAAACATCTATGTACATGTATAAAAAAAATATAGATCATAACAAATGAAATACATATAGTATTGTATGTGAATTAGGCAAACAAGGAAATAATAAAACACAAAGGCTTGCAAAAGAAGTTAATGAAACAAAAAAATATCTACAAAAACTGTACATACATAATAACAAATAGCATAAGTTTGTAAATAGGAGAGGAAACATGCATTTAATAACGTCTTCTCAGCACAAATGAAAATTTGCACATTAGGATTTCTATTATGGTTTAGGTATTATCACTCCTCGTATATAAAAAACAAATATTGAGAATGTGAAAATAATAAATACATTTTCTCCAATGCATACAATCTTATGAAGCTAATGCACTCTGATGTTCTTAATGCACTTTGATTTTATGTTTTGTTACTTATTATCTCGTGTACACTTAAATTGGTAGACTAGGTAGTAGGACTGAAATAGCGCATGGAGCTATTCCATAGATGAGTAAAAGGCTACACTTTCATATCTCTATATTTGGGGCTTACCATTGCATATATTCTACCGTGTAGTACTATGGAGCTACATCAGTACTTTGTGTTATTAGAGACAATACATTTGAGTTATTGTAGAGATTTATTCTACACTTTGATTTCATGCCGATTCCACCGTACACTCAACATTTCGACCAGCGTGCATTGTCTATGTAACAGTACGACCCGAAACACTCTAGAGCTGATTCTTCAAAGTCTGATTCTATGTTTGTTACTCCTAACTCATTCCAATAAGCATTTACAATTATTCAATATTCAAAATAACATCCATACACATGCCAAAGAACATTCAAACACCCTCGAATCCTACAAACATACACTAATACGTGGTAATTCTTTGTAAGACACATTTATAACATAGTCTAACATTCATATAAACAGTCACACATCAATGTAACATATTTAAACCGCTTTAATATTTTATATACTTTAAATCTAGTTTCAAAATAGCATAAAAACACTATTTTGACTTTGAGTATGAATTCAAATCGTGGTAAAACTTACATGGCCATACATAGGAGGTTTAGAGATGAAAAATCACTCACGAAACATCCAAACATCAATGATTTGCATGCAAAACGAGGCAAATCCTGGAATTAACAGCAAAGCTCCAAAATTTCTTCTTCAGAAAGTAGATTGGAGAGTCTCGAGCTAACCCCTTGCTAATCTATCCATAATCTACGAATTTGGATTGATTTGGAGAAGATTAGAGATGGTTTTGAGCAAGAAAATATTTAATGGTGACTAAGGAGGATTTTGGAATGTCTTGGAGATGAATATATAGGTGTTAGTGGTTGTGGGGGTTGCATGTAACCTTAATCCTGATTTGGGTTAGCAGGCCTCACAAATCACCCATTAATGTGCAATAATCTACCTAAAATAGTTAGAATTTCAAACAGTTATATCTTCTAAATGGTAAGCCGAAAAATATATTATGACCAATCTATGGAAAGGAAAACTATCATATCTTTCTAATGGAACTGGTTTTGGACCCTAATTCGGCTCATATCAAAAGTTACCACCTTTACAAGTTTTCATGGGTAAAATCGTCCAATAAAATTCCTATGGGTCAAAAATGTCAATACTCAATGCTATCTAAAGTTATAACATCATACGACCCAATACGAATTTAAAAATAATATCTTAAGATCCTCTGATATATAAAATATGGGATGTTACACTTTCCCCCTTTTGAAGTTTTCGCCTTCGAAATCCCACCAAACATAAATAATGTTATCCTGCATGCCTGACAACCATAAGCAAGTACAATCATCCATCAAACATGCATACACAGGAACGTAAATACAACCCATGTCTACCCTAACATATAAGGTGTAACGATCCAGAATTTAAACCATTCGGATTTGGAATATTTAATTGATTTTAAATATTGAAAAGTTAATTTTATAAGTTAAATAAATTGAATTTCAAATATAAGGGTTATTTGAATAATTGGAATTGTTTAAAAAAATTAAATCTTGAATTCCATATGAATGAAAATGATTTCGAAAGTTGGTTTAAATTCTATTTGAATAAGAATAAAGATAGTAAACTTTTAAATTGGAATTAAAAGTGATTAAACTGATTGTGGAAATAATTCGTTTTAATTAATGTATGAAAATAGCCTTCTGGGGTACGGTCTTGGATTTTGATGAAACTAGATTCATTGGATCCGTAATAGTGAATTATAGTTTGCCGTCGAATTTCGTGACGATTGGACGTACCGTTTAGCCGTGCGAGCTCGAAACACTTGGAAATTAACTAAAGGAATTTAATTAATATAATTCAAATTTAAAAAGCAAACTTCTGTATAGGATCAAATTAAGTCTCGAGACTAGTTTCATTGTTTTTGTTAAAGGGGTATTATATATAAAATTCCAAGTGGCACGCCTTGTTTGGTGTTCGAGATTTTCGAACGTTTAATGCTAGATATTTTCTAATTTAAATAATACACACACACACACTATTTATAACCATAACTTTGCCCAAACCCATAACCAAGCTGGTAGGTCGTTGCCCATACCCCTTTCCTTTATATATTTAGCACGTAACCACAGAAAAGCTCGAATTTTGAATTGAACATCACCACCATCCAACGACCATGAGCCGTCGTCGCCATTAGAGTCCATATTAACCCAAGGTCCCAACTACAAAGTTGACGGTGACAATGAGATGAACGATGTGGATGGTCGGATTTGGCTAATTCGACTCGAGGTGGCGGTAGTTCAACATGAACGACGTGACTTTTTTGGTGATATTCCGACAATTGATGTCAAACCGACCGATGTGACCACTGGTGATGGAGAGATCTCGGCGTAGGAGAGCTAGGGTGATGGAATGGTAGCAGGCAAGTCCATATGGAAGTGGCGTCGAGCGTCAAAAGTTCAGCATGTTTTAGCGCATGGAAGAAAGACGCAAATGAAGGGATCAGGGACAAAAACGTGATTAACAAGGATAATTAACCCACTAATGACTTGTAACTAAATATATATAATTATATTATTTAAATTGTTGATCTTGTAAATGCTATAAGTAATTCATACATGGTTGAAATTGAGTGCAACAAGTTGCATTGTGTATCAACAAAATCTACGTTATGGAGTTGGATTGGATGGATCTGAAGCTAGTAGGAATTTGGGTTAAAGTTGAATGCCTATTCTATTTTAATTCAAACCGGAGCATTTTTGTGAAATATGGAATCAATATGAGAGCACTTATCTCTTTAGCCTACTTATATTTCTATACAAGTGTGGATAATTATTTTATTGATTGTTTGTTGACTATTTGGATGATTCACTATTTTATTGGCTGGTTTGAATATATTCCTACCCTTGGACCGGAGAGACCCTATTGCATTCCCATATAAAAGTGGATGACCCATTGTATACATTCCCATCATGAAGTGGTTGATTTATATTTTATGATTATATACTGAATGTGATGCGGGGTGCATGTTAGAGGGATCAAATTTAATTCCCAACACTATTGATTTTATTTTCGCATATTTAATATATGATGTGTTGGATGCCAAAATTAATAACATGGTTGATTTTTCCCTATTTAGTGCTATAGTAGCACTGGCCATATTTTTAGTATTTGAAATACTATAAAGTGAAGATATAGTTTTAAAAGGATTTTAAGTGATCTCGAAAATATATATGTTTTACTAATTATTTTTTTGTATTTTTAAAATAAGGTATTTATTTTAAATAGAAAGTATGATTTTAGATAATATAAATTAATAGTTTATAAAATATGTTAAATAAAGATTTTTAAACTATAAAGTAAAGGTTTTTAAAAATCATAAAATTAATACCGTCTTTTATAATAAAGGAATACAGGTTTAAAAAGAAGATGAAGTATTTTGTATAAATATTTATTAGCCATTTTTATAAAGTGATATATATATATATATACATATACATATATTAAGGTTTACTTATAAATATGGAATATATAAATGTAATAATGTACAAAAGTGACATTTTACAACTAAGATGAAGACTTGTAAAATCGTATTCTTATTTATAAAGCATAGATTTATAAACGGTATTTATAAATAAAGGAATTTTTTTATCATTGAATAAATTGGGAGATTAATCACAATTGTGGATTTATAATAAGATGTGGGATGTTGTATAGAAAAATAGTTGATTCTATTTTGGAAACTGAAAGTGAGGATAGATTTGGAGATGTTAAACAATATGTTATAAAATAGGAGGTTATTTATAAATATAATTTTATAAATATGGAAATGATTATGTTGAAATTTAAGTATGGATTTTTATCAAGGAAATATAATTATGTTTTAAAAGTTGTTTATTTATATTAATATTGTTTTAAAGTTGTTTATCAATAATTTTATATTTGAAAAGTTAATTATTTAGATTATTAATATGGTTTTGAAATTAAATATAACTATTTACCAATAAAGTTTTGGAAATTAATTATTATTATTTATAATAATGTTAAAGATAAATTATTATTGTTTTATTAAGAATGTTTTAAAATTATTAATTATTATTTTTAACATGTTTTGAATTAAATTATTATTTGTTTATAATGTTTATTATTATATAATTGTGTGTAAAGTAAATAATTAGAATTTATTTATAAATGTTTTCGAGATTTATAAATAGGGTTTTATAAACAGATGTGGGTTTATAAGAGGAATCTTATAACATGGTTTGGAAAACTAAAAGGAAGATTAGTTAAAGGGTAAAAAGAGTTTTATAAAAGGTCTTAGATATTTATAAAAGAGGTTTAGAAATGGGTTTACAGACTTATGAAAGTGGTTTATAAATGGTTTTATGGATTTATAAAGGGTTTATAAATGATTTCAGGAATGTATAAAATGGATTTTTATAAATAATTTCAGAGATTTATGAATGGGGTTATAACCGGGTTTAGAGATTTACAAAGGTTTATAAATTGTTCTAGAATTGCATGGAAAGGAAATCTTCCTCCGTTCTATAAATATACTTATACCATCGAGATAAATATTTGAAAGTGTTTTAAAGTTAATGAAAAGATTAATTAGAGAGGCTTAGTTTTGCTTGGTGCCTAACCTATGTTGCTTGATTTAGAAATTTGATCTCTGGTTGGATTGTTTGTTTATTTGATAGTTAAATAACCGACTATCGAATTTGGACCCAAAATGCAACTTCGCAAAAATCTAGGAGAAACACGTGAGTTATATGGCACAATCATCTCCGATGATTCTGTATTGTGCGTATAAATCTCCTTTCATTCTCCTAGGGTAAACGATAAGGAAATCATCCAATAACTTTTAGGAGGCGATCTCCGCTCTTATCTTTGACTGTTTATTTCCTAAAGAACCGGGGTCGCTTTTACTGAAAACTATCAAGCATTGTTTCGAAGAGACTGGGATCAGATTATTTATCCGAAAACCACTTTGATCCAACTCAAGCGTTTCAAAGTGAAGATATCTTGAAGATGATGGAATTGAAGACGGTGCACTCAAGCATTTCGTTCAGTCCTAAAACGAACTAGTATTGATGGATGATGGCAGTGCATTGTTGCTTGGAGGGCAGTGTTAGCATTCTAAGTGGGAAGTGTAGCCTCAAGCCTCATCAACCAAGAATGACTAAAACATAGGAGATGTAGCAAGGCTAAGTGGGTTGCTCCCAAGTAGGTTATGATAATCTTTATCTAGAGTCAATATTATCTCTCATTTGTATGCTTCGAGACCAATTAATGGAGGGGTGATCATCTTTGGTGCTATCCTGTAAAAGGTAGACCTGTTTTGTGTTGGTAGGGGTTGATAGGTTCGACCTCGGTGTTATTTTATCTAAAGATGCACCGTGATGGATGGTACCCCAGTAGCCTAGCCATTGTATGGAATTCATTCTCCAATAAGCGCCATACAGACTTAGTTGTGCCCAACTATGTTGAAATGTGAGATGCAAGCATTTTAGCTATATTCATATTTTACTTTGACCCTTAGACATTATTATAATATAAATGGATTTCTGTAGAAATTATTTTGGTTATTGTAAGGTAAAAACATGTCCGTGTTTATGTGTGGCATGGTCTTACGAGATACCTTCATTTTCAAAAGAGTTTTGAAACATAAAAAGTCAATTGGGTGTGTTTTCTCACGCTGGATTACTAGACTGACTTGGATTTTATTTTATTATAATGCTCGGGTCACACCGAGCTTATTTACATATTTCTTTGGATGCATTGGAGCTCAGGAGATGAGTTGGAGGTCTTCAAGTCGTATTCATGTAAATGTTATTTTTCGTTGCATTGTTGTTGAAATCATCAGCATTTGTGAGGACATGTTATAACTGTCCAGGCTGATGAATGTGATTTGTGTTGTACTCCGATTGATGTATGCATATTAAATATTACAGTTTCTCTTTTTTGTAAAGGTCATTATTATAATATATATTGTTCTGTTGCGTTGTGAGATTCTATGTTGTTTAGTTTTATGTTTTAATTTCTTCTTATCTTCTTTTCTTCTTTCTTTTCCCCAACTATCCTCCTTTCCATTCAATTTAAGTGGATCATGTGTGGTTGATTATCCACTTAAACTGTACGGAGAAGTTGGTTGTTACTAGTTGGTGTTGGAGCGCAAGGTTAAGTGAGAACCATGGCTTTGGTGGGGCAACTCATTAAGGGATATGGTAATGGAATGCCTTAATATAAGTTTGAGTGTATTATAGATATGAGAGCATATTTGTAGTGATATGAAAATGTTTTGTATTGTATTAATTTATCTGTTGAGTGGCTTATGAATTCTTGTCGGTACGTGGGATACTACGATATCGATAGGTGTAACGATCCCGATTTTTAAGTCAAATTTAATGTGATAATTAATATAAATTTTGGATATAATTGTGAATTAATTTGTATTTTTCCAAATTAAATAAGATATTTGTTTGATTATTAATATATATGATTATAGAAATTAATTTGAAATACAAAAATAAATATTTTGAGGAATAAATTGGATTTAAGAACTTTATAAACTAATAGAATTTTTTTCTATTATATATATGTGTATATATATACATTGTGATTTGAAAGTTATGATTTGAATGTAGTACAATAATTTTCAAAATCTATTTTAAGTTAAATTGTGTATATATATATGTTATATACATATGTGTATATATATATGTTATATACATATGTGTATATTTACTATATGTATAATTTGTTTTAAAATCATTTTTCTTAAGATAATATAAATATATAGATAAGAGAAATAAATAATAATAATATAAGAGATAAAATAAATTCATAAATTATAAAATGATAAGGTTTAAAACTTAATTTATAAATAAATTTATCAAAAGGACTTAAACACAATTTAAGTAACAAACGACATTTGTAAAATATTAATACTAAACAATTAACAAGTGTAAGACATGAAGGAAGAAATATTACAAGTGTCGTAGTTTTGATTTTCTTTTTAAATTTAATTAATAAAATGTGAACAAGTTATATATATACAATTACTTCTCCTATCTTTAAAATTTTCTTCTATTCAAAACTGAATCAAAGACCTAAGCAACAGAAAAAAATCAAACAGTTTTCAATTTGCTACCTGATTCAAAGCAAGTTTAAAACAAATTCAACATCAAAAAAAGTTTAGATGCAACCCAAAAATAAAATCAAAATGTTTAAACCAGGCTGCTCATTTTTAGTTCAAAAAGTTTTCTCAGTTTTAAACTTCCTCAAACTTGAGAAAAGTAAATACAAACCAGAAAGGAAATCAAAGCATGCATCAGAGCCTGATCAAATTAAATTCAAACCTGATTCACTGTAAAAATCAGGGCTAAACTTCAACAAATTCAACAAAAGCAAAGTTAAAAAAAATCTAGAAAACAAAAGCAAGCTTCAGTTTTAATAGCTCAAGTTCAACTCAGATCTGAAGCAAGTTGCAAACTTGGGAACAAGAATCAAACATCATGAACAAAATCAAAGTATATCAAGTAATAACCCAAATTTGAACATTAAAAGCTTTAGATCTAAACTCAACAGAGTCCAAATCAAAGATCAATTCAGTTTTCAAATAACATCTCTAGGTTTTCTATCTTTCCAAAATCCAGGTAGCAAACATCACCTTTTAAACCTTTATATGTTTATATTTTTGTGGAATGTGATGAATGATTAGAGAATGTATAGATATGTTCGCATGAATGAAAAAAAATGTCTGTATACATATGAAAATATTGGGGTGTAAGTCTCTGTCTTTGGTTACAGGTTTTCAAAACCTGTTCAAAGAAAAAAGAAAAGTTCAAATCGCTAGAATAAAATTCAATATGTCATCATACAATCAATGATTGGTTAAGATCTTTATAGATGAATTGTGTGTACAAGTGTGATATGATTTTTAAAAATAATTTCAAGTTTATTTATTAAGAAAACATTCAAAAAAAATGGAATTACAGTAACATATATTCAAGAACAGGAAAATTCAAATTTGGATTTCATAAATTGATTCGAAATAGGAAACAATGATTTTTGATAGTTATTTCAAGATTTTTAGATTTGAAAATAGAGTGAATTCTCAAGTTGATCAGGAAACTGTTTATCATCAATTTCTGATGATCAACGTGAAGTGGAGGCTCGTGGTTGATAGCAGACGTAGGATGAAGGATGGGAAGCAGAGGAAAAATAGTGTGAAGTTTTCCTGATGATCGGAGCGACCAGGCGATGCGATTTTAGGGTTTTAAACCTAGTTCTGCTCATCATAGTTTCAAGAGAAAGATCGTCGTTATCGTTGAGCCAAAATGGATCAGACCTTGGAGGATTGAAGCATTGACGTGTGTTGCATCTCTAGGAGGAGCGAAGTGGATTCCAGTAATCAAAATCATCGACGATGGAGGTTTTTCCAATGAAGGTTGGGTTTCCAGGTGAAGCTCGGTAGCTTATTCTCGATTTCAGGTTCGAATCAACGTCTGGGTGGTCGAAATGGGTAGAGGAGGTCAACGATGATCTATGGATGACCACAGCGATGGTCGGAGGTCAGTCAGGCGGTTGTGCACATGTACACGTGAAAATGTGTATCTGTGATTTTTGGGAAATTGAGGAAGAAGACGTAGACTCGGGACGAACCCGAAGAAAATCGCGAGACAACTCAAAGCAAGTGAAAGATGGGGGAACCCGAAGTTGGGCTCGGGTAAACCTGTGTTTGGCTCGGGTTAATTGAAATCCAGCGGGGTTTTAAAAATTTAAAATAAATAGTTGACAAAGTTTTAAACAATGCAAATGTTTAAATCAAGTTTTTAAGGTAATAATTAAGGAGTGATTAAGGTTAATTAATTTTTAATTAAGGATAATTAATCATTAACTAAGGATAATTAATCATTAATTAAGGATAATTTATTGGATGATAAAAGGTTGATTAATAAATAATTAAAGGTTAATTAATTTATTATTAATGGTTAATTAATAAATGATTAAAGAATAATTAAACAAAATTATTTGTAATTAATTAATGTTAACTAAGCAGGATTAGCAATAAGTAATTAATCTGATTTAAATTAATCAGATAATTAATTGATCTTACTTATGGATGTTTGGATTGTATGAATTATTGTTATCCCTGATGTGTGATGCTTTATGATATGAATTATTTTGATTTGAACTGTGATGAATGTAATTTATTTATTTATCTATGATGAATTTATATTATTTATCTATGAATCTGTGAATGAAGATAAGCGTTATAAGATTATACCGCTTATCGATATTGCTGTGTTTGGTTGTGATGATTAATGATGTTTCACTATTGTGTAATACCCCTGAACTACACCATACACACACAAATATCGATTTCATAGGAATTGGTTAAGTCACAGATATTTGAATTTAATATTATGAAAAGATTTTAAAGATGAATTTTGAATCCAAATGGTTTTGGAAATGGAATTGGGTTGAATATGAAAAGTTTTTGAAAAGGAAGTTTTGAAATTGAAATTTAGTTTGAATATAATATATCTTGTTTAAGTTTTGAAATTGTTTTGGAAACTTCATTTGAAAGGTTTATACAAGTTGTATAATATATATGTATTTTAAAACCATCTTTAAAAGTATTATTTTGGGAATTTAAATTTAACCCAAGTTTATATTTGAAAGGCTTTAACTTGAGTAAATATAATCGGATTTTCCCAAAACGGAAACTGTTGGTTTTCAAATGATAATTGCTTTCATATAAAGAGGATTTCCAATTTGTGTTAAAAAGATTTCAAGATTTGAAATGAAAATTGTTTTGAAAGCTATGAATAAATCTTTGTTAAATATTGGTGAACTTTGTTTTCGAATTGAAGAGGATCTTAAAGGTGTATCTTTTGTACAAACGATTTGGAATTGAAATAGTTTTGGAAGCTATGAATGAATCTTTGTGAAATATTGGTGAGATTTGTAAAATGGATATTTTTGTTTAAAGATTTGAAAATGGTAATTTGTTTAACCATTTGAAGAAAGGTTTTGGACTTTAAGTTGTAACTTAACTAAGATCCCACTATATCCATATGTTTTTAAATACTGTGCTCATTATTCGGTTTAGCCGGAAGAGGACTTTATGTCATAAAACCAATTCCAAATAGTGATACGACGTTATGGATTGCATTTGAAGACCGGTGGTGAAGATCGAATATTTTCAAAAGCGAAACGATTAACTATCGAATGTCCCTGCACTGACTGGTCCCGGTATAGAGATTTGATATCCCTTTGTGATGGGAAGTCCGGACATGATTAGGAACTATCCGGATTTGCAAGGGTTTCTTTTGAAGTGCCTTCGGTTCTGTTCGAACTGGAACAGACTTGTAGTGATGTGTGTCTGACGTTACACTTTGAGATGTAAACCTAGTTTCTATCAAATACATTTCTGTTTGGTGGCGGAGAATTTATTCTCTTAGCTTAACACCCTTCTCTGAGACGTACGATCTCAGATGTGACGCCCCACCTCTATACTCATGCTAGCCAAGGACACTACGGAGTATTGCCGTCAACTAGCACGAGAATAAGGCTGTTGAGGAGCGACCATCCGTGTAATTGCTTTGTGAGAGCACCGATATGTCAGACAGTATAACATGCATTTCATTTCAAGAGGAAATCCGACATGCCTATACAAACTCAAAGCGACTACACAGTGGCTATGTGGTCTTCGAAAACAAATATAGAAATCAGTCACAGATATCCATATCACAAAGGCGGAAATAGATATGAATATAACACATAGAAGTGTACATCAGGGTAGTGGTCAAACAAGATCCACAATATCACAAAAGAATAGATATAAGTGCTTGACAAAAGAATATTTATACATCAAGAAGTCTCTATCTCAAATGTATAACAACAAAAACTACCAAGCTAATGTAGTTAGACAAAAGTCAGATGATGATCCCTGATAAGGAGTCAAGCAGAAGCACCTATAACATCTTGGTCTGACTCGAGTATTATTTAGTAAAAAAATAATAAACAGATCAATCTAGCTATAAATATCAGATAAAATGAGATAGAATAAGAGATATGCCGAAAACGTATAATAACAATATAGCCATACTATGAAAAATTTACATTTAACAACAACAAAAATCATACAATATCTCAAAAATCTCATAACATCAAAAGAATGTCATATTCTTTACCATATTCACCAAACCACAAATATTGGCTAACATATCATTGCCAATCATAAAAATTGGTGAAACAAAAATTCTAGAAATTATTAATTAGAAATCCTGAAATGAAAAAAAGGGGGAGGCCTATCATAAACGGGAGCCTGAAAACTCTCCAACACGTGTATCACAAACGGGACGCTATCCTATGGTCGCTAACCATAGAACCAGTGGAACGACATAGTACAACAGTACTCCCGAGAAACCTGAAACTCGAATATTTCGAAACAATGACGTAGTACAACGGTACGCCCGATAAACGTGATAATCCGGAACAACGACATAGTACAATGGCACGTCCGATGAACCGAACTCCATAAAAGAACATGGGTCGCTAGCCCACAAGAATGAGTCGAAACTCCAAAGAAAGCATAGATCGTTAGCCTATAAAAGAAATGAGACGAAACTCAATAAAACGAGGTACAGTCCCCTGTGTGGACAAAGAGACATTGCATATCGCAAGTCTAATCACAATATGATCATCAATGATCAATAAAAAGTGTGAATTACAATAAGCTAGTAAATAAATGAGTTTAGCTTCATGTCTCATAACCACTGGCTTAACTTAAATATTCACAAACAAATTGTAGATCTCCACTCATAAAATTTTCACAAGAGTTTCAATCGAACAAGTCCAAAAATTAACCGATGAAGTAAACGCAAGTGTTTCATACCACTAGTTTTACTAAGCCGTTTAATTAGATTTCTCAAACGAATGAGGTAAATATTTGTGTATACTAATAGATTGGAAAACGTTTATATAAACAAGCTTTGTGTTAAAAATAGAGTTGAAATCATCTTTGAGAAAGAGTTTGAATATTTACTACTAGTATAGAAACCTTTGTATTTAAAAGTGACAAGTCACGGAAATGATTGTAGAAATAATCAATCGCCAAAAATTCACATACAAAGACGTGAATCAAATCCATAGAAATCGATTCCGAATCCATCAAAATGGATGTTCTCAAAAATTTCGAAAAATGAGTCATCAAAGTCGATAATAAATGATAACAACAACTCGGATCAACTCGAATCAATAAAAATTGGAATCTCAAGAAAAATAGGCAAGTTGGGCTGAAGCAAGCAGGTCAGTCGACTGGATACTGAGTTCAGTTGACTGGCCCAATGCCTGGAAAACTCTTGGGTTTAAGGTCAGTCGATTGGACTCAGAGAGCCAGTCGACTGGACCTTGTTTCCCATTATTTCCAGCCTATCACAATGGAGGGAAAACTCTCAACAATTTGCAATCGGACGAGCAATGGGAGCTAGGGGTTTATGCCAATCGACAACCCAGCCCTATAGGCTCTTTGATACACCACCAAAAGCATGTTCATACATCAAAGCTAGGATTTTTAAAGTTTTTGACTTCAAAACACCAAAAATTGAAATGTTCGCCAAATCAATTTAAATCAAAAGCAAATGAATATGAATAGATGTTAGGAGTTCATACCTAACAATAATGATAGTTATAGACATGGATGTGAGATAAAAATCTCAGCTTTTACATAAAAACAAGGAAGGAGAAGCTTGAAAACAAAGGAGGATCAACCACTCTTAAATCCCAACTCTAAAAGCTCCAATCTAAGATCATAAGCCAAAGTTTCCCAAATTAGGTCATAGGGAATTTCTGAAATTGGAGAGAGATTGAGATGGAGAAAATGAAGGAGATGCTTACCTAAGCTTCTCTTTGATTTTTGGAGCTAAAACTTGAATTTGCAAAGAAGCTAGGGCTTGGGAATTTTAATTTCAAATCTCTTCCCCCATTGTTCCCAAGCTTGAAGTGTTAGGAAATAGAAATGAAATGGATGAAGAGGAGTAGGGGTGGAGCTAGAGTCTTAAGTTGGGGTTAATGGGCTGAAACCCAAACCCAAACCCTAAGTGAAAAGGTCGAAATTCTAGCTAACTCCAAACATATCGATGTTTATACTCAAAAAGGTCGCAAAAGTCATTTTGAACTTAATGAAAGTGGTCTCGAGTCCTAATTTGACTGTTTTCCAAAAAAGGTAGCTTTTCGGACTATAATCCGACTAACAACGCTTTATTTAAATAAAATATTTAAATACACAATCGTAAAATATGCGAGTTGTTACATCTGAGGTTATGTAGTTGATGGTTACTAGTGATACATTCCCAATTTGGTAATGTGGCATACGAAGTCCTGCTGATCATGTATTGATCGAAGCATGGCTTTTGTGAAAAGTGTAGCTTTGTGGATGAGACCTCGTCGAGCCTCACAAACTGGAATGGTCGAAATAGGAAGGATGCAGCAAGGTCATTTGGGGGTAGCGCCCCCGAGGGTATCTCCATTTCCTTCTGGATAGAGGTGATATCATGGTATGGAGTCTAGATATTTAACATATGTGGTTACTGCATATTTATTACTTTGTGGTTGTTGGGACCCCGGATAAAGATTGGTTACGATCGGGGATGGCATACTTGTAGGTGTTACATTCGGGTAGGGGTAACCCGGCCTTGTGTTGGCAGAGAGCTGGTTAACTTCTCGGCGCGTCCCTCTAGAGGCATACCCATGTGGCAATAGGAAGTTTCTTAGCCTGACCATTTATTGGAAATCCAATCACCAATACAACCCCTTTATGATTGCAGTTGTAGAACGTGCCATTCTTAAATGGTGGCTATAGTAGGCATAGTATAATGGTACCTATGCTGGCTAAGATTAATATTATACTTTTGAAATGTTTTCCACTATACACTAACAATAATATCAAAAAAAGGTTTTTGCGTATCTAGTATGTTTGACTATCATAAGGAGAAATCTCCCCCAAGTGTGCGATTGCATTGTGTGTGTGTCGGGAGGCCTTATGGTAGTTTCATTTTTCAAAAAGCATTGCGGATTTCTTTTAAATTCTTTTGTATTTCTTTTGATAAAGATAAACTGTTTTTGTTTGCTCATACCAGTCTTATGACTGACCTTGCCTAGTTAACATGATTGAGGGTTCTCGCTTCGCTTTTGGTGGCGAACTGGAGACTCTCACCCCTACATGTCCCGGGTGATGGGTTAGCTTACCTGTTAGGGGAGTCGAAAGGATGGCGGTAAAAGAAAGTTTAGGGTACCAATGTATGCCACAACGAAGAGTTTCTCCTGTCGAGGGCCGAAGGTCGGACCGTCACAATAGGGGTTTCTAAACGCTTAAACAAGGCAACCCGACATAATATTGTTTTGAGAATTGGTAAATGAATTAATTTACCTAAATTACATTTTATATATAAATGAATAATTTCAGGAATTTTTTTAGTTATATATGGTGTGTCTGTTTGTTAGTGAATGATAATATTTGGATATGTTTGGAGTGTTGTTTGATAGAATTGAATACGTACTTAAGTTAGAAGTGAAAATAAACATAAGAAGTGTTGTATAAAATGTTTATAATGAATTTAAGCAAAAATTTGATGGAATGGTTCATAAATAATATTAGTATTGAAGAAATATACTAAGTGATAGTGAAATAAAATTTAACTTAGGAAAAGTTAAAATGCAATGATTTTATGAAATGGTCCATATACGAATTTAGTATGCGATGAAATGTTGTTAAACGTAGATTGAATTTAAAGTAGATGTAAGTAAAGTGAATGAAAATAAAGTAAATGTTAATAATTGAATGTAAATGAAATTCAATATAAATCAATTGGATGGAAATAAACTGAATGTAAATTAGTTAAATGTAAATAAATTGAAAACAAATCAGTTGAATGTAATAAGAAATGAAAGTGTAAATATAATGTTGACATTTGAAAATGCGAATTGGTATGATGATAAATAAATTGGATGGATATTATTTGATGAATGGTTTATCTTGTTACATTTGCTACATTTGCATATAGTTATTGTATATTCTATATATTATATAGTGATGTTACTTTCGATATACATGTTCTCATTGGTTTCGGAGTAATTAGTAGGTGCGGACGCATTTGGAGCTCGCTTTTGCATTATATTGGCACTATATGCTTGCTAATACTAATAAAAGGTACACATCTCGGATTACATACCGTATTTTTATATTTTTGCCTACGGGATACCTCATCCCGGAAGATGAGATGTATATTTGTGATTGTATATATGTAAATATTTTCGATTGAGCCATGCAAAGGAGACGCTGATGAAATTTTTAGTAAATTTAAGGTGTTAGAAATTTTCTGAAAAATTTGGAAAAATTTTGATGACTAAAGTTTGGTTTTTATGTCATAACTTGGATGGTATTAGTTAACCTATGAATGAATTTTAAAGACTTAGAAATTTTATAATCTATTTCAACTAATTGATTTTGAAAGTTACTGAGATTGTGGCATTTTCTTTCTTGCTAATTTCGAGGACAAAATTCTTTTAAGAGGGAGAGATTGTAATGACCCAGAATTTCAGTCATTCGAATTTGGAATATTTAATTGATTTTAAGTATTGAAAAGTTAATTTTATAAGTTAAATAACTTAAATTTCAAATATAAGGGTTATTTGAATAATTGGAATTGTTTTGAAAAAATTAAATCCTGAATTTCATATGAATGAAAATGATTTTGAAAGTTGATGTAAATTCTACTTGAATAAGAATGAAGATGGTAAACTTTTAAATTGGAATTAAAAGTGGTTAAATTGATTTTGGAAAGGGGTTTTTAGGCCGATAGAAGAAGTTCAAGGAAAATTTAGTCTCAGGGACAACAAGTTTAACTTTTAGGCTGAAGAACACTTTTTAGTGTAGATCATAGAATGATAGATGCAACTATCATTTTCTGTTCCCACTAAAAAGTGTCCTTCAGACTAAAAAAACAAACTTCTTGTTCCTGAGACTAAATTTTTTGCAACTTCTTCCTTGTACCCATTTACTGTTTTGGAAATAACTCATTCTAATTAACATGTGAAAATAGCCTTCCAGGGCACTATCTCAAATTTTGACAAAACCAGTTTCAGTGGATCCGTAATAGAGAATTATATTATGATGTAGAATTTTATGACGATTGGACGTATCGTCTGGTTGTGCGAGCTCGAAACGCTTAGAAATTATTTAAAGGAACTTAGTTAACATAATTTGATTTTAAAAGGCTAACTTCTATATAGGATCAAATTAAGTCTCAAGACTAGTTTTGTTGTTTTCGTTATAGGGGTATTACATAAAGAACGCTAGGCAGCATGCCTCGTTTGGAGTTCGAGATTTTCGAACGTTTAATGCTAGATATTTTCTAATTAAATAATATATATATATATATACACTATTTATAACCATAACTTTTCCCATAGCCATAACCAAGCTTGCACGTCATTGCCATACCCCTTTCCCTTATATATTTAATGTGTAACCTAATAAAGGCTCGAATTTTGAATTGAACATCACCACCACCAAATGACCATGAGCCATCGTCGCCATAGAGGCCATATCAGCTCGAGATCCAAACTACAAAGTTGACGGTGATGATGAGATGAACCATGTGGATGGTCAGATTTGGCTAATTCGACTAGAGGTGGTGGCAATTCTACATGAATGGCGAATTTATTGGTGATATTTCGAAAATCGACAACGAACTGGTCAATGAGACCACCGGCGATGGAGAGATCTCGGCGTGGGCGAGCTAGGGTATTGGTACGGTAGAGTCGAGTCCATATGGAAGCGGCAACGAGCATGGGAATTTTGGTGTGTTTTGGCATGCGGAAGGAAGACACAAATGAAGGGATTATAGGAAAAACGTGATTAACGAGGGTAATTAACCCACCAATGACTTGTAAGTAAATATACACAATTATATTATTTAAATCGTTGATCTTATAATGCTATAACTAACTCATACGAGGTCGGAATTGAGCACGACAAGTTGTGCTGCTATCGTATCTTCAAAATCTTTGATATGGAGTTGGATTGGAATCAGGACTAGTAGGAATTCGGGTTAAACTTGAACGCCTGTTCAATTTTAGTTCAAAACAGAGCGTTTTGGCAAAAACTGGAATCAATGTGAGTTAACTCACCTCTTTGGCCAAATTATATTTCTATATAAGCATGGATAATTTATTTATTAAGTGTTTGTTGACTGTTGGGATGATTTACTATTTTATTGGTTGGTTTGGATAGATTCCTGCCTTTGGAGTGGATGAGACCCTATTATGTTCCCTTGAAAGAACGGATGGCCCTTTGTATATGATCCCCCTCGAAGTAGCTGATTCATATTTTATGATTACATACTCATATTTTATGATTACATACTGCATGTGATGTAGGGGAAAAGGTTGGAGGGATCCAACTGGATTCCCCACACTGTTGATTTATCTCTCATATATTTGATATATGATGTGTTCAATGCCATATTCGATGACATGGATGATTTTTCCCTATTTAGTGCTACAATAGCACTGGACTATATTTTTAGTATTTGAAATACTATAAAGTGAAGATATAGTTTTAAAGGGATTTTAAGTGATTTTAAAATTTTATATGTTTTAATGATTATTTTTTTGAATTTTTAAAAGAAGGTACTTATTTTAAAATAAAAAGTATGATTTTAGATATTATAAATTAATAGTTTATAAAATTTATTAAATAGTGATTTTTGAACTATAAAGTAAAGGTTTTTAAAAATCTTAAAATTAGTTCGTCTTTTATAATAAAGGAATACGATTTTAAAAAAGAAGATAGAAGTATGTTGTATAAATATTTATGAACTTTTTATATAAAGTGACACACACACACACACATTTAAGGTTTAATTATTAATTATGATTGTGGAAGTTATAAATGTGATAATGCACAAAAGTGACATTTTACAACTAAAGTAAAGACTTGAAAAATCATATTCTTATTTATAAAAGCATAGATTTATAAACGGTGTTTATAAATAAAGGGAAACTTTTATCATTGGATAAATTGGGAAATAAATCACAATTGTGGATTTATAATAAGATGTGGGATGTTGTTTAGAAAAATAGTTGATTCTATTGTGGAAACTGAAAGTGAGGATAGATTTGGAGATGTTAAATGATATGTTATAAAATAGGAGGAGATTTATAAAAATAGTTTTATAAATATGGAAATGATTATGTTAAAATTTAAGTATGGATTTTGATCAAGGAAATATAATTTTGTTTTAAAAGTTGTTTATTGATATTAATAATATCTTAAATTTGTTTATTAATATTTTAATAAGTGAAAAGTTAATTATTTATACTATTAATATAGTTTTGAAATTTATCAATAAAGTTTTGGAAATTAATTATTTTTATTTATAATAATGTTAAAGATAAATTATTATTGTTTTATTAAGAATGTTTCGAAATTACTAATTATTCTTTTTAAGATGTTTTGAAGTAAATTATTATTTATTTATAATGTTTATTATTATATAATAGTGTTTAAAGTAAATGATTAGACTTTATTTACAAATGTTTCGAGATTTACAAATAGGGTTTTATAAACAGATGTGCATTTATAAAAGGAATCTTATAACATGGTTTGGAAAACTTAAAGGAAGATTAGTTAAAGGGTAAAAAGGTTTTTATAAAAGGCCTTAGATATTTATAAAAGAGTTTTATAAATGGGTTTATAGACTTTTGAAAGTAATTCAGAAATGATTTATGGATTTATAAAGGGTTATAAATGATTTCAGGAATGTATAAAAGGGGGTTTATAAATAATTTCAAAGATTTATAAATGAGGTTTTAACTGGGTTTAGAGATTCACAAAGAAATTTATAAATTGTTCTAGAATTGTGTGGAAAAGAAATCTTCCTCCATTCTCTGAATATACTTCTACTATTGAGATAAATATTTGGAAAGAGTTTTAAAAGTTAATGAAAAGATTAATTAAAGAGGCTTAGTGTTACTTGGTGCCTAACCAGTGTTACTTCCTTTTAAAATTTGATCTCTGGTTGGATTGTTTGTTTATTCGATAGTTAAATAACCGAATATCAAATTTGGACCCAAAACGTAACTTTGCAAAAATCTAGGAGAAACACGTGATTATATGGCACAGTCATCTTCGATGATGCTGTACTCTACGTATAAATACCGTTTCATTCTCCTAGGCAAACGATAAGGAAATCTGTCTACTAACTATTGGGAGATGATCTCCACTCTTATCATTGACCATTCATTTCCTAAAGAATCAGAGTTGAGTTTACCAGAAACTATCGAGTGTTGTTTCAAAGAGACTGGGATCGAATACGTTGTCCAAAAACCACTTCGATCCAACTTAAGTGTTTCAAACTGAAAATATCTTAAAGATGATGGAATTGAAGATGGAGCTCTCAAGCGTTTCGTTCAGTCCTAGAACGAACTTGTGTGGATGGATGCTGGTATTGTATTGTTGCCTTAAGGGCAATGTTAGCATTCTAAGTGGGAAGTGCTATATGAAAGGTAAACGTAGACTCAAGACTCATCAACCGGGAATAACTAAAACATGGGAGATGCATCAGGGCTAAGTAGGGTATCATCATCCCTATCTAGAGTCGATATTATCTCTCATTTGTATGCTTCGAGGCCCACTAACGAAGGGATGATCATATTCAATGCTACCCAGTAAAGGGTAGGCCGGTCCTGTGTTGGAAAAGGTCGATAGGTTTGACCTCGATGTTATTTTATCTAGAGATGCACCGTGACGGTCGGTAACCCAGTAGTACAATCATTGTATGGAATCCATTCATCAATAAATGCCATACGGACTTCGATGTGCCCAACTATGCCGACACGTAAGATGCATGCATTTCATCTAATTCATATTTTACTTTGATCTTTATACATTATCATAATATAAATAGATTTCTGTAGAAAATATTTTAGTTATCGTATGGTGAAAACCCGTCCGTGTTTATATGCGGCGTGGTCTTATGATATACGTTTATTTTCAAAAGAGTTTTGAAACATAAAGATTCAACTGGTGTGTTTTCTCAAGTAGATTTTACCAAACTAACTCCGATGTTATTTTATTATAATGCTCGGGTCAGATCAAACATATTTACAGATTTCTTTGGATGCATTCGAACTCACAAGACGAGTTGGGGGTTTTCAAGTCGTATTCACGTATATGCCATTTTACATTGCATTATTGATGAAATCATCAACATTTATGAGGATAGGTTGTTATAACTGTCTAGGATAATTACTGTGATTTGTTTTGTACTGTGATTGATGTATGTATATTAAAGATTGCAGTTTCTCTTATGCGTAAAGGTCATTGTTATAATATATATTGTTCCGTTGCGTTGTGAGATTCTATGTTGTTTAGTTTTTAGTTTTAGTTTTAGTTCCTTCCTGTCTTCTTTTTTCTTGCTTTTTCCAAACCATTCACCTTTCCATTCAATTTGAGTGAATCATGTGTGGTTGATTGTCCTCTTAAAGTATATGAGAAAAGTGGGTTGTTACATAAGGTACTGAACTACTATATAAGAACATGCCCATAAGTTTTTGAAGCTCCTAGTTCAACCTTGATATCATCCAGCTGATCTGGTACCATTCCTCTCAACACCTGTTGGAAGCCTCTTCTAATAAAATATCCATCCAATACACTTTATGTACCAACCCTGCTTTCTACGCTATAATAATAAATAAATCTAATTAAAATAAAATTGTTTAATTCAATATTTTATAATTAATGTTTTGAAGAACAAATTTTTGTTAATTAAGTTATATTTAACAAACGATTAGATTTAATAAATTAAATCAAATTAATAAATTATTCTCTGATAATAATTTATTGTGATTGAATAATTTGTTCTAGTTAAAGTATAAATTTCTCGAATGGTATGTGAATCAATTTATATATTTATTTCAAGGATTAAAGATTTAAATTCAAATACAAAGAATTGCTAATTAAATTAAAACAATCTCACCCTGAAAACCCTTACTTTAGAATTCACTCCTTCCTTCATCCACCAGCCTGAATCCGTATTCCTTTGTTTGTTTTAATCCTATTACCCTAAAAATTGTCAAAGAAAGATGGATAAAAAATATGTGTGTATATAAATATGCTTGCAATTAAAGTAGTAACAACCGCACTCAATCGGGGATCGAAATCATGCTTTGGGCTCGTGCGTCTTGAGGAGGAGCGGCAAGGGAGTCGCGATGGCTGAGGCATTCGAAGGTGACTAGAAGCTGGCGCCTGGCAATGGATGCAACATGATCGACGATGATTGTTGGTGATAGGTGGTGGAGTAGGTTTGTGCTAGCATTTGGGTATTGGTCGTACATGAATTTTGATGGAGTGTTTGTATGCATTCTAGATTTAGATGGGCGTTTGTTGGCTAGTGTTGGAGATGATGGACGACGTGGATGATAGGAGCGGCTGCTGGTCGATGTGGTGATAGTAATGCGACTGAGATGTGAAGGCGAAGGTTAGGACATGGTTGTAAGTGATGGTGACATTGCTAAGGCTAGGATATTTCTCACTCACAACTATATTTAACTCCACTCGCAAATCAAATTAAGTGATGGTGACATGGCTGCTGGTCGATTTGGTGAGTATTTCTCACTCACAACTATATTTAACTCCACTCGCAATTTTCATATACATTATTATTTGATTATTTACGTGATTGCTTAAATGAATTGTTTGAATATGCTTGGTTGAACAGTTTTTAACAATTATTGACTGGCTAGGATAAATTGTTTGGTTGAGATATTGGATTGAATGATGTGATATTGAATGATGTGATATTGAATGAAATTGAATTGTTTGGATGTTATTTTGGAGATTGATAGTGAAGTTTTCTGTTTGACGGATCGTCAAAATGCAAAGGAGATGTTGTTTAATTGCATTTTAATATGTGATTATTTTAGTATGTATGTGTACATTTACGGATGATCGAAATTCGATATAATTCGATTAGGAATATTAGTAATTATATGTTAATTTTTAGAGCATTCTGCCCAGGAATCTTATTTTTGCTGATTTATTGAATTTTCCATTTATGAAATTTTTTCAAAGCTTCAAGAAATTATTTATGGGATTTTAAAAGTTGATTTAAAAAAAATTGAAATAGAGATTTTCAAGTATAATTGAGTGTATGAATTTTATAAATGTATATGGGGATTTTGATTATGTAACTCTGTTTATAAGAGTTTAACATTTTAATATATTTATTTGTTCAGAATTAGTTTGTTTGATGATTTTGTATAATTGAAAGATTTAATAATATTTTTGAAAAGAAATTTATTTTGTAAAATATACGTGCAATAAATGAGATTTAAAAGATATTTTCAAAAAGGGATTTTTCGAGTATATGAGCTTATTTTAATGTTAAAGTGATTTTGAAATATTGTTGAATGATTTTAGGAGTATTAAAATATAAACTCCTTTCCGCATATGTATTTTAGTAGTATGAAATTAAATTATTGATATTATGAGAAATGTTATTTTATAAGAAGATTTTGAATTATTCTTTTATATATAGTTCAAAAACTATTTATATTATTTATTTTGTTTTGTAGTTTGTAGATTTATTTTGGAGTAGTATTTTATTATAGAAAATTTAGAAATGAATTTAAAGCAGTACCATACCCAACCTATCCTTGCATAGCGTATATGGTAATAAAGACATAGCGTACCATACCCGACCTATCCTTACATCCATAAAGTTAGCACATAACAATGGTTATATGCTATATTATCAACGCTTGGGTATACTACACTAAGTATAATATGGTTGTCGGATTGTCTAACTTAGAAATATCAATATCTTAAAACATTCATACAACAATCACACCAACCACAGAAAACACAAAACTAACACACCGATAACTATACTCACGATCTAGTATCGCCATGTCTATCACCAAGGTCTCACCTCTCTATGCATCGTCACGACCGTTCCTAAGGTATCACATCACCATGACTACCACCGAAGTCTCACTTCATCACGATCATCATCGAAGTCCCACTTTTCCACTATCATCATCAAAGCCTCGCTTTATTACAACTCCACCGAAGTCTCGCTTCACAACGATCATCTTTGAAGTCTTACTTCACCATGATCATTGCCACGGCCTCTTGAATGCATGATAACTTGCACAATGACCTCTCAGGCTGATGACATCTCATATCGCAATTAGATTTGTTGTTTAATCACATGCCTATCTCATAGGTATTGTTCCCTCAGGGCAGGCCTGACTATCTTATATTCCAAGGTACACAGGTGAGTGTGCTCACATACCCTAAACCCTACACAACACACATTTAATCCCGAGTTATCAACGATCCCTTCAGCACCAGACTTGACTTAGAACATCTCATGTCCATCACATTACTTTGCCTTATCAGACGAGCCTCCTTAGACTATCCTAATCCCATCCATACCCTTCCCACTAGAATAACTTGATCAAATGCCTCGAATTGTCGAACTAAGATTCAAAATCATCCTAAGTTGTTTCGAGGTCGACCCCTTCAACCCTAAACAAACTCAAGAAAAACCAGAAGTCACCCTAGGTCTGACTCTGAAAACACCCATACAAAACTCGAAGCAAACCTTTGAAAACCTGAAGCACCCAAAAATTCTAAGTCTTGTCTTGTATCTTCGAGCTTGGATAGAAGTAGAGCCGCCAAAAACAAGAACCGAGCCTCTAAGCAACCACCGAACCTAAATTCGGCACTAAGGCCAACTTTCTTGTTCAGAATCCAAAAAGAAGCGGAGCTACAAAAACTCAAAGCATGCCTCCAAGCAACCACTAAACCAACTTTGCTTGGGTGTTTTTTCATTGAACCAATGCAACACAGTTTCCATCCTAACTCGAAGTAAACTGCCATGTGACACCAAGCTGACCCCAGCTTTCCCCAAACCAAATTTTCTATCCAGTTCTTCCTACCGACCAGCCTGATTACAAGCAGCCACCCCACGGACCCAAAACAAACCACCAGACACCACCAAGCCAACCCCAATCATCGGACCAAATTCTTGTAGCACCTTCAACACTTTGATTTCATGCCGTTTCCACCGCTACACCCAAATACATTGACCTATAAGCATGACCTATGCAACGATATGCCCCAAACACTCCAGAGCCAATCCGTTAGAGTCTGATTCTACTTTTTCCATTCCTAACTCATTCTACTGAGCGTTAACAACCATTCAACATTCAAAATAATATCCATACACATGACAAACAACATTCAAAAACCATCAAATTATACAAACTTCATTAATAAATTGTAATTCATCTCAAGACATATCAATAAGATAACTAACATTCATATAAACAATCACACATCAAAATAATAAATTGCTTTAACTTCATATTTGCTTCAAATCTGGATTCAAAACAGTATAAAAACATAATTTTGACTTCAAGAATGAATATAAAACATGATAAAACATATAGAAAATATATATGAGGTTTAGAAATGTCATCAAATGCTCAAAATCAATGATCTACACACAAAATGAGGCAAACCCAAAATAGATAACAAAGCCCTAAAATTTCTTTATCAAAAATGTTGATTAGAAGTCTTTAGGCTTTTGAACCAAAAATGGCACAAACTTTCAAAAGTTATAAAAGAGAATAAAACATGAAGAAATATAAATGAAAATATGAAAATAACAAGTGCCACCTTTTATAGTGGTTCGGCAAAGCTTGGCATACCTCCACTTTAATATTTTATTGCTGGTTTCTAATTTGGGGGCAAAAGTACTCAGCACTCGGGTACCACTCCAACACTTAGAATTTCAAAAATATGGGCATATAAGAAAAATAGAGCTAAAGTCGAAAGTTCCCAAAAATTGAGCCCTACCTTTTTATTTATAGTGGTAGAGAGCCTAAAATCTTGTTTAAAATATCACCAAGCCATTGCACACGAATTTGACTAATTCTCCCAAAATAATAGGCTCCACCTCAATAATATCCGAGAGTTGGTACGGTCCCCAATTGGGAGTCGGTACCGATCCCCAAGTTCACCATTTTTGGTGTATTCGACTTCTTACTTCAGATCATCTTATGATTAGCTTCAAGATTCCATATTTGTTTGCACCAATATTAGCTTGTTTCTGAGCCCAAATGATGGAGCCGTGGAAGAATGAAGTTGTAGTTTCTAGTGCTCATGGAGATCGATAAAGAATTGCATTGGTTCAACAAAATGACTTTAGAAATAGGTCTTGGCATCATGATAGGTATGTAGGCAAGACATGTGGTCCACCTATGTTTTATTTGGGAGTCGGTACCGATCTCCAAGTAGGGGTCGGTACTAATCCCATGGTTCTGTTGACTTTGGCTATTTTGGTTTGGTCTTGTGACTCTGTCTATGCTTGGTTTCTGGACTCTTGGGCTGTCAGTTCGGGTTCAGCCTTGATAACTCCATGTTATATCTATCCTGTCTGTCCGAATTTTACCTGGTCAAAAAGCTAGAAAACGCTTACCTCCCAAAGTACATGTCATTTCCAATGTGATGTGCTTTGAATCGAGACAAGTTTGGATTCCTTTGAAGGACTCCTCTTTGTGCTCTGAATGATCGCTATCCTTTCGTGAATCGATTCCGTGAATTGTTATGTCCATAATGGTCCGTTGCGACATTTTGCTAACATACAGGACTATAAATCTAGAACATGATCCCATGATCTTCTGTTCTAATTCTGATGATTTTAGATTGATTCCATCTATGAGTTCCTCATATATGAATCTAATTTTATTTTTATTCTGGTCATCAAGTATTGGATATCTATATGTACACATGCCTATGTGCATGTTCCTAGGTTGAAAGGAGAACACGTACATGGTCAATCATACATACATGCTTTAGCATAGTTCTATATATATGTGTGTGTGTGAATATTTACGCGTACAAGTTTTTTCTCTTTTTTTTGAGATTCGATACCTATCCCTGGTTTGTAAGTCGGTACCCACTCCACACTTGAAAGTTTTCCAAGTTTAGAATCACTTAAATTTTGAGTTTGAGTTATTATAAAACCTGTTTCCAATCGATTCACCTCCTTACTTGAACTCCTGCTGATTCGTAACTTCGAGCTCCCTATTAGAAAAAATCAACTGCGACCCATACTTTTCTACATTCTCAACCACTAGTGACTAACGCCTCCATTTTTAGGATCTACGCCGACACCACCTGAACCCTATTGAACCGTCAATTTGAAGATCACCGATTCCAAGCTTTATTTCCCTTGCATTCCAATTTGTCGTTCCTTAATCCCTAATTTGCATAACTAGGTAGCTGTTTGGGTAAGGACTTGATGATGGAATCGGGTGTGGTTGAAAGGAATTTTCATTTGATAATATGAAAGTTTATTATAACGTGTAATTTTATTTCAATTCTAATCAGTTAATATTGATGATAATAAAATGTTTTTCAAACCTAAATATTTTTCTATAGAAAATTTGAAATCATCTTCTGAGTGAGACGTCATATTTCGTTTCTTCAAGTTTGGACTTCTATTGCTCCATTCATCTTATTGCTGACAAATTTGCAGCATTTCCGGTATCGATATCGACTTTTGATCGGAAGATCACACCATTGATATTTATACACCACTTTGATCGTCCCGTCATATTGATCTCCGTAGTATATTCATTTGTGCATTTCGAAGTTGGTACGCGGCTAAGCCAGTAAAACAGTTAGCCGCATCGGTTCCGTATATTGAGCCTTTAGGCTTTCCTTTGTCTTTTTGTTGTCCATCTAATTTGAATAGCCTCTAGCTGTTAATAATTTCTAAATTCACGTGTTCTAACTTTATTATTCCTACTGTTTAAAATATATAAATCTATATAGGTTTGTCCTTTCATTTCCACTGTATTCACTATTTACAGTCCCATTTTATAAAACCTACATCTCCTACAAATTCATCTTGGGTTTTCTACCTTCCTATTCCCCTTTATTCTATCCTCGATCCTCCGCCAAATTTTCTTTTTTTTATATAACTAGTTTCAAAAAAGGAAAACCCAAATAAATATACATGTTGATTTCACATATATATATTTGTTTGGAAAAGGGAAACTGCTCATCCCTATGCCTTTGAATTGCTCATCAAAGTTTCGCCCATCACCTCGTTCCACCACCGTTCACCGACCAAGCGTCCCACCATCTATCGCGTCTCCTCCTAGATCTGGCGCCAAACATTGAAGCTCGTCACCATAACTTTCGGCCTCAACAAACAATAGCTGAGCCGCGCCATCTCACTCGAACCCATCCACCTAGCAGTTGCAGTGATCTCGGCCACCATATCTCCTTCATCTTTCAGCCGCCTTCACTCCTCTCTGCATCAGCCACGCCATCACCATTCCTCTTCTCTATTTATAATGGTATTGTGAACTAGTTTAAGATATTATAATCTATTGTTATATATATAATCTACATACATATTAGCTTATATTAGTATAAATATACTCTGTCTTGCTTTTATATATAATTATAATTGTAGTGCTTTAAAGTATGTTTATATAATATGACTTTGTTTCAGTATTCAATCTGTTGAATATATTGATCTCCTAGTTGTGTTATATCATAGGTATAATTGGTTTCTGGTTTCATAGATGCTCGTGTGTATATATAAAGTATTAATTATAATATGACAATTTATATATGATTTTAAGTATGTAAATTATAGGCTATTTGATTCTTTTGTTTATTTGTGTTTTTCAGTTATCAGATATAGATATTTTTCGAAATATTGCTTACTGGCTTGTTTTTATATATATTTATAAATAAATAAATAAATGATTTTTAAGAGTTTGGGTTTTGTATAGTTATATATGTAATTTCTGATGATATATAAAGTTATATAATCTTAGTTATTATATGGTATATATACATAGTTAATTTTGCACGTAAGTTATGTTCTAAAATATTATGTATATTTACTTTATAACCGTATCGTATTGTATGTTGGTTATATATAATGTTTATTTAACTTGGCGATCTGTTATAACATACATAAGTTATATATATATATATGATTTGCATAAGCAGATGTATGTTTATGTTTATATGAAATATAATTTATGTTAATGATTTGAGATGAATATATAGATATATTATGATAGTATATTGTATGTGCATGTTATCAGTTATATGATATGTTATAGTTTTTTATATATGGCTCGCTCTATTGATCTGTCTAAGGAGTATATATTTTAAAGGTGAAGCTTTGTTTTGATTGTTCTATACTAATATCTATATATTTTATAAGTAAATCAAAAATCTGTTTGTTATATAAAATGTGTACATAAAGTATGTTTTATGTTTAAAATGATATGATATATTATTTGGATATAAAGTCTATGAAAGTTAGTTTGTATACATATGTTTATTTCAGTTTTTATATACATTGGTTACCTATTTTATATCAGCGATCTACTGAGTTTTATATTAGTCCATAATGTTACCATCCTATGTATATACTGGTTGCAGTATTTTTTTATAATGCAGCGTTATATATATAGTATAGAGTACATATGTTAGTTTGGATTTGTTTGTACGTGTGCGAGCGTTGGGTTTTATGTATATAGTTTTATTGATTTCGAAAGTTATTGTAACGACCCGTAAAGTTTAACGGTTTTAGTAACGTATTTAATTAAAATTTGTGGGAATTTTAAACGATAAAATTTTGAAATATAAATTTTATATTTGGAATGCGTCTTGTTAAATATAGCAACTGGTAAATTTTCGTCCGAAAATATGAAAGTTTATTTCATGCGTAAATTTACTTCAATTTAATCAGTTAAAAAGCGATGAAAATAAAACGTTTTCAAAACCAAAATATTTTTATATAAAAAAATTCTAAATCATTTTTTGAGCAAGTTGTCAGTTTGTCGTTTTTCTAAGTTCGGACATCTTTGGCTCCGTCGATCTTATTTTTCTATGTTTTTCATGCATTTTCCCTAGTATAAAAATTCGAAATTTTAAAATTTAATCATACCGCTTTGATCGTCTAGTCGTGTTGATCTCTGTGGTATATTCAATTCTATGTTTTGAAGTCCGGTACACGGTGGAATCGATGAAACCGGTAACTGTATCGGTATTTGTTTCGTGCCTTTTTGGTTCCGTGTACATTCCATTTCCACCATGTATTTACCCAATAGTCATTAGTAGTTAGTTTTGCCGAATTCTACCTTTTATTTTCCATTCCCACTATGTGCATATTTGTTGGTTTTTCCTTTGTTACTCGTTTCCTCTTCGAAATGTTAAACCTAGAAAAATATTATATAAATAAAGTTTTATAATAAATGTTCACATTCCTTTAATTGATGAACGTGTGAATCAACTCTTCCTTTCCATCTTCCCCTCATCTTTATTTTGTATATATAATAACACGTTATGCATTTAAGTGTTGGAGCATGTACATCATTTACTTTCCACCTCATGCTTGTATTTTTCCATTTGCTCACCTGCTCTCTAGTACTTGTTCACCATCTATTTCTTTCGGCCTTTCCTTAAAAAAAAAAAAAAAAATCCGTAACAAACAATGAATATATGAGAGACGTATGTAGAAAAGGAAGATGCTACAGCTTTCGTAAGTGCTTCGGCAATCAGACCAATAGCTGGAATACCAATAGCACAAAGAGGTTGCTTAGCTTGAGGCTTAAATTCAGGGATAACACTACACCACAAAATTGCATAATTGAAATGTTACTTTTGTTCAAAAAAAAAAAAAATTCATCGAAAAAAATAATAATAATAATAAATAAACCAACATTATGCTGCAAAATACTAAGACTCGTAAATTACTTCAGATTATTTGTGCGCAAATAAATACGAACATTGCATGAGTCTAATAAAAATTATGTTGGGACAAACCAACCATATACTTTTTGTTTACAAGCATAATATATCAAGATGAATAGATTACTTATTAAAAACAATATAATCTCAGCTGAGGCATTAAAAGTGGTAGTTGGAAGCGTAGGGGTAGCATTGGGAAAGGAAGGGATGTTTTGCCTTACAAAGCACATTTATTTTACTTTAAAATTTTATAAAGTTAATGTGACACACGTACGGTTTCATTTTGCTATGAACGCACTCAGATACCCTTCCTCTTCTTCTCCTTGTTCTCTTTTCATATTTTTCTCCGAAACTTGAAGGAAAAAAAAAATGTTGAATGCGTGCTCCACCTCACGACCATCCTAGCTTCGGCGCCACCACCACCCTAGCGCCGCGGCTTCCACCCTCCGCTCCGTGTTTTTAGTACTGAACCCCGCCCATCATCTTCTAGGCCCAGTCGACCTCTGCCTTCTGCTATCACCCCTGGATGAGCTGAAGCCCGGGTTCGCCATCGCTTGTCTCAGCCCTGCCCAATACCACAGCCACCATCGACCTCTGCCTCCGTTCGCCTTCCCCTTGAACGCCTCCACTTGCCACCATTGTCGAAACCAGAGCTGCCACGGCCTCCCGCCTTCTCTTCCCATTTGCCGAGCTAAATCACACAGCACCTCGTGCTCCGCCTTGCCGATGGCCACAACTTTGCTAGCGGGTTTGATCATTTCTTCATTTCTGAGGAAGCATCAGTTCATGCTAGAATAAAAGAGGAGAACAGTCGGGTCAAAGAAGCTTGCCTGGAATATTTTATTTTTGTCAATGGCTGTTAAGGCAGTAGCAATGGCGTTTGCTTTTGTAACTTTGAGATCAATTGACCTGGATTAGAAGATGAAGACTCTTAGAACTCTGCCTGTAAATTCTATCACCTTCTTTGTCTTTTGTTGTTTATACTATGGTTGTCCGCTTCATAAGAATGGTTGGCCGTAAGGAAGAAAGGAAAAAAAAAAGATGAAAAAAAATATCATGCGTTTTAATAAGAAGCATAGGATATATGTTACATGTCTTAGTATAGGTCAGTATAGGTGTACTTTAATAATTTACAAGAAGAAAAGGGCAGATACATATAGCACGTTACTGTTTGATAATATGTTAGTCTAGATTTTATGTTCATAATTAAGTTGTATGGCTACTATTCATATGAGTTAATAGGTTTGGAAGTTTATACACATTCGTTTTACTGCATATAATATGTGCGTTTTTTTATATATATTAGACTTTAAATATATAATATATTGCGCTTTAAAATGGAAATTGATTTTTAACAGATAATGTATATAGTTTGCAGTAAAAAAAAAAAGTATTTAGTATATATAGGAGTTCACTTATACTTCCGATCTTGATCAATACAGCTTTGATTTGATTTCGTCTATTCATATTATTCAGCGTTGAATGTTGAATTCGTGCCGATTTGCTTTGCTTGGATTCGTAATTCAACTTCTATATCCGTATCAGTGTGCGTATCCGTGTCATCCTCTCGTGCATCTCTAGCCTCGAAAGGTGAGCAATCACTCACGATTAATATTTTTTTATTTATTAAATTTGATTTCAATTGAAACGACAATTGAAATATACTGCTGTTATTTATTGCACTATTATTTATGTATCAGTTCACCTTTGACATCTGACACCGTTATCTGTTATGTATGCAATAATAATCCAGTTTGGTTGATAATTGATTGATTGATTGTTGTTAATGTTGGATGTAAACTGTAATGTATAAAGTGATAAATATTATGCAATTGAATTTGACGTAGGATAGTTTAAAATGTGAATCTGACATATGTGTTGAATTTGATTAGTTAATTTGAATAATATGACCCCTTTTAATTGTTGAGGTAATTGACACGTAGAATTTGATAAATTATACTTTGAACCTTTGATTGAATGTATATTGGATAAATTGTTGTAGTAATAAAATTGAGATTTGAAATTGAACGACAATTGAAAAACCGTAATGTAGTAATCTTTAATCTACATGAATTGATAGTGTAGATTCTAGAAATAATTATATTAATTCGCACAAACAACAATGCGAATTAATACGATTATTTCGGGATTATTTGAAAGAATTATTAGATTGTTATTGATTGTTGTTATTGCTTGTTTATTTACTTTGACACCATCCCAGTTATCACACTGCAAGTTCCCTTTGTTATGTTTTGATTTTTGAATTGGAATTGGAATCGGGTTGAAATGATAAATACCCAAAATGAACTTGACTTAGGATAGAGAATTAAATAAACCCGATTGGTCAATAATTTGATTTGAAATAAAATAAAGATTTTATCTGAATAATGAAGTTTTGAAATAAAATTGGAACGTAAATTTTGATAAAGGAAAATGTTAATATTGGAATCTGAAACAAGTTATTAATGTAATAGCTGATGAAAGGACGTTGTTTTGAAATGAATTAGTTAACAATTAAATTTGGAATAATTCATTGAATTAAGCTTGAAATGATTTAATAATTAAGGTTGAATTTATAATTAAGTTTGAAATTATTAAGTTTTGAAATTATTGATAATTAAGATTGAAATTATTTAATAATTGAACTAGATTGAATTATTTGATAATTGAATAAAAATTGAATTCTTTGATAAGAGAAATTTAACTTTTGATTAAGTGAATTTGAACTTCGTTAATAAATGAAATTGGGTTTCTTTATTAAATTTTTGGAAAAATTTACTTGAATAAATTAATAAGTGAAATTGAACTTTTTGAATATGTGAAATTTAGTTTCTTTATCATTTGAGTTGAAATTTGTAACTAAGAAAGTAAATAAGTAATTGAAGTTGAATTTCTTTAACAAGAAATAAATTGCGATTTATTGAAATTAACGTAAGACTTGGAATTTAAGGATTTGATTTGACGAATCTAATTTAATTAAATTTGTAAGTTGATATAATGAAGTTGAACTTAAGTAATTGATTTAATGAATTGGAATTTAAATGAAAACTGTTTGAATGATAAATAAACTTAACGAATATTGAATGAAATCGATAAATGAATTTAAATTGGTTTGAATGTTGAATTTAATCATTTAAATGATTTTCAGAATAAAACTTATATATGAACTTGAATCAATATTGAATTGTTAAATAAAATTGAAATTGCATTGTAAGACTTTGAAATGGTAATTTGGGAGTTTTGAAACGTAGATTTTGGAAATTGATTTTTGAAAGACAAATGAAATGTTGATTTACGAATTGAAATCGAAATTGAATTGGATTTGGTTTTGAAATATATAAACGACCAATCGGTGTAATAATTACGACAGTTATTAAAGAGACCGGAATCGGTTATGGATATACTCTCTATCTAAACCGAAAACCACTTTAATAACTATACGCGTAGTGATGATCCAGAATGAAGTGGTTGGAATGATGTACGTTGATGATTGAAGAAAGTGAACGATAATGGATAGCCTTGACACTTGTGTCAAATTGGAAATGACTAAAATCAGGAGCCGTGCCGGGCCAAAATGGGGTTAGCCACCTCGAGCGAACACACTTCTTCGTAACTACTACTCATTATTTGTGATTGATTGGTGCACCCTCGTACTTTTCAGGAGTGTTATTTCGCGGTGTTGCGATCGCTGCGGCGATGCGTTCTCACCAGTCCGGATTAGGCGAACGATAGTTTCACTACCTTGGGTATTGCCTCATGTGCCTTGTCATACTTGTATCCCTATATACGCGGCCACTACGAATTTGTTTTGTGTTATACCTATGGAGTACTCCCTGATATCCCACCAGTTTACGGTGGAGTTTACAGTGCTGTATAGACTATGACATTTATATAAAATGTGTTAAGGGGGATAATGGTAACGCCTTAACACTATTTTGATACTTTATATTATTGATAGACATTATCTATTTAGCGTATACTACTACATAGTAGATACTTTAACGGATCCTTAGAGGATGGTGATTCTAACATCCTTTGAGTTACTTGTATTTCGATTGCTATTTCACTTGAGTTGAATTTATTGATATGAGAATATAAATCCTGACTCGAGTGTTTTGTGTTTTGCTTTACGCTCGGGTCAGACTGAGTGGTTCAGCTTTTGAGACTCACCTTTGGAGTTGGAGCTTTGCTTGAAGATCCAGCCATCTATTCTACTTCCAGTATTCGATGATTCCAGTGGTATTCTGATTTGTACCTGATTGTATCATATTACTCTTCTGTTGTAAACTCTGATGTATCTTATATATTTATATAGTAGCTTCATGAACTACTATCTCTTTTACTTCCGCTGCATATTATTACTCTGTGTCTGTGATTCTGTGATTATTTATTTACTGTATATCTGAGTTTTGCCAAATTTTAAATTAACAATTAGGTATTTTGAATTATTCAAGTCCGACATGTGCGGATGCGAATAGTCCAAAATAGCGGGTCGTTACAGTTATAAGTATGTGTATATATATATATATATATATATATATATATATTTCAAACTATATTTCGGTAGATATGTTTGTTTTATATGTGTTATATTAAATTGATCTTTAATTATATATATATATATATATATATATATATTATTTTAATATTTGTTTTAAATTTAATATTGATATTTATTTATTTATTTATTTATTTATATATGGTTATATCAATTATCTTCAGCAATCCAGTCTGATTGATTTCATCCATCCTTATTATCAGCATGTTCGACGAATCGTGCCAATCTAGCTTGGCTTTGGAATTCACGCCTGGATTCGTAGCTTGTTTTGTTTTCAAATTCTCTAATTTCGAAAGGTGAGCAATCACGCACGGTTAACGTTCTTATATTTATTAAATTTGATTTCAATTGAAACGAACATTGAAATATGCTGATGTTAGTTATTTACATTGTTATATACATATATACCATTATATACTATCCGTTCACCTGTGATATCCGACACCTTTATCTGCTATTTATATTAACGATATATGCCTGTTGTTATATTATTATCATATCTGTTATCACTCTGCAAGTTCCCTGTTACTTTAGAATTCACCATTGGATGAAATGATACATACCCGAATGGACTTTACAATAGGAGAAAATCATTATGAGTTGAAATGATAAACCCAAGCGATTTTCATTTGAATTGAATTTGAGATTGTGGGTTGAAATGATATATACCCATATATATATTTAAATTACGGATTGAAATGATAAATATCTGTATCACTTGACCATAGGATAGAAAATTATATACAAACACCGTTGGTCTATATATATAAATATTTTGAAATTGATTTCTATGGTTTTGGAAAGAAATATATGGTTTTATAAAATATTGATTTTCGATATTATATAAATGTTATTTTATATATAGTTAAATTCTTGATTTTTACGTATGTATAAATTTGTTTTAATATATAATAAGTTTAATAATAAGGTTTGATGATTTTTATTAAAATATAATATGGTTAAGTATTTATTTAAATTATATTTTAATATAGAGTTTATAATGATTTTAATAAATTAAGGTTGAGAAGATGGATTTGAAATTGATTGGAAATTGTATTTTATTAAGAATTGTATTTAATTAAAAATCGATTTGGAACTTATTGAATTTGAGATTTTAAAGGATATGATTTTATAACTTGATGTTGGTTTAAAGTGATTAATAAATATTTCAAGTTTGAGTTTTATTTAAATGATAGTGAATTTGTTAAGTAAATATTTCAAAACTAAATAATAGAAAATTTAATTAAGATATATATAAAATTATCACATTTAGTTTTGAAATTATAGATTATTTAAAGCTTTGAAATATATATTTTGAAATGGTTTATTTGTGGTTTAAATCTGTGTTTGAGATCGATATAATTTGAAATGATTCATTGAGAAGCTAAATTGAATTGAAATTGATGATTTGAGATTCGATTTAAATTTTGCAGTTTGAGTTGTTTTGGAATTTATTTGTGAAATTAAAGAGGCTATTTTATTATATGAAGTATTTTAATATTTAAACCATTTTAATGGTGGAATTTATGTTTCAAAGTTATGAACTTCAAAGTATTTTGTTTGAAAGTGTCATAATTTCAAGTGTTTGGGTTCGAAAGTATCATAACTTTGAAAATGCCATGATTTTGGAAAAGGATATATTTGAAATAGAAATTATATCATATTTGGTTTTGAAATGGAAATGATATTGTATGGATATGGTTTTGAAATGGATATGATATTCTGGTTTTTAAAGTATAAAATGTTTGAAATGACCACGGTGTTATAATAACGTTTGGTTGTTAAAGAGACCGGGATCGGATGTTGTCATACTCTATGCCAACTCTGAAAACCACTTTAACAACCGTGTACACGGTGAAGATTCCAAAATGAAGTAGGATGGTGGCGATGTTCTGTTGAGGTATATATGTGGACCCAACTCCCATGAGTTGGCATAAGGTGGCTAAAACAGGAGCGATTCCAAGCCAATGAGGTAGCTCCTCTTATCGAACACACTTCTTCGATACCATTCAATTACCTTGTGATTGATTGGGTGCACCTTTGATTTTTGGGAGTGTGGCTCTAGGTGGGCAGTAGTGGCTACTATGCGTTACCACCAGTCCAGATGCATAATTGGTATATCTACCCTGGCATTGCCCTGTTGTGTCATGTCACCTACCCTAGCGTGCTTTACTATGAGTTTGATTTGTGTCGTACCTATGGAGTTTCCTCTGGTGGCTTCTGGATCAGGAGGGACTACGGTAATGTATAGACTACTGGCACTGTAAAATGTGTCAAGGGGGATATGGGTAACGCCTTAATGCTATTTTTAAATATATTGTAATTTACTTTAGACATTACTATAATAGCGTATATTACTACATAGTAGATAGTTTAACGGATCCTTAGAGGATGGTTATCCCAAACATCCTTTGAGTTACTTGTATTACAGTTGTTATTTCACTAGACTTGGATTAATTGATATAAGAATGTTAATCCTGACTCGAGTGTTTTGTGTTTTGCTTTACGCTCAGGTCAGACTGAGTGATACGACTTTTGATACTCATCTTTGGAGTTAGAGCTTCGTTTGGGGATCCATCTACATATTTCAATTTGGAGTTATTCGGTTGTTTCCAATGATTTATTCTGATCTTGTATTCGACTATTGTATTTGAAACTTCTATTGTACCGTTATTTAACTCTGATATATAAAGTAGCTTCATGAACTACTATTCATTTTATTTCCGTTGCATATTGTATATTACTTTATGTCTGTGATTTTGTGATTTATTTACTTATTGTATATATTGAGTTTTGCCAAATATAAATTAACAACTTGATATTTTGAGCAATTCAATTCTGGTATGTTTGGATGCAAATGGTTGAAAATATCGGGTCGTTACAGTTGGTATTAGAGCTTTGGTTTTAGGCAAAACTCAACATATAGGGTAAATTTAATTACGGAATCACTTTCGTTCGAGCTTGAACTCCTTCCTCTTTAACTCAGTTCCCTTTGATTTTGGAACGTTCTCCGCAGTTTCAAAATCCATTCCTATCTTCCCCATTCGTGTTCATTGAGTCAGGAGCATCCCATAGCTCCACTGAATGATTTGTAAAGGGGTGAAACTCCTTTACAACAACATTGATTCACCGAAGATTTCTACATCCTCGGTTTAGATGCTGACATCTCTTGCTATACTTGAATTGTTCTTTAGTAGATGACCAGGGTAATTTCTTTTGTGATCGAATGTTGGTTTGCCTTAAAATTCTCATCGATCCTATTCTTGAAGTCACGATCGACCCAGTAAGTTTGCCCGCGATTTATATAAACTTATCCATCTTCCTATTTTGTTTCAAACCTATCTTGAATCAAAATTCTCTTTGATTTAAGTTTATCTAATTTGAATCTTTATCCTTGCTTTGAAAATCCATTCCTGTGTCGTCGAGCGAGGAAGTATATTTGTAAATTAATATTTAAATTATTTATATGTTGTGTTGTTTGAGTTGTTGATGTTGATTTGGATTTTCGATCGATTCGTTTGATCAACGCTATCGATAGAATTTCGAAAACACTTGAATAGAGCAAACTGATATAATATTGTTTTCAAATTTGGTAAATGGAATAAATTTTGTATGATTATATATGTAAGTATAAATTTTTCTGAAATTAAATTGTTAATGAATTTGTTGTCAAAAATGATAATATTTGATTTTCGTTTATTTTTTTGTAAATCATTGACAATTTTAACATCCAGATTTGAAAATTTAATTGAATTCAAATTTAGAATTTGGGAATTTAGTTTTACGATAATTCCAACTTTGGTTTTAAAGTTATAAAATGTATATTATTTAAAGTATTTTCGAATAGAAACTGTTTTCAAAGAATTTTAAATGTTTAAATCGGTGCTCTCCTATTTTGTCGTTGGAAAATAATTTCGGTGATGACGGCCGCATCATCGACATTCATTTTCGAGTTTTGAAGTGGAGAGACCACTCAGTAGCGTTGCTACACTTTTTTTTTGGAAAATGAATTTAATTTGAATTTCTTAAGAATGAATTGATTTATAATATATTATATAAGTATATGCTTATAGATTAGATTTGATATGAAGTATATATATTTTCATTTCTAAATTGTTTAAATATAATCAAAAATTGATTTTTAAATTTTATTAAAGGATGATTTCAATAAAGCAAAATTTTGAATAAATATTTAAATTTGAAATAATTTAGTTGGGAAAAAAATTTACTCGTATAATACTCAATTGCATTCCAATATAACTTACCTTAATCATTCAGAAGTTGAATAATTTATAATGTAAAATGATGTTAAAAGAGTTTATAAATAAATTTGAGTGGCTATAATAAATGTTTAAACGCTTAATTTATGATTTATAGAAATGTTAATTGAGATAAAAATGAATAAATGGGATTACCTTGAAATAAATCAAATTAAATGAAATTACCTTGAATTAAAATCAATTGTTAAATATAGATTAATTTAATTTGAAATCCATATGATTTTTAAATTAATTGTTTTATTTTGTTTTTCAATCTATTTTCTTTCTGGTTGTTTCCATTCTCCTACCTCCTACCTTTTCGGGGACGAAAAGTTTTGAATGGGGGAGAGTGTAACGACCCGTAAATTTTAGTGGTTTTATTTATTTAATTAATTAAATTTTATGAAATTTTAAATAATAAAATTTTGAAATAAAAATTTAATATTTGGAATACGTCTATTTTAACATAGCAAATGGTAAATTTTCATTTGATAATATGAAAGTGTAAAACCCGGTATTTCGTACCGATTAATTATTGTCTTTGGACGATTACCTTTTCTAGCTAATTGCTGTTTGGAATTTTTAAAACCAATTTGAAACTCTTTTGAAAAATCTGTTAAGAGTTGATGGGCTTTGAAAATTAAATAGTGGTCCATGTTTTTTTATTGGGCCGTGATAATTCTCAAAACAAATAACCCATTCCCCTTTCTTTCATTTTCCCATTCACTAGCCCAAAAACAAACGAGAGCGAGAAGAGAAATGGCGGCTCCAATTCTTCGTGGCTGCCTGGGTTTCGATTCTTCGATTTTGGAACAACTTCGTGTTGCCACGGCCTCAAATTCTCAGTCGATTGAAAAGGTGAGTGATCTCTTCACTCACATCTAATTCGATTTGTTTGAGCTCGTCTCTATTTGTTTGAGCTCGTCTACTTACTTGTTTTCGTTGCCACGGCTTTGATTTTGCTGTGATGATGTTGATTTACCTTGGCCAGTGATTTGAGTTTGTTCTTATGACTTGTTCAAAATTTTCATTGTTTGATTGATTCAATTTTCAGGTGATATGGCTTTGACTTGTTTAAATATGATTTTTAAATCATTGATTTCTGAACTTGAACCGTGCTTTCATTTGCTACTGATCCTTGTTCTTGTGTGAGTGTTCCCTGATAATTCCCTTGGAGCATTTAGATTTTCTATTGTATCTTATTGCTCTGCCTAAATGGTACGTGTGAACCTCATGCCTGTCCTTGCCGACTTCATTTTATGCTGGTGTACTAATATGTACATATCCTCTTGCTAGTTGATTGTGTGTTTGAACATCCTTCACTTGTACATGTGTACACCCTCTTGTTTGGTATTGGTTCACTTTGACCTGATCTGTAGCATGAGCTATTAGCTTGTATTTCTTTGTCTTTGTACTTGTAGTACATGGTTCAGGTTGCATAGCATGTTGAATATCATCATGCAGTCTTCATTTCTCTATGCTTCTGTTGTCGCTGACTTGAGTTCGAGCCTCTGGTTTGACTGTCTTGTTCAAGACTGATACATTCATTTGTTGCATTGTATTCATTGTGTAGGCTGGCCCTCATGTGCATTCATGTAGTCTGGTTGTTGCTTGATCTGTAGTACTGTGCTATAGCTTGAGCTTTGTAGCTTGATGTCTATATGCTTTTGTTTTCGAGTGTGTACTGGGTCTCCGAGCTGATGGCAATCGATCCAGATTACTTCTGCTCTTTGGTTGGCATACCTAATGTGTTCACTGACTTGAAGTATGATAGCACTCGAGTCTTGTTCGAGCTTGCACTTGTACCATTCTGTTTTCACTTGAATTCTCTGTTGGTTCATGCCGTGACATTGATTGTCGATCGACCTATTTTGTTCATGTGAGCTGCTGTTTTAATAACAGTTAGTAATTTGTCGTGCATCATTTATATGCCTACATATATATTCCCCATTGTTGTTTCATTGGTAGGCGTTGTCTGCGCTTGATTCTCCTCATCTTCAACAAAGATGTTTTGAGTCGTGTTCGTTTGAGTTTTTGGTTGCAGTCTTACCCTTGTGATCTTGTGGTGGCTGCAGTTCTTGTTGCAGTTTTGCCCTTGTATTCTTGAGGTGGCTGCAGTTTAGATAGGGTCGTGCATTGCACTGACCACTATATTTATTTGCATTACGTTATTTGGTTGGACATTGTTGAATTATGACTTGTACATTGATTTGTACATTGAGTTGAATCCAGCCGCTCAGGTTTGACCTTGTGTTCGTTTGTGCCTTTTACTGTGCATTTCCTGATTTTTGCATATTTCATGCTGTAGTGGCGAGGCAGTACACGCGTGCGTGTGCTGGAGCCCCCTACCAGAATTGATGTTTAATTGATAATTTCAATTGCTTGAGCTGTTTCGTTTATTCAATTCAATATGTTTTGAATTGTATTTTGATTGGTTGAATTTGATGGTTTTGTTGTTGTCTAATTATCTATTTGATAATTAGATTATGAGTTTCTAATTATTTATTTAATAATTAGATTTTGTTGTTAATTGCCAATTAGGAAATTCTGATGTTTTCTAAATTATCTTCATTGATTTTGGTTCGTTGATCTTTTGTGTACATCATCACTGAAGTGGCAAGGCAGTGCACGCAAGCGTGTACTGCAGCCACACGGTATTGCTTTTATTGATATTCTAAATTGCTTTTGATTTATGGATCTTTTGCGTATTCCATATGCCGTAGTGGCGAGGCAGTACACGCGTGCGTGTACTGCAGCCCTAACCGTGTTGACCTTTTTAATTGATGTTTCAATTGTTTGAATTGATTCGTGTTGCCAATTCAATGATTTGAAATCATATTTTTATCGTTATCTGATTTCCTTATTAAGGGATTGGATAGACGAGATTTATTGTGACTGTCATCTATTCATTACTTAATTATTATTGCTTCTGTGCATTAATAACTGAGTTTGAATTAGACTGACCCGTGTATTATTTTCTTTTGAATGTAATACTCGGGTCAGACCGAGTATTTATAGGTTGTAGATTTTAGCTTCGGGTTGCTGCTTGAGCTATGAAGATTTTTCATATCTTTTGGAGTTGTCGTGTCATAGTATAGGTTGATATGTATTCATGTATATTAGTCGATAATGTACTTGTATATATAACTTCCTGAGTCGACAGTTGTAGTTGCATCATATGTTCTATGTCAAATGTATTGTAACTGACATCAGTTATATATATGAGACTTTTCTGTTTTATCTGTGTTCCGCATTTATTGATATTATCTGTGTTATTATTATATCTACTGTCCTAAACTATTATCAACCATCGTAGTTCGTTTTATACTGGAATTGGGGTATATCGATGGGAGTAAATAAATCAGAGATGAAAAATGAAAGAATATATATATATATATATATATATATACATACATATATATATATACACACCACTCCTATCGAGATAACCAATACTAGTGTAAGGCCTAACTACGGATGGCCGCTCCTCAACAGCCTTATACTCCGCGCTTGTTGACAACATTACACCGTAGTGTTCTTGGCTAGTGTGGGTATAGAGGTGGGGCGTCACAGAAAGTTTATTTTATCGTGTAATTTTATTTCAATTCAAATCAGTTAATATTGATGATAATAAAATGTTTTCCAAACCTGAATATTTTTCTATAGAAAATTTGAAAATCATATTCTGAATGAGACGCCATATTTCGTTTCTTCAAATTTGGACTTTTATTGCTCCAATCATCTTATTTCTGACAAATTTGCAGCATTTCCGGTACCGATATCGACTTTTGATCAGAAGATCGTACCATTGATACTTATATACCGCTTTGACCGTCTTGCCGTATTGATCTCTGCAGCATACTCATTCGTCCATTTCGAGGTTCGGTATGCGGCTAAATCAGTAAAACGTTTAGCCGCATCGGTTCCGTACATTGAGCCTTTTGGCTTTCCTTTGTCTTTTCATTGTCCATCTGATTTGAATAGCCTCTAGCTATCAATAATTTTTGAATTCTCGTGTTCTAACTCTATTATTCCTACTCTTTGAAATTTATATATAGGTTTGTCCTTTCATTTCCATTGTATTCACTATTTACAGTCCCATTTTATGAAACCTACATCTCCTACAAATTCATCTTGGGTTTTCTACCTTCCTGTTTCTCTTTGTTCTATCCTCGATCCTCTGCCAAATTTTCCTTTTTTTATATATAACTTGTTTCGAAAAAAGAAACCCCAAATAAATATACGTGTTGATTTTATATATTGTTTGGAAAAGGGAAACTGCTCATTCCTATGTCTTTGAACCGCTCATCAAAGTTTCGCCCATCACCTCATTCCACCACCATTCACCGGCCAAGCTTCCCACTATCTGCCGCGTGTCCTCCTAGATCTGGCGCCAAACACTGAAGCTCCTCACCATAACTTTCGGCCTCAATAAACAATAGCTGAGCCGCGCCATCTCACTCGAACCCATCCACCTAGTAGTTGCAGCGATCTTGGCCACCATATCTCCTTCCTCTTCCAGCCGTCTTCACTCCTCTCTGCATCGGCCAAGCCATCACCATTCCTCTTCTCTATTTATAATGGTATTGTGAACTGGTTTAAGATATTATAATCTGCTGTTAGATATATATAATCTACATACATATTAGTTTATATTAGTATAAACATACTCTGTCTTTCTTTTATATATAATTATAATTACAGTGCTTTAAAGTATGTTCGTATAATATGACTTTTTTCTGTATTCAATCTGTTGAATATATTGATCTCGTAGCTCTGTTATATCATAGGTATAACTGGTTTCTGGTTTCATAGATGCTCGTGTATATGTATGAAGTATTAATTATAATATGACACTGGACAACTTATATATGATTTTAAGTATGTAAATTATAGGCTGTTTGATTCTTTTATTTATTTGTGTTTTTCAGTTATCAGGCATACATATGTTTCGAAATATTGCTTACTGGCTTGTTTATATATATACTTATAAATAAATAAATCAAAATGATTTTTAAGAGTTTGAGTTTTGTATAATTATATATATAAGTTCTGATGATATATAAAGTTATATAATCTTAGTTATTATGTGGTATATGTACATTAGTTAATTTTGCACGTAAGTTATGTTCTAAAATATTATGTATATTTACTTTATAACCGTATTGTATGGTATGTTGGTTATATATAATGTTTATTTAACTTGGCGATCTGTTATTACATATATAAGTTGTATACATATGATTTGTATAAGCAGATGTATAGTTATGTTTATATAAAATATAATTATGTTAATGATTTGAAATGAATATATAGATATATTATGATAGTATATTATATGTGCATGTTATCAGTTATATGATATGTTATAATTTTTTTATATATGGCATGCTCTGTTGATCTGTCTAAGGAGTATATACTTTAAAGGTGAAGTTTTGTTTTGATTGTTCTATTCTAATATCTATATATTTTATAAGTACTTCAAAAATCTATTTGTTATATAAAATGTGTATATAAAGTAAATTTTATGTTTAAAATGATATGATATAATATTTGGATATAAAGTCTATGAAAGTTAGTTTGTATACATATGTTTATTTCAGTTTTTATATACATTATATGGTTATATATATATATATATTAGCTATTTTATATCGTTGATCTACTGTGTTGTATATTAGTCTATAATGTTACCGTCCTATGTATATGCTGGTTGCAGTATTTTTTTTATAATGCTGTGTTATATATATAGTATAGGGTATATTGTTAGTCTGGATTTGTTTGTACGTGTGCGAGCCTTGGGTTTTATGTATATAGTTTTATTGATTTCGAAAGTTATCAATATAAATATATTTATTTCAAACTATATTTTGGTAAATATGTTTGTTTTATATGTGTTATATTAAATTGATCTTTAATTATATATATATATATATATATATATATATATATATATTATTATAATATTTGTTTTAAATTTAATATTGATTTATATATGTATATATACTTATATAGGGTTATATCAATTATCTTGCAATCCAGTCTGATTGATTTCATCCATCCTTATTATCAGCTTTGTTCAATGAATCGTGCCATTCTAGCTTGGCTTTGGAATTCATGCCTGAATTCGTAGCTTGTTCTGTTTTCAAATCCTCTAAACTCGAAAGTTGAGCAATCATTCACGATTAATGTTCTTATATTTATTAAATTTGATTTCAATTAAAACAAAAATTGAATTAATCCTCACTTTAATACTTTATTCAGTGTTGATAATGGCCGCCGTGTTTATGGTCTTCGCGACCTGGTGATAATTCAGCCTCCCCCTTCGCTTCTTTTCTTCATCGTCGTTTCTCCTCAAATGTCCTCAACCCCTTGCCTTCTCTCTCCCTCCTCTACCAGCTCTGGTCGTCGCTTTAAGCTTATGACTGCTGTAGCACCTTCTTCCAATTCGTCCTTGCTGTCACTCTCTGATTTTCCGCCCCTACCTACTTGTGTACGTTCTAACTGTAATCCTATTGGCAAGGTTGCTGGCCTCGTCCCATCTGGTTCAGGTGATTTTCGCTGCCAATTGCATTCGACTGGAGTGTCCAGTGCGTCTCCCACTGATAAAGTTTTTTTGAACGTATATCCTCTTTGTGGCTTGGGGTCGCATGAGTCTTCTGGTGCTCACGGTGATGTGGGGTTTTGTTGTTTGTCTAAAGACAGTGTGGGTGTGGATTTCGAAGTTGTTCCTGGGCAATGCACCGTTGGTGCTTGTGATATTTCTTCAATGGATATTGGTCCTCAGTTATGTGATAATAATCTTGATGCTACGCAGGTTGTTGCGTCTCCTACCCAGCCTCCTGCTGTCACTAATCCTGGTCCATCTGCTTCTCCCCCTACTTGTCCAAAGCCTTGGTCATCTCTATTTAACTCGCTGCCTCTTAATGCCGGTGACTACATTCCAATCGAATTTGATATTGTTGATGTGGACGGAGTGAAGATCCCTCCTCCTTCGGTTTTGCAAGCAGGTGTTGATTATTGGTCTGACTACTTGGTTGGATTCTTTCTTGATCCGAATCACCGTCTTCGTAATCCGGCTTTGGATTTGCGTAAGGCTTGGAAGCTGCATGGCAACTTGCATGTTAAGCTAATTGATTCCTTATATTACCTCAATTTCTCATCGTCTGAGGATCGTCGCATTGTTCTTGGTGCTGAACCATCCTTCTTTGCTGGTAGGCCCTTTATTATTACTCCTTGGTCTCCGACTGTGGCTCGAGCTCGTGAGCAGGTGCTTTCCATCCCCGTTTGGGTGTTCTTCTCCCAAATCACCTCTGCTCTTCAACCGTTGCTTGGGTTGAATTGGTTAGCTTGCAACGTTGGTAAATTGAGATGTTTTGACAGCAACACGATTGCCAGAGAAAAATTGATGTATGCTAAAGCGTTAATTGAGATTTCACCTTTCCAGCCTCTTCCTGATTTTATTCCTGTCCAGCTTGCTGTTGGGCATGTTGCTGAGGTCCGTGTTCGATATGGTTGGGTTCCTGATATTTGCTCCCTGTCACTCTTTTGGCCACCTTTCTACTGCCTGCCTGCATTCCAAATCCTCCGCGCCTCCTCCGAAGATGCCTCTGCCTCGTCCCCCGCACCAGAAATGGATCCCTAAGGCTGTCTCCCATGTCACCCCCACTCCTGTGACTCCCTTGTCTGTTCCGGGACCGCCTCTTTCTGCGGTTAGGCCTGCCTCGCCTTTATCTACTGTGGTCCCTTCTGATGCCCCTTCTGTTCCTGTTGATGTTTCTTCACGGATTTATTGGGATGATTCAGAGAGATGTTGGGTTGATCGTTCATCTGATTTCCGATTTAACCCGGTGACTGACTCTTACTTCAGGTTTGTTTCTGATGAGCAGACGGACCTTCGATGCCTTTTTTACCGGCCTTCGGGTGATTCTCTAGTTCTAGACTTGGAAGGTGAGTATGCGAGCAGGAATTCCGACATGCTAGCTGATTCGTCTTGGAATCGATCTTTCATTTTCTCTCCTGATGCTACGGGATACGACCCATGTCTTGCCAAGGTATTCAGATCTTTCGATGGTCTTTGTGAGAATGTCCCTTTAGACCCCTCTGATGATGGTGATGCTTCCTCTACGGAGGAGCCCTAGACTAGGTTATTTTAGCTACTGTGACATGTCTGTCACGTACCTGTGCTGAGTTTTCATATTCCATAGTAGATTAGGTGCTTCTTCCTTTCTCCTGTACTTCAGTGTTATTACTTTGGTAATAAAAGTGGACGGCCCACTATAAAACCGGCTTGCTTTGCAATTTTTTTTTGAAATATGCTGCTGTTAGTTATTTGCATTATTATATATATACCGTTATATACTATCCGTTCACCTGAGACATCTGACACCTTTATCTGTTATTTATATTGATGATATATCTCTGTTGTTATATTATTATCATATTTGTTATCATTTTGCAAGTTTCCTGTTAGTTTAGAATTCACTATTAGTTGAAATGGTACATATCCGAATGGACTTTACAATAGGAGAAAATCATTATGGGTTGAAATGATAAACCCAAGCGATTTTCATTTGAATTGAATTTGGGATTGCGGGTTAAAATGATATATACCCGTATATATTTAAATTATGGATTGAAATGATAAATATATGTATCACTTGACCTTAGGATAGAAAATTATAAACAGACACCGTTGGTCTATATATATATATATATATATATATATATATATATATATATATATATATATATATATATATATATATATTTTGAAATTGATTTCTACGGTTTTGGAAAGAAATATATGGTTTTATAAAATATTGATTTTAGATATTATATAATTGTTATTTTATATATAGTTAAATTCTTGATTTTTAGCTATATAAATTTGTTTTAATATATAATAAGTTTAACAATAAGGTTTGATGATTTTTATTAAAATATAATATGGTTAAGTATTTATTTAAATTATATTTTAATATAGTGTTTTTAACGATTTTAATAAATTAAGGTTGAGAAGATGGATTTGAAATTGATTGGAAATTATATTTAATTAAGAATTATATTTAATTAGAAATCAGTTTGGAACTTATTGAATTTGAGATTTTAAAGGATATGATTTTATAACTTGGTGTTGGTTTAAAATGATTAATAAATATATCAAGTTTGAGTTTTATTTAAATGATATTGAATTTATTAAGTAAATATTTCAAAACTAAATAATAGAAAATTTAATTAAGATATATATAAAATTATCACATTTAGTTTTGAAATTATAGAATATTTAAAGCTTTGAAATATATATTTTGAAATGGTTCATTTATGGTTTAATTGTGTATTTGAGATCGATATAATTTGAAATGATTTATTGAGAAGCTAAATTGAATTGAGATTGATGATTTGAGATTCGATTTAAATTTTGCAGTTTGAGTTGTTTTGGAATTTATTTGTGAAACTGAAGAAGCTATTTTATTATATAAAGTATTTTAATATCTAAATCATTTTAGTAGTGGAAGTTATGTTTCAAAGTTATGAATTTCAAAGTATTATGTTTAAAAGTGTTATAATTTCAAGTGTTTGGGTTCGAAAGTATTATAACTTTGAAAATGCTATGATTTTGGAAAAGGATATATTTGAAATAGAAATTATATCGTATTTGGTTTCGAATGGAAATGATATTGTATAGATATGGTTTTGAAATGGATATGATATTCTGGTTTTTAAAGTATAAAATGTTTGAAATGAGCACGATGTAATAATAACGTTTGGTTGTTAAAGAGAACGGGATCGGAAGTAATCATACTCTCTGCCAACTCCGAAAACCACTTTAACAACCATGTATGTGGTGGAGATTCCATAATGAAGTAGGATGGTGGCGACGTTCTATAGAGGTATATACATGGACCCGACTCCTGTGACTTGGCATAAGGTGGCTAAAATAGTAGCGATTCCAGGACAATGAGGTAGCTCCTCTTATCGGACGCACTTCTTCGATACCATTTTATTAATTTGTGATTGACTGGGTGCACCTTTTATTTTTGGAAGTGTGGCTCGAGGTGGGCGGTAGTGGCTGCTACGCGTTACCACCAGTCCGAATGCGTAATTGGTATATCTACCCTGGCATTGCCTTCTTGTGCCGTGTCACCTATCCTAGCATGCTTTACTACGAGTTTGATTTTTGTCGTACCTATGGAGTATCCACTGGTGGCTTCCCGATCAGGAGGGACTACGGTACTGTGTAGACTACTGGCACTATAAAATATGTTAAGCAGGATATGGGTAACGCCTTAACACTATTTTTAAATATACTAAACTTTACTTTAGACATTATTATAATAGCGTATATTACCACATAGTAGATAGTTTAACGGATCTTTAAAGGATGGTCATCCCAAACATCCTTTAAGTTACTTGTATTTCAGTTGTTATTTCATTTGAGTTGGTTTTATTGATATAAGAATGTTAATCTTGACTCGAATGTTTTGTATTTTGCTTTACGCTCGGGTCAGACAGAGTGATACAGCTTTTGAGACTCACCTTTGGAGTTGGAGCTTCGTTTGGAGATCCATCTACATCTTTTAGTTTGGAGTTATTCGGTTGTTTCCAGTGATGTATTCTGATCTTGTATTTAACTATTATATTTGAAACTTCTATTGTAACTTATTTAACTTTGATATATATATAGTAGCTTCATGAACTATTATTCATTTTGTTTCCGCTACATATTGTATATTACTCTATGTCTGTGATTCCGTGATCCATTTATTTACTCTATATGTTGAGTTTTTCCAAATATAAATTAACAACTTGATACTTTTAGCAATTCAATTCTGGCATGTTTGGATACGAATGGTTGAAAATATCGGGTCGTTACAATCTCAAAGCATTCCACAGGTTAGCTGATAACATATAGCTTGTCAGGATGGTCAGCAATGAGGATCATGCTGAGTGATATCCAAAATCTAAAAACAAACCGCTAAAATGAACTATTGAATAAATACTTGAACTGCGCAACACTACTGTAACATCCCGCCTTTTTGTACGCTTTAAATCGACGATAAACCACACACGTCAGACTTAATCAATACAGAAGGGCGGATTGTTATGGGGTAAATAAGAAAAGGCAGTGAAATAAAAACCAAAATAGAATCTTGCAGCGGAACGATAAAATATACTAATCAAATAAATAGTTCATGAAGCTGTTTTACAAAACATTTGATTGTACTTATACAATACATATCAGAGTTACACATACCAGAGAATAATCAATAACAATGCAACGGAACAATGTGATGCAGTGGAATATAATAAATAATAGTAATACAAATCTTCGTCTTTGTCCTCCAGAGATAAAGTCTTCGAATCCTAAAATGCTCAGACTGACTCAAGCGAATTGAAAAGACAAAACACTCGAGTCAGAACTAAAAGATCTTATGTGAGCTAAATCAACGTAAATAAATATGAGTGCAAACGGCATCGGAGATGTTTACGGGATTTGACATCTCCTAACCAGTGTCTAACATGAGTGCGGTAAATTAAGAGATGTTCGGGATTCACATCTCCTAAGGATCCGTTAAACTATTTACTATGTAATAATATTTCGCTATTATAATAGTATCTAATAGTAAAATAAACTAACTTTTAAATAGCGTTAAGGGGTTACCCATATAGCCCTTAACACGTAATTGTGCCAGTAGTCTATACCGTACTGTAATACCTTCTGATCGGGAGGCTACCAGAGGATACTCCATAGGTACGACACAAATCAAACTCGTACAAGGCACGCTAGGGTAGGTGACACAGCACACAAGGCAATGACAGGGTAGATATACCAATTACCATCCGGGTTGGTGGTAACGCGTAGCAGCTACTACCGCCCACCTCGGGCCATACCCCCCAAAATCAAAAATCAAATGTGGCCACCGAATCAATCCAAAATTCAGAGTATAATATCGAAGGAGTGTGTCCGATAAGAGGGGTTACCACCTTAGCCAGAGAATCGCTCCTGTTTTAGCCATCTTATGCCGACTCACGGGAGTCGGGTCCACGTATATACCTTAATAGAACGTCACCACCATCCTACTTCATTTTGGAATCTCCACCGCGTACACGGTTGTTAAAGTGGTTTTCGGAGTTCGCAGAGCGTATGACAACTTTCGATCCCGGACTCTTCAACAACCAACCATTATTATAACACAGCGGTCATTTCAAAATAATTTATACTTCAAAACCAGAATATAATATCCATTTCAAAACCATATAAATACGATATCATTTTCGTTTCAAAAACCCATCAATATGATATCGTTTTATTAAAACCCAAATCAATATAATATCATTTTGTTTCGAATATACCTTTCTAAAATCATCGCACTTTCAAAATAATAATATTTTAAAACCAAACGCTTGAAATATAACCTTTCAAAACGTAGTACTTCGAGTTTCATAGCTTCTAAACCATGACTTCCAAAACTTTAATGGTTTGGATATTCAGACAATATATAAAATAAAATAGTTTGAATTTAAAATCATTTTATAAAGTAAAATAATTTTCTCGACTTCACAATTTTATTCACTTTAAATTAAATCTCACTTTCAGTTTCAATAAACCATTTCAATTTCAATATATTTCAAACTTTGAGTATTAAACAATTTCAAAACAAAGGTTGGTAATTACGATTCAACAATTCAAATTTATATTATTTAGTTTTGAAATATTTGCATAATAAATCCATTATCCTTAAAAAAAACTCAAATTACAAATAACTAAATACTTCCTTCAATTTAGTTATACTTGAAATACTCATTTAATTCACCTTAAACCCAAAATCAGGTTATAAAAATCATACCTTTAAAATTTCAAATTTGATAAATCTTACATCAACTTATTTGAGTTTAATTCTTAAACAAACTCAATTTCAAATAAATTTCCAATTTACCTTCCAACCTTAATTTATTTAAATCATTATAATCTATATTAAAGTATGATTTAAATACTTAACCATATTTTATTTTAATAAAATCAAACTCCACTATTAAACATTTTATTAAACAAATTTATACGTAGCTTAAATTCAAGAATTTAACTATATATAAAATAATATTTATATAATATCAAAAATCAATATTTATTAAACCATAAATTTCTTTTCAAACCATAGAAATCATATTCAAAATAATACACACACACACACACACACCACGGTGTCTGTATATAACTTTCTACCCTATGGTCAAGTGATACGGATATTTATCATTTCAATTCGTAATTTAAAATAAAAATACGGTTATATACCATTTCAAACCGCAATCCTGAATGAAATAAAAATGCATAACAACTTGTAGTTTATAACAATATAAATACAACATTCATTTGTCCAATATCAATCATCAACCATTCATCACAATCATCATCCAATTCAAATAATAACATCAATATAGAACAGATAATAAATAACAGGTATTTACTGGCAGTTTATATTCAATAATAAATTAAATAACAATTTAACTGACAGTTTATATGCAACAACAAATTAAATAACAATTCAATTCAATAAATTTCAGTTTAACTGGAGTGATGATAAAAATGTACCAAACAGCCATAAATAAATTTCTAATCACATCAGAAATTAATTTAACACCCATAAGAAATTTTAGAAGTTGTGAGTGGGTTAAAACATTCGCCTTTTGAATTTAAATCGAATTTAAATCCAATTTAAACCCAAAATATAAACAGTCTCCGAATCCATCCGCCAGAATGTTCGAAATTCCAATACGAAGCTAGCGGAGAAAACCGCGTGTAATTTCGACCTCGTATGTAAAAGTTATTCATGTTAGAACGATTGAAAATTTTAAATTTAAATAAAAGAATAAAAGAAAATACACCTCATCAACTGCCACGTAGCCCTTCATCTCCCTCACGTTCTAGCATCTACAGTATGCATGCGCCCAATTTGCTGCCCACGTTGACCACGTCGCACGACTGCCACTGGCCACAGGGGAGCCTCGCGCCACCTCCCTCCAGATCGCCGCCGCCCCCCGCATCCCCAGGCAACACGAGGCACGCCGATCGAGCCCCCATATGCAGCAGCCGCCTCAAAAAAACAAACCCCAACAGCGATTTTTCGACGATCTAGCCATCTATTTCCTTTGATGAACCACACCGATGGACAGCGCACAAGACTCTCTACAAAACCCATAATTTGGTTTGACGATCTGACGAGTTTGCTCGACGCGCGATGAATGGTCGTAACTTGATCATCAATTTCTGGCCACATCGAGACCTAGAATTGAAAAACGAATCATATATCTGGCTTTCACTCGTTGAGAGTTTCAAATCCATATATAATTCAATATAGTTTGGACATTTGAATTTTGAAGTTGAAATTTATTTTGAAATTGCAATTAGAATTTTGGTTTTTTCTGCCATTGAGAAAGAGGAGCAACAGAAAGAATTGTACGTACAGAAATGAGGAATAAAAAATATGCTAGGGTTTATAACAAGGTATATATAGGCAAAGTTGAAATAGAATAGATGGACATGATTGATTTACACGTTAAACGATAAAATGGCCCGAAAAGCCTGTTCTGACTCCGGAACGAAATTGGGTCAACCAATATATCAAAATGGATGTTTTTAAATATTTTAAACGCAATGGAATAGGTCTCAAGTCCAAATTCCATCGTATGAAGAAGTTATGCAAGAATCAAGTTATTTCAAATTGATTTCAATTGATTTCAATTTCATTGATTTCAAGGTGTTTCTAGTCCGTACGATCAAACGACAAGTCCGATCGCTACGAAACTTGAAATCCTGCAATAATTCACTGTTACGGATCCGATGAAACTGGTTTCGTCGAAATCCGAGTCAGTGGCTAAAATGACTATTTTTACATTTATTAAATAAATTACAAATTAATTAATTAGATCAAAATTTCAATTTCAATTCGATAATTGACAAATTTCATCATTTTAAATTTTTTAATCATTTACACTAATTTAAACAAATTTAATGTCATTTTTAAGTTGATTAATTTATTAATTTCAGTATCAACCTCAATTTCATTAAATTCAGAAATTATAAATTTAATTTCCAATAATTCTATTTAATTTACTTTTCATTCTATTATTCAATTCACTATTATCAATCGGTTGAAATTAACATTGGATTCATCATCTGTTACATTAATATTCCCACATTCCATCTTCATTTCAATTAACATAATATTTAGATATTTAATTTCATTTATTTGCAATTAAATCCAATTATTATAGTTCAAATCCCATTAAACTGATAAGTATTCATTTTCCATTCTTTTAAATTGAACAAATTGTCTTATTATGGATAATATTAAAATTATTTTCAAATATTACCTTAATTAACATTAACATAATATTTTGTTCAAATTTATTGCAATTGATTCCAATTCAATTTAATGGATTAAAATATCTCGGTAACTTATAATAATTGTTGCCACTAACTCTTAATCATACTTTTATATGTTATTATTTCCAAACAATATTATAATTACTTACAGGACATTGATTTTATTCAATTACTATTTATTATTATTAATTCATTAATAAATTCACTATTTACATTTGTTTTCTTATATTCAAATTTTTTAGCCTAGTATAACAATTTCCATTACTTCAATTAATCGTAATTTCATTTCAATTGTTAATACTTAGCTTCAGTTTCCATGGTTGCATTTCATTTTAGCATCCATTTCATTATTAAATTGCAAAAATTTTGTTTCGTCTTAATTTATTTAACAAAACCTTAATAAACCAACTAATTTAAATCATCGAAAATTATGGGTCGTTACACTCTCCCCCACTCAAAACTTTTCGTCCCCGAAAAGGAAAAGGAGGAAAAAGGAGAAATTAAGTAGTCAATATATCTTATTCAAAATATTAATTTTATAAATAAATAAATTTACAAAATTTAATAATTTAAATAAAATATATCTATTTATAACTATTAAGTCTTTTTATATTCACATTAATAAAGTTTGGAAAATATTTTCAAAATTTTTCAAAGTCCAAAATTTACGGAAATTTCGGCAGAGTCTCCTTTGTACGGAGAGACTCGGGAGAATATATAATATCAAATATAACAATATGCAACATAGAAATTCCAAAATAATATATCCCAACATGGGAAAACAATATAATAACGCTATAAACCGTAATCCGAAAACATACCTATTTGTCGGGCAATTTACGCTTATTTTATGAAACCAAAAGCAGTAGCAATTGCTTCCATAACCTGTATTTCACTTATATAATACAAAGGTTAACAATTATATAAATGAAATATTCAAAGTTGTTTCAAACAATTCAATGTAAAACAACAATCATTTGCAACTAACATACAATCATCGTATAAAATCAACACAAATCAATCATCCATTCATATCAAACAAATAGTTGTACGAGTTTAAAACTTTAAATTGTATAGAAAGAAAAATAAACTACTAAGTGCACCACTTACTCAACAGTCTTAGATGAAACTAAATAGATTATTCATACATCCCAACAAATTTAAAGTATCTTTGCCCAAACAACCATAAACCAAACAAACAATAAATCCAAACAATAGATCAAGTTAATTTTTATCAATTTCATTTCATACATTTGTTGTTTGATTTCCTTTTCATCCATATAATGATTTATCCTTTATATTTACACTTATTTCCTGCAAATTTTCATTTCCATCCGTTGATTCAGTGTCTATTTCACTTATTTGCACTTATACTTACATAAATTCATTTTATTTATTCATATCATATAAATTTTCTTTTTATTGCATTATATTCATTCATTTCTCAATTTCATTTATTTTCATTCATTTATTACTTAATTTCATCTATTCATATTTATAATACTTTCCTTCAATTTATTTAGTTTGTAGCCTTTCAATTATACTTAAGTTCATAACAACTACAACATCCAATTCTTATTTATTATAGGATTTCATTAAATACTTTCATTATTTCAAATTTTACTTGTACAATTTCCCATTACATTTTCTTTTAACATTTTAACCCTTTTTAATAGTTGGTAAGTTATATGTATGTTAAAGAATGCAATTGAAAATTATACAAGTTTATCTCATTTCTTTTTTAATTAATTAAATGTTCAATAAATCCTATCTTTGTCTTATAGGTTACCCATTTTAAATTTTCTTGTAATTTCATTCATAACTTAGCAATTTAATCTCTTACTTTAACTAGAGGTTCCAATTATAACTTAATTTCATTCCATTTCACTATAATAATTGAAACTATCAATTTACAAAAACTTAAGAACTAAATGCCAGGTTAAATTTCAAATTTCATTTTAAAATAATAGATAAATGTATATACTTGCAACTTATACATCCAATTATATTTAAAACAATTTAAAATTTATATTTGTTTATCCAAATAAACTGCAGTAAAACTACTACAGTGGCTTTCCCACTTAGAAACTCGAAAATAATGTCGATGATGTGTGCACTCATCACCGTAATTATTTTCAAGCGACAGAGAGGGGAGTACAGAACTTATTTCTCTTCAAAGTTTCTTTAAAAAAATTATTTCAATTATATTGAAATATTTATATCAGGAAATACTTCTAATAATATTATTATTATATTCCAAATTTATTCGAAAGGAAGTTTCAAAACCTCGGAACTTAAGTTCTAAATTTCCAATCTTTCAATTATTTTATTTTCTTCAAATTTTGTTTCCAATCAATATTTATAAATTTCACTTCCAAACAACCAATATATTACAACCAAATATAACCTTTATAAAAATTTATTACTTTAAATACAGAAAATATAATAGGCAAAATTATATCATTCACCGATATTAAAAAAATATTGTGTTGGTCTGTCCCATTAAGTGTTTAGAAATCCCTATTGATGTCATAGCGCCCTATGCACCAACCAGAATTTATAAATACAAAGCAGAACAAATTAACACAATATCAAAACCCTTTTTATAACACTAACAAATACGCTCTCTCATATACATACACTCAGCGACTCATCATAGGGTATTAGTACCCTATTAATAAAGAGTCAGACCCCACAAAGCTAAGGTTTATCTCTAAACCTCGCTCTGATACCAGATGTAACATCCCGCCTTTTTGTACACTTTAAATCGACGATAAACCACACACATCAGACTTAATCCATACATAAGGGCGGATTGTTATGGGGTAAATAAGAAAAGGCAGAGAAAGACAAAAACAAAATAGAATCTTGCAGCGGAACGATAAAATATAATAATCAAATAAATAGTTCATGAAGCTGTTTTACAAAATATTTGATTATACTTATACAATACATATCAGAGTTACACATACTAGGGAATAATCAATAATAATGCAGCAGAACATGTGATGCAGTGGAATATAATAAATAATAGTAATACAAATCTTCGTCTTCGTCCTCCAAAGATAAAGTCTTCGAATCCTGAAATGCTCAGACTGACCCGAGCGAATTGAAACGACAAAACACCCGAGTCAGAACTAAAAGATCTTATGTGAGTTAAATCAACGGTAAATAAATATAAGTGTAAATGGCGTCGGAGATGTTTACGGGATTTGACATCTCCTATCCAGTGTCTAACGTGAGTGCAGTAACTTAAGAGATGTTCGAAATTCGCATCTCCTAAGGATCCGTTAAACTAATTACTATGTGGTAATATTTCGCTATTATAATAATGTCTAATAGTAAAATAAACTTACTATTAAATAGCATTAAGGGGTTACCCATATAGCCCTTAACACACAATAGTGCTAATAGTTTATACAGTACCGCAATACCTCCTGATCGGTAGGCTACCAGAGGATACTCCATAGGTACGACACAAATCAAACTCGTACAAGGCGCGCTAGGGTAAGTGACACGGCACACAAGGCAATGCCAGGGTAGATATACAATTATGCATCTGCACTGGTGGTAACGCGTAGCAGCTACTACCTCCCAGCTCGAGCCACACCCCTAAATCAAAAATCAAAAGTGGCCACCGAATCAATCCAAAAGTCAGAGTATAACATCGAAGGAGTGTGTCCGATAAGAGAGGCTACCCCCTTGGCTCGAGAATCGCTCCTGTTTTAGCTACCTTTTGCCAACTCACAGGAGTTGGGTCCATGTATATACCTTAATAGAACGTCACCACCATCCTACTTAATTTTGGAATCTCCACCGCGTACACGGTTGTTAAAGTGGTTTACGGAGTTGGCAGAGAGTATGAAAACTTCATATCTCGGTCTCTTCAACAACCAACCATTATTATAACACCACGGTCATTTCAAAATAATTTATACATCAAAACCAGAATATAATATCCATTTCAAAACCATATAAATATGATATCATTTCCGTTTCAAAAACCCATCAATATGAGATTGTTTTATTAAAACCCAAATCAATATAAAATCATTTTATTTCGAATATATCCTTTCTAAAATCATAGCATTTTCAAAATAATAATATTTCGAAACCAAACGCTTGAAATATAACCTTTCAAAACGTAGTACTTCGAGTTTCATAGCTTCTAAACCATAACTTCCAAAACTTAAATGGTTTGGATATTCAAACAATATATAAAATAAAATAGTTTGAATTTAAAATCACTTTATAAAGTAAAATAATTTCTTCGACTTCATAATTTTATTCATTCTAAATTAATCTCACTTTTAGTTTCAATAAACCATTTCAAGTTCAATATATTTCAAACCTTGAGTATTAAACAATTTCAAAACTAAGGTTGATAATTATGATTCAACAATTCAATGTTCTATTATTTAATTTTTAAATATTTGCATAAAAAATAATTATCCTTAAAAAACTCAAATTACAAATAACTAAATATTTCCTTCAATTTAGTTATACTTGAAATACTCATTTAATTCACCCTAAACCCAAAATCAAGTTATAAAAATCATACCTTTAAAATTTCAAATTTAATAAATTTTACATCAACTTATTTGAGTTTAATTCTTAAATAAACTCAATTTCAAATAAATTTCAAGTTTACATTCCAACCTTACTTTATTTAAATCATTATAATACCTATATTAAAGTATGATTTAAGTACTTAACCATAATTTATTTTAATAAAATCAAACTCCATTATTAAACTTTTTATTAAAAAGTTTATACATAGCTTAAATTCAGGAATATTACTATATAAAATATATATTTACGTAATATCAAAAATCAATATTTATTAAACCGTAAATTTCTTTCCAAACCATAGAAACCATTTTCAAAATAATATATATATATATAGACCACAGTGTCTGTATATAATTTTCTATCCTATGGTCAAGTGATACAGATATTTATCATTTTAATCCGTAATTTAAAATAAAAATATGGTTATATACCATTTCAAACCGCAGTCCCGAATGAAATAAAAATGCATAACAACTTGCAGTTTATAACAATATAAATACAACATCCATTCATCCAATATCAATCATCAACCATTCATCATCATCCAATTCAAATAATTACATCAATATAGAACATATAATAAATAACAGGTATTTACAGGCAGTTTATATTCAATAATAAATTAAATAACAATGTCACGGACAGTTTATATGCAATAATAAAATAAATAACAATTTAATTCATTAAATTTCAATTTAACTGGAATGATGATATAAATGTTCCAAACAGCAATAAATAAATTTCTAATCACATCAAAAATTAATTTAACACACATAAGAAATTTAAAAAGTTGTAAGTGGATTAAAACACTCACCTTTTGAATTTAAATTAAATTTAAATCCAATTTAAACCCAAACTATGAACAGTCTCTGAATCCATCCAAATCAGCACCAAAATGTCCGGAATTCCAATAAGAACCTAGCGGAGAAAACCGTGCATAATTTCAACCTCGTATGTTCAAGTTATTTGTTAGAACATTTGAAAATTTTAAATTCAAATAAAAGAATAAAAGCAAATACACCTCATCAACTGCCACGTAGCCCTTCATCTCCCTCATGTTCTAGCTCTGCAGTACGCACGCGCCCAATTTGCTGCCCACGTTGACCACGTCGCACAACTGCCACCGGCCACAGGGTAGCCTCGCGCCACCTCCCTCCAGATTACCGCCGCCTCCCGCATCCCCAGGCAACACGAGGCATGCCGATCGAGCCCCCATATGCAGCAGCCGCCTCGAGAAAAACGAACCCTAACAGCGATTTGCCAACGATCTAACCATCTATACCTCTGGTGAACCACACCGATGGACAACGCACAAGACTCTGTACAAAACCCATTATTTGATTTGACGATCTGACGAGTTTGCTCGACGCGTGATGAACGGCCGTAACTTAATCTTCAATTTCTGGCCACATCGAGACCCAGATTGAAAAACGAATCATATATCTGATTTGCGCTCGTTGAGAGCTTCAAATCCATATATAATTCGATATAGTTTGGACAGTTTGAATTTTGAAGTTGAAATTTATTTTGAAATTGCAATTGGAATTTGGGTTTTGTCTGCCATTGAGAAAGAGGAGCAACATAAAGAATTGTACGTACAGAAATGAGGAATAAGGAATAGGCTAGGGTTTATAACAAGGTATATATAGGCAAAGTTGAAATAGAATAGATGGACATGATTGTTTACACGTTGAACGATAAAATGGACCGAAAAGCCCGTTCTGATTCCGGAAAGAAATTGGGTTAACCCATATATCAAAATAGACGTTTTTAAATATTTTAAACGCAATGAAATAGGTTTCAAGTCCAAATTCCATCGTATGAAGAAGTTATGCTATAATCAAGTTATTTCAAATTGATTTCAAGGCGTTTCAAGTCCGTACAATCAAACGACAAGTCCGATCGCTACAAAACTTGAAATCCTACAATAATTCACCGTTACGGATCCGATGAAACTGGTTTTGTTGAAATCCGATTCAGTGGCCAAAATGGCTATTTTTACATTTATTAAAAAATAAATTAAAAATTAATTAATTAAATCAAAATTTCAATTTCAATTCGATAATTGGAAAATTTCATCATTTTAAATTTCTTAATCATTTACACTAATTTAAATAAATTTAAATGTCAATTTAGAGTTGATTAATTTATCAATTTCAGTACTAACCTTAAGTTTATTAAATTCGGAAATTATAAATTTAATTTCCAATAATTCTATTTAATTTACTTTTCATTCTATTATTCAATTCATTAATATCAAACGGTTGAAATTAAAAGTGGATTCATGATCTATTACATTAATATTCGCACTTTCCATCTTCATTTCAATTAACTTAAAATTTAGATATTTAATTTCATTTATTTGCAATTAAATCCAATTATTATAGTTCAAATCCCATTAAACTGATAAGTCTTCATTTCCCATTCTTTTAAATTCAATAAATTGTCCTATTATGGATAATACAAAAATTATTTTCAAATATTACCTTAATTAACATTAACGTAATATTTTGTTTCGATTTATTATAATTGATTCCAATTCAATTTAATGGATTAAAATATCTCGGTAGCTTATAATAATTGTTGCCACTAACTCTTAATCATACTTTTATAAGTTATCATTTCCAAACAATATTATAATTACTTACAGGACATTGATTCAATTCAATTACTATTTATTAATATTAATTCATTAATAAATTCACTATTTACGTTTGTTTTCTTATATTCAATTTTTTTAGCCTAGTATAACAATTTACATTACTTCAATTAATCGTAATTTCATTTAAGTTATTAATACTTAACTTTAATTTCCATGGTTGCATTTCATTTTAGCATTCATTTCATTATTAAATTACAAATTTTTTGTTTCGCCTTAATTTATTTGCCAAAACCTTAATAAACCAACTAATTTAAATCATCGAAAATTACGGGTCGTTACACTCACCCTTACTCAAAACTTTTCGTCCCCGAAAAGGAAAAGGAGGGAAAAGGAGAAATTAAGTAGTCAATATATCTTATTCAAAATATAATTTTATAAACAAATAAATTTACAAAATTTAATAATTTAAATAAAATATATCTATTTATAAATATTAAGTCTTTTTATACTCACATTAATAAAGTTTGGAAAACATTTTCAAAATTTTTCTAAGACCAAAATTTACGGAAATTTTGTCAGAGTCTCCTTTGTACGGAGAGACTCGGGAGAATATATAATATCAAATATAACAATATGCAACATATAAATTCCAAAATAATATATCCCAACACGGAAAAACAATATAATAACGCTATAAACCGTAATCCGAAAACGTACCTATTTGTCGGGCAATTTACGCTCATTTTATGAAACCAAAAGCAGTAGCAATTGCTCCCATAACTTGTATTTCACTTATATAATCCAAAGGTTAACAATTATATAATATTCAAAGTTGTTTCAAATAATTCAATGTAAAACAACAATCATTTGCAGCTAACATACAATCATCATATAAAATCAACACAAATCAATCATCCATTCATATCAAACAAATAGTTGTTCGGGTTTAAAACTTTAAATTGTATAGAATGGAAAATGAAATACTAAGTGCACCACTTACTCAACAATCTTAGATGAAAATAAATAGATTATTCATACATTCCAACAAATTTAAAGTATCTTTACCTAAACAACCATAAACCAAACAAACAAAAATTCCAAACAACAGATCAAGTCAATTTTTATCAATTTCATTTCATACATTTTTTGTTTAATTTCCTTTTCATCCATATAATGATTTATCCTTTATATTTACACCTATTTCTTGCAAATTTTCATTTCCATCCGTTGATTCAGTGTCTATTGCACTTATTTGCACTTATACTTACATAAATTCATTTTATTTATTCTTATCATATAAATTTACTTTTTATTGGATTACATTCATTCATTTCTCAATTTCATTTATTTTCATTCATTTATTACTCAATTTCATTTTTTCATATTTATAATACTTTCCTTCAATTTATTTAATTTGTAGCCTTTCAATTATACTTAAGTTCATAACAACTACAACATCCAATTCTTATTTATTAAAGGACTTCATTAAATACTTTCATTATTTCAAATTTAACTTGTAAAATTTCCCATTACATTTTCTTTTAACATTTTAACTTTTTTTAATAGTTGGTAAGTTACATGTATGTTAAAGAATGCAATTAAAAATTATACAAGTTTATCTCATTTCTTTTTAAACTAATTAAATGTTCAATAAATCCTATCTTTGATTTATAGGTTACCCATTTCAAATTTTCATGCAATTTCATACATAACTTAGCAATTTAATCTCTTAGTTTAACTAGAGGTTCCAATTGTAACTTAATTTCATTCCATTTCACTATAATAATTGAAACTATCAATTTATAGAAACTTAAGAACTAAATACCGGGTTAAATTTCAAATGTCATTTCAAAATAATAGATAAATGTATACACTTGCAACTTATATATCCAATTATATTTAAAAAAACTAAAATTTATATTTGTTTATCCAAATAAACTGCAGTAAAACTACTACAGTGTCCTTTCTACTTAGAAACTCGAAAATGAATGTTGATGATGCGTGCACTCATCACCAAAATTATTTTCAAGCGACAGAGAGGGGAGTATAGAACTTATTTCTCTTCAAAGTTTCTATAAAACAACTCTTTCAAATTATATTAAATTATTTATATCAGGAAATAATTCTAATAATAATATTATTATATTCCAAAATCATTCCAAAGGAAGTTTCAAAACCCCGAAACTTAAGTTCTAAATTTTCAATCTTTCATTTATTTTATTTTCTTCAAATTTTGTTTCCAATTAATATTTATAAATTTCACTTCCTAACAACCAATATATTACAACCAAATATAACCTTTATAAAAATTTATTACTTTATATACAGAAAATATAATAGGCAAAATTATTTCATTCACCTATATTCAAAACAAACATCGTGTCGGTCTATCCTATTAATAGTTTAGAAATCCCTATTGATGTCATAGCGTCCTATGCACCAACCAAAATTTATAAATAAAAATGAAAAAAATTAACACAATATCAAAAACCTTTTTATAACACTAACAAATACGCTCTCTCATATATACACACTCAGCGAATCATCATAGCGTATTACTACCCTATTAATAAAGAGTCAGAGCCTACAAAGCTAAGGTTTATCGCTAAACCTCGCTCTGATTCCAGATGCAACATCCCGCCTTTTGTACACTTTAAATCGATGATAAACCACACACGTCAGACTTAATCCATACAGAAGGGCGAATTGTTATGGGGTAAATGATAAATGGCAGAGAAAGAAAAAAACAAAATAGAATCTTGAAGCGGAACGATAAAATATAATAATCAAATAAGCAGTTCATGAAGCTGTTTTACAAAAATTTGATTATACTTATACAATACATATCAGAGTTACACATACCATAGAATAATCAATAATAATGCAGCGGAACATTTGATGTAGTGGAATATAATAAATAATAGTAATACAAATCTTCGTCTTCGTCCTTCAGAGATAAAGTCTTCGAATCCTGAAATGCTCAGACTGACCCGAGCGAATTGAAAAGACAAAACACTCGGGTTAGAACTAAAAGATCTTATGTGAGTTAAATCAACAGTAAATAAATATGAGTGCAAACGGCGTTGGAGATGTTTACGGGACTTGACATCTCCTATCCAATGTCTAACATGAGTGCAGTAACTTAAGAGATGTTCGGGATTAGCATCTCCTAAGGATCCGTTAAACTATTTAGTATGTAGTAATATTTCGCTATTATAATAGTGTCTAATAGTAAAATAAACTTACTTTGAAATAGCGTTAAGCGGTTACCTATATAGCCCTTAACACGTAATAATGCCAATAGTCTATACAGTACTGTAATACCTCCTAATCGGGAGGCTACCAGAGGATACTCCATATGTACGACACAAATCAAACTCGTACAAGGCGTGCTAGGGTAGATGACACGGCACACAAGGCAATGCCAGGGCAGATATACCAATTACGCATCCAGGCTGGTGGTAACGCGTAGTAGCTACGAATGCTCACCTCGAGCCACACCCCCAAAATCAAAAATCAAAAGTGGCCACCGAATCAATCCAAAAGTCATAGTATAATATCAAAGGAGTGTGTCCGATAAGAGGGACTACCTCCTTGGCCCGAGAATCGCTCCTATTTTAGCCACCTTATGCCAACTCATAAGAGTTGGGTCCACGTATATACCTTAATAGAACGTCACTACCATCCTACTTTATTCTGGAATCTCCACCGCGTACACGGTTGTTAAAGTGGTTTTCGGAGTTGGCAGAGAGTTTGACAACTTTCGATCCCGGTCACTTCAACCAACCGTTATTATAACACCACGGTCATTTCAAAATAATTTATACTTCAAAACCAGAATATAATTTCCATTTCAAACCATATAAATACGAAATCATTTCCGTTTCAAAAACCCATCAATTTGATCTCATTTTATTAAAACCCAAATCAATATAATATCATTTTATTTCGAATATATCCTTTCTAAAATCATATCACTTTCAAAATAATAATATTTCGAAACCAAACACTTGAAATATAACCTTTTAAAACTTAGTACTTCGAATTTCATAGCTTCTAAACCATAACTTTCAAAACTTAAATGGATTGGATATTCATATAATATATAAAATAAAGTAGTTTGAATTTAAAATCACTTTATAAAGTAAAATAATTTCCTCGAATTCACAATTTTATTCACCTTAAATTAAATCTCACTTTCAGTTTCAATAAACCATTTCAATTTCAATATATTTCAAACTTTGAGTATTAAACAATTTCAAAACTAAGGTTGATAATTACGATTCAACAATTCAATGTTCTATTATTTAGTTTTGAAATATTTGCATAATAAATCCATTATCCTTCAAAAACTCAAATTACAAATAACTAGATATTTCCTTCAATTTAGTTATAGTTGAAATACTCATTTAATTCACCTAAACCCAAAATCAGGTTATAAAAATCATACCTTTAAAATTTCAAATTTAATAAAATTTACATCAACTTATTTGATTTTAATTCTTAAATAAACTCAATTTCAAATAAATTTCCAATTTACCTTCCAACCTTAATTTATTTAAATCATTATAATCCCTATATTAAAGTATGTCTTAAATACTTAACAATATTTTATTTTAATAAAATCAGACTCCATTATTAAACTTTTTATTAAACAAATTTACACATAGCTTAAATTCAAGAATTTAACTACGTATAAAATAATATTTATATAATATCAAAAATCAATATTTATTAAACCGTAAATTTATTTCCAAACCATAGAAATCATTTTCAAAATAATATATATATAGACTGTAACGATCCGGTATTTCAACCATTCGCATCCATTATAAGTGTATAGGTAGACACTCATGCCGGAATTGAATTGCTCAAAATACCGCGTTGTAAATAAAAATTTGGCAAATCTCAAAATATACAGTAAATAAAAATCACAGATCACAGACACAGAGTATTTAATAATGCAGCGGAAGTAAAAGAAATAGTAGTTCATGAAGCTACTATATAAATATATCAGAGTTAAATAAAATACAACAGAAGTTTCAATATGATAACTAAGCACAAGCTGAATACAACAATAGCACCGAAATAGATAAGACTTGATAAGCAGATATTCTCCAGCGATTCCAATCTCTAGAAAGTGGAAATCCAAATCTATGAATACTCGGGCTGACCCGAGCGTAAATAAGAATACAAACACTCGAGTCAGGACATACGTACTTATACAATGTTAACCAACTCAAGTGAACTGTAGCAAAGGTACAAGTAACTTAGAAGATGCTTGAGACCGCCCATCCTCTAAGGATCTGTTAAACTATTTACTATGTAGTATATTGCGCTATATATAGTAGTGTCTAATCAGTAAAGTATAATCATATAGAAAGTAGCGTAAAGGGGATGATGAACCTTAACGCGGTCGGATCTTTAAACCAAAATCGAAGTGGGCTCGATATAAGGAACATATGATAAGGCACGCGAGGCAATGCCAGGGTGGATACACCGTTTGCACTCCCGGACCGATGGTGACGACAAGCCAGCAGCTTCCGCCCACCTCGAGCAATACCTCGAATCAAAGTGGCGCCACCATATCGAATCACAAAAGTAATAGAATGGTTTTCGAAGAAGTATGCTCAATGAAAGGGTGCGACCCTTTGTGTAGCCCGGTATAGCTCCTGTTTTAGTCATAATTAGGCCATCCATTAGCGTTCTCTTACTTCATTCCAGTAGCGTTAGCCAACCAACCTACTTCATTCTGTAATCTCCACCGCGTACACGGTAGTCAAAGTGGTTTTCGGTGCCAACAGAGAGTATGCCAGATATCCGATCCCGGTCTCTTTGCCAACCAATCGTTATTATAACCCGTGGTTATAACTTTAAAATAATATTTTATACTTCAAAATAAAATATCCTTTTCAATCCAAATCTTTATCAAAATAAAGATTAAATCATTTCCAAAACCATTTCAGTATATCAACATACCATATCTTTCAAATTCAAATATTTATCAAAATAAATATCAAGTCATTTCTAACCATTTCAATATATTAAATTATCATATCCTTTCAAAATCTCCTTTCAAATCAATTTAATATATTAAAATATCATATCTTTTCAAAACTTCCTTTCAAATCACTTTATTATCAAAATATCATATCTTTCAAAACTTCCTTTCAAATCACTTTATTATCAAAATATCATATCTTTCAAAACTTCATTTCAAAACATTTTTAACATCAAAATATCATATCTTTCCAAAACTTCATTTCAAAACATTTTTAATATCAAAATATAAAATCTTTCCAAAACTTCATTTCAAATCATTTTAATATATCAAAATATCATTTCAATGATAGTTTATAATTCAAAACCAAAACTATTTTATTTCAAAGCTTTAATATCTCACATTTCATAAATCCAATATTATTTAAATAAACTCAAATAATATATATATTTTAAATATCCATCTATCAAATAACTTAAATAAATCACAAATATCATTTCAAAATATCAAAATATCGAAGTATTATTCAAAACATCATTCATTTTTAATTCATTTAAATACCATTTAAAACCATTCATTTTATTTAGAAATTAATCACCATTTCAAACTTACATTTCAAAGGAGTTCATATTTAAAGATTAAATCTTTTCATAAAAAAAAGTCAATTCCTTATATTTAATAGTTAAATATTTAATTTCCAAAAATATAAATCTTATTCCAAAGATTAATCTCATTAAAATTTAATAAAATAATAAAATTCAGTTTCCGTAGCACTTAAAAATGCTACGTAAAATTATAGTTTAAAGCAGTTCATTTAACAAAATACAACATTTAAGTGCTGTAATAGATTTTCTTTAAATTTCAAATAAATTTTAAATGTTAAGTTTAACCACTATAACACTTACAATGTGCTATAATAGCCTTTATTTCAAATTAACTTTTTAGTTCATTTAAAACAACTACAACATTTACAAAATGCTGTAATATCCTTTACATTACACTTCAAAAATGCTGTTAAATCAAATTCAGGGTTTAAATACAAATTTCACCAACAGTTAATCTTAAATTTAAATCATTTAACTTGTAAACATCATATAATTTCACATTTTAAAATCATCATTTCAATGCTCTTATTTTTATGATTTTTATAAAGTTAAATCTCATCCAAAAATCAAATTTTAAAATAATTTTTTATTTAAATTCAAGTATTAAATTCCATTCCTTTAATTAAATTATTAACTTAATAATTACGTTTAAATTTACAAAATATAACTTATTTCCATAAATTTTACTTAACTAAAATTTCACTTTTTAAAACAAAATTTAAAATTTCACATTCAAATTATATTTCAAAATTTACTTAAACATTCATTTGTTTAACATTTTAACTTATTCAAAAATCATTATTATTTTTATAAAATCATTCAAAATACATTTTTAAAGCAAAATATTATATTTTTCTTACTTTACATAATTTCCCTTTTAAAACAAAACATAAATTCCAAAATTTACTAATAGTTCAAATTATACTTTACCGTTTACTTAATTCATTATTTAATTTATAGAAAATCACAAATATTTCTACAAAATCATTTTTAATTGAATTTAAATCAAAATATTATCAAAATATTATAAATTTACATTTTAAAATATTTTAAAACATTTTCAAAAACATTACATAAACCACTGATCTCTATATAGTTTTCTAGCCTAGGTCAAGTGATACGGATATATATCATTTCAATCCGCAGTTTACAAAGAAAAACCGGGTTCTATCATCTCAAACCCGCAGTCCCAAGTAAAATGAATGATTTTGGAAACCGCTCAGGCCTATCATTTCAGCCCATAACGTTTTTCCCCTATTCTAAAGCCCGTTCGGGTATGTATCATTTCAATCCATTGTGATTCTAGTCTACAGGGAACTTGCAATGGTGATAACTGATATAAACGACAGAATAGCATGAAATAACAATAACATATGATATATAAGTGTAATAACAGATGTGAACATCATATGATAATAATATAGCAGATATAGCATGATGATAAATAGTTACAGATTCAAATGGCGTCAGTTTATCAGTTATATAAGTAGATATTAGTCTAGTGAGATTTACTCACATTTATGGCTGGAGATTGCAATCCAAATGACACAACGGATTCCATAAGGCACGAAGACACAAAAATAGGCTCAAGTGGGAAGAGATCCAAGCTTAGAAATTGTGTTACAACCCAAAAAAAAACCAAATAAATTAACATTTCAACACAACATTAAATTGAAACAACTTTGAAATAAAAAGAGATACGAATACACAGTCTTTTGCCTTGCTTTCTACATTTGATTGCACGGCCTAGGGGATGTTTTGGCTCATTTTTGGACATGCTTTGGCTCAGATTTGAACATAGGAAATGCATGGCATGAAGGCTAGACATGTGGAGGAAGTTACAAGGTAGGAATGTGAAAGGGGTTTAGGCAAAACAGGTGGGTTTTTTGTCAACAAAAGGCTCGGTCATGTAGGGGTTTGGCTTGGCCATTCAAGTTCAGGTCTATATAGATGTTGTAGTGGTGTGTGTTGGTCTGGTCAGAGGTGGTGGTGGCCGCTAGAGGTGGTGGTGGTGGTGGAAAAAGAGATGGTGAAGCAACAAGGCTTAAACTAGAGTGTTTTCAAGGCATATGTTGTATTTTTTTTGGATTTTAGCATCATGGTGGGTTCGGCCATGGTTCAGATCTGAGGAGTAGGTGGTGACGATGACTGAAAAGAGGTGTAGGAGGTGGTGGCCATGGCTATGGAGTGGAGGCCGAGCAAAAGAGTGGAGAGAACAAGGCAAAAATACATAAGAAAATAGGAAGAAAATGAAGAAAATAAGATGAAGACATTACCCAAAATGTTTGAAGCCATGAATAAAATGGAAGAATAGTTTCTTGAGTGAGAAATAGGATGAAAGTCACGGCTAAAAACTGAAAATGGGAAGCCAAAATGAATAAATGAGATGGTTATGGCATTTGAAACGTTTTTGGACAATGAAACATCTAGAAATGAAACGTCTAGAAATGAAACGCATTTCCGTTTTCTAAAGATCAAATAAAAACAAAAGTGAATCGGAAAATACTTGTAAAAACCGAAACCAAGTGAAAATATAAGAAAATAAAAAATTAATTTTAAAGAAAATATAAAAAGAATGAAAGAAATTACTTAAAAATACAAAACAGTGTCCAGAAATTACATATAAATCACTACTAGTCTTGGAAAAATGTCCACTTCATTTTAAAAATATTATGAAGTGAAAATTTGAAATAGAATAATTTATTTATAATTTTCAAAATAAAATAAATAATTAAATTGGAGAAAAATAGAAAAAGAACTAAAGAAAATGTAAAAAAAAATTGAAAACAGGGCATGGAAATTACAAGAAAAATACTACTAACTCTAGAAAAATTCCTACCTCACTTTAAAAATATTAAAAGACAAGAATATACATAAAATAACATATTAATAAATACTAAAATAAAATATGGCAAAGAAAATATAATTTATACAATTTAAAATAACAAAATTCCAGAATAAACAAATTGCACTCAATATTGAAATATACATAACTTTTACTGTTTAACTCCGTTTTCAACGAAACGAAAAGCTGTGTTCAAGTTATTATATCTATTTTAATAATAAAATATAAAATTTAAGATTTAAAAAAATTTAAATTTGAAGTTTAAAAGTCAAAGTTTGAACAGTTTGAGTGGAAATTCACTTTTTAAGTAAAATGTTCAATTTACACAAGTTTGAAACTATAATTCATAAAAATCAACATTTATATTTAAAATAACACAACTTATTCATTTTAATAAATAAAATAAAATTCTTAAATCAAAATTTCAATTAAAATAATCAAAATAAACAATTAAAATAAATCACAAAATTCAGGGTTGTTACATAGACCACGGTGTCTGTATATAATTTTCTACCCTATGGTCAAGTGATACAGATATTTATCATTTCAATCCGTAATTTAAAATAAAAATATAGTTATATATCATTTAAAACCGGGATCCCGAATGAAATAAAAATGCATAACAACTTGCAGTTTATAACAATATAAATACAACATCTATTCATCCAATATCAATCATAAATCATTCATCACAATCATCATCCAATTCAAATAATAACATCAATATAGAACAGATAATAAATAACAGGTATTTACTGGCAGTTTATATTTAATAATAAATTAAATAACAATTTAACTGACAGTATATATGCAATAATAAATTAAATAACAATTTAATTCAATAAATTTCAGTTTAACTGGAATGATGATAAAAATGTAAAACAGCCATAAATAAATTTCTAATCACATCATAAATTATTTAACACACAAAAGAAATTTTAGAAGTTGTGAGTGGGTTTAAACACCCACCTTTTGAAATTAAATTGAATTTAAACCCAAAATATGAACAGTCTCCAAATCCGTCTAAACAGTTGCCAAAATGTCCGGAATTCCAATACGAACCTAGCTGAGAAAATCGCACGTAATTTCGACCTCGTATGTGAAAGTTATTCACGTTAGAATGACTGAAATTTTTAAATTTAAATAAAAGAATAAAAGCAAATACACCTCATCAACTACCACGTAGCCCTTCATCTCCCTCACATTCTAGCATCTGCAGTACGCATGCGCTAATTTTACCCACGTTGACCACGTCTCATGACTGCTATCGGCCACAGGGGAGCCTCGCGCCACCTCCCTCCAGATCGCCGTCGCCTCCCGCATCCCTAGGCAACACGAGGCACGCCGATCGAGCCCCCATATGCAGCAGCTGCCTTGAAAAAAAGAACCCTAACAGTGATTTGCCGATGATCTAACCGTCTATTTCCTCTGATGAACCACACCGATGGATAGCGCATAAGACTCTCTATAAAACCCATAATTTGATTTTGATTTGACGATCTGACGAGTTTGCTCGACGCGCGATGAATGGCCGTAACTTGATCATCAATTTCTGGTCACATCGAGACCCAGATTGAAAAACGAATCATATATCTGACTTTCACTCGTTGAGAGCTTGAAATCCATATATAATTCGATATAGTTTGGACAGTTTGAATTATGAAGTTGAAATTTAATTTGAAATTGAAATTGGAATTTTGGTTTTGACTGCCATTGAGAAAGAGACGCAACATAAAGAATTGTACGTACAGAAATGAGGAATAAGAAATAGGCTAGGGTTTATAATAAGGTATATATAGGCAAAGTTGAAATAGAATAGATGGACACGATTGATTTACACGTTGAACGATAAAATGGCCCGAAAAGCCCGTTCAGACTCCAGAACAAAATTGGGTCAACCCATATATCAAAATAGATGTTTTTAAATATTTTAAACGCAATGGAATAGGTTTCAAGTCCAAATTCCATCGTATGAAGAAGTTATGATAGAATCAAGTTATTTCATATTGATTTCAATTGATTTCAAGGCGTTTCAAGTCCGTACGATCAAACGACAAGTCCGATCGCTACGATACTTGAAATCCTACAATAATTCACCGTTGCGGATCCGATGAAACTGGTTTCGTCGAAATCCGATTCAGTGGCTAAAATGGATATTTTTACATTTATTAAATAAATTACAAATTAATTAACTAAATCAAATTTTCAATTTCAATTCGATAATTGACAAATTTCATCATTTTAAATTTCTTAATCATTTACACTAATTTAAACAAATTTAAATGTCAATTTAGAGTTGATTAGTTTATCAATTTCAGTATTAACCTCAATTTCATTAAATTCAGAAATTATAAATTTAATTTCCAATAATTCTATTTAATTTACTTTTCATTCTATTATTCAATTCATTATTATCAAGAGGTTGAAATTAACATTGGATTCATAATCTATTACATTAACATTCCATCTTCATTTCAATTAACGTAATATTTAGATATTTAATTTCATTTATTTGCAATTAAATCCAATTATTATAGTTCAAATCCCATTAAACCGATAAGTCTTCATTTTCCATTCTTTTAAATTCAACAAATTGTCCTACTATGGATAATATTAACATTATTTTCAAATATTACCTTAATTAACATTAACGTAATATTTTGTTTAGATTTATTGCAATTGATTCCAATTCAATTTAATGGATTAAAATATCTCGGTAACTTATAATAATTGTGCCACTAACTCTTAATCATACTTTTATAAGTTATCATTTCTAAACAATATTATAATTACTTACAGGACATTGATTTTATTCAATTACTATTTATTATTATTAATTCATTAATAAATTCACTGTTTACGTTTGTTTTCTTATATTCAATTTTTTTAGCCTAGTATAACAATTTACATTACTTTAATTAATCGTAATTTCATTTCAATTGTTAATACTTAGCTTTAATTTCCATAGTTGCATTTCATTTCATTTTACAATTCATTTCTTTTTAGCATTCATTTCATTATTAAATTACAAATTTTTTGTTTCGTCTTAATTTATTTACCAAAACCTTAATAAACCAACTAATTTAAATCATCGAAAATTCTGGGTCGTTACAACTACACGACCCAACAATAAAATCCACTTTAGCACGGGGGAACGGTTTGTATTTAATCCTCTAATGTTGATTATCTGTCGAGTTTTTTTATCGAAATGGACCAAAGACATTCTGAACGTTTGGCTGCTTAGGCCACAGTACTTCAACTTTCAAATACATCGAATCTGACGTAGGGTCAATGCTGTTAGAACCTCCAAACTTCAAGTTTTAATGATAACAACTATACAATCAAATAAATATCGTGTATTCCAACTCTCTGGTGTAAAGAAAATATCCAGCTCTTTAAATCAACAATCAAGGAATCAAAAAAAAATATGAAGATTAAAAGACTCTTGTTTTACATCAATGTTTGTAATAATAATAGTGATTTGATTGGTGGAGTCATAAAAATATTGTACGATCTCCTTGAAATAAATCACACGTGCACACAAACTCCAATATGAAAGTACACAGACATCCAGACGTCTGTGATAAACCACAGACGTTTGTCAGTAATTTCGGGAAAGCCATTTCCTGAAATCACAGACATCTGTTGATTATCCTTAGACGTCTGTCATAAGGACGAAGAGTTGTTTAAAATAATAACTGTCATTTTTTGAAAAGCTTTTTTTTTCAAAAATCAACAACATCTGCTCCTTGAGGATACAACTTTCAGACTAAAGATACTTGTTCAAATAGTCACTACTTTTCAGTAACAACTATTTGATACTATATATACATCCAAAAACTAGAATTTTCACTCATCGAACCTTACTTGTATATCTACATTCTCTGATCTTGCATATTTAATTACTATGTATTCTTAATCTGTTGTAACCAAATTTACAATTCTAAAACTTCCTACGAATTCAAAAGTATTACACATACACTCACTCAAAGGAGATCATAGGTAGTGTTGTATTTACAGTCAATATCAGTGTTGAAAAAGAACACAAGTTTGTCAAGAAACCACTTTTTTATCAAGCCTATTCCTCTAGGCAAAGCGAGGCCTATTGGTTAAGTGAAAATCCAAAGAGGAGCTTGGGACTGGAAGTAGGACGGGAGTCCAAACCATTATAAAAACTTTGTGTTATCTTTTTATTTCTACTTTTTACTATTAGTATCATTTATGCATATTGGTCAACACATATGAATTTTTTTATGGAAGCTCATGGTCTTGATATATGGTCAGCAACTCAAAATAAATATATAGCACCTACACTGATGTTATCACTTGGACCAATGCACAAAAAACCTTAGCTTCAAATAATGCAAAAGCCATGAATGTGTTTGCGCCAAAAATGGTCACAAACCCCAAGTATTGTGAAAGCACCAAACAACAAATATAATTCAACAATATTCAAACACAAGTCTCAGATCCAAGCAAGCAACAAGTAGCAATACAACGATAACAATTAGAAACGCAACATTTATAGTGGTTCGGCTATCTCTGGCCTACACCCACTTCAAAGTTTAACTTTTATTGATGTTCTTTGCTGGTTACAAGTGATTGCAGCAGTTACAATGATTGAATTTCGGCTATAATAGCTATGGAAGGAAATATAATCGATTCCGGCAGAGTCTGGACGTTGAATGGCCAAAAGATCCTTTTTCTGTAGGCTCTGGGGCTCTATTTATAGGCGTAGGAGGCTCAGATCTTGCTCAAACTTCGGGAGACTTTTTCTGGCACGTGAATGGGCTCACGCGACCAACCTCCGAAAGTTTCAAGTCGATCTGTGATCGATACGAAGTCATTTCATATCGATCAAGATGATGTCCAATCGGGCTGAAATTTGGTGGAGACATTCTTCATCATGCACGAAAGCTCCTGTGAAAATTTCATGGCATTTGGATCAGTCGATCTGTAGATATCATGGATACGAAATAGAGTTTTTCGGTTGCTGTTTGGTTCGAATCGATTCTTTCGAATCGATGCCTTCGACTCCATCAGCTCACGTGGTTCTGTGATGAGGTGGCACGCGTCCTTCGAGTCGATCCGGTCTTCTCTTCGAGTTGAATGCTTCGATTCCTTAGATCTCGCCTACTTCATATCGTGGAATGACACGTCATCTACGCTTGCTGACTTGGTGAATACGAACAAGCGATTGTTCATGGATTCGAACAAGGACTCCTAATGGATACGAAGCGGCCAGCACCCGATGGACATGAAACAGATGGATACGAGGGACTTCCGATGGATTCGAAGTAGACACTGGCTGAATGTTACGAGGCACGTCATCTGCTGATGGATACGAATCCGATCAATGCGAACTCGATGGTTTCGAACCCTACCCACTTGAATGATACGAACCCAGTGGATTCAAACTAGGTGCGAAGATTCTTGATTGGTTCGAACAGAGTTGAGGTAAGGCATATCTGATCGTTTCGAAATAGATCGATTCGAAGATGATCGGTTCGAAGTGATCAACTCCTGATGGATTCTAACCTGATTGATTCGAATGGTTCGAGACGATGTCATGCTGATGGATTCGAAGTCGATCGATTCGAAGGGACCATCACCTCGACCTCTTCATGGATACGAGCAACATGTTCTTTCTAATCTTGTATCGATCATATCTCATTTATACGAACTCCAATTAACCTGAAATTTGGAACTCTGGTTCCTATGACTTTGCTTGCCGTGTTCTATCAATTGTAGCCTGATCCAGGCCCGAGCAAAATCCATCGATATCCATGGTTATCCTGCAATGCATAGATATTTATGACAAGCTATTATTGATTTTCATTCAGTTTTGGGTATCTCAGCTGTGCCAAAAGCTGGGATAACATTTTTCCCCCCAAAACATGCCTTTTGGTAAAAGGTGTGTTTTGATCATTCTCAAATTGAACGTAGTGAGTTTACGTTTTGTTCAGAGCTTATAGCATTTTCAATCAAGTTCGTTGCTGTTCGGAGCCAAATCGTTATCAATTTCTTATAGTGGAAGTTAAGAATGAAGTTTTTTAGTCTCTCCGGACTATCGTTGCCGAGCCCATTCTAGACTTGACGATTGAATAGAAAGATCCCATTGCACTCCGGCGTTGCCTTTTATCCCTTACAATCCGGCCCCAGCTAGGGCATATAGCGATGTCTTGGTTGTTCTAAACCGATCATAGCCTCTCCGGGCACTTGCTGGATCCCATCCTGTCACTCTCCGGTGAAGGGGAGGCAGCGTTAAGTGAGTCGATCCTGTCGCTCTCCGGCGAAGCAACTCACTTCTTGCACTCCGGTTCAGTGTATCTGAACATTAAGCAATGTCATGCCTAAATCGTGGGCCGATCACAGCCTCTCCGGGCTCTTATCGAATCCCGATCTAATCACTCTCCGGTGAATGGGAAACGACGTTAAGTGAGTCGATCCTGTCGCTCTCCGACGAAGCAACTCACTTCTTGCACTCCGGACCCCGCCTATCTGGGTAGGGTCATAAAGCGATCATTTTCATATTGGTATTCGATATTCATCCTTTGAATCTCTGGTCAAAGGTTTATTTCAAGAAATTCCAATTTATTTATTTAAATTCGGGTCCTAGATGTTCAATCTCAAACATCAGGAAAAAGCTAAACATTGCCTCTCCGGGCATATTGGTCTATCTCCATCTTAGAGCATGCCTAGGGATCTCTCCGGTTTTCATACATGAGTAATTGGAGTAGCCGTTTTATTCTGAAAACAAATCTAATGAAATTATTTGACCAAAGTCCAAATCCTGGACTTGGCCCCCTCCATCTTTAATCAGTGGATGACGAGTCGTGATCCCGATCCAGGATCATTCCGTTAGGTGGCGGCGGTAGTTGTTCAGGCCTTACCACTGTTGTCCGTTCTCTGACATATTGTGGCAATCTACCACTCTTGGCATGTTCTTCCACCTCATCCTTTAGGTGACGGCATTCATCTGTAGTGTGCCTGTTTAGCTCATGGAATGGCAATATTTTCTAGTTCTGCACTCCCGCTCAGTAGGATCTCTCTTAGGTGGTTTTCGATAGGGGAGTTGCCCCTGAGTTTCAATGTAAATCCTTTCTAGACTTGCCGTCAGATCCTTGTACTGTCTGAATCTAGCTCTCGGAAATTCTTTCGTTTATCAGGACCATCACGCCCATCGTCCTGCTTTCTCTTTCCTTTGTCCGCTCCGGACTGTTCCCTGGCGGTTCCTTCACCCTGTACAGCTTTATTTCTCTCCTTTTGGCCCGTGAGTCTCCCAATTGAATGAATCTTTTAGCTTCATGATAAAATTCTCCAAGATCTTGTGGGGGATCTCTCGCTAAAGAATCTTTGAATTCAGTGCCTTCCCCGACTCCTGCTACCGCCGCCATCAAAATCATCGATGGATCCGAGCGATCCACAGAAGCCACCGTTGCGTTGAATCGCAATAAGAAATCTTTTATGGACTCTCTGGTCTTTTTCCTGATTCAGGCTAAAGTCATCACGCTCTTGGGTCGCGTCACATGGACCCTAAACTGTCTCTTGAAGCAATCTACAAGCTCACCCCATGTCCCGATTGGTCCAGTCTCCAGTTGTCTGAACCAAAGCGCAGCAAAATCTGACAAGTATAGAGGGAAGCATCGGGCCATCACTTCCTCGGGTGCCCCCAGCACTTCTATGTGCCTGATGTATATGGTAATATGCATCGTTAGGTCCGATCTCCCATCATAAGGATCCAGCGTAGGCAGTTTGAACTTCGGAGGATTCCTTGCATTCCTGATATTCGGAGTGAACAGACTCCGACTGACTTCTTGTAATCCTCCACTTGACAATCCTCCTCTCATGATTCGTCGCACTAGACCAATCATTCTTTCATCTCCATCCGGGGGTTGCCCCCTTGTCAAGTTTCTATCCTGCCCTCCAAGCCTCGAAGGGAACTCCGGTACATACTCTTCATGTGGATCAGTAACAGTAGCATGGACTCCAGCTTGCTGAGCTTCATCTATGGGTCTTCCGGTATCTGATCCTGAGGGTCTGCCCCCTAGTCCTTATTGATTGCCTTCAGGTCCTGCACTACGGTCTTGAACCTGACCTTCATTGGCCTCTGCAATCCTGAATCCTTGTCCTGTACCTGCAGCCACTGTAGTTGGCCCAAGGTTCTGCACGTTCGCTGTTCTTATCTGCTCAAGAAAATTCTGCATCATCTCTTGGTGAGTCTTCATCATGCTTTCGCGTAATGAATTAGCCATAGCCTCCATCTCATCTCTAGTGATGTACATCGAAGCCTGTCCTTCTCCAGCTCCAGGATGCTTCTTGGCTTCCTCCTTGTTGGCTCCGATCAACTCTTTGTCTTGTTTGTCGAGTCATTGTCTCTGAGTCGGGGTTCTTCAAACTCTTAAATCTGAATTCTAAATCTGGTGTAGCGGGTGCCAGTTCTTCTCAGTGAAAGCACTCAAGTGTTTGCGCCAAAAATGGTCACAAACCCCAAGTATTGTGAAAGCACCAAACAATAAATATAATTCAACAATATTCAAACACAAGTCTCAGATCCAAGCAAGCAACAAGCAGCAATACAGCGATAACAATTAGAAACGCAAGATTTATAGTGGTCCGGCTATCTCCGGCCTACGTCCACTTCAAAGTTTTAACTTTTATTGATGTTCTTTGCTAGTTACAAGTGATTGCAGCAGTTACAATGATTGAATTTCGTCTATAATAGCTATGGAAGGAAATAGAATCGATTCCGGCAGAGTCTGGACGTTGAATGACCAAAAGATCCTTTTTCTGTAGGCTCTGGGGCTCTATTTATTGGCGTAGGAGGCTCAGATCTCGCTCAAACTTCGGAAGACTTTTTCTGGCACGTGAGTGGGCCCATGCGACCAACCTCAGAAAGTTTCAAGTCGATCTGTGATCGATACGAAGTCATTTCGTATCGATCAAGATAATGTCCAATTGGGCTGAAATTTGGTGGAGACATTCTTCATCATGCATGAAAGCTCCTGTGAAAATTTCATTGCATTTGGATCAGTAGATCTCTAGATATCATGGATACGAAATGGAGTCTTTCGGTTGTTGTTTGGTTCGAATCGATTCTTTCGAATCGATGCCTTCGACTCCATCAGCTCACGTGGTTCTGTGATGAGGTGGCACACGTCCTTCGAGTCGATCCGGTATTCTCTCCGAGTTGAACGGTTCGATTCCTTAGATCTCGCCTACTTCGTATCGTGGAATGACATGTCATCTACGCTTGCTAACTTGGTGAATACGAACAAGCGATTGTTCATGGATTCGAACAAGGACTCCTGATGGATACGAAGCGGCCAGCACCTGATGGATACGAAACAGATGGATACGAGGGACTTCCGATGGATTCGAAGTAGACACTGGCTAAACGTTACGAGGCACATCATCTGCTGATGGATACGAATCTGATCGATGCGAACTCGATGGTTTCGAACCCTACCCACTTGAACGATACGAACCCAGTGGATTTGAACTAGGTGCGAAGATTCTTAATTGGTTCGAACAGAGTTGAGGTGAGGCCTATCTGATCGTTTCGAAACAGATCGATTCGAAGACGATCGGTTCGAAGTGACCAACTCCTGATGGATTCGAACCTGATGGATTCGAATGGAGCGAGACGATGTCATGCTGATGGGTTCGAAGTCGATCGATTCGAAGGGACCATCACCTCGACCTCTTCATGGATACGTACAACATGTTCTTTCTAATCTTGTATCGATCATATCTCATTCATACGAACTCCGATTAACCTGAAATTTGGAACGCTGGTACCCACGACTTTGCTTGCCGTGTTCTATCAATTGTAGCCTGATCCGGTCCCGAGCAAAATCCATCGATATCCATGGTTATCCTGCAATGCATAGATATTTATGACAAGCTATTATTGATTTTCATTCAGTTTTGGGTATCTCAGCTTTGCCAAAAGCTGGGATAACAGAATGTTTTATTTTTTTCTCTTGATAAAAATAAATTTTCACGTGTCATGTTATGCACTACTGCCTATGATATATGGCGAACACTACAGGTCACTCATGAAGGAACATCAAAAGTAAAACCAACAAATATATCAATTTTACAAAGTCAATTTTCATCTTTTAAAATGAAAATGAGTCGATTATAGATATGTGTGCAAGATTTCAAACTATTCAACATGATCTCATGATACTTAGATTTAAATTCACTGATTTTGATTTAGTTACATGGATTTTAAACTCTTTAACTAATGAATGGGAAAGATAGGTTTTAGCTATTGAAGATGCTAACGATCTTTCTCAACTCAAAGTTGATGAGTTGATCGGTAACCTAATGTCATATGAAGCAAATCTGCAGGCTAGAAAGGAACAAAATCATGAAAAGAAAATTATAGCATTTCAAGCTACAAATAAAGACTCAAAATTAGACGAGGATGAGATTGTTTTCATCACCAAGAACTATAACAAATTTAAAAAGATCAAAAGGATGACAAGATTTCAAAATAATGGCAAATCTAATTCCTCCAGTCAAACTTCAATCAAATGTTACGAATGCGACAAATTTGGCCAAATAAAGAAAGATTGTCCTCAACTCAATAATGATAAGAAGAAAAATAAATTCAAAAAAATCAAGAAAAAGAGAAGAGCATTTCAAGTAACATGGGATGATTCTGATTCGTCATCTTCTTCAAAAAGTGATGGTGAGAGTGATTTAGAACAAGCAAATGTGTATTTTATGGCAAACACTAATGAGGTATGATCTGAACTTTCTTATGATGAACTAATGGAAATTAGTATTGAATTTGATGATGAATACAAGAGTCTAAAAAGTTAATAAAGAATATATAGGAAAATTATATAGAGCAGATTAGAGATTGGATTAGTAATAGATGAAAAAACAATTTTAGAAGAAGAATTAAATATTGTTCAAGAAGATAACAAAAGTTATTATCTAATAACAACATTCTTTTACAAAAAGTGGAAATTCTTAAACCAAAAAAAGATAAGTTAGAAAAAGAAAAAAACTAATTATTGATAGACGAAATGTTAAAATATGTGATCTTAAAATAAATTGGATAAAATAACCAATAATTTTACAAAATTTAATAAAGGGAAACAAGATTTAGACAACTTGATAAAAATATAAAAACCTTTTAAAAATCGAAATGGCTTAGGTATTGATAATAAAACATCCAGGAATAATAATATAATGAATACCAAGTTCAAAAGATTACAACCCAAAAGTAAAAATTTACATTCCAAGCCTAAAGTAATCAAAATATGGGTTCTTAAGACAAACAATAAATTAATAAAACACAAATATATAAATGAGTGTATGAAAAGAGTAATACATAATGATAACTATATTTCAAACAAAATCATCTTGGATATGGTTACCTTTTTCTACTAACACATAGGACACAAATCAAAAACAAAGGTACAGTTTAATTTCTTTATATTTTTACGAGTACCCAAAAACAAGTTAAAGAATAAACATAAATGGATACTCGATAGTGGTTGCTCCAAGCACATGACTGGGAATGCTCATATGTTATCAAATATAACATACATTGATGGCGACATTGTGACATTTGGAGATAACTCAAAATAATTTGTCATCGGCATTGGATAAGTCATAAATTTAGCTACTCCACCTTCAATATCTCTAAAATTTCACACTGGATATACTCCAGATGGCAAAAGATCAAAAAGAGACTATTATCTAAATCCATCCTTGATTCATACCAAACTTGATGATATCTACCATAACCAACATGAAATGTTATGGGTGACTTGGGAGATGTACTACGAGCAACGCTTACAATGACGTCACCTAAACTTTCTAGAAAAATGCATTCTGGCGATATGTGGACAGTCCCCACTAAAGAGTGTCTACATAAGAAGTCTCCTCGTGTCTTAGAAACTCGTATCAGATCTGGAAAGTTAACAACTACAAGACTCTGGCAAGAAGGACCATCCAACTATAACAGTGGATATAAGACTCCTTCTCCATCTAAATGGTCTCCTTTAAAACCTTCATCGGACAAGAAGAAACATGAACCAAATTCATGGGACTTACAAGAAGCCAAGAAAACCACCTCATCCAACGACAATTAATATGTCACGGTTTGTTTTATTCTATAATAAATGTACCTCTATTTGTTATTTTATCTTTACATCAAATAAAATTTTCATTTTCAACATCAGAAGAATTAGTTTTTCAAATCTAATAAGCCATAGACGTCCAATGATTTTTAACAGATGTCTGTGTAAACATACGGGAAACTATTACTTTATAACCACAGTTGTCTGTGGATAACCCATAGACCTTTGTCGCATGTTTCGGGTTTCAGATCCACAACTCATATATAATTAAGTTTTACCCTAATTCATCTTTACTTCAGCAATTCTAAACCTAGCCATCAAATATTCTCAAAACCTAATCCTTCTTTTACCCTAAATTCAACTCAAATGGCTCCCAAACCTGTTCCTAAAAGAGGAAAACAAGTTCAAAGTTCTTCTTCTACCAATATTGTAAGTGAAACTCAGATTAAAGCTTGGTTGAGGAACAATCCTATTGTAGTTAATAGATTTGAGATATTAGTGAAGAAGTGAATCCACTTTGGTCCTTTCTATCGCCTATTCAAATTTGACGTCTACAATATCTCTTTATTATTTGAAAACTCCGAATGCTGACACCTTATTAACTTCAATGATTATGTGGTAATTATCGATCCACTAGCTATTTATCCATTTTTTGCAAATCTTTGTAACAGAGACATTTGGTCTCCTAAAAACGAAGAGGGTTGGCTTTGGTCAAGCGTGTATGGAATAATCATAATAATTGATGTTTTGACACTTAGTCGAATTATAGATTGTTCTTAAGAAGGAATCGATGTAGATGAAATTCTTGACCATTCTACACTACCACGAGGTGAAGTTACTCATCAAATTTGGGAAGATGACATGCGCCAATGGAAAGCTAGTTGTCTTCAACCTCATGCTAGGATGGTTGAGCATATTTTAATCTACACAATCATTCCTAGGCTAGGTAGTCATGAACAAGTCTACCCTACCGATCATCGAGCTTTATATGCAATATTCGCTCATTTTCCTGTAAATTGGGCCAAATTTATTCATGACCAAATTAAAAAATTTTTGGTGCAACATCATCGAAGCATTCCTTATGCTGCTTACATTATGAGGATTCTTAAGGATTTGAATGTTCCGTCATATCTCTCATAGTATGAAGAAATTCTTGTTAGAAATGAAGGTCCCTGATGTTTATCCTTAATGCAAATTCCTCCCCAACCTCTAAATATTATGCCTTTTCAACAATGCACACAACAACATTTTCAAAGGCAACATCAACCACAACCTTCTACTAGACCTCCGCGATCCCCCTTTCCACAAGAATACCACTTTGATTTCGAGATTTTAGAAGCTTGAACCTCACTAAGTCATAATGAATCTAGAAGAGATGTTTCGTTACAAAATCAACGGATTATAACTTCAAATCAAAAGAAGTTAGAAAAATAAATAATAGGCTTGGCATGATCTCTTTCTGCCCGTATGACTAAGGTAGAAAAGACGTTGGAAAAAATGGTTTTTGGATTAGGCAAAACAATGAGAAAGGTTCGTGGACGTTCTCATTCTTCATCTTCATCGTCACCATCTCCGACACCACCATCTCATCAACATACTCCTATTTATCAACCTCATATTCCTCGATAAGATTCGTCTAGAGACAAAGGTAAACAACAAATGGAAACTGAGCATTTTCAAGAAGAAGATAGCAATGACGATGATGTAATACCGATAGAAGCACCCTCTTACCAACATTACATGCCATTTGATGGTTTATCAATACAAGAAATAAAGAATTTCATGACAATATTCAATGTCCCGGTCCTTCTGAGTCCGACCCGGTATCTTATTAGGATTACTATGAGTATTATGGTGGATTCTCATATTCTTCCACTTGGTATCAATAAGCTTACTTTCAGTTATTTACTGCTTTTATTTTCTCTATTTCGCTTTGTATAACAATGCTCTAATTTTACTTTCCTATGCATTAGTATGTTCTTATTTCGGTGTGTTTGATTTGCCTACATATTGCTTTTATAAATATTATATTCTATTTTGATAATGACAAAGGAGGAGAAGAATATCATGCATATATACAGGGGGGGTAATCTTAAAGATTGTATAGTTGTCATCATCAAAAAGTGGGAGAATGTTAGATCCTCAAAACTTTAAGTTTTAATGATAACAACTATACAATCAAATATATATTGTGTATTCCAACTTTCAGGTGCAAAGAAGATATCCGGCTTTTCGAATCAACGATCAAGGAATCAAAAAATATGAAGATTAGAAGACTCTTATTTTACATCAATGTTTATAACAATAATAACAGTGATTTGATTGGTGAAGTCATAGAAATAATGTACGATCTCCTTGAAATAACTCACACATACACACAAACTCTAATACGAAAATACACAGCCATACAGATGTCTGTGATAAATCACAGATGTCTATCAGTAATTTCACAAAAACCATATCCTGAAATCACTGACATTTGTGGATTACCTACAGATGTTTGTCATATGGACGAACAGATTTTTAAAATAATAACTATCACTTTTTGAAAGGCTATTTTTTTTCAAAAATTAACAATTACATCTTCTCCTTGAGAATATAACTTTTCTAATCAAAGATACTTGTTCAAATAGTCACTACTTTTCAATAACAACTATTTGATACTATATATACATCCAAAAACTAGTATTTTCACTCACCGAATCTTACTTGATATTTACATTCTCCGATCTTACATATTTCATTACTAATTGTATTCTCAATCTACTATAACCAAATTTACAATTTGGTTATCTAAAACTTCCTAAGAATTCAAAAGTATTACACTCACACTCACTTAAAGGAGATAATAGGAAGTGTTGTATTTAGAGTCAATATCTGTTTTGAAAAGGAACACAAGTTTTTCAAGAAACCACTTTTGTATCAAGCCTATTCCTCTGGGCGAAGCGAGGGCTAATGGTTAAGGGAAAATCCGAAGAGGAGCTTCGGGACTAGAAGTAGGATGGGAGGTCCAAACCAGTATAAAAACTCTGGTGTGATCTTTTTATTTTTACTTTTTACTATTTGTATCATTTTATTCTTCATAGCCAGTTTCCTTGTCATATATATAAGTCATACGATCCACATAGACTCTTAGACGCCTACCACAACATCATAGGTGCAGAAAACTCCTATCCACCAAGGGCAGCAAACAAAAATTCCATATGTTGATCAAGAAAATCATGAGAATCCTAAAATAGAGCAACAAATTCCTGAAAATTTGGTTGAACCGTAGATGAGCCTCAAATTGATCCATCACCCAATACTCTTGAGGATGTAGTAATATAGTGATCCGATTGGGTCTATTCCCTCTAGAATCTATGAAGGATCTCTTTGGAGGATATCCAATAAGTACATAATTCCATTTGACGACGTTCTCGCACTATCTCACGACGAAAGAGCTCATAATCTGTAATGACCCTAATTTTGACCAACATTATTTAGAACATCTAATTAGATAAATTAAATGAAATAATGTAAAAGGTAAGAAAATTGAGTTTTGTAATTAAGTACAGGTCGTGCCTTTATTAATGAACCAATTAGAGAAGTAAAAGTTAGGATAAGAAGGACGAAAATGATAAGGGAAAAATGGGAATATCCTTTATTCCTAGCCCTTAAACCCTTCTATCTTCATTTTCTTCATTCGTTTTACACACATACAAACTCAACATAGAGAGAGGATGGCCATAGCAAAGGGAAAACAAGAAGGAAACTAAAAGATTAAGAAATCAAAGCTAAAAGAAATCAAGTCTACACCAAATATCATCTTTCTCAATCAAATCAAGGTGAATAGTGAATACACATCTCACATTTTGATTTGTTTTGATTTTAAGTGTAAACCCGTTTCTTTTGCAAGTATTATGCCATTGACATTGAACAAAACAACGCATATGATGTCGACGACTTTGGAATGAAATGGATTGGTTTTGAATGTCGTCGGGGTTACAGTAACAAAAACAAAGAGGTGGACTTGACATAGGCATGTCCATGTTTACACATGTTGCATTTTACACCAAGAGGCTTGTTGCCACATTTTATACTAGATAGCATGCTGCCACATATACTATTCAATGTTTTGACTCGATGTCCCAAATGGTCATCGAGCCTACACTATGCCGCTTTCAACTTGTTATCGAGCCTAGCCTGGCTGCTTTTAACTCGTTATCGGGTTTACCCTATACCGCTTTTAATGTTGTTACCGAGCTTAGTAAATGCCTTTAACTAGTCTTCCTTCTTAACCTATGTTTTTATAGTCATCTAGCTTAACCCATAATCTATATTTTATACCCTCGATGAGGCATTAATGCCAAATGTTCTATGTTTTGCCGAAGTTCAATATTTATAGTTTTAACACCATGACTTATAGAGTAATTACTTCGATATTATCCCCATATACTTCCAAATAAAAGACTTTGACATGCTTTCAAGTGGGAAAAGACCTTGAATGGCAATGACGTTGTTGAGTTTTACAATTGTAAAGTTATTACATAGTTTTGGCCTTATACCCTAAGTTTTGACAGGACCGAAGACGCTAAAGATTTTGAGTACCATCAACACATTTTGTAAAGCATATATCATGGCATTAGTATTTTGCATAAAGGATCAATGTTTTCCTTGTTTTAGTATGATTTCAAGGGTGAAATCATTTATAAAGATTTTGTTTTTGAGGAAATATGGATAGGGTAGTTAACCCAGAATTATACTAAAAGAATGACTCAAAGATTAGGAAACCAAACGGGATTAGTATGGGGTCACACCCTATATGTTAACTGGGTTTTTAAACTAGCAGAATTTAGTAGGAGTTAGAACATCCAGGCTAAGCTAGAATTACTTGAAACTTGAACAAGGCATCTAAAAGAACAAGCTAATGGAACTTAAGAGAACAAGCTAAAAATCCACTAAGTAGATGGACCACTGGCGATCCATCATCCATGGATCGCTAGCAATCCGAAAGGAAGCATCATGAGTTGTCAAAGCCTCTTGCATCATGATATAATACCTCTTCTAAGAATACTTACTAAGTTTCATAGCATTCCAAGCAGCGTAGTTCAAGAAGTAAAGACTCATCTTATTCAAACTGTTTTGACCAAACTAGCTAACTTAAAATGGACTTAGAGAACTTATATGGTGTCGAATTGACTTGATATTTTAGGAGAACACTTAGAAGACATAAAGAAGGCTCGTAGAAAAAATGGGATCATTTAGAGGTTGTTTGATGGATCACTAACTACCTAACTTGAGGGATAGCTAATGATCCATGTAGGTTGAGCCCCCCCAACCTGAAGTTTATAGGGTAGATCTGACACACCCTAGAAAGAGTACTTGCAAAGTCTTGTCTAGTTTCATTAATTTTTGAGTGAGTTATGGATGATTCTTCTCCAAATCGGGGCAATTTGATCCATCAGGTTCGACCCATGAGGAGTTGGCCCCGTAACCTATGATCCATAGGGGAGGCTATCCTACTCGTCTACATTGCATGTGTGAAGTTTTGTGTTATTTGTTATGAGTGAGTTATGGATGATTCTTTTGGACCAGATGATCCATGAAAACGGATGATCAAACGAACTCCAAGCGACTTGATATTTGGATAAGGCACTTACGTTGAAGATAGGAAGACAATTAAACTAAGATCACTCACAAATATGCTAAAAGGATGGATAGTTAGCGATCCGTCAAGATAGGTAGAATTGCTGTCAAACTTTCCACGCTCCTTCGTAGCACTAAGTAAAGGCTTCTGGTAGAAAAATATGCTAAGTTGATGGATAGATAATAATCCATCCCCTACGGATAGCTAGTGAAATGACCCACTTTCCTACCCTAATTTTTTTTATAGTTTCATACTGTGGTCATCTACTCAAGAGAGTGTCATCTCTAACTTTTCATCTATCCAGGATCTTTTAACCAATATAAAAATATTGTTGTGTTCAACTTGTCAAAACTTATATATGTGAAGATATGTAAATTATTTTTCTACTTGAATCAGAGTACAAGTAATTATAAGTAGAAATCTGTTTTGAAAATTGTTAAGTAATTTATACCTAGCAATTTTACTTTTGAGAGTCTAGTCTTTTTTTTCCAGTCATAGTTACTTTTACATAGCCATTAATACTATGCCATCTTATTACAGCATTTGTATGTATTTTTCTTCCCCCCCCATACTTTTATTCCTAAATGACTGTGCCCTTATATTTGCATGTGTGTGTGCCAGTCCCTGTACATGTTTATGTACTAGTAAGATTTTTGAATGCTTTTAATTCTTTTTCAAGCAATTGTTAACTTAAAATAATGAGACCTACCCTATATATTTGAGCTATTGATCTTTACTACAATCTGGACTTGAAACAATTGAAAATGGTTGAACCCAGGCTTAGTGGTATGGTCAGGTTAGCCTTGTTTATTTATACACAAATTTACAAGTGTTTCTGGGTTCTTTCTATGGTAATTCAAAGCTTGTATATGTTAGATTTTTACATAATCTTTAAACATGGATTTTCCTATTAAATTGAGTTAATCATTCAGTCCTTACATGCTTGCATTTCAGATTTTTACTATTATAATTGAAATCATTTTAAAGCTAAGGAAGGAACATCATTACTCAGCTAAAATATTTTTGAAAGTAACTCACAATCTTCAACTGAATTACATCTTTTAAGTTTAATACATAACAACCAGAAAATGACATTACACTAATTTCTTTCTAAACAACTTTAACAACATAACATATATATAACTTTGACATTAACATCTATCTTTAATTTCAGATAATCTGTAACTAATGCAGTCAAATTCTTAAGCAGCCAATTCATCCAAAGCTTGATCCATGCAATGTCTATTTACCTGCACAATCACTATGGACTGCCCCATAAAATATAAGACACCCAATAGTGCATTAACACACATGGGTCAGACAAATGCCTGGTATGAGTAATCTTTTCTGAAAGCATATTCTTATTTTGATCTCATTTTATTTTAAATACTTTGCATGAATAAGGAAACCAATATCAATACTGTGCATAAATTCTGTAAAACCTATACACTCATGTCAGTACAAGATAGATCATATTTTGTTTAAGCAAATTAATTCGGAGAAAAACAATCATAAAATTCAACCAACAAACATTATATCCTTCCTATACAAACTCTAGTTCCATCCCCATGTCCCCTCTTCAGTTTATACTGGCCATCAGGGTTTCACTTGATCCTATTTCTATTATTCATTATCCAGTGTTAGTTTAAGGTCTTTAGCTACTTTCTCATACTATATCACACATTGCCTGGGACAAATCTCTATTAACCCAGCACACTCATGCCCCTGGGTATAAACATACCATGTGTGAACTTGCAATCTTGCCAAGCTTCCTTTTGTAGCCCTAAGATCCATAATCCTTAGTTGAATTACTAAGTGTTATCTTCCCCTTTTTCTTAGCTGTGCTAAACTCTTTTGCAGGTCAGATTTCAATCAGAGGAAAAACAAACATTTCACCCAACCATACATTCATGCAGAGATATAGAAATCATATTCTCTGATACAATTATTTAATCCTACAAATGGATATGATTAGTTAGCATGTTATTTCTGCCCATGTGTTTCAATAGATCAGATCATAAACATATGGTCTTATTTAGTTTTCCGATTTCTTCTCTTTTCTCTTTTTTTTTCTTTACCTCTGGTTCAATCAGATCTTCACTAACTTCTAGATCTGGCTAAACCACAAGTATGATCTATCATTTGGGAAGTTCATAAAATAATAGAAGCTTAGCACATGTATTACATTGCACTTCTATAATTTTACCCGGTTTAATATGAGGCATAAGCAACAACACACTGTTATTGCCCCATGTTTCACTTCATTTTTAACTATATATTTATCACCCAAATCCTGGAATTTAAATAAGCATTTTAAAGGAAGAAACCCATAAAAAGAAATCACTTCATTACATAATCAGATGATCATTTTTAAAACATGAAACACAAGACTCTTCTACTTTGAATCAATCACTGTTCGGAGTTTTGTACTTAAATAAATCATTCTTATGCCAAAACACCTAATCATAAAATAAACATAACTTGCAAAATAAATTATAAGACCAATTAGGCTGCCTCAATATTCAGGTCTTAATGCCAAGCTTTTCAGTGAGATCACTCACCTTAATTCCTTTTTTTTCCTAGGCCTTCTTCTTCCTCTTATCTCTAATAGCCAACACTCCACATTTTCCTCTAACTTCTGTATTTATATATATATATATTTTTTCTTTTATGAGGCAGAACCATGCAAAACCTCACTGCACCAGGTTTTCTTATATAAACTCTGGCTGCTTCTAGGGTTTAAGGAGATTACCCAATGTCTATTTTACCCCCATAATATGATCTGCCTTTAGTCTTAATTCAAATGAAAGAAAAAGAAAAGGTATGTGGTCCTCATTATATTTTCAGAAAATAAAACTTATTCTTTTAATCCTACCCCGGGTCATGTTATATGCATGACTAAATTTTTCTAAGCAAAAGAATCACTAAAAGGGATAAAGTATTTTTTATTCAAGGATTCATACTATTTTTCACTGCCTACAATGCCTGACTGTACCCATGCATTTCATATGTATACTTAAGTCTTTATTTTCTTTCATTTAAATATATTTAAATGTCTAGTATTTTTTTTGCCTGAATTTATTATTTTCTGCCTAGATGTTTGATTTCCTTTTTGCTAACTTATTAAAGACATAATCATGCCTTCCACACAATATATATTCCTTAATAATTTTTCCCTAGTTTATACATTGATTTCTGACTATTTTCATTATGCAGAGAAGTATGTGTATGTGTGTGCACTATCTTATGTACACATCCATATTCAAACAATACACTTGCAACAGTTTATTTTTCTATGCAAATATTTTGAACAAACATGAACTAATTTAAATCATAAAACTTGTTTATAAAATCAGGGTTATCACATATACCCCTCCTTTTAGGAATTGTGACCCACAATTCTTTAATACTTAATTCAAATATCATCAATCCAGAAAATCAGTCATCTTCTTAACCAATCACTTAATCAAACTCTATGCATATCAAGATAAAAAAAATTCATAATGCATAATCAATCAAAACATTCATCAAAATATTTATATTTTACCTTTTATTTAACCAAACAGTTGTGGATAATCATTTTTGATTTTATCTTCCACCTCCCATGTGCAATCATTTGGGTCAAGACTCCATTGCACTTTCACTAATTTAATTTCTTTATTTCTCAATTTCTTAATTTCTCTTGCAACTATACCTACTGGTTCATTTTCATGAGTCATTCTGGGTCAATCTGTACATCCTTAGTGGATTTCAAAATTGTCTCTGCATCATGAACCCATCTTCTTAACTGAGACACATGAAAAACATCATGCATTGCTCTCACCTCTTCTGGCAACTCCAACTTGTAGGCCACAGTTCCTACTCTTTCTAAAATCTTATATGGCCCTATATATATCTAGGAATCAACTTTCCTTGTTTCCCAAACCTTAGAACTTTCTTCATGGGTGATACTTTAACAAATACAAAATCCCCAACATCATAATGTACTGCCTTTCTCTTCTGATTTGCATATTTCTTTTGCCTATCTTGGGCAGAAGTAATTCTTTTTCTAATCAAAGCTATCTTTTCAGAAGTTTCTTTTACATTTTCTGGTTCTAAGACCACCTTCTCCCTAGATTCAATCCAACTTGAGGGTGATAAACATGGCCTACCGTAGAGTGCTTCAAAGGGTGCCATGCTTATGCTGCTGTGATAGCTATTGTTGTATGCAAATTCTGCTAAAATATGTGATCTTCCCAGCTTCCTCCCCAATCCAATATACATGCCCTCAACATGTCTTCAAGCAATTTATTCACAATTTCTGTTTCACCATCAGATTGAGGGTGATATGCTATGCTCAAGCATAAATCAGTCCCCATTGCTTTGTGAAAACTTTGCCAAAATTTTGAAGTGAAGATGGTATCTCTATTACTCACTATGGTTTTTGGTATTCCATGCAATCTAACTACTTCTTTAATAAATAATTAAGCTAATGTGCATGCATTCCTTTCCGATTTTACAGGTATGAAATGAGCTGATTTGGTTAGCCTATCAACTACAACCCAAATACTATCATTTCCCTTCCTAGTTTTAGGCAAACCATCAATGAAATCCATTGATATATCTTCCCATTTCCACTGTGGTATTTGTAATGGTTGAAGCATTCCTGAAGGTCTTTGATATTCAGCCTTTACCTGTTGACAAACTATGCACCTGGACACATAAGTTGCCATTGCACTTTTCATACCACTCCACCAATAATCTCTCTTGAGGTTATGATACATTCTTGTGCTTCCTGGATGTATGGTATATTTACTTTTATGATAAGCATCCAATATTTCTTGCTTCAATTCATCAATGGCAGGAACACATATTCTTTTTCTTTTCTCCAATTGGCCTTGTTTATTCAACTGAAAACCTTCCACTGCCTCACCATTCAATATCTGAGTTTTCTTATCAAGTAAAGATGGATCTTGGTCTTGTAGCTTTACAATTTTATTTTTTAATTCTGACTCCAAAGTAATAAAGCTTAACCTTCGCATCTCTACATTCTCACTGCATATGCTCATATTTTCTACACTTTCACTTTCTACTTCTGAGTCAATCAATAGTGATAGAGTGTTAAACTCTTCTATCATTAACCTAGCTACATTAGAATGCCGTCTACTTAAAGCATCTGCTACTTTATTAGCTTTGCCAGGTGTGTATAATATTTCAAAATCATATGAGGCTAGTAGTTCAATCCACCTTTGCTGCCTCATGTTTAATTCTTTTTGTGAAAACAAGTACTTAAGTGACTTATGGTCTGTGTAGACTTCAAATTTAGCCCCTAACAAATAATGTCTCCATAATTTAAGAACATACACTATAGCAGCCAATTCAAGGTCATGTGTAGCATACCTTACCTCACTGGGCTTTAACTGTCTAGAGGCATAAGCTATCACTTGATGTTGTTGCATCAATACTGCCCCAAGTCCTTGTCCACTTGCATCAATATATATCACCAAATTTTCATTTCCCTCAGGTACTTTTAGTATTGGAGCTTGTAATAGTGCTTACTTTAACCTCCCAAAGGCTTTCTCACACTCCTCAGTCTAAGCAAATACCTGATTCTTCCTAGTCAATCTAGTTAATGGGATTGAAATTTTTGCGAAATCCTTTATAAACCTTCTACAATAACCAGCCATTCCCATAAATGGTCTGACCTCTGTGACACTAGTAGGCCTTTTCCATGCTTGAACTGCAATTACCTTATTGGGATCTACAGATATACCTTCTTCTGATATCACATGTCCTAAAAAGTTTACCTTACTTTGCCAAAAAGTACATTTTGAAAATTTTGCCTTCAAATTTTCTTGCCTCAATTTCTGTAGTACTATATGCAAATGATTCTCATGCTCTTCAACTGTCTTAGAATAAATTAGTATATCATCAATAAATATCAATACAAATTTATCTAAGTATTTTCTAAAAATTCTATTCATCAAATCGACAATGTAAGAGGGAGCATTTGTCAAGCCAAATGGCATTACTAAAAATTCATAAAGTCCATATCTAGTGTTGAAAGTTGTGTATTTAATGCTTTCCTCTTCTACTTTCATTTGATGAAATCCTGAAGCTAAATCAAGTCTAAAGAATATTTTTGCACCAATTAATTGATCAAAGAGATCATCAATTCTTGGTAAGGGGTATTTGTTTTTAACTGGGATTTATTTAACTCCCTGTAATCAATACATATTCTAAGAGATCCATCCTGTTTCTTAACAAAAACCACTGGTGCTCCCTATGATGAGCTACTGGGTCTGATGAAGCCTTTCTCTTCTAGTTCAACCAGTTGCTTTTTCAATTCTATCAATTCTTTAGGCCCCATTCTAGTTGGCCTCTTAACCACTGGGTTAGCTCCTGGAATTAGTTTAATTGAAAACTCTACTGGTCTTTGGAACTCCCTTAACCTCACCAAACACATCAGCATATTGATTTACTATAGGGATTTCTTCTAATGCAGGCATGTGCTTCTCACTGGACAAATTAACAAGGGTGGCTATATTTCTGTTCTTATTTGCTTCACAAAGAACAACTACCCTTTTTCCATCAGAAGTTCTCAATGATATGGTGGAGGTCTCCATATTTATAACAGCCTTATATTTTCTTAACCAATCAACCCCTAAAATAACTCCTATGTCTGGGTATTGCAACACATATAGGTCTGCACAAAACACACATCCCCCTATATTCAATCCTAGTTGCATACACATCATGCCCAAAACACAGGAACTACCTAAAGGACTTCTAATGAGAAATGGCTTATCAACAATCATACAATTTAATTTTAGTTATTGTGCAATGTCATGGGAAATCAATGAGTGTGTAGCCCCAGTATCATACACTACTGCAAAAAGGTATTGAGTGAATAAGCAAAGTACCTTCAACTTGGCCACGATTCCCAACATTTGATTCTTCAGTTGCTTTGCCTTTCCCCTCCATAGTTCCCATTTTCCCTTGCTTAAAATCTGGACAATTCCTCTTTATGTGACCTTCCTTCCCATACTGGTAACATTTGAAGGATGCTGGTTTGGGATTTGTGCACCTATTCTTCATATGCCCCTCTTGTCCACAATTATAACAAGTGATCTTCTTCTTAACTTCAGCAGTCTTGGCTTCTTCTGATTTCTTGGTGGAAGCTACATCTGTTTTCTTTTTGTCATAAGGACGAAACTTACCCTTTCCTTTCTTATTTTGATTATTCCTGAGTGCTCTGAAATTTTCCCTGGCTTTATCATGCTGTTCAATACTCAAAGTCAGATCCAAAACTTGATCAATGTCCTGTCCTTATATGGCAGCTAGCTCTACTAAGGCTAGCATTCAGTCCTTGGATGTATCTGCCATTTTTAGCCTCTTTAGTTGTGATAAGCACTGCACCATATTTTGCTAGTGATTCAAACTTCTGTGTGTACTCAGTAACACTCATATTCCCCTGTCTTAATTTAATGAATTCCTCTAGCAAAGACTCTTTAGCTGATGCAGGTGCAAATCTTCCTTCCAACATTTCCTTAAATTGATTCCATGTCACTTCTCCTTCAGGTCTTCCAGCTATGATAACTTCCCACCAGTCCAAAGCTGCTCCTCTCAATTGTCTAGATGCTATTTGCCTCTTCTTTTGGTCTTCAACTTGCATATCTGTAAAAAATTTGTCCAAAATTCTAAGCCAGTTTTGAACTCCCATGATCCCTTCTGTTCCATCAAAAGTTTTGCCTCCAAGATTGGTAAAGGTCTTGAGTAGTTTGGAAAGCTCTTCATGTGGATTTTCTTGCCTATTGCCTACTCCATCTCTTATATCTCTCATGAATTCTTGCATATTCACCATTGGTGGTTCACTTGGTCCTACATCTGGATGTCTGGGCCTTACCATAGCTCTATGGATATGATACTTAAGTTAGTTCATCTTGCCTAACACTTTATAAATTAATTCACTTCAATTTATCCTTATTTAGTTATAAGAGATATTAGTAGTTTATATATTAACAAAATAAGTCATCCAAAGCAGTCGACACTTTCATACATTCAATGCAAACAAATTCATACAAAATTTTGCTATGTTATTTAACAACATAGCTCTGATACCAAATGAAATGACCCACTTTCCTACCCTAATTTTTTTATAGTGTCATACTATGGTCATCTACTCAAGAGAGTGTCATCTCTAACTTTTCCTCTATCCAGGATATTTTAACCAATATAAAAATATTGTTGTGTTCAACTTGTCAAAACTTACATATGTGAAGATATGTAAATTATTTTTCAACTTGAATCAGAGTACAAGCAATTATAAGTAGAAATTTGTTTTGAAAATTGTTAAGTAATTTATACCTAGCAATTTTACTTTTGAGAGTCTAGTCTTTTTTTTCTTTTTCTTTTCACTCATAGTTACTTTTACATAGCCATTAATACTATGCCATCTTATTACAGCATTTGTATGTATTTTTCTTCCCCTCCATACTTTTATTTCTAAATGACTGTGCCCTTATATTTGCATGTGTGTGCGCCAGTCCCTGTACATGTTTATGTACTAGTAAGATTTTTGAGTGCTTTTAATTCTTTTTCAAGCAATTGTTAACTTGAAATAATGAGACCTACCCTATATATTTGAGCTATTGATCTTTACTACAATCTGGACTTGAAACAATTAAAAATGGTTGAACCCCGGCTTAGTGATATGGTTAGGTTAGCCTTGTTTATTTATACACAAATTTACAAGTGTTTCTGGGTTCTTTCTATGGTAATTCAAAGCTTGTATATGTCAGATTTTTACATAATCTTTAAACATGGATTTTCCTGTCAAACCGAGTTAATCATTCAGTCCTTACATGCTTGCATTTCAGATTTTTACTATTATAATTGAAATCATTTTAAAGCTAAGGAAGGAACATCATTACCCAGCTAAAACATTTTTAAAAGCAACTCACAATCTTCAACTGAATTACACCTTTTAAGTTTAATACATAACAACCAGAAAATGACATTACACTAATTTCTTTCTAAACAACTTTAGCAACATAACATATATATATTTTTGACATAAACTTCTATCTTTAATTTCAGATAATCTGTAACTAATGCAGTCAAATTCTTAAGCAGCCAATTCATCCAAAGCCTGATCCATGCAATGTTTATTTACCTGCACAATCACTATGGACTGCCCCATAAAATATGAGACACCCAATAGTGCATTAACACACATGGGTCAGACAAATGCCTGTTATGAGTAATCTTTTTTGAAAGCATATTCTTATTTTGATTTCATTTTATTTTAAATACTTTGCATAAATGAGGAAACCAATATCAATACTGTGCATAAATTCTGTAAAACCTATACACTTATGTCAGTACAAGATAGATCATATTTTGTTTAAGCAAATTAATTCAGAGAAAAACAATCATAAAATTCAACCAACAAACATTATAGCCTTCCTATACAAACTCTAGTTCCATCCTCAAGTCCCCTCTTCAGTTTATACTGGCCATCAAGGTTTCACTTGATCCTATTTCTATTATTCATTATCCAGTGTTAGCTTAAGGTCTTTAGCTACTTTCTCATACTATATCACACATTTCCTGGGACAAATCTCTGTTAACCTAGCACACTCAGGCCCCTAGGTATAAACATACCATGTGTGAGCTTGCAATCTTGCCAAGCTTCCTTTTGTAGCCCTAAGATCCATAATCCTTAGTTGAATTACTAAGTGTTATCTTCCCCTTTTCTTAGCTGTGCTAAACTCTTTTGCAGGTCAGATTTCAATTAGAGGAAAAACAAACATTTCACCCAACCATACATTCATGTAGATATAGAAATCATATTCTCTGATACAATTATTTAATCCTACAAATGGATATAATTAGTTAGCATGTTATTTCTGCCCATGGGTTTCAATAGATCAGATCATAAACATATGGTCGTATTTAGTTTTCTGATTTCTTCTCTTTTCTCTTTTTTTTACCTCTGGTTCAATCAAATCTTCACTAACTTCTAGATCTGGCTAAACCACAAGTATGATCTATCATTTGGGAAGTTCATAAAATAATAGAAGCTCAGCACATGTATTACATTGCACTTCTATAATTTTCGCCGGTTTAATATGAGGCATAGCAACAACACACTGTTACTGTGACGATCCCACTTCCTACGCCCAGGAAGAAGCATCGTTAATAAGAAAGAAAGAGGTGAGAAAATAGGAAAGATAGAGAAGAAAGAACAACAACATCAGAATCTCACAGCGGAACGAATAAAATATATTAATCACTTAAGTATTTACATAGTATATATAACATCAATCAGAGTGATACATATAGAACATCACATACTAGACAGTTATAAACACCTGTCTAGTTAATACAACACAATACACAATACATCACAGAGATACCACACAGCGGAACTAAATATATATCTAAAACGCTGAAGCCTCCTGCTCCATTGCTCCTCCAAAATTCGTCAAAGCTAAACCTGAATCCCTTGGCTACCCGTAAAAATTTGGGTACCCGAGAGTTTATGAAAAACAAAATAAACTTCGGGTCAGACATGGGTCTGGTATGAGTAACAAGTTAAAGTTGCTTAATTTTGAAAAATCCTTTGAAAACAAAAGGTATCACGTAAGACTTCGCACACATAAACATGGAAAAGTTTTTACCTTACGCTAACCAAAACATTTGATAGGAAATCCAGTGATATTATAATAGGTCTAGGGTTTTCAAGTAAATAGAAAATAGCCGAAATTGTTACATCTATTAAATTCCAGCTACTAGCCACAAAAGTGGGTAATACAATCAATACCGTTGGCACTTATTGGATTTTGGATTCCATACAATGGCAGGGCTACTGGGGTACCGCCCGTCACAGTACGTGGCCTAGATCAACGTACCGAGGATTACTCCCTTCATCCCCTGCAACACAAGGACGGAACCATTCCTTACTGAACAGTCCCGAACAAGATAAACCCCGCAGTTGGCTGCAGACCAACCGCCCACTAAGCCGAATAAAAAGGGACATCTAGACAGGGGAATATCCTTGTCCTGCTTGGGCATGACCCACCTAACCTTGCTGCACCTCCCCTGTTTTAGCCATTCCCGGTTGATGAGGCTTGAGGTTACGATTACCTTTATAGAACATATTTCTTAGAATGCTCATCGTCCGCCTGACGATGTGTTGAAAGCATTCAATCCATACAAGTTCGTTCCGGGTTCGAACGAAACCGAAGGCATCATCTCGTTACACTCATTTTGGAATCACCCTCAAAGTTAACGACGATAACCCTTGCATTCTGAACCTTCATCTTCACTTCAGAACCACGACCTATCGTTAATTTGGAAACGATGTGGTTTTCGGATATTCCTAATGCGGAAAACCCGATCCCGGTCTCATCGAAATCCAAAGCGTGTCTTTTAAGGCCAAGTTGTCTATTTAGTCTTAACAGTGAATTCAATATTATCAATATACACAGATAGATAATTCACATCTCATAATAGATAATACATCATCAAAATAAACAGATAATTAATATCATCATCCAAACAGATAATTAAACATTATCATACTTAAACTATACATCCATATCACATAGACATCATCCAACTCATTTCTGAGATCACAATCAAACAATGAAATATCAACATCATCCATCAGTAATGATTTATGAATCACAAGCTATAGTTAATTTAAATTGAATTAAATTAACTACTTCCATCTTAATTAATTTAAAATAAATTAAATTAATTACACATTCCATAAATCCTGCTCTCACAATCATTCATTAATTATAAATCAAATTAATTAACCATTCTCTAATTACAAGAAGTAATTTAGTCCTTAATAAACTCCTTAAATGAATTATTCTAAATCATTTATAGCAGATTAACATTTGATTACTTACCCATTAATTATACCTTCATTTACAATTCTTAATTACATCATTAATTATATTAATTAATGATCTTCAACTTATATATTAAATTAATCTTTACTTAAACACCATTATTAATCACCCTTTGATTAATAACAAACCAGTAATTAACTACTCTTAATTACTTATTAACAAATTAATCATCCCATGATTAATTAATTTCATAAATCAATCCTTTGATTTATTACAACAGAAATTACTCACATTACTTTACTTACAAATCATATTGTATTAACTTCATCAAGTAATGATCATCCAATTACTATTCTGAGTAATTATGCTCCATTAATTACATTTATATCGATTTATTTCCATTTAATTATCTTGTTGATTTATTATTCTCAAATAAATCAATTTCTTAGTTACATCCCGTAATTATCCTTCAATTACTTCTCTAAGTAATTTACCTCCAAAATATCAGTTACTTAAACTAAATTAATTAACTCAAATTAATTTACACAATTAATAAGTAATTAATTTCTGAATCACTTTTCAATAAATAATTTCTTTTAAATTTATTGAATTAATCAATCTAATTAATTTATTACAAAATCAATCATATTAATTAATTATAACATAATCTGGTTAATGAACTTCATTAATAATTATTTAATTATTTCCTTCAAACATAATCAACTTATATTAATTATTATTAATTATAAGTTAATTAACCATTATTCATTTAAAAATCTAATCTATAGTTCTAAATCACACATTAGTTAATTAATTCATTAATCAACTTTAATTACTACTTTTACACTATAATTACTAGTTTAATTAATTTCAATCATTAATTATTCTTACTTAATCAACTTAGGAGTCAATGCATATAAAGAGTAAAATTCAAACATTTCTTTTAAGTTACTTTCTAATTAAAAACCAATTTATCATTAATAAAGTTTGACAGCTAATTTATTTTAAAACCCCTTTTGCAACTCACATGTTTAATTACAATTAAAACACATTTGAATAAGTTTAAATTATAAAACTTTATTTTATTACAAATCTGGAATTTCATGTCCATGTCCTAATTCCTATTTTATTCTTCTTTCCTTAACACCTTTAAATTTTAATTTGAACTTACTCTAGTTGAAAATACTTAAATTTTTAAACACTTTTAAGATATTAGAATAATTTAAATTTTGAAAACTTGCTATTTCCAACAATATTCAAAACTAACTTAAATTCATTATTTAAATTTTATTTAGAACTTAGCTTTTAGCTTTGATTTTAAAACAAAAGTTTCAAATACAGTTGAAACTGTTAACATCTGTTTCAGGTTACAAACCTGTATTCTAAAACCCGAGCACCCCCTAGTTTTGCTTCGAGTAACACTCAAGTTTCCCCGTGAAAACCAACGAGCTACTTCGAGTTCTTCCCAGGCACATACGCGAAAATGAAACCGAGAACCAAACCTGGAAAACACAACGCCACTCACCCCTCCCAACCTGTCGACGGCAAGCGCGCGGCGGTCCCACCACCGGAGGCCACCAAACTCCGGCTACTCCTTCGACCATCTCTCCCCTACCTCCCTGCAAAAACACGCGACACTCGGTCGTCTATGCTAGCCGCGGTGCTCGAAATTTCAAGCACAGTTAAACTTAGGTTTAAAAACTTGGAACCCCCACCGACGCTTCCACCACCACTTGCGCCGCCATCCCCTAATTTTCTTAGCACCACGGCACAGTCCTCTACCTCTAGACCGAATCTCAAATCACCAGGTCGAGTTGATCGCCCACGGCGACGTAAAATGCCTAAAATAGGAAAATTCGAACTGCACCTCATTCCCTCCACTAAAAATCCCCATATTCATTTTAAAAATCATAATTTGGTTTAACTATTCGATCCATGAACCTGAACCAATGATCGGTGGAGGTTGAATTTTTGTCAAATGTTGAGTTTGCTCAGAGATTGGTTTCCAGAGACAAAGTTTTAAGATGTTTATATCTTAACTGAATTTTTAAACTTAGATCTTAACGTTACAAACATCTTTTATTCAAATCTTAAGTCCATTCATCAATCAGAGAAGAAGCAAATGATTTTTGAATGTGAAGTTCTGTTTATAGAGTAACAGAAAGCAGACATATGTAAACACTGTCAGTTATATTTTGGTTTCCAGATAAATTTCTCTTATATTTTAAGTTAAATAAATTTTAAACATAAATCTTAAGGTTAAACAAATGAGTCTCATTTAAATTCTATCAACTAACAGCCAACAGATCAAAAGGAATTAGATACCTTTGTTTAAAAGCCAAGCCTGAAACTAAACAGGCAGAACAAGTTTAACTACAGCAATTATCTATCCATCCATATACACATGCATTTTCAAATATATATACACATACTTAAAACTTCATCTCAGAAATTTTTCGCAAGCAACAAATTAAATTTTTTCTTAAGCTTTTAAAAAGGTGTTACTCTCAGAGAATTCAATATGCAGTAATTTATTTTGCAATTGGCCAGAGAAAAGAAATATGTATAGATTCACACAAATATTTAAGCATCCAAAAATTTAGCTTGCAACAGATTAAAACCTGAGAAATTTATAAAGTGTTACTCACAGAAAATGGAAGAACAGAGGCACTTTTGCTTTGCAACAGGCTTGCAACTTTCAGGTTGAACTCCTCCTTTGATTCTCAGGTTGAATTGAATTTGAGTTGTTGTTTTGTTTAAAGTTTATTTGAATATAAGGTGTTTACTCAGTTCGAACTGAATATGCCAATTTATAGAAAGAAAAGAAGACAGGGTATATTCAGACAGTTTTATTATTATGTTTCAACAATCTGAGACAAATATGTGCATACAATCTTGTTTGTACAGATTTTTTTACCAGAGATATTTTGTTATGGAGGCTGATATGAATTCAATTGTGTGCTAGAAGAATTTTCATTAATTACTTTTTGTTTGTTAGCTTAAGATATTTAATACTATCTTCCCTAGCAAGCTTCACATATATACAGTTGTATATTTATATGGCCTGCACACAAAGATATTTTTATATCTTTCATTTTGTTTGTATGATCACACTTTACTTTGCTGTTGTTTTTATCTTTATTTTGTTACAGTCTTTTACTTCAGGTTCATGCCTATCATATTTAAGTGTATTACTTATACAAGCCTACAGATATTTATCTAGATGTTTAAACATATTCATATATATACTACAGTCCAGTTTTTATGTTAGCTTACAAATCTAAAATATCTTTTGTTTACAGTTTTAATTGTTGACTTATTACTATATTTGAAAAGTATGTGAATGTTATATAAATTTATCCAATATGATTATTACTTATTTTAACTTATTACTTAAAACCTTGTATCCCTATATATATATATATATATATATATATATATACATACATTCTTACTTATTTATATTATAAAACACATGATCAATTTGAAAAGATAGATAGAATAAATCATCTTTTTATAATAACTACATATTTTATTATGTATGTTAATGTATTTATTGACAAATATATTTAAAACTCATATTTTAAATCAAACCATACTAAAAAGAAAAGTAAACAAATCTTTTTGTTAGTAAATTATATTTAAACTTAAGTTAGAATGAGTCTTGAACTATTTAAACATTTTTATATATATTTAAAACTCTATATTTATTTATTTAGCCTTTGAAAAGTTTATATTAAATAAAACACAATTTCTAATTCACCAAAATCTATATTAGTATTTAAACATATTTTATTAGTTAAATTTTAAAACAAATTCATCTATTTACAATGTATACAAATATATACATATATAAATAGAAAGCAAACAATTAATTTCTAATAGATAAAATTTACCAATTGAATATTTATTAAAAGAAAAGTATCAATTCAGATTAAATTATTAAAAATATATCACATCAATTTAATATTTAATGCAGATTATTAAATTGATATTGCTAGAAAATTCCTGGTCGTCACACTGTTACTGCCCCATGTTTCATTTCATTTTTAACTATATATTTATCACCCAAATCCTGGAATTTAAATGAGCATTTTAAAGGAAGAAAACCATAAAAAGAAATCACTTCATTACATAATCAGATGGTCATTTTTAAAACATGAAACACAAGACTCTTCTACTTTGAATCAATCACTGTTCAGAGTTTTGTACTTAAATAAATCATTCTTATGCCAAAATACCTAATCATAAAATAAACATAACTTGCAAAATAAATTATAAGACCAATTAGGCTGCCTCAATATTCAGGTCTTAATGCCAAGCTTTTCAGTGAGATCACTCACCTTAATTCCTTTTTTTTCTTAGGCCTTCTTCTTCCTCTTATCTCTAATAGCCAGCACTCCACATTTTCCTCTAACTTCTGTTTTTATATATATATTTTTTCTTTTATGAGGCAGAACCCTGCAAAACCTCACTGCACCAGGTTTTCTTATATAAACTCTGGCTGCTTCTAGGGTTTAAGGAGATTACCCAATGTCAATTTTACCCCCATAATATGATCTGCCTTTAGTCTTAATTCAAATGAAAGAAAAAGAAAAGGTATGTGGTCCTCATTATATTTTCAGAAAATAAAACTTATTCTTTTAATCCTACCCCGGGTCATGTTATATGCATGACTAAATTTTTCTAAGCAAAAGAATTACTAAAAGGGATAAGTGTTTTTTATTCAAGGATTCATACTATTTTTCTCTGCCTACAATGCCTGACTGTACCCATGCATTTCATATGTATACTTAAGTCTTTATTTTCTTTCATTTAAATATATTTAAATGTCTAGTATTTTTTTTTGCCTGAATTTATTATTTTCTTCCTAAATGTTTGATTTCCTTTTTGCTAACTTATTAAAGACATAATCATGCCTTCCACACAATATATATTCCTTAATTATTTTTCACTAATTTATACATTGATTTCTGACTATTTTCATTATGCAGAGAAGTATGTGTATGTGTGTGCACTATCTTATGTACACATCCATATTCAAACAATACACTTGCAACAGTTTATTTTTCTATGCAAATATTTTGAACAAACATGAACTAATTTAAATCATAAAACTTGTTTATAAAATCAGGGTTATCACAGCTAGTGATCCATAGAAATGACTCAGATTGATTTGAGATTTTCGTTAATGACTTGGCATAACAACTGGACTCTTCTACAAATGGACTTTTGGCCCAATACTCACTGAATTACCCTGTAAATACTCACCTATCTACAACATAAAGAGGATCTTCTATATTGGCTGTTGGAACTCTACAGAGATTATTCTTCACTCTTCTCCTCCCACACAATAGTACTCTAGGGGTTCATGTGATTCTCTAGTGAACTCTTATACTTGTGACTTGATCTAACTTAGAAGATTCAATCATATTGTAATCCAATTCAACTTGTAATAACAATCAGTTAATAGAAGGTTATAAAGTGGACGTAGGCTTCATTAACAGTTGAACCACTGTAAAAATCTTTTTGTCTTTTTATTATCTCTGCAACCTTTTACATTTATTTTCTATAATATTGCTCTATAAGAATAGGGCTGGTGCTTTTACACTCAATCTACGATGTTGATCCATTTTTTGGGTTAACATTTTTATGCTTTCATTGAGAACCCAACTCAGGCTTAGATCTAGCCATCTACTTTGGAACAGATAGGTTCAGAAGTTATCTCAATATTTGCTTAGAAGATTTGCTATTGAGAATCAATGGCACCGGAAAGAAATAGAACTACTTGTGACGATCCATAGGAGCTACTATTGTTTTAGAAGAAACATACCCTCAGCAAACTGAAGTCAACAACCCCAACAACCTGCTATTAAAAGCTAACTCTAGAGATCAGGTTCCAAGATCCTCCACACAACATGAAGCTATGACTAAGGAAGAATTGAACAAGATGGTTGATGAAATTAACTAGAAAATGGCTAATAGGAAAAGGGCTCTTATGGAAAACATAGATTCTCTCTTAGCATTTTAATTACTAACTACTCCTTGAATAGTTCCTGAACCCGTGGCTGCTACGAGCAAGATCATTCTTCTATTTCTTGCTTGAACGAAAGAAATAGAAGGCAAAACAAAAGCAAAAGGAAGTAGTGGGTGGAGCTTCAAGAATCATGATGGAAGAAAATATTAACACTCCACCAACTGCAAAAGTACCAGCAACAAACCTAAACTTAGGGGTGAAAACACCACAAGGAGAATAATGATGGCTCTCTCCGGCTCTAAAGATGACAAACAATTTTAGGAAGACAAATTGGACGAAAAGTCTAATGTGCAAAATGCTAGAATAAGCTCAAAAACTCATCCCGTGGCACAGTGCCAAGAAATGGATGAGAAACTGCTACTCAAACGATAATTCTAGGGCAGGAGAACCAAGAAGATAAGATACAAATCAAAATCAATTACAAGGCCAAGCTTCCGTGGTATATTGTGACTATCCCAACGACCAGCTTCCGACCCTATCATGGAGCTCCTATCGGCGAATCACAAATGGTCATCGTTGAAAATCATAAAAAATCATCAAAATGGTTGTTGAAAAACTTACTTCAGGGTTGACTCGATGTCGAGTCATCGCCTATTTGACTCGTTACAAATTATGGAAGTCTTGATTCGAAGTCGAACTCAAGTAATCACCTGTTTAACTCGAAGCAAACCTAGGAAATTCTGGCTTGAAATTAGACTCGGGTAAAACCAAGATTTTCTCCAAGCAAACATGCAAATGACTACAAGCACCATTCATCATCAACTCAACATTTCAAAATTCTATGACTCCAAGCAACCCGTGTTCTAACTTCAAGCAAATGGAATATTTGTTGGGTCGGACTCCAAGTAAAATATCACTAATCAATCAACACCGATAAATCTTATTTGGCCCATAACTTGAACATGCAAACTCCAAATGCCTTGAAATTTGGAATGCAACCTTATGGGTCCTTCCTTGTCGGCCTAGAATGATCTTACCTATGACCATCACTGATCTATGACCCTATCCTAAGTGATTTGCCATTCAATCAGCATTTCCAATCATTCAAGCATAGGACAATCATGCATATATCATTCTTAAGCATTATAAATAGCCATACTTGCAAATGGACTGGATTGAAAAAGATTAGAGGATCTTCCCCATCGAAACCCATTCATCAAAGTCGTTCATCATGCAGAATATCCAAAGAAGTTGATTAGGCCAACTATACCTTCCTACAACTATAGAACTGATTCGAAATTACTTTTTTGTTACAGGTATGGCTAGCATATGGACGAAGCGAGGGCGACAGATGCGGTCTATTGCAAGGCCCTCGGGAATCATTGAAGGATGAAACAACCCACTACCCTTGAATTATTCTATAGGAAGGCAAGCTAGTTCTAGATACTAGAGGTAGTGCAATTGTTTGAAGGCAAACCCAGCAATTTCCAAAGAACATACCAAATGGTGAAGGAGCCGTCGGACCTCAGGGACCTTCTGCCCAACCAAGGTCACTAAGGCCCAGTAGAAAAGAGCTTCGGCTAATTGATTAAATCATACGAAAAGAAGATTGGCAAGTAACATCTGGCTAGCTAGGTACTAAGGAATGAGGTAGCAACCTAACGCGATGCCTTCTAATCCATCCTTGTCTATTTTCCTTTTCCAAATGAGACGTACCGGGACACTGGGGCATTGTGGATAGCACGGCGAAAGAAATGCTTCCATGCCCTCGATGAGTCAGGTCGATCCCCCTTTTGAGAACTGACATTTCTCATGTAATGTCGAGAAGGCTTGTCTAAAGGATCGTCGAACAAACAGATCCAACCCCTATTCTCCAAAACTCTTCTTGGAGTTGTTGAATTATTGTTCTAAGGCCGTTTGCTCGTTGGACATCAAACAAAAAATTCTCTTGAAGTCGATGAATTATTGCTTTAAGAGCACCGGGCTATAGGACACACGACCCAAAACTCTTCTTTAAGTCGATGAATAATCGCTCTAGTGCCGTCTGGTCATAGGAAATTTGACCAAAATTCCTTTCGAAATCGATAAATTATAGCTTCTAGGTCGTCTGTTTGCAGGACATCCGACTAAAATTTCTCTTGAAGTCAATGAGTCATCGCTTTAAGACTGCAACGCCTTTTGACACATGACCCAAAACACTTATTGGAGTGGATGAATAAATGCTCTAGGGTCGTATGGTCGCTGGATATCCAACCAAATTTCCTCTTGGAATCGATAAATTATCGTTCCAAGGCCGTTTTGTTCTTGGACATCCGACCACAAAAACTCCTCCACGAACTAAAGCGTTGTGAAGGTCCTTCATGAAATAAAGTGTTGTGAAGGCAAACTGATAGATCATCAGTCAACTGATCCAAAAATTCTTCATGAACTAAAGCATCGCGAAGGCCAACTGGAAGATCAGCGGTTCTCATCCAAAACTGCTCGAAGTCAGTGAAGTCGTACTCCAAGGCCACGAATCGACAATCACATCAATCACTCTGCAAAATTAACAGAATCACTTCCAACGACCAATGAGACAAACAATGTTGAATTCCAGAGCTTCAAAGTCATTCAAAGAAACTAAGCAAAAACTGAACTTACCTTATGATCAATCAGAGGCCAACTCAAATCAAGCCAAGATTCGGTACTTGGGAGAACCAAGTATCTCAAATCCCTAATATATAAGTCTCTAAAGATAGAGGCTTTCCTATGCTTTAATCATTTAGAAGACACAATTGCATCCAGTGGACCGCGTGCAACCAAATGGGTTGTGGAGAAACCTTGGATACAGTTTAAGAATGCGAACAACACTATGGCATGGGGGTATCACACATACTTGAATGACTACAAGGAAAGCCAAGACTAATCATACCACAGTTCTGTCGTGCTCGATCGAAAATTCTAGCATTCTGACAACTGCGGACTTAATGACCTATTTAGCGCAACAAACGAAATAGAAGCATAATGCTTGCTTGCTTCTTTCAACTCCTCCTTTACCACCCTTGGTAACCAATTCCTTTTCCTATTAGACTGTATGCCAGTTGAAGACAGATTCTCTAAAGGTAGTTTGGACCAAAAATTGAGAGTCCAACCTTGAACTCCCACAAGCACTTTCTTCAATATCATTTACATATAGTTGACTGCAGACCTCTCCACCATTGTAACCTTATCTGTTTGACTATGCAAATCTTCCCG